>CP136054.1:475403954-475998954 GCA_032464435.1 Aegilops umbellulata
AGAGAGCAGCAGCAGTTAGGCGAAATCAAAAAATATATAAGAAAAATTAAACTGCAAGTCTGCAATCTTAGACATTTTATTCTTTACACAAAGTAATAAAACAATTAGCTGAAAGAAGAAAAACACCCATCGCTTAACTTAAGTTGCCTCCGACTATAATGGCTAGGTCTACCGCAACTGAAATCAAGCAACCAGTTGTGAACTACTACAGATATACTCCCTTCGTCCCATAATATCTGACGTTTCTGACATTGGGAGGAGTCGTCCATATATACTGGTCCAGTGACAGATGACTGATGAGATGTTCCTTTGTCTGAAGTACTCCCACTGCTCCAACACCAGAATTCCCAAACCATGAACCCAGAACCGAAAACTGGTAGTTGCAGACTTTTTGAAGCATCATGAAGATATGTGAGGCAATTTATCATGCGCAATCCCATCTTTTGTGAGCCTGAACAAGCAGAGGAGCAGCGGGAGAGAGACAGAGAGAGAGAGAGAGAGAGAGAGAGAGAGAGAGAGAGAGAGAGAGAGAGCAGCAGTTAGGCTAAATCAAAAACTATATAAGAAAAAAATTAAACTGCAAGTCTGCAATCTAAGACATTTTATTCTTTGCACAAAGTAATAAAACAATTAGCTGAAAGAAGAAAAACACCCATCGCTTAACTTAAGTTGCTCCTACTATAATGGCTAGTTCTACCACAACTCAAATCAAGCAACCAGTTGTGAACTACTAAAGATATACTCCCTCCGTCCCATAATATATGACGTTTTGTGACACTGGGAGGAGTCGCCCATATATACTTGGTCTAGTGACAGATGGCTGATGAGATTTTCCCTTGTCCGAAGTACTCCACTCCTCCAACACCAGAATTCCCAGACCATGAACCTAGAACCCGAAAATTGGTAGTTGCAGACTTTTTGAGTCATGATGAAATATGTGAGGCAACTTATCATGCGCAATTCCATCTTTTGTGAGCCTGAACAAGCAGAGGAGCAGAGAGAGAGAGAGAGAGAGAGAGAGAGAGAGAGAGAGAGAGCAGTTAGGCTAAATCAAAAAATATATAAGAAAAAATTAAACTGCAAGTCTGCAATCTTAGACATTTTATTCTTTGCACAAAGTAATAAAACAATTAGCTGAAAGAAGAAAAACACCCATCGCTTAACTTAAGTTGCTCCGACTATAATGGCTAGGTCTACCGCAACTGAAATCAAGCAACAGTTGTGAACTACTACAGATATACTCCCTCCGTCCCATAATATATGACATTTTCTGACATTGGGTGGAGTCGTCCATATATACTGGTCCAGTGACAGATGACTGATGAGATGTTCCTTTGTCTGAAGTACTCCACTGCTCCAACACCAGAATTCCCAGACCATGAACCCAGAACCCGAAAACTGGTAGTTGCAGACTTTTTGAAGCATCATGAAGATATGTGAGGCAATTTATCATGCGCAATCCATCTTTTGTGAGCCTGAACAAGCAGAGGAGTAGCGAGAGAGAGAGAGAGAGAGAGGGAGAGAGAGAGAGAGTGAGAGAGCGCAGCAGTTAGGCTAAATCAAAAACTATAGAAGAAAAAAATTAAACTGCAAGTCCGCAATCTAAGAAACTTAATTCTTTGCACAAAGTAATAAAACAGTTAGCTGAAAGAAGAAAAACACCCATCGCTTAACTTAATTTGCTCCGACTATAATGGCTAGGTCTACCGCAACTCAAATCAAGCAACCAGTTGTGAACTACTACAGATATACTCCCTCCGTCCCATAATATATGACGTTTTCTGACATTGGGAGGAGTCGTCCATATATACTGGTCCAGTGACAGATGACTGATGAGATGTTCCTTTGTCTGAAGTACTCCCACTGCTCCAACACTAGAATTCCCAGACCATGAACCCAGAACCCGAAAACTGGTAGTTGCAGACTTTTTGAAGCATCATGAAGAATTGTGTGGCAACTAATCATGCGCAATCCCATCTTTTGTGAGCCTGAACATGCAGAGGAGCAGAGAGAGAGAGAGAGAGAGAGAGAGAGAGAGAGAGAGAGAGAGAGAGAGAGAGAGAGCAGCAGTTAGGCTAAATCAAAAACTATATAAGAAAAAATTAAACTGCAAGTCTGCAATCTAAGACATTTTATTCTTTGCACAAAGTAATAAAACAATTAGCTGAAAGAAGAAAAACACCCATCGCTTAACTTAAGTTGCTCCTACTATAATGGCTAGTTCTACCACAACTCAAATCAAGCAACCAGTTGTGAACTACTAAAGATATACTCCCTCCGTCCCATAATATATGACGTTTTGTGACACTGGGAGGAGTCGCCCATATATACTGGTCTAGTGACAGATGGCTGATGAGATTTTCCCTTGTCTGAAGTACTCCCACTCCTCCAACACCAGAATTCCCAGACCATGAACCTAGAACCCGAAAATTGGTAGTTGCAGACTTTTTGAGTCATGATGAAAATATGTGAGGCAACTTATCATGCGCAATTCCATCTTTTGTGAGCCTGAACAAGCAGAGGAGCAGAGAGAGAGAGAGAGAGAGAGAGAGAGAGAGAGAGAGAGAGAGAGAGAGAGAGAGAGAGAGAGAGAGAGAGAGAGCGCAACAGTTAGGCTAAATCAAAAAATATATAAGAAAAAATTAAACTGCAAGTCTGCAATCTTAGACATTTTATTCTTTGCACAAAGTAATAAAACAATTAGCTGAAAGAAGAAAAACACCCATCGCTTAACTTAAGTTGCTCCGACTATAATGGCTAGGTCTACCGCAACTGAAATCAAGCAACCAGTTGTGAACTACTACAGATATACTCCCTCCGTCCCATAATATATGACGTTTTCTGACATTGGGTGGAGTCGTCCATATATACTGGTCCAGTGACAGATGACTGATGAGATGTTCCTTTGTCTGAAGTACTCCCACTGCTCCAACACCAGAATTCCCAGACCATGAACC
Organism: Aegilops umbellulata; assembly: GCA_032464435.1. Classification (NCBI taxonomy): domain Eukaryota; kingdom Viridiplantae; phylum Streptophyta; class Magnoliopsida; order Poales; family Poaceae; genus Aegilops; species Aegilops umbellulata. Next base: position 475,406,912 of record CP136054.1, read on the forward strand.
CAGAACCCGAAAACTGGTAGTTGCAGACTTTTTGAAGCATCATGAAGATATGTGAGGCAATTTATCATGCGCAATCCCATCTTTTGTGAGCCTGAACAAGCAGAGGAGTAGCGAGAGAGAGAGAGAGAGAGGGAGAGAGAGAGAGTGAGAGAGCGCAGCAGTTAGGCTAAATCAAAAACTATAGAAGAAAAAATTAAACTGCAAGTCCGCAATCTAAGAAACTTAATTCTTTGCACAAAGTAATAAAACAGTTAGCTGAAAGAAGAAAAACACCCATCGCTTAACTTAATTTGCTCCGACTATAATGGCTAGGTCTACCGCAACTCAAATCAAGCAACCAGTTGTGAACTACTACAGATATACTCCCTCCGTCCCATAATATATGACGTTTTCTGACATTGGGAGGAGTCGTCCATATATACTGGTCCAGTGATAGATGACTGATGAGATGTTCCTTTGTCTGAAGTACTCCCACTGCTCCAACACTAGAATTCCCAGACCATGAACCCGGAACCCGAAGACTGGTAGTTGCAGACTTTTTGAAGCATCATGAAGACATGTGAGGCAATTTATCATGCGCAATCCCATCTTTTGTGAGCCTGAACAAGCAGAGGAGCAGCGAGAGAGAGAGAGAGAGAGAGAGAGAGAGAGAGAGAGCAGCAGTTAGGCTAAATCAAAAACTATATAAGAAAAAATTATACTGCAAGTCTGCAATCTAAGACATTTTATTCTTTGCACAAAGTAATAAAACAATTAGCTGAAAGAAGAAAAACACCCATCGCTTAACTTAAGTTGCTCCGACTATGATGGCTAGTTCTACCACAACTCAAATCAAGCAACCAGTTGTGAACTTGTAAAGATATACTCCCTCCGTCCCATAATATACGACGTTTTGTGACACTGGGAGGAGTCGCCCATATATACTGGTCTAGTAACAGATGGCTGATGAGATTTTCCCTTGTCTGAAGTACTCCCACTCCTCCAACACCAGAATTCCCAGACCATGAACCTAGAACCCGAAAATTGGTAGTTGCAGACTTTTTGAAGCATGATGAAAATATGTGAGGCAACTTATCATGCGCAATCCCATCTTTTGTGAGCCTGAACAAGCAGAGGAGCAGAGAGAGAGAGAGAGAGAGAGAGAGAGAGAGAGAGAGAGAGAGAGAGAGAGAGAGCAGCAGTTAGGCTAAATCAAAAAATATATAAGAAAAAATTAAACTGCAAGTCTGCAATCTTAGACATTTTATTCTGTGCACAAAGTAATAAAACAATTAGCTGAAAGAAGAAAAACACCCATCGCTTAACTTAAGTTGCTCCGACTATAATGGCTAGGTCTACCGCAACTGAAATCAAGCAACCAGTTGTGAACTACTACAGATATACTCCCTCCGTCCCATAATATATGACGTTTTCTTACATTGGGAGGAGTCGTCCATATATACTGGTCCAGTGACAGATGACTGATGAGATGTTCCTTTGTCTGAAGTACTCCCACTGCTCCAACACCAGAATTCCCAGACCATGAACCCAGAACCCGAAAACTGGTAGTTGCAGACTTTTTGAAGCATCATGAAGATATGTGAGGCAATTTATCATGCGCAATCCTATCTTTTGTGAGCCTGAACAAGCAGAGGAGTAGCGAGAGAGAGAGAGAGAGAGAGAGAGGGAGAGAGAGAGAGTGAGAGAGCGCAGCAGTTAGGCTAAATCAAAAACTATAGAAGAAAAAATTAAACTGCAAGTCCGCAATCTAAGAAACTTAATTCTTTGCACAAAGTAATAAAACAGTTAGCTGAAAGAAGAAAAACACCCATCGCTTAACTTAATTTGCTCCGACTATAATGGCTAGGTCTACCGCAACTCAAATCAAGCAACCAGTTGTGAACTACTACAGATATACTCCCTCCGTCCCATAATATATGACGTTTTCTGACATTGGGAGGAGTCGTCCATATATACTGGTCCAGTGACAGATGACTGATGAGATGTTCCTTTGTCTGAAGTACTCCCACTGCTCCAACACTAGAATTCCCAGACCATGAACCCGGAACACGAAGACTGGTAGTTGCAGACTTTTTGAAGCATCATGAAGACATGTGAGGCAATTTATCATGCGCAATCCCATCTTTTGTGAGCCTGAACAAGCAGAGGAGCAGCGAGAGAGAGAGAGAGAGAGAGAGAGAGAGAGAGAGAGAGAGCAGCAGTTAGGCTAAATCAAAAACTATATAAGAAAAAATTATACTGCAAGTCTGCAATCTAAGACATTTTATTCTTTGCACAAAGTAATAAAACAATTAGCTGAAAGAAGAAAAACACCCATCGCTTAACTTAAGTTGCTCCGACTATGATGGCTAGTTCTACCACAACTCAAATCAAGCAACCAGTTGTGAACTTGTAAAGATATACTCCCTCCGTCCCATAATATACGACGTTTTGTGACACTGGGAGGAGTCGCCCATATATACTGGTCTAGTAACAGATGGCTGATGAGATTTTCCCTTGTCTGAAGTACTCCCACTCCTCCAACACCAGAATTCCCAGACCATGAACCTAGAACCCGAAAATTGGTAGTTGCAGACTTTTTGAAGCATGATGAAAATATGTGAGGCAACTTATCATGCGCAATCCCATCTTTTGTGAGCCTGAACAAGCAGAGGAGCAGAGAGAGAGAGAGAGAGAGAGAGAGAGAGAGAGAGAGAGAGAGAGAGAGAGAGAGAGAGAGAGCAGCAGTTAGGCTAAATCAAAAAATATATAAGAAAAAATTAAACTGCAAGTCTGCAATCTTAGACATTTTATTCTGTGCACAAAGTAATAAAACAATTAGCTGAAAGAAGAAAAACACCCATCGCTTAACTTAAGTTGCTCCGACTATAATGGCTAGGTCTACCGCAACTGAAATCAAGCAACCAGTTGTGAACTACTACAGATATACTCCCTCCGTCCCATAATATATGACGTTTTCTTACATTGGGAGGAGTCGTCCATATATACTGGTCCAGTGACAGATGACTGATGAGATGTTCCTTTGTCTGAAGTACTCCCACTGCTCCAACACCAGAATTCCCAGACCATGAACCCAGAACCCGAAAACTGGTAGTTGCAGACTTTTTGAAGCATCATGAAGATATGTGAGGCAATTTATCATGCGCAATCCTATCTTTTGTGAGCCTGAACAAGCAGAGGAGTAGCGAGAGAGAGAGAGAGAGAGAGAGAGGGAGAGAGAGAGAGTGAGAGAGCGCAGCAGTTAGGCTAAATCAAAAACTATAGAAGAAAAAATTAAACTGCAAGTCCGCAATCTAAGAAACTTAATTCTTTGCACAAAGTAATAAAACAGTTAGCTGAAAGAAGAAAAACACCCATCGCTTAACTTAATTTGCTCCGACTATAATGGCTAGGTCTACCGCAACTCAAATCAAGCAACCAGTTGTGAACTACTACAGATATACTCCCTCCGTCCCATAATATATGACGTTTTCTGACATTGGGAGGAGTCGTCCATATATACTGGTCCAGTGACAGATGACTGATGAGATGTTCCTTTGTCTGAAGTACTCCCACTGCTCCAACACTAGAATTCCCAGACCATGAACCCGGAACCCGAAGACTGGTAGTTGCAGACTTTTTGAAGCATCATGAAGACATGTGAGGCAATTTATCATGCGCAATCCCATCGTTTGTGAGCCTGAACAAGCAGAGGAGCAGCGAGAGAGAGAGAGAGAGAGAGAGAGAGAGAGAGAGCAGCAGTTAGGCTAAATCAAAAACTATATAAGAAAAAATTATACTGCAAGTCTGCAATCTAAGACATTTTATTCTTTGCACAAAGTAATAAAACAATTAGCTGAAAGAAGAAAAACACCCATCGCTTAACTTAAGTTGCTCCGACTATGATGGCTAGTTCTACCACAACTCAAATCAAGCAACCAGTTGTGAACTACTAAAGATATACTCCCTCCGTCCCATAATATACGACGTTTTGTGACACTGGGAGGAGTCGCCCATATATACTGGTCTAGTAACAGATGGCTGATGAGATTTTCCCTTGTCTGAAGTACTCCCACTCCTCCAACACCAGAATTCCCAGACCATGAACCTAGAACCCGAAAATTGGTAGTTGCAGACTTTTTGAAGCATGATGAAAATATGTGAGGCAACTTATCATGCGCAATCCCATCTTTTGTCAGCCTGAACAAGCAGAGGAGCAGAGAGAGAGAGAGAGAGAGAGAGAGAGAGAGAGAGAGAGAGAGAGCAGCAGTTAGGCTAAATCAAAAAATATATAAGAAAAAATTAAACTGCAAGTCTGCAATCTTAGACATTTTATTCTGTGCACAAAGTAATAAAACAATTAGCTGAAAGAAGAAAAACACCCATAAATTAACTTAAGTTGCTCCGACTATAATGGCTAGGTCTACCGCAACTGAAATCAAGCAACCAGTTGTGAACTACTATAGATATACTCCCTCCGTCCCATAATATATGACGTTTTCTTACATTGGGAGGAGTCGTCCATATATACTGGTCCAGTGACAGATGACTGATGAGATGTTCCTTTGTCTGAAGTACTCCCACTGCTCCAACACTAGAATTCCCAGACCATGAACCCAGAACCCGAAAACTGGTAGTTGCAAACTTTTTGAAGCATCATGAAGATATGTGAGGCAATTTATCATGCGCAATCCCATCTTTTGTGAGCCTAAACAAGCAGAGGAGCAGCGAGAGAGAGAGAGAGAGAGAGAGGGAGAGAGAGAGAGAGAGAGTGAGAGAGAGCGCAGCAGTTAGGCTAAATAAAAAATTATATAAGAAAAAATTAAACTGCAAGTCTGCAATCTAAGAAATTTAATTCTTTGCACAAAGTAATAAAACAATTAGCTAAAAGAAGAAAAACCCCATCGCTTAACTTAATTTGCTCCGACTATAATGGGTAGGTCTACCGCAACTCAAATCAAGCAACCAGTTGTGAACTACTACAGATATACTCCCTCCGTCCCATAATGTATGACGTTTTCTGACACTGGGAGGAGTCGTCCATATATACTGGTCCAGTGACAGATGACTAATGAGATGTTCCCTTGTCTGAAGTACTCCCACTCCTCCAACACCAGAATTCCCAGACCATGAACCCAGAACCCTAAAACTGGTAGTTGTAGACTTTTTGAAGCATCATGAAGAATTGTGAGGCAACTTATCATGCGCAATCCCATCTTTTGTGAGCCTGAACAAGCAGAGGAGCAGAGAGAGAGAGAGAGAGAGAGAGAGAGAGAGAGAGAGCGCAGCGGTTAGGCTAAATCAAAAACTATATAAGAAAAAATTAAACTGCAAGTCTGCAATCTAAGACATTTTATTCTTTGCACAAAGTAATAAAACAATTAGCTGAAGGAAGAAAAACACCCATCGCTTAACTTAAGTTGCTCCGACTATAATGGCTAGGTCTATCGCAACTCAAATCAAGCAACCAGTTGTGAACTACTATAGATATACTCCCTCCGTCCCATAATATATGACGTTTTTTGTCATTGGGAGGAGTCGCCCATATATATACTTGTCCAGTGACAGATGACTGATGATTTATTCCTTTGTCTGAAGTACTCCCACTGCTCCAACACCAGAATTCCCAGACCATGAACCCAGAACCCGAAAACTGGTAGTTGCAGACTTTTTGAAGCATCATGAAGATATGTGAGGCAACTTATCATGCGCAATCCTTGTGAGCCTGAACAAGCAGAGGAGCAGAGAGAGAGAGAGAGAGAGCAGTAGTTAGGCTAAATCAAAAACTATATAAGAAAAAATTAAACTGCAAGTCTGCAATCTAAGATATTTAATTCTTTGCACAAAGTAATTAAACAATTAGCTGAAAGAAGAAAAACACCCATCGCTTAACTTAATTTGCTCCGACTATAATGGCTAGGTCTACCGCAGCTCAAATCAAGCAACCAGTTGTGAACTACTACAGATATACTCCCTCCGTCCCGTAATATATGACGTTTTCTGACACTGGGAGGAGTCGTCCATATATACTGGTCCAGTGACAGATGACTGATGAGATGTTCCCTTGTCTGAAGTACTCCCACTCCTCCAACACCAGAATTCCCAGACCATGAACCCAGAACCCGAAAACTGGTAGTTGCAGACTTTTTGAAGCATCATGAAGAAATGTGAGGCAACTTATCATGCGCAATCCCATCTTTTGTGAGCCTGAACAAGCAGAGGAGCAGAGAGAGTGAGAGAGAGAGAGAGAGAGAGAGAGAGCAGCAGTTAGGCTAAATCAAAAACTATATAAGAAAAAATTAAACTGCAAGTCTGCAATCTAAGACATTTTATTCTTTGCACAAAGTAATAAAACAATTAGCTGAAGGAAGAAAAACACCCATCGCTTAACTTAAGTTGCTCCGACTATAGTGGCTAGGTCTACCGCAACTCAAATCAAGCAACCAGTTGTGAACTACTACAGATATACTCCCTCCGTTCCATAATATATGACGTTTTTTGACATTGGGAGGAGTCGCCCATATATACTAGTCCAGTGACAGATGACTGAGAAGATGTTCCCTTGTCTGAAGTACTCCCACTCCTCCAACACCAGAATTCCCAGACCATGAACCCAGAACCCGAAAACTGGTCGTTGCAGACTTTTTAAAGCATCATGAAGATATGTGAGGCAACTTATCATGCGCAATCCCATCTTTTGTGAGCCTGAACAAGCAGAGGAGCAGCGAGAGAGAGAGCGCAACAGTTAGGCTAAATCAAAAAATATATAAGAAAAAAGAAGACCAGCTTCAGACTTGCTCATTTCACCTGATTAATCTGGTGTTCATGTGACGATCGAAGTTGTCATCGAGCGTTTCATCACTACGGGGTCTTTTAATATGTGGGGCGTGAGAGAGTCTCGAACTCCCGACGCTCACGGTCAATGATACCTGCGCTAGCCAGCTGCGCCACCAAACCTTTGTTAGTACGGACAGATCCATGCAAACCATGGACGGCTCCTTTTTCCTGGTGCGTTGTGTTTAACGCTGCCTACATGGCGAAAATTCAAGGGATGGCTGCATCTCGCCAACTCACGTTCAGTAAAAAAAAATCCCTGATGAACGGCCGGATGAGGTTTCAGACAACGATCCACACACGACGCTTGAATATTATCTCCGGACCATACTGATCACCGATTTCTTCTTTCTTGATTATTATCTATACTGACAAACAACTTTTCAACGCCTTGTCAATTCATGTATAACATCGCTACGCAGGACCAACTGAATCACGAGGTATTTTGACCTCGTCAGTTCATGTATCGACAAGTACGGCACACATGCACAAGATTAGTTGGACTTTAGCAGCAATAAGCGAGACTGAGAGTACATACATCACTCACAGTTCAAAACTTGAAAAATGTTTGAGGCCCGGGATTTTCTTTCGGTGAATATGAACCCGGCTCCAGGGCAACCTAGGTAGATACAAGGAGAACGGGAACATTCTACCAACATGGCTGAGAGGAGATTATTGTACTAGGCAGAACCCAAAAAAAATGGAAAAAGAAGACCAAGGTACAGACATGCTCGGTTTCACCGGCTATGAGACCTACGCGCTAGCCAACTGCACCACCACCCCACTTGTTGTGTTGGAAGCGAAACAAACATACTCTCTCGGTTCGGAATTACTTGTCTCGGAAATGGATGTATCTAGAACTAAAATACATCTAGATACATCCATTTCCGCGACAAGTAATTTCGAACGGAGGGAGTACTAATTAGGCAATAAGACCATGCAAAATCATGGAGTGAATTCAAGGTTGTCGCTCAGCCAGGTGCGCTCGTCCACCTCCGCCAGCGCCAATGAAGGTAATTCTAGCCGTTGGTTCAGCAATTCGCACATGGTCCGAACCAAGAATCTGTTTTTGAGTTGCACCAATAGGCAGTAGGTTACGTGCATTTCTGATGAGTGCCGGTTCATAGCATATCAACATTCAAATATACTTACTGACTGACCCCGGCGAAAGTTGCAGCCTGAATCACCGGTGCCTGGGCAGGAGACACGGCTGAACAAAAAACTAGAAGAAAAAAAGAAGACCAAGGTTCAGGATCACTCGCATTGTTTCAGCTATGAGACCTACGCGCTAGCCAACTGCGGCCCCACCCCACTTGTTGTGTTGGAAGCGAAACTGTCAGCGATCATGGTACTGGAGCAGAGCAAGCGGAAGCGTGCGAGGCCAAGGATTCGACTCGTGGGCCGGCTACCCGGCCCACTGATAAGTAAATAGGCAGTTTTTCGATTAAATTAATCCATGAATAAATCATGAGCATGACATGGACAGCATTGATAACACACTGATTACGATCTAACAGAGCATGTACTACGCATATAGTAAAATCATCTACGCATATCGCTAGTACTGCTACAACAGAAAGAAACACGAGAGGGATACACGATGTGTACCCTCCAATCGGCCATGCGACGGTGGCAGTAGCCGCGGCATCCTCGGCGGCCTTCTTGTCGGCCTCGGCTTTCTCAGCGGCGGCACGGTCGGCGTCGGTCGACATGGTGATGCGGACGTAGATGAATAGAAGAGAGCAGTCACGTAGTCGCTACCCAAAAACCTAATCGCCCCTCTCCCGTACAGGATCCGGAGAGGCGGGGTTTCGGAGGCCTGCTCTCTCGTCAACCGTGTACGCGGTGGACCGGACGGAGTCGTCGGCGGCAGTAGCAGCAGAGGAACGGCGTGGGCGTGGAGGCGGAGATGCGTTCTGTTTCATGGCGGCTAGGGTTGGCAGCGCCCCACATATATATGTGCGGCTGCGCGTGGAGAGACGTGGGCTGAACCCACGATCCGACGTCCCAGATCGTGGCCCCACCTGTCAAAGACTCTTCGTTCCTGACCGGCAAAAAGAAGCGCATAGGAGTGAGCTCGGCTCGGCTCAATCCCGCAACCCGCGGCGCGTCGTGGCGAGGCGTGGCGTGGCGTGGCGTGGCGAGGCGAGGCGAGCGGAGGAGGAGGAGTGCGTGAGGGCCTCATCTCTTCTCAAGCTCCAATAGCATGAGGAAGAGAATCCCTTATAAACCACTCCAACTCTCCTTCCACTTCCGGGATGGGACTAAACTTCCCACCACCTTGTCATGCCACCTACATGGGCCCTTAGAGATCAAATCTGAAAATTGTCATATGGGCTCTAGGCCCATCTCATATTTCAACAATCCCCCACCAGATCTCAGGGGCCCAGTTTGTCCTTTGTTCCAAACGTTGTTTTGATATACCAGCATCTTAGTGGAGACCGATTAAGGCTGAGCTCCATCTAGACCAAGTAGTTACACTTATTCACAACTGAACAATGGACTATGCCTTGAATTGTCAGTTTGGCGTCAAGAAGTTTCACCACAAGTCTCACTGATACGAGGCTGCCGAAGGCCGACCCCTCGGGTGGAGCATATTACTCACATTCCTGGCCTGTTCATGAGCTTGCTAGAGATCACCCCAATCTCATAGACTGTGACCAGCAGTCGGGCTCATATAGGTGTGTTCCTCCAAAGATCGCTCTGTAGGATAGCATCTTGCTTATGCATATAAGCCTTGGAACACATTAAGACAGTAGTCATCCTTCCATACAGTTTTCGAGAGTATTGCATCTCCAACGGAGTGGGTTAGTAAAGTTACTCTCCTCAGTTCACCACTGGCTTGTTTTCCTAGGTCCTACTTCACGGGATCTCTGATCACATAGGTTGGGTTACTACCATGGCAACTCATGTGGGTCTCATACCCATCTCCCTTGATGCGTTATCTATCACAACACATGATAGCCCTTTAGTAAAGGGATCTGCCAGATTCTTAGCCGTTTGAATATAATCCAACGCTATCACTCCGGAGTTCCTCAATTTTCTGACAGCTTTCAATCTCATTCTTGTGTGTTTGTTGGACTTCATGTTGTCCTTTGAACTCTTCACCTTGACAATAACTGTTTGATTGTCACAGTTCATAAGGATGGCCAGAACCGGCTTTTCAACCACTGGCAAGTCCATCAACAGATCTCGAAGCCATTCTCCTTCGCCACCCGATGTGTCTAATGCTGTTAATTCTGCTTCCATTGTCGATCTTGTTAGGATCATTTGCTTGCAAGACTTCCAGGAAACAGCACCATCTCCAAGAGTAAATATATACCCAGTTGTGGCCTTCATCTCATCAGCATCAGAGATCCAATTCACATCACTATACCCTTCAAGTACCGACTGTCGTGGTTCTAAGTCTGACAGTGAGAATAGGGGGTAAGTATGGAGAGGCAAGATCCTAGCTATGGAGTAGTTGTATGCGCAAGGAGTTTTACGAGTTCGGGCCCTTCTCTGAGGAAGTAACAGCCCTACGTCTCGGAGCCCGGAGGCAGTCGACTGGATTATGTGTGTGTGTGTTGCAAAGTTCCGAACCCCTGTCCTAGTGGAGGGGGGTGGCTTATATAGAGTTCGCCAGGACCCCAGCCAGCCCACGTTACAAGGAGTTTAATGTACATAAAGAGAGGGGGTTACTGGTAACGCCTGTAATAAGGGACCATGAAGGCCATAAAAGCTACTTATGAGATGACCGTTTGTGGGCAGTGCCTTTAGGTCTTCTTATAGTCGAGTGGCTGTCTTCATGGTCGACTGCTTGTGCTTCTGGTCGAGTGCGTTCGTGTCCGTCGACTGGGCTGACCAGGTCGACTGAAAACGTTGATACTTCTTAGAATGTCCTTCATTGTAGGAGCCATGTCCTTGATTGGGTACCTCAGGTATGATAAGTTACCCTACCCTAGGCACGTATCCTCGTCATTAGCCCCCGAATGGGTCAGGGGTTAAGTGAGAATGGGGCCGAGCCTATGCTTCCGACTCAACCCCCATGCTTCGGTTGCATCTGTCTTTGGATAAATGGAAGTTACGGTGGGAACCCATTCTTCAGTTGCCTTGATCCATTCAGATGTCCGTCGAGTGGTTTCATACTACCATCGGGTGTGTTTACGTGACGAGTCTCTTGGGAGACTTAAGGAAACGGATCTTTTCGTCTGACAACCCGTCCTGTCGATCATGGATCTTGCGGGATTTGAAATTTGGGGAGCGCACCGGACGGAGAAAATCGCGCGAATCGGCTGGATGAGGCGAGGGCGCCTCGATCTCCGCGCCACCTTTTTCGCCACGTACTGCGCGCGCGCCTGTTGCGGGATCTGACTGGGAGGCGCAGGCCCACTGATCAGCCACTCGGGTGTGGCCTTATATAAGGCAATGATTCTGATTTTTTTTACTGTGCGCCCTTGTTCTTCTTCTCCCCTCCTCCGTAAGCTTCCGCCTCGGTCTCCGCCGCAATCTCGACACCGCCGCTCGGCCAAGACCTCGTTCGAGACGATGGGGACGGACAAGACGGCGGCGGCGGAACGCGCGAAGAAGGCCGCGGCAAAGGGCAAGGGGAAGAAATCTGGCCGAGGCGGGTCGTCCTCGCGGGCCGCTCTGCCGTCCGGCTGGTTGCAGGGGGATTGGATGCCCTCCATCCTCACTCAAGCGGATATCGACGACATGGTGGAGGGGGGACTCATTCCCCACAAGGCTGCTCGCCTTCCTGGGAAGGAGACAGAGCCGAAACCTCGCGAGGGTGAGCGCGTCCTGATAGCCACCCATGTCGACCGGGGGTTTTCCCTGCCCCCGAGTCCTTTTTTTAGGGCCTTTTTGAATTTCTTCGGAGCGCAGCTCCACCATTTCACGCCCAACTCCATAGTCTATCTTGCTGCGTTCGTGTCTCTGTGCGAGTGTTTCTTAGGCTGTCGACCTCACTGGGGCCTCTTCAAGCATATCTTCACTTGCCGATCCCAGTCGGTTAAAAGGCTTAACCCGGACGGGGAAAGGACGCAGGTGATCCAGATGTGCGGGGGCCTCGGGATCTAGACGAGGGGTAAGAGTTGTTTTCCTCCCATGACACTTCCCGATTCCGTGCGCGGGTGGCAGTCGACTTGGTTCTACTGCAAGGACCAGCCGACCCCTGGCCACTCGACCGGCCTTCCTCCTTTTACCTTGGACCGAGTGCAGAAACCCGCTTCTTTGAAAGTGGTTCCAGAGGAGAAGGCTCAGGTGAAGGTATTAGTCAGTCGAGTGGTTGAGTTGGTTCGGGAAGGCGTGACCGGCATGGACTTGCTCGAAGTCTTCCTCCAGCGACGAATCCAACCTCTCCAGGCTCGGGATCACTCGATGTGGTTGTATTCCGGGCCCGACGACTCCACTCGGATCCACCCGGAGGCGGTCGAGGATTCTGTACTGGAGAGCTGGCTGACCAGTATGACCGGGAACAAGGACAACCCCAGGGGTTCTAGGAGGATTGCTCCGCTTGATGGGATGATGGAGACAGACAAGGTACGCTTTACTTCTTCCGACTGAAATTCTCACTCCGTCTAGTAACTGGCTTGCGATAAGTCGACTGACCCTTGCTCTGCCCGTTGTCTTGCAGGAGATCAACGACATGTATTCGATGCCGATGGGAACCAGGAGCAAGTATCTGAAGGAGGAGGGAGTGGGGGCGAAGGAAGTGAGAATGAAGTTGAAGTCGAGGGTGAAGTCGAGGAGTGGGAATCTGATGACGACGTGGAGGAGGAGGCCAGCGACGACTCGGGTGATGAGGATGAGGAGGTGGAGGTCGATCCTCCCCGACGCGAGAGACGCTCCAAGAATGCTCAGGATCCCGCCGTGGGGCGCAGTCAGTCGAGTGCTCTGGTGGGCCAATCATCCAAGCGCCCTCGGACCGCGTCGCCGGCCCCAACTGAAAAGGCACCCAAGCAGCCCAGAGCCGTCCTGACCAAGCCACCCAAGGCCTTGCCTAAGATCAGGGTCGCCATCCCTGTCATCTCCGGGTAAGCGACTGTTTTTATCTTTCTTGAGTCGACTAGAACGGATTCTTAGTCGATTCACTTTCAAATTATTTGCTTGGAATCGTGCAGCGCCGCTACTTCCGAGACTTCCATCCAGAATGTCGATGAGACGATGGAGGACGCCGTCACTTCCAACTTAGGTATAATCTTTGACATGATCCGACTGTTTAACTGCTGAGTCGATTGGATATTCATTTCTGGACTTTTGTAGCTCCGACCAACATTATTGACCTTCCGGATGATGAGGAGGAGGCGGAAGTGCCGCTCAGGCCTTTTGGGAGGAGAGGACGGAGGACCCCGGTCGACAAGGCTCTTCAGACCGCGTCGACTGCCGAGACGGTGGTCCAAGGGGGTGACAACACCGCCCGGGCTACTGTGACTTTTGCTGAACCAGTGACGACTGCCCGGCCTTCGTCGTCGACCGCTCCCCCACTGGTCGACCCGCCCTCGTTCTTCGCCGCCTACCAGACCCCGGAGGATCAAGTGAGTGCTGCTAAGGAGGCCATACGTCAGGCGGGGCTCGTGATGGAGCAGACCAAAGCGGCTCGGGATGCCAGTCAAGCGGCCTATGACATCAGCTCGGCGTTGCAGCAGAACGTCCAGGTTAGTTGGTCTTCACTTGCGTTGTACACCCGCTGGGTGCTGTTGATCCGAAATTTCTCATTGGTGGGGGCACGCTGAGTGCACCCACTGGGTGTAGTCCCCAAGGCCACGGTCGACTGCTGGCAGTCGACTGCGGTCTTTATACTGTCTTTCTGTAGTTGTACTTCTTCACTCGGTAGGGTTTTTCGAGAACGGTTTGGTCAGGCCATGTCGAATGAAACTGTATCCGGTCGACTGCGGGCAGTCGACTCTTTTTTTTTTTTGAAAACCAGTGGGGGCACGCTGAGTGCACCCACTGGGTGTAGTCCCCGAGGCTACTGTCGAATGTTTTGATTCGGCTGTAGTCTTAGAAGTGTTGTGCTCTTTCTTTCAGTCACTCGGGAGTAACTTATATTTGATACCCTTTGTCGATTGACTCTTTGCAGAAGTCTTGTGAGCTTGTTGCTCAGCTCGCCGATCTGAAGAATAAGCAGATCCAGCTTAATCTTGATTTACAGTTTGCTCAGGAAAACGTGCAGAAGGCGAAGGATGAAGCAAAAGGTATGGCTGGTGAGGACTCGACGGCTGTCTCTGTTCTCCTGCCTGTTCTCAACTCTGTGCTCATTGTTGCTTTGCAGACGAACTGGAGAAGGCCCTGAAGAAGAAAGATCTTGACCTTGCGGAGGCACAAAAGGCGGCTGCGGAGAAGCTGAAGCTTGCTGAAGAGAAACTTGCTTCAGTCGATCAACTTGAGAGCGAGAACGCTAGGCTGAAGTCTGCTCTTGACTCGGCCAACAAGGAAGCGAGTCGACTGAAGACTGACAAGAGTACTCTGAACGACAAGCTCGGCCAGCTGGCGGGGAAGCACAAGGACTTGGAGGATTATCTTGGGGGTCTTGCCAAGAAGCTATACCTCATGCTTGAAAGTAACCCTCTTTGTGCGATTAATCTTGTTGTTGTCGACTTACCATTTGGTTACAGTTTTGATCTGTCGAAACTTCTTTCAGAATTCTGCCGGAACTTTGAGGAAGAGACCAGTCGAGTGGAGACCCACCTGGACCCTATCAACTCTCCTGTGAAGGACGAAGTGGCCATGAATGTCTTCCGGTTGGAATCCCGTGTCGCTGGTGTGGTGGACTACCTGGCTCGACTGAAAGCTGCAGTGTCACGGATCGACTCCGCACTCTGGCCCAAGGAGACGCTTCAGAACGACCTTGAATCCTTGGTCACTCGACTAAGTGAGGTTCCAGGTCGAGTGCAAGAATGGAAGAAGTCTTCTGCTAGGTGCGGTGCTGATGTGGCTCTGTCACTGGTTCGTGTCCACTGCAAGGAGGCGCGAGAGGAGAAGCTGGCCGCTCTCCAGGTTGCCAATACCAGGAAGCATAACTTTCAGGATTTCATGGAGACCTTCATCGCTGCTGCCACTTGGATCTCTGATGGGATCGACCTGGACGAATTTGTTGCACCATCCAGTCCTCCACCGGAGGAGTAAAAAACTGATGTTCCTTGCCTTAAATTTGCCTCGGAATGCCGAGTGGTTTATGTAACCGATAAACTCCGTCGAGCTTATAGCTCGAGTACTTTTATTTGCGATCTAGGATCTTTTGATTTTATCCGAACTTGGCTCGACGTTGAATGCCTTCGTGACTTGATCCGCCGATCTACTGTTCGTTGTCCCCTCAGAGGCTGCCTGGTTTGCACGATGCTTATCGCCGCGATGGTGTCTGTCAACATGGCTTAGGCGAGCACTGGGCTGCAGCTAAGTCCCCGGGTGGGAGGTTTGCTCTCCACTCGGTAGGATTCCAATTACTTAGGCGAGTACTTGGACTGCAGCTAAGCCCCCGAGTGGGAGGTTTGCTCTCCACTCGGTAGGATTTCAATTACTTAGGCGAGTGCTTGGACTGCAGCTAAGCCTCCGAGCGGGAGGTTTGCTCTCCACTCGGTAGGATTTTGAATACTTAGGCAAGTGCTTGAACTGCAGCTAAGCCTCCGAGTGGGAGGTTTGCTCTCCACTCGGTAGGATTTTGAATACTTAGGCGAGTACTTGGACTGCAGCTAAGCCCCCGGGTGGGAGGTTTGCTCTCCACTCGGTAGGATTTCGATTACTTAGGCGAGTGCTTGGACTGCAGCTAAGCCCTCGGGTGGGAGGTTTGCTCTCCACTCGGTAGGATTTCGATTACTTAGGCGAGTGCTTGGACTGCAGCTAAGCCCTCGAGTGGGAGGTTTGCTCTCTACTCGGTAGGATTTCGATTACTTAGGCGAGTGCTTGGACTGCAGCTAAGCCCCCGAGTGGGAGGTTTGCTCTCCACTCGGTAGGATTTCAATTACTTAGGCGAGTGCTTGGACTGCAGCTAAGCCCCCGGGCGGGAGGTTTGCTCTCCACTCGGTAGGATTTCGATTACTTAGGCGAGTGCTTGGACTGCAGCTAAGCCCCCGGGTGGGAGGTTTGCTCTCCACTCGGTAGGATTTCGATTACTTAGGCGAGTGCTTGGACTGCAGCTAAGCCCCCGAGTGGGAGGTTTGCTCTCCACTCGGTAGGATTTCAATTACTTAGGCGAGTACTTGGACTGCAGCTAAGCCCCCGAGTGGGAGGTTTGCTCTCCACTCGGTAGGATTTTTTCAATCTTAGGCGAGTACTTGGACTGCAGCTAAGCCCCCGAGTGGGAGGTTTGCTCTCCACTCGGTAGGATTTTTTCAATCTTAGGCGAGTACTTGGACTGCAGCTAAGCCCCCGAGTGGGAGGTTTGCTCTCCACTCGGTAGGATTTTTTCAATCTTAGGCGAGTACTTGGACTGCAGCTAAGCCCCCGAGTGGGAGGTTTGCTCTCCACTCGGTAGGATTTTTCCAATCTTAGGCGAGTACTTGGACTGCAGCTAAGCCTCCGAGTGGGAGGTTTGCTCTCCACTCGGTAGGATTTTTTCAATCTTAGGCGAGTACTTGGACTGCAGCTAAGCCCCCGAGTGGGAGGCTGGCTCTCCACTCGGTAGGATTTTAATTTCTTAGGCGAAACGGATTCGCAGCTAAGCCCCCGAGTGGGAGACTTGCTCTCCACTCGGTAGGATTTTAATTTCTTAGGCGAAACGGATTCGCAGCTAAGCCCCCGAGTGGGAGACTTGCTCTCCACTCGGTAGGGTTTTCTGAAAACTTAGGCGAAGCGGATTCGCAGCTAAGTCACCCACTGGGGGGAATTTGGACAAACAGAAAAAGCAATTCTTGCTTGAAACAAAAGAACTACAGAGGTACTTTTATTACATCTCAGTCAAGTGAGTTTTTAAGTGTAAAAAGGACGGAGCAGATCTGCGTTCCATGCTCGAGGCTCGTCGATCCGTCGATCAATGTTGTAGAGGTGATACGCTCCGTTGTGCAGGACTTTGGTGATGATGAAGGGGCCTTCCCAGGTCGGGGCAAGTTTGTGAGGTTTTTGCTGATCCACGCGGAGGACCAAATCTCCTTCCTGAAAGGCTCGACCCTTCACATTTCTGGCGTAGAACCGATGCAACTCTTGCTGGTAGATGGTCGAGCGGATTAGAGCCATCTCTCTTTCCTCCTCTAAGAGGTCGACTGCATCTTGCCGGGCCTGTTCTGCTTCTGATTCGGAATATAACTTGACTCGAGGCGCGTTGTGGAGCAGGTCGCTCGGCAAAACCGCTTCGGCTCCATAGACCAGAAAGAATGGTGTTCTTCCAGTCGACCGGTTAGGGGTGGTCCTCAACCCCCATAGAACTGACGGAAGTTCGTCGACCCAGGCGCCTGCTGCGTGTTTGAGATCACGCATTAGTCGGGGTTTTAGTCCTTTGAGGATGAGGCCATTCGCGCGTTCGGCCTGTCCATTCGACTGAGGATGAGCAACTGAAGCGTAGTCGACTCGAGTGCCCTGAGAGGCGCAGAAGGCTTTGAATCTGTCATTATCAAAGTTTGATCCGTTATCCGTGATGATGCTGTGCGGAACTCCATATCTGAATATCAATCCCCTGATAAAACTGATGGCAGTGCTTGCGTCGAGGTCCTTTATGGGTTTGGCTTCTATCCACTTCGTGAACTTGTCGACTGCAACCAACAAGTGGGTGAAGCCACTCCTACCAGTTCTCAGTGGTCCGATCATGTCTAGACCCCAGACGGCGAAAGGCCAGACGAGTGGAATGGTCTTCAAGGCGGAGGCGGGCTTGTGAGACATGTTGGAATAAAACTGGCACCCCTCGCACTTGTCGACTATATCCTTTGCCATTTCGTTCGCCTTCGGCCAGTAAAAACCCGCTCGGTATGCTTTGGCCACGATGGTCCGAGAGGACGCATGATGGCCACAGGTCCCCGAGTGGATGTCCTCGAGAATTATCTGTCCTTCTTCAGGTGTGATGCACTTCTGACCAACTCCAGTCGTGCTTTCCCTGTATAGCTGCCCTTTGATTACTGTAAAGGCTTTGGATCGACGGACGATCTGTCGAGCCTCTTCTTCATCTTCTGGGAGCTCTTTTCTCATGATATACGCAATGTACGGCACTGTCCAATCGGGAGTGGTGGTCATAACTTCCATAATCAGGTCGACCACAGCTGGAATCTCCACTTTGGTCGAGTCAGAGGCGCTTTTTGGTTGTGGAGGCTCTTCTGTGAAAGGATCTTCTTGCACTGATGGTGTGTGAATGTGCTCCAAACACACATCTTTAGGGACGGCCTCCCTTTTGGACCCTATCTTCGCCAGATCATCTGCAGCTTGATTTTTCAGTCGGGGTATATGATGGAGCTCCAACCCCTCGAATCGTTTCTCCAGCTTTCTCACTGCGCTGCAATACCCCGTCATGGATGGGCTTCGGACGTCCCACTCCTTCATCACTTGATTAACAACCAGATCTGAGTCGCCGTAGACCATGAGGCGACGGACGCCGAGTGAAATGGCCATACGTAATCCGTATAGAAGCGCTTCATACTCTACCTCATTGTTGGAGGAATCAAAGTGAATCTGGAGGACATACTTGAGCTTATCTCCTCGGGGGGAAACCAGTACAACCCCTGCACCGGATCCGTTCAGCATCTTGGAGCCATCGAAAAACATAGTCCAGTGCTCTGAGTGAACTTGAGTCGGAAGCTCCTGCTCGGTCCACTCGGCGAGGAAATCAGCTATTGCCTGGGACTTAATAGCTTTCTTTGCCTCGAACTTGATATCAAGGGGAAGAAGTTCAATTTCCCATTTCGCCACTCGACCGGTTGCATCTCTGTTATGAAGAATCTCTGATAATGGAGCGTCGCTGACGACTGTGATAGAGTGATCAGAGAAATAATGAGCAACCTTCTTCGTGGTCATGTAAATCCCGTAAATAAGCTTCTGATAGTGGGGATATCTTTGCTTCGACAGGGTCAAAACTTCAGAGAGATAATAAACTGGACGTTGAACTTTGAAGGTCTTTCCTTCCTCTTCCCGCTCGACCGTAAGAACGGTACTGACGACTTGTCCCGTGGCTGCTATGTAAAGCAACAATGACTCTTTGCTGACAGGAGCAGCAAGCACCGGCTGGGTGGAGAGCAGAGCTTTTAGCTCTGCAAATGCTGCATCAGCTTCTGGAGTCCATTCGAACGTGTCTGACTTCTTCATCAGTCGGTAAAGAGGCAGCGCCTTTTCACCGAGCCTGGAGATGAATCGACTTAGGGCGGCCAAGCATCCAGTAAGTTTCTGGACATCGTGCACACGCACGGGGCGTTTCATCCGGAGTATGGTGCCAACTTTTTCGGGGTTAGCGTCGATTCCTCGTTCGGAAACAAGAAAACCGAGTAACTTTCCTCCAGGGACTCCAAATGTGCACTTCGACGGATTGAGCTTGATATCATAACTCCTGAGATTGGCAAAAGTTTCAGCTAGGTCAGTCAGCAGGTCGGAACCTTTTCGTGACTTGACCACTATGTCATCCATGTATGCTTCTACATTCCGACTGATTTGAGTGATCAGGCACTTCTGAATCATTCTCATGAATGTAGCTCCGGCGTTCTTGAGACCGAAAGGCATGGTAACATAGCAGAAACACCCAAATGGGGTGATGAAGGCTGTTTTTATTTCATCGGGTCCATACAGACGGATCTGATGGTATCCAGAGTAGGCATCTAAAAAAGATAACCTCTCGCATCCTGCAGTCGAGTCGACTATTTGGTCGATGCGAGGAAGAGGAAAATGATCTTTCGGGCAGGCCCGATTGATATGCTTAAAGTCGATGCACATGCGCAACGATTTGTCCTTCTTAGGGACCATCACAACATTGGCGAGCCACTCGGAGTGGAAGATCTCGCGAATGAATTCTGCTGCTAGGAGTCGGGCCACTTCTTCGCCAATGGCCTTTCTCTTCTGAACGGCGGACCGTCGGAGATGCTCCTTGATTGGTTTGACCTTTGGGTCGACTCGAAGGCGGTGCTCGGCCAGTCCCCTGGGCACACCTGGCATGTCAGCAGGCTTCCATGCAAAGATGTCCCAGTTCTCACGGAGGAACTGGACGAGCGCTTCTTCCTATTTGGAGTCGAGTGTAGTGGAGATGTTGGTTGGAGCCGCATTTGGATCGGTCGGGTGGATGTGGACTTGCTTGGTCTCACCAGTCGACTGAAATGCTGACTCCGTGGCGGGCTTCTTGGCTCGTAACAACTCACTCGGATCCGCCGTCTTCTGGTACTCTTGTATCTCTATCTTGGCCATCTGAGCATCAGCAATTTTGGCGCCTTTCTGG
This sequence comes from Aegilops umbellulata, assembly GCA_032464435.1. Classification (NCBI taxonomy): domain Eukaryota; kingdom Viridiplantae; phylum Streptophyta; class Magnoliopsida; order Poales; family Poaceae; genus Aegilops; species Aegilops umbellulata. The sequence continues at coordinate 475,427,040 of CP136054.1, forward strand.
AAGCACTCCTCTGCCTTCTTCCGATTGCCAACGATGGTAATTACACCTTTGGGGCCAGGCATCTTCAGCTTGAGGTATACGTAGCATGGTCGAGCCATGAAACGAGCATAGGCTGGCCTCCCAAGAATGGCGTGGTACGCACTCTGAAAATCCACGACCTCAAAGGTTAACTTTTCTTTCCGGAAATTCTTCGAGTCACCAAAGACGACGTCGAGAGCGATTTGACCGAGTGACTCAGCTCTCTTCCCAGGAATGACTCCGTGGAAGCTCATGTTGCTGGGGCTAAGTCGGGACATCGGAATGCCCATCCCCTTCAACGTCTCTGCATACAACAAGTTTAGCCCACTGCCGCCGTCCATCAGAACCTTGGTCAGTCGAGTGCCTTCAATAACTGGGTCGACCACCAACGCTTGCCTCCCTGGGGTGGCAATATGAGTCGGATGATCGGACTGGTCAAAGGTGATGGCGGTTTGGGACCACTTCAGGTAATGGGGTGTCACCGGAGCGGCCATGTTTACTTCGCGATTGATGACCTTCAGTCGACTCTTACTTTCGACATCAGCGAAAATCATCAGAGTGGAATTAATTTGGGGGTATTCTTCACCGCTGTCCTCCCTGTCTTCCACTTTGTCTGACTCTTTCTCTTTGTCCTTGGCCTGCTTTCCTTGGAACTGTTGCATCAGGAGTCGGCATTGTCGAGTGGTATGCTTGGGGTAAATGAGATTTCCCTCTTCATCTTTCTTCGTGTGAATATGGCATGGTAAGTCCATCACATCGTTCCCGTCCTGGTCTTTCACTTTCTTGGGGTTCCAAGGACCCTTGGGTTTCCCCTTAAACTTCCCTGGGGTCACAGCTAAGGCTTCCCCGGGGGCGACTGGCTCGGCCTTGCGCTTCTGCTTCCGACTGGAGGGTCCTCCGCCGGCCTCATTAGCGGCTGCCTTATACTTGCCACTCTGGAGTCTATCTTCCTCTTCTCCGTTCGCGTACTTGGTGGCGATTTCCATCATCCGACTCAGGGTCATATCCCCGGCTCGACCGAACTTCAAAGTTAATTCCCTGTTTCTGACGCCTTCCTTGAAGGCGCAAACTTCCTGATGATCGGACACATTCTCGACCGTGTGATTCAGAGTGATCCACCTTTGGATATAATCCCTCAAGGTTTCACTCGACTTCTGAACACATGACTGCAATTCTGTCAACCCTGCCGGTCGCTTGCAAGTCCCTTCGAATGTCCTGACAAACACCTGGGCTAGATCTTCCCACGTATAAATACTGCTAGGAGCCAGCTGATTCAACCACGCTCTGGCTGATCCTTCCAACATGAGGGGCAAATGCTTCATGGCCACCTCGTCATTGCCGCCTCCGATCTGAACAGCCACTCGGTAATCCTCGAGCCATGTGTCCGGCTTGGACTCTCCGGTGAACTTGCTGACCCCAGTCGCCAACCTGAAGTTGGGAGGAATCACTGCGGCTCTGATTGCTCTGTTGAAACATTCGGGACCTGAGACGTGAACTCTGCTGCCGGACGGGGCGCCTCTGTCACGGTCTTCTCGGTGAGCTCTATTTTGGTCGACCAGACCTTGAACGATGATGGATCTCGCATCAAAGCCTGGTTCCCTGGGGTCGACTGGGACCCTTCGCCCAGTACTGAACTGGCGTCTGTCCTCTTGCCGTCGAGGAACGTACGACCCGGCTCTTGGGGGAGGAGAAGGCACTCGACGTTGATCGTTGCGATCGAATCGGTGCTCATATCGCTCGTGCCCTCGGTATTGATCCTCGTGCCGGCCTCTGTGTCCTTCACGCCTCGGGGGCGACCTTGGACTATGAGCCGACTGAACGGAATTCGCAGTGACGGATCGACTGTGAATCCTGTTGCGCGACTGAGATACGGCTGAATTCTGGTCACCCGCTGCATGGAGCAAATCTCTGATTTGCAACAGACCTCTCCCTGCCTCTGACTGTGAAGGCTGGATCGACTCCGCTATGCGAGCCGCAGCTGCCAAATTCTGAATCGGGTACGGTATACCTGGGTCGGCGGCTGGAAGACGCGACGACGACTGGACTCGGGAGCGGGCGGTCGTGCGCGCTCGTCGAGTGCTCTCTGGAGATTCTCCAGTCGAGTACGTTCAGCCAAGTTGGCCAAGCGCACCTCCTCCAGGGCTCGTGCCTCAGGGGTTTCTCCAACGATAGGAGTGTGAAGGGCGTCCATGCTCCGGCGACGGAGTTCCTCCCTCTGCACTGAGGTAAGGGGCTCGGGCCTGTACTCTTCGTGGCCCCGCGCCGGAATCCCCCCTGCGGCAACCTCTTCGGTGTGGGGGAACCCGGGGGGACTACGTGGTCCATCGACCATTAGTACTTCCGCCGCTGGATCGCTGCTGTCGCACTCGGACACAGTCTCTACGGAGCCAGTCGACAGGTCGAACAGGCCGTAGAGTGACTCTTCGGGCTCGATTGCCGCGACTTGGGGGATGGCCGACTGGCGGGCCAGTGCGTGCTTCACCCACCGCTGGAGTCTCGACCGACCGGTGCGCTTGCGCCGGTGGGAAACCGATGACGACGATGGCGAAACGAATGCCGACCCGTACAGGGTCGACGGTTGCCGCAGCAGGACGCCGCGGACGCATGCGCGAAAATGCGTGGCTCCGCGGGCGGGAAGCGCGTCCACGTCGAGTGGAGCCTCCTGCAGCCAAGCAGAGTTGTCGACGATGAAGGAGAGAGCGCCGAGACGGATCTCGCGGCTCCCGACCATGACTCCGCTCGAAAACATGACGTGGGTTGAAAGAATCCCAACTCCTCCAACAAATCGCTAGAACACCGGCCCCAAGGTGGGCGCCAACTGTCGTGGTTCTAAGTCTGACAGTGAGAATAGGGGGTAAGTATGGAGAGGCAAGATCCTAGCTATGGAGTAGTTGTATGCGCAAGGAGTTTTACGAGTTCGGGCCCTTCTTTGAGGAAGTAACAGCCCTACGTCTCGGAGCCCGGAGGCAGTCGACTGGATTATGTGTGTGTGTGTGTGTGTTGCAAAGTTCCGAACCCCTGTCCTAGTGGAGGGGGGTGGCTTATATAGAGTTCGCCAGGACCCCAGCCAGCCCACGTTACAAGGAGTTTAATGTACATAAAGAGAGGGGGTTACTGGTAACGCCTGTAATAAAGGACCATGAAGGCCATAAAAGCTACTTATGAGATGACCGTTTGTGGGCAGTGCCTTTAGGTCTTCTTATAGTCGAGTGGCTGTCTTCATGGTCGACTGCTTGTGCTTCTGGTCGAGTGCGTTCGTGTCCGTCGACTGGGCTGACCAGGTCGACTGAAAACGTTGATACTTCTTAGAATGTCCTTCATTGTAGGAGCCATGTCCTTGATTGGGTACCTCAGGTATGATAAGTTACCCTACCCTAGGCACGTATCCTCGTCACCGACGGTTATCCGGTATAGTGAAGTCCATAGTTCATAGTACCTTTCAGATAGCGCATAACTCTCTCAAGAGCACGCCAATGTACATCACCCGGTTTGGAAACAAATCGGCTCAGTTTGCTAATAGCAAATGCGATGTCAGGCCTCGTTGCGCTCGCTAGATACTGGAGTGAACCAACAATCTGAGAGTATCTCAATTGATCTATAGTTGTGCCTTTAGATTTTCGAATCAGCACACTAGAATCATATGGTGTTTGAGATGGTTTGCAGTCCGAGTATCCAAAACGACTCAACACCTTCTCAACATAATGGGATTGCAGGAGTGTAATCCCACCCTCATCATCTCTCAATAGCTTGATGTTCAAGATAACATCAGCCACTCCAAGGTCCTTCATCTCAAAGTTCTGAGATAGGAAAGACTTAACCTCCTCGATCAACTTGAGATTAGTCCCGAATATCAGTATGTCATCAACATACAAACACGGTATAACTCCTTCGCCCCCACCATAGCGATAGTATACACATTTGTCGGCCTCATTAACAACAAAGCCAACAAACGTCAATGTTTCATTAAACTTGTCATGCCATTGCTTAGGCGCTTGTCTCAGACCATACAAAGATTTCACCAACTTACACACCTTTCCTTCCTGACCATCCATCACAAAGCCATCAGGCTGTTGCATATAGATTTCCTCCTTTAGCTCTCCGTTCAGGAAAGCCGTCTTAACATCCATTTGATGAATGAGAAGACCATGCGAGGCCGCCAATGAGAGTAATACTCGAACGGTGGTCAGTCTGGCCACAGGTGAATAAGTGTCGAAGAAATCTTCTTCTTCTTTCTGGGCGTAGCCCTTGTCCACAAGCCTAGCCTTGTACTTTTCTATCGTACCATCGGGCCTAAGCTTCTTCTTGAACACCCACTTGCATCCCAATGGTTTGCAACCATAAGGACGTTCAGTAAGCTCCCAAGTCCCGTTAGCCATGATGGAATCCATCTCGCTACGGACCGCATCCTTCCAGTAGTCAGCTTCTAGAGATGCATATGCTTCTGAAATAGAAGTGGGATTATCCTCCACGAGGTATATGAAGAAATCATCACCAAAGGTCTTTATAGTCCTTTGTCTCTTGCCCCTACCAAGGGATTCCTTATTATCCTCCTCAGGATTTTCATCATGTGTTTGATTATAATATTCCATCGGAATGGCAGGTTCAGGAGTCTCCTCAGATTCCTGTCTAGAAGTGCTTTGTACATCTCTCATGGGGAAAATGTCCTCAAAGAATGTAGCATCTTTAGACTCCATAATTGTACCGACCTTCATGTCAGGTACCTCAGATTTCACTACTATAAATCTATAGCCAACACTATTCATAGCGTAGCCCAAATTAACACAGTCCACAGTCTTTGGTCCAAGCTTACGCTTTTTGGGGATCGGCACATTAACTTTCGCCAAGCAGCCCCAGGTACATAAGTACGAGAGTGTTGTCCTTCTCTTGGTCCACTTCTCGTAAGGAGTGATCTCGTTATCCTTTGTCGGAACTTTATTCAGGACATGACAGGATGTCATTATAGCCTCCCCCCACCATGCCTTGGATAAACCCGACGTATCTAACATGGCGTTAACCAAATCAGTTAGAGTACGGTTTTTCCGCTCGGCAACTCCGTTTGACTGGGGTGAGTAGGGAGGCGTCCTCTCGTGAATAATGTCGTGTTCCGCACAAAAGGTATCAAACTCTTTCGAGAAGTACTCTCCACCATGATCTGACCGGACTCGTTTAATTTTCCTTTCAAGTTGATTCTCAACTTCTGCCTTATAGATTTTGAAGTAGTGTAGAGCCTCATCTTTAGTATTTAACAGATACACATAGCAATATCTAGTGGAATCATCTATCAAAGTCATGAAATATTTCTTTCCACCTTTAGTCAACACACCATTCATCTCACAAAGATCAGAATGTATGAGTTCTAGTGGCGCCAAGTGTCTCTCCTCTGCTGCCTTGTGAGGCTTGCGAGGTTGCTTAGATTGCACACATGAATGGCACTTAGAACCTTTGGCTAAAGTGAAACTCGGGATTAAATTCAATTTTGCTAGCCGCGTCATAATACCGAAACTAATGTGACAAAGACGTGAATGCCATACTTCAGATTCATTAACACTCAAATGAATATTGTTCACGACTTTATTACATAGATCTGCAAGAGAAAGGCGGAACATGCCTCCGCATTCATAACCCTTTCCAACAAATAGTCCATATTTCGTAACAACTAATTTATTAGACTCGAATACCAACTTAAACCCTTCTCTACATAGAAGGGAGCCACTAACGAGGTTCTTCTTGATGGCGGGGACATGCTGCACGTTCTTCAGCTGCACGACCCTTCCCGAAGTAAACTTTAGATCGACCGTGCCAACACCAAGAACAGAAGCACTCGCGCCATTCCCCATCAGTACGGACCCGTGACCTGTGGCCTGGTAAGAAGAAAACAATGAAATGTCAGCACACACATGAACACCTGCACCTGTGTCGACCCACCAATCGGTGGACGGCCAAACTGAAAATACAGCAAATAAATTACCGTACCCAGATGCACCACTCTCATTGTTGCTCACAATCATATTGACAGACTTGGAGTCCTGTCCTTGCTTCTTATACTTGTTTGGGCACTTGTTGGCCCAATGTTCAAGCGAACCACAAGTAAAGCAGCCCTCATCCTTCTTGTTCTTCTTGAAGGTCTTCTTACCCTTCTTCTTAAAGTCGGTACTCTGTTGGACACCGTTCTTTCCCTTGGGCTTGTGGGAAATGGAGTTCTTCTGATGCACCATATTGGCCACAAAAGTTCCTTCGACCCCTTTTCCGTGTGAGTCCTTTGCCCTTGAATTCTGCTCAACACTCAGATGGCCAATGACATCCTCCACAGAGAATTCACGCCTCTGATGTTTCAGAGTGGTGGCAAAGTTCCTCCAGGGATTGGGAAGCTTAGCGATTATGCAGCCCACGACAAACTTGCCCGGTAAATCGCACTTAAGAAGCTCAAGCTCCTTAACAATGCATATTATCTCATGAGCCTGCACCAATACAGGACGGTTTTCAACCATCTTGTAATCGTGGAACTGCTCTATAATATACATCTTGCTCCCTGCATCGGCAGCCCCGAACTTAGATTCGAGCGCTTCCCACAAGTCCTTGGCAGACCGCACATGCAAATATGCGTCAACCAGCTTATCTCCAATCACGCTCAGAACTGCCCCGAGGAACACGACAGTGGCCTCCTTAAACGCCTTCTCCTGTTCAGGAGCGATCGTTCCTGTGGGGGTCACACCGGCGACCCAGAACACGTTCATGGCCGTGAGCCATAAGGTGGTTTTAGTCTGCCAACGCTTAAAGTACGTCCCCGTAAACGGGGACGGTTTCAGTGCAGCAGCAAAACCAGAATTCGAAAAACTCCTACACAGTTTAGGTTTTTTGATTGATAAGTAAATAGGCAGTTTTTCGATTAAATTAATCCATGAATAAATCATGAGCATGACATGGACATCATTGATAACACACTGATTACGATCTAACAGAGCATGTACTACGCATATAGTAGAAACATCTACGCATATCGCTAGTACTGCTACAACAGAAAGAAACACGAGAGGGATAAATGGTGTGTACCCTCCAATCGGCCATGCGGCGGTGTTGGCGGTGGCAGTAGCCGCGACATCCTCGGCGGCCTTCTTGTTGGCCTCGGCCTTCTCAGCGGCGGCACGGTCGGCGTCGGTCGACATGGTGATGCGGACGTAGATGAACAGAAGCGAGCAGTCGCGTAGTCGCTACCCAAAAACCTAATCGCCCCTCTCCCGTACAGGATCCGGAGAGGCAGGGTTTCGAAGGCCTGCTCTCTCGTCAACCGTGTACGCGGTGGACGGGACGGAGTCGTCGGCGGCAGCAGCAGCAGAGGAACGACGTGGGCGTGGAGGCGGAGATGCGTTCTGTTTCGTGGCGGCTAGGGTTGGCAGCGCCCCCACATATATATGTGTGGCTGCGCGTGGAGAGACGTGGGCTGAACCCACGTCCAAGTCGGTATCCCACGATCCGACGTCCCAGATCGTGGCCCCACCTGTCAAAGACTCTTCGTTCCTGACCGGCAAAAAGAAGCGCATAGGAGTGAGCTCGGCTCGGCTCAATCCCGCAACCCGCGGCGCGGCGCGTCGTGACGAGGCGTGGCGTGGCGAGGTGAGCGGAGGAGGAGGAGTGCGCGAGGGCCTCATCTCTTCTCAAGCTCCAATAGCATGAGGAAGAGAATCCCTTATAAACAACTCCAACTCTCCTTCCACTTCCGGGGTGGGACTAAACTTCCCACCACCTTGTCATGCCACCTACATGGGCCCTTAGAGATCAAATCTGAAATTGTCATATGGGCTCTAGGCCCATCTCATATTACAACACCCACTCGCGACCAGCAACTTCCCAGTGGCTTGCAGGCCCGAACTGGGCCCGATAAGGGTGTACGCTACTATATTACCATTAGTGTGTGTTGCCTGTGGATCTGGGAAGGAACCGGTGGCTTCGGCCGGCACCGTGTGCGTGAGCTTGTACCGCCTCTCATGGCGAATTCCTCCTCCAATTCGATCTATACAAGTTGGTAGTTCACATCTGGCATCAGAGCCGTTCCATCCTGGAGCTTCCCCGCCACCCCCACCGTACCAGATTCCGTGAATTTCGTCGGCGAGAGGCCATGGAGAAGCTGTCGGCGGAGGGCCGCAACATCCACGAGTTCGTCAAGGCGGCCGTCACCGACGATCTCGAGCAGCGCCTCAAGGTACACAGCGACGACCTCCTCAAGTCCATGACCAAGCTGCTCCAGGAATCGACCAAGACCCTGGACGGGCTCATCACAGCCCGCGTCGACGGCGTCCATTCCGAGCTCCATCTCGACATCGAGCAGATCCGTTCCGATCTGGAGCGAGTCGACAAGGTCGACTACGAGGCCAGGCCCGGAAGCTCGTCTGCTGGCAGAGAAGCGCGTACCCAGAACATCTACGTTCCACCCCCGGCTCGCGGAGCGCGTGATCTGCAGTCCCCCCGGGAAATTCAGTCGCCCCGCGAACTTGTTGCTCTGGATCAAGGTGAGCAGTACAACTCAGGTCCCCGAGTCAAATTGCCGCGGTTTGATGGGTCTAATACATGGTTGTGGCAAGCTAGATGTGAGGATTACTTCAAGTTATGGGGCACTCACCACAACAGGTGGATATCTTATGCCACTGCCCAGTTTGAAGGTGCAGCTGCTCGATGGTTGGAGTCAGTGCAGAGGCGAACTATGGAACTGCATTGGACTGAATTTTGCAACCTATTGCAGACGAGGTTTGGCCGAAACCAACACCAGAATCTCTTGAGGAAGATGTTCAGAATTAACCAGACTGGGTCAGTGGAGGAGTATGTGGAACAATTTGCAGAATTGTATGACCAACTCACTGCATATGAGTCCAGCCCTGATCCTCTGCATTACACCACCCGTTTTATTGATGGTCTGAAACCAGGTGTTCGGATGGCCATTGCCATGCAAAAACCACGCGATCTGGATACTGCTTATGAGTTGGCCCTGCTCCATGAGGAATTGGGAGAAATGCAATACACTACCACAACAAAAAGAAGCTCCAATCCTTCTGGGATTTATCCGTACAAGGCAAAGACGGTGGAGGATAAGAAACCAACTGAAGGCCACAGATCCCTGCCTGCTGAAGATAAATGGACTTCTCTGAGGAATTTTAGGAAGGCCAAGGGTTTGTGTTTCATTTGCGATGAGAAGTGGTCCAAGGACCACCAATGCAAATCTACAGTCCAGTTACATGTGGTTCAAGAGCTTATTGATCAGCTGCAAGGCTCCACTCCTTCCCAGGATGAGTCAGATAGTGACTCTGACAATCTGATGCTGTTGTCAGCAGCTGCTACAAGCAACAGTGTGTCCACATTGTCCTTGTCCTTGCTAGTAAACATACAAAATGCAGAGTTGAAGTTTTTGGTAGATTCTGGCAGTACTCACTCGTTTTTGGACAGCTCTTTGCATTCCATACTTCCAGAAATTACTGACATTAAAGCAGTTACAGTGAAGGTAGCAGGTGGAGGGAAATTGACTTGCTCACAACAAGTGAAACAATGTCAATGGAATTGTCAAGGCCAGGAATTTTCCCATGATTTCAGATTATTGTCCTTAGGGGGTTATGATGGCATTTTGGGTCTGGATTGGTTGGCCAAACACAGCCCCATGTACATTGATTGGGAACAGAAGTGGCTTTCATTCCAGTACAAGGGTGTTACAGTCACATTGCAAGGAGACCTACCTGAGGAATGTGCTTTTACAGTTATGGCTATTTTTCAGAATGTTGTCTCTGAACATAAGGAACAGTTACCTGAAATTCAGGCTTTGTTGGACAAGTATGCAGTTGTCTTCTCTCCTCTACAGGTCTGCCTCCCAGAAGACAGTATGATCACAGTATACCATTAATACCTGGTGCTCAACCAGTGTCCATCAGACCCTACAAGATTCCTCCACATCTGAAAGTTGAAATGGAAAAGCAGGTGCAGGAAATGCTCAAAAGGGGAATAATTCAGGTGAGCAACAACCCCTTCTCATCTCCTGCTTTGATGGTTAAGAAAAAGGAAGAAGGAGATTGGAGATTGGTCATTGATTTTAGACATGTTAATGCTCTCACAATTAAGAGCAAGTATCCAATTCCTGTTATAGATGAATTACTAGATCAACTTGCTAGAGCCTGTTGGTTTTCCAAACTAGACCTAAGAGCTGGCTACCATCAGATCAGGCTAGCACCTGGAGAAGAATTCAAGACTGCTTTCCAAACACATACTAGCCACTATGAGTTTACTGTGGTAGCTATGGGCTTGACAGGTGCACCCAATACTTTCCAAGGGGCAATGAACACAGATCTAACTCCAGTTCTGAGAGGAGAAGATCCTTGTGCAGTATGTTTCTTCGATGATATCCTCATCTTCAGTAAAACTTTGAAAGAACATTTTATACATTTGGAAAAAGTGTTGAGTATTCTGTTGGAAAGCAGTGGAGAGTGAAGCTAAGCAAGTGTGACTTTGCTAAACAGGAAATTGCTTATCTGGGCCATGTCATTAGCAGTGAAGGGGTTTCAACAGATGCTAGCAAAATTGCAACTGTTAAAAGCTGGCCAGTCCCTACTGATGTGAAGCAAGTCAGAGGATTTCTGGGCTTAACTGGGTACTACAGGAAGTTTATCAGGAATTATGGGATGATCAGTAGACCATTAACTGATCTCTTAAAAAAGGGGGCTATCTTTGTGTGTTCACCAGCTACAGAAATGTCTTTCCAAGCACTGAAGCAAGCTCTTATTCATGCTCCTGTCTTGGCATTACCTGATTTTTCCACTACAAGAGGACAGACCTTTGGTAACACCGTCTTGTGTTACTATAGGCCCAAAAATGTGTTACTATGCCATATAGTAACACAGTTTGAAATGTGTTCCATTAGACCGTGTTACTAAGTGGTGTCAACTGTCACACATAATAATTGTTACCATATGTTAAAAAATGTGTTACATTTCCATTATAGTAACATGTGTATTATGTGTTACAGAACACACTAGTAACATACTTTTGGAATTATAGTAACACCGATAGTAACATATTTTTATAGACGTAGAACATCGGTGGTAACATGTTTCTGTAACTATAGTAACACAACTGGTAACACATTATTTTAGCATCGGAACACAACTAGTAACATAATATCCATGTATTGTAACACTATAATTATAGTTGTCAACTACTCTAGTAAAAAAAATTGTAGCTATAGCAACACCATCAATAACACTGCTATATCAATATGGCAACATAATTAATGTATTTGTTTTTTATAATTAACCACAAAATTCGATACCCATTTTATGGAATATAAATTTATTTATAAAATCAAAGCAATTGCATAAATAGTTAATCATTTTATTATTATGCTTGGCAGCATATCAAAATGATATTTAAATTGAAGCACAACATATGCATAAATTCATATGAAGATATTTATTACGAATATACAAGAGTGTATGATACATATGCATTACAATAAAGATATCATTCATATCATTTTGAGGATAGAAAGCACAACTACGGGGAATATTACACCATAGCATTTGCATCAATTCGACGAAAGAAAAAGATCTTCTGGATGATATTACATTTTTAAATCTATCAATGTAAACTAAAACTATTGGTAGCTAAAATCTTCAAACTTTATTTGCTTCTTGATCCAAGAATTCAGCTGCAAATCAACTATCCAAATCAATTATCTTTCTCTCGAATCTGTAAAAGAAAATTGCACCTTAGATATGTGTGATTAAATATACACAAATCTGATTTGAGAATGTGGAAGGGAAGATTGTAGCTTACAAAAGCTGAAGGCCAGGCAATTAAGTATCCTGAAGTGAAAGCCTCGCCAATTGTCTTGCAATCAGAAACTTCCCTTACCAACTCCTCATTATCAAGAATAGGTTCGTCTATTCGCACAAGAGCAAATTCAGCACCTAACTCAATACCACCAGCCTTAGTTCTTGGATCAGTACTCCGAATAGTACCATACGCAACATTCCGCTTGTTGGGATATGTTGAAGTCTTTAAAACTACTTTGGAAGCAGCCTATATTATGATCAATATTAGCGTTCTATGACATGATAATATAATTTGCATGAACAATATGAGATCTTTTAATTTAATGTCAGCCCAGTAAGGTGCCCTAAAAAACTAAATAAACTGGACCAGGCACGAAGTCTAATGCCCAAGGTCACCTCACTAGCTCATGCTTGGTTAAATTTATCATTTACTTGCATACAGCAGATTGAGCAAAAATTTGTAATAAAATCCATTTTTCAAGCAGGCATGATAATGAGGGTTTGGGTTGGTAATTTGGGTGCAGTAAACCATGCTCCTTGGTGAATCTTTACCTTGATGGAAGAAGTACGCCTTCTTTTTGAGCGAGCTGGGTGTGGGTGTTCAGTTCTAGTCCCTTGCTGGTTCGGTCTTGAAACAGATTCACCCATAATATTCCTCGCTTCCCTCACCTACCAAGATACAATAATATTAGATGGAATGATATTCATACCTTGAAGCTACAGAAAGCTACAACTTCAAAACTCAGAAGGCACGAAAATTACCTCTAGCACAGAATCAATAACAAGGTCTTGTGGTGATGATGAATTTTGTTGAATTTGTAATTGGTTGACATCATGGTCGCCAACCTAGTTCCATGACACAACAATGGTAAGCAAACAATTATTTTATATTCTATCTTTCTGACATGAGTAAGAGTAACTACAGGCATAACCTTTTCATGCGAACGTGATAAATTATTATCCTCAGGAATGTCATGTTGCATAGGCGAGCGTGCCTCAACAGGTCCATTGCACTGGATTCTCTGCAAACTGAAATATTAATATGAAGGTTTCAAGTGACAAGCAATGATGTAGGCCTTTATTAACATTACCTTTGTTTTACCAAGCAGTACTGGTAACCGAGAAATACCATTATCATTTGATTGGAGGTTTTCCTATAGAACTAACAAATCTGAGTAAAATATTGATAGAAATGCATGCAAAGGGTGGGATAAAAAAGTCCTTTACCTCTTCTATGCCATTATTGACACAGCCTTCTTTGTTATTCATATCTTTAATAATCTGGTCTTGCTTTTTTATATGCTCCTTCAGCTTTGCTATTTCCTCCCAAACATCATGTTCAACTTCATATGGTGATCCATCAGTTGTAGTCATATTGATGTTCTTTAGATACCGTGGCGTCCGACCGTAGACTTGCTTAGGAGTTGGAAGCAAACCCATGCCATGCACTTGTCCAACCTTTTCTTTCCCTAACACTTCCTGCAGGGCATCACCTTCCCATGCGACTCTTCCATTCAAATTTTGTGCCAACTCTGGTCGTTCAGTTATTAGATTCTCCAATCGATCCTATAAGAAAAGAATCATGCATACACTAGTTAGATTGAACCATAACTTGATCCCGAGAACAATTAGACAATTTCTATATTAATTGCCTACCAGGCGCTCATTTCTATCTTTATTTTTAGCATTAGCATCGTCCTTCTTCTTGTGAGTTGCTAAATAAACCTTTGATCTGTGTGGTCGTTTCTTTTCAGGATCAGCTTGCCTCTACAAAACAGAAACAGCACCCATATGACAAAAGAGACACAGAAAAACACTTCAGGAATCAAGATTACTCACCATGTCTTCACCCCAACAAGCATAACTCTTTGTGCCAGCATTATGTGAATCCTTCACGAGGGAACGGCTAATTATGTTCTTCTCAGCAAGGGCCTGTTATGATGCAATCATATCGTAAATGCAACTTTTAAGATAAGCCCGAGAACTCACATTTAAATGTGAAAACAGGAAAGTACAGTATCTCATTCATTACCCTTCCTTTTTTGGACTTCCAATATTTAACAAGCCCACGCCATTGATCGCTGTCCACATCTTCTGGACAGAGCTTATACAAAGCCTTTCGCTTGATGTTTGGATTTTTTTCAATGGCGGGATTGAAGAAAGCATCTTTCAAACTAGACTTAAATTTCCTCCAGTCTCTTCCAATTGATTTGAGTATCCATTTTTCACATGATCGTGGATACACGAACTTTGTCTGAAAGTACAAAATAAAGAATGGATGTAAATAGACATGCAGACCACACTGCATCTCATGTAGACAAATTAGATATAAATAGAAGGGCAGCAAATAACATATTTTGTTTTCTTGTTAATTGTGAAGTACCTGTACACACTGCAATATGGTTTCCTCACCACTGTTCTTTTTGACATGACGCCAATCATTTATGTTCAGTGGGCAAAATCCTCCATTTCTAGCAATCGTGCCCAGAAACTTCCTCAAGATTGCACCTTCATCTCCTATAGGCTGGCTATCTTCATTGCATTTTACAACTATTCTTTGCCCCTTTGGCATGTTCCAGACAATTGGCAAGCTTGTTCTCTTGCGCTTGCGTACTTCATTGTCTACTACAAGATCAATTAAGAAAAGTACTAATAAAATGACGCCCGCCAATTATTCTTTCGATACTAAGCATATACAAGTTAATTAATAGAAGCACAAAATGTAATAGGTTGTTACCTTGATTGTGAACTTGACCCTCTTCATCGACCAATGCTTGTGATTCATGACCTGGTGGGAATTGCTCACCATTGTTGCAGTCTCCATCTTCATCATCACGTTGGTCCATAACCTGAATCACATTCAACCTTTTTGACCTACGTAATGGTCCTGCAGAACAACCATACATCTTTTATTCCAATAATTACAACAGTAGATACAGATATGTAATAAGCATGGTTCAAGAGGGATACTTTGCGGCCCTTGCATAGTAAGTTGCCCTGCCCCTTCAGCAGAGACACCACCGTCCTGTAAGAGAACTCTCATTTGGATGGTTAGATGGAGCAATATCAATTTGCTTGCTAGGCGGAGCAATATGATCGTCAGCCTTCTCCTTAGACACATATAGATGGACAGCTTTCACAATCTCAGGTTCAGACAACATTTTCATCACAACACCTTCATCATAAATGTGAACTAAGTAGGAGCTGCCTAGATGGTTTTTTTTTGCATAGTACAGAAAGTCAATTGCCTGAAAGCCAACTTCTTCGATCATCAAGATTAAGTCATAATACGAGACATCACGTCTCATCATCGATCTTTGTAAAATTTTGACTTCCTGATTTGTATCTTCATAGTGCAGGTATATGGTTAACATGTCCGTCGCCATCCTAAGTTATATATAAAAATGTCAATTAAATCATTACAAGTAAAGACAAATTAACTAATAACATAACAGGGACAATTTAATTTTCCAATAGACATGTGAATGGAGAGGGCAGAGAAGTACACAGTAGCACGTCAATGCACTATCATCTTATCATAACTCAAAACAGAGAGATGAGGTACAAGACCATGGGTCCAGCCACACCCACACTAAAATATAACGCTGTCGACATATGGATTCAGGACAGGTTTAAGTTGAAAAGTGTACAGGACCTGATGATGTTGACTGCTTCCCTAAACAGAAGGGAAAACGAAAGTACATAGGATCATCAGGTGATGGTGCAAATCTTAAGCATTTTCTCTGTTCGTAATTTCAGTCATTTGATCCTAATGGTTCAATTTACGCAGGCGAAACTGTTGCAGTAGATCGGCTGCATCGAATCGAAGAGCAGAGTTGGGTTTGATCATGATAGTCTTAGGGCATCAAAGAAAATGACAAAGGAGCCGAATGAGCCAGCCAAGCATCATCCATCTGAGTTTGAGATTAACAAAACCAGTCTTTCAATCAAGGGAACTCTAAAAAGCTTGCATCGGTACAGGGAGAAATAATTGGTACATGAAAAAAATGACAATTCTAAGCAATTGGTTTGAAAAATAACTTACCACAGTAGTTGTTCGTGTCTTTCGTTTCATCTTTGACTACTATATATAAAAAGACACATAATTACCAGACTACTTTACTATTTTAAATGAAAGATTAATTGACCAGTTTAAGGTCTGTCATATTTCTCAAGAAATCTGATCAAATTTAAACAATAGTCAATGGATCGATCTAGCAGAAGTGTATAACACGCACATATATAAATGGATCGACCTGATTGGTGGATTAGGCATTGGCACATCGCAAAACTATAGTCAGACACAACCTTACATGGTTTATGGGCTTTTCAACATCTGTGATTGCTTAATTATTTGTCTACGTATGCGCTAATTATGCAATTAGCCGCGGCCATTAGACATCTACAGTACACACTGTGCTACGAATTGTTGAGGGGGCGAGCGATTGGCAGGGGAACCCCTGCTCGCCCCTCCCTGTCTCCGCCCCTGCATCACTACAGTGGTGTTTCACCTAGCATGCACCTTAGAGAATTCGTAGCAGTCAGATCAGGGAAAGGGTGGGCGTCCAGATCCATACCAGCCACGAGATCGTACTCCTTCAGGATGTAGGTGGCGGAGCTGAAGACCGACGAAGCCGTCGCCGCAACGATCCAAACGGCGCCAAGACAGATCGAGGAAGCGGCGCCGATGCAGGTCGAGGAAGGGGCAGATCGTACGGGGGTTGAGATGGGGGTGGGAGGGGGGTGGGTGCAGGTGGCGGCCGCACTGGGCGCTCAAGGGGCGGTGTGCTGGGCGTTGGAGTGCGGCGAGGTAGCCGCCGAACGGTGGGCGGCTGGGCTGGATGTGGGGGGTTTGAGACCCAATTTATCTAGCGTTTTCTAGTTAATTGGAGGGAAAAGTAAGCGCGAAAGTAATTGGAGGTAAAAGTAAGCGCCATGATCGAGAACTGGATGGAAATTTGAATATATTGTTTTTTTTATCAAGGAGAACTGGAGGGAAATTGTTTTGGAACAATCGGGACATTGTTACATATATTATCATTTTTTTGATAACGTTACATATATTAATTTGTTTGGCATGGATCCTCAAAAAAAATTGTTTGGCATGGAAATTTTTCAAAAAAACGTTTTTGGCATGGAAAAATATAGTATATTTTATTTATCATTTTATTGATTGAAAGGGAAATTAGATATATCTAAACAGTAATGGCTTTATAAAATTGATTTACATAACATGTGCTAAATATCCTATAAAATGGTTTTCTCTCGGCTAACCATATGATATAAAAAAAATATCGAGCTTGAAGATGGGACGAACCTTGGATGATGAACGCGATGGTGTTGTTATGAACAACGGCGATCGGCTGGCAGATCCCGCTCCTGGTCGGTCGTCTCGACCAAGATCGTATCATTCCCACACGCCTTCCCATGGAGGCTACGACCGGCGTGGGACAAAACTGCGACTAACATCAATGGTAGAAGCTGTGACCCGTCCCGGAACATGTTGTGACCAACGAGGCCGTTGACTTTTGATCGGTGCTGAGAGCAAAGGTGATGGTGCTACAAAGTGGCGACGATGATATGCGTCAATCTAGTCTCCTCCTTTGTTCCACCTCCATGGTGATAGAGTATAAGGGCATCTTCAATGCAGAGGTGCTTATTTAAGCGCTTAGGATCCTGAAAAAAAAAATCACAAGCGTAGGTGCTTGGGGCAGGCGCTAGGAACTGGATTTTGTACGCGATTACTTAGCGCTCGACTCCTAGGTGAGCATCGATGCCAGAGAAAGCATAGGAAATAATTCGGAAACTGCCACAACAGCCGGGATTTAATTCCTAGCGCCTCTACGTTAGCGCCTGCGTTGTATATGCCCTAAGGGGAGTGTATCCCAACTACACCCACGGTTCAAAAACTGACCGTACTTGCAGCCGTACCAGAAAAAGGAAACTTGTGACCTCGATGGTTGGTTAAAGAAAAACATTGTAACTCGATCGACCGATATGACTCTTGATCGGTCGCCTCAACCAAGATCGCGTCATCCCCACACGACTGCCCATGGAAGCTATGACCGGTGTGGGAGAAAGTTAAGACCGACAATGCTAGAAGCTGCAATCAACTCGGGAGCATGTTGTAGGGATAAAGAATAAAGGGAAGGATACCAGCTGCACGCACCATTTAAAAAGTGAGCGTACTTGTAGTTGTACTAGAGAAGGAAAGCTGTGACCTTGATAGTTCTTTAAAGAAAAGATATTGTAATTCAACCGACCTTTCTTGCTCTTAATTGGTTGCCTCGACCAAGATCACGTCATCCCGCACGACTGCCCATGGAATCTATGCCGGTGTGGGAGAAAGCTATGACGGACAATGCTAAAGGTTACGACTTGACCGAGAGCATGTTGTGACCAGCGAGGCCGACGACTTTAGATTGCTGCTGGGAGCGCATGCGGTGGTGCTGCAAAGTGGCAACAACAATATGTGTCAAGTACAACCGACCGCAAACGGTGTTGTAAGGACAATATGTGTCAGCTACAACCGACCGCAACCGGGTGCGCCGTCCACCCCTCCTTGCTGAACGGTTTTAGCGACACACACGGCGCGACTGCCATGGCAAGCCGGTGTGGAGTTCCCCGACCACGACGAGGCACGACAAATGGCAAGTGGGGGGCGCGGACCAGGGCCGATTCGGCCGACGCGAGCTTGGGATGGATGGCGCGGGGGGGGGGGGGGGGAGGCACTCCATGGTGTCATGGGGTGGCCGGAGGAGGCGCGCCGGTGAAGGAGCATCGATGTCGGTGGCGGCGGAGGATCTATCAGGTCGGGGATACAGGAAGGACCCCGCAAACCAGCGGTTTTTATAGCGGAACGTGGACCTGCGGTTGGACTGAAAAAAACCCAGAATCACGTTGGCAGTTGGCTTAGCTCCATTGACCGTCAACGCAATCAAACAAAAAAACCGGTTGAACCAAGTGTTCTTATAAAAACCGTTGAACCGATGTCTCTAGAAAAGCCCATGGTTCTTCCCAAGCCCATCTTCTGTGGCCGCAAAACGATTTTTTTTCATGTGAATACGGTAGGTTTCCTCAAAAGAAAAAAGTGAATCTGTGAAAATCCATCCACTACCCCCTTCCGCCGCCGCTTCCAACAGGGCGCAACTGCCCCTTCCGCCGCCGCCATTGACCGGTGTGGCGACGCCGCCCCGCGCCACCAGGAGCCCAGGACCAACACGCCGGCGCCTCCCCGTACGACCGCGCCAGCCCTGCTGCAGCGCTGCTGCGTGCTGGTCCAGCGACCCCCGCCGTCCAGGGGATGCCATCGCCGCCGCCTGGTCTCGAGAATCCAGATACTCCGGTTGCCTCCCTCCTCTCCAAACTCCATGCAGGACGTCCAGCCGACCAGGACGACGCCTCCCTCCGCTCCTGATCAGGACACTGGTAATATGAACTCTCTCTTGTTCTCTCCGTTTACCAAATGTACCATTATATAGAAGCATACTTATGTCATATGTCAACTTGTGAAGTTTGTGAACTAATAGAATTAGAGAGATTAGGGAAAGGAACTAGAGATTATATGATAAATGATGCTGCTGTTCACATTGTCTTGACTGTCCGATTAGAGCTGTTGTTTGCTAGTTGCGTATATCTGGATCCTGTGCTTGCTAATTGCTAGTATATTTGTAGTTTCTGGTTACTTTTTATTTTATTACAATTTATTTATGTATTGATTGGAGTGTCTATTAGTAATATGGCTTAAAAAACTGGACATCGATCCGGCTTCTCCAACGTCTTGAGGCCGAGCCAGATCAGGTTTGAGAGTGGTAGCTTCATGGCTTGCTGATGTCCGTCTCTTTTAAGTTCTAAATAGGACCCTTGTAGAAGTAAACTACTACTGCTACACCATCCGACCCATCTATCTTCTGTTGTTGCAATAAAGACCAAACCAAGTCTGTTTAAGGAATTATAGGAAGACATGTTTATGTTAGTTTTGTCCCTTGTCACTCAGCGCAGTAACTACATTTCTTTTTGTTACAGTGTATCAATGGATTTAGAATCTATAAAGGAGCTATTGCTTTCTCCTAGACCAAGTGAGGAATACTTGGCTGGTGTAGCTGGTTTTCTTGACTTTGCGTACATCGGGAAAAGTTCTGATGCCAAGATCCGTTGCCCGTGCGTCATATGCGTTAATGGATCGTTACGGAAGCGGGAGGACGTGTACGATCACTTGGTTTGTAGTGGATTTTCACCTGGATATACTGTTTGGGGTTGCCATGGGGAAACAGCATCATTCATCTCTGCTAACAAACAAGGTGAAACTTCAACACACATGAGAAGTAACAAAAGGTCACGATCACAGTTTGAAGGAACAAAATCTAATATGCGTCAGTTAGTGGAAGATGTTTTCTGTGGACCTCCAACGATAGAACCTGAAACCCAAAATACATCTGAACCAGGACCAGACCCTGAATCCCAAGCTTTCTATGACCTTTTGAGAGATGCAGATCAACCTTTATGGCCAGGCTGTGAACTATCCATACTTTCTCTTGTTGTTATTCTCTTGGACATAAAAGCCACTAACAAGTGGAGCAATAAATCTTTAAATGATTTGCTAGCAGTTCTGCAGAAAGCAATTCCTAATGGTAAGAATTTACCTAGTACATTTTCTGACGCGAAGAAGATCGTTGGAAAGCTTGGGCTTAGTTATGTGAGAATTCATTCTTGTGAAAATAACTGCCAGCTTTATCGGAAAGAGAAAGTGAGTGATGATTTTTGTTCAGTGTGTGGAACTTGGTGGAAGAACATACCAGATAAAACTAATTTGACTAAGAAGGAAAGAAGGAAGGCAATCCCAAGGAAGGTGTTACGGTACTTTCCAATTAAGCCAAGGCTTAAGAGGCTTTTCATGCACAAAGATACAGCTACAGCTTTAAGATGGCATGACGAAGAGCGCACAAAGGATGGAGCATTGCGTCATATAACTGATTCAGAGGTTTGGAAGGCCATTGATTCTAAGTATAAACACATCGCATCAGACCCCCGGAACATGAGGTTTGGAATAGGATTTGATGGATTCAATCCATTTGGGAAGATGAGTTCCAAACATAGCTGTTGGCCCGTGGTCTTAGTGCCCTATAATCTTCCTCCATGGTTATGCATGAAAGCCTCCTCTCTTCTGCTTACTTTGATTATTCCAGGTTACCCTGGAAAGAACTTCCATGTATTCATGGAACCGGTTTATGAGGAACTAGCTGAGTTGTTTGAAGTTGGAATGTTAACATATGATGCATCTCGAGATGAAACGTTCCAACTTTATGCTGTTGTGTTGTGTACTGTGAGTGACTACCCTGGGCTTGCAATTGCTTCAGGACATAGCACCAGTTCTGAGTCCGGTTGTTTCCCGTGTAGTGATGAAACTTGGTCTTTACGCTTGAAACATGGGGGGAAGTTCTGTTTCATGGGACATTGCCGTTTTCTGCACCCAGATCATGAGTTCCGCTATGAGTCTGACTTGTTTGATGGATTGGAGGAACACAAAACAGAACCAACTCTTTATTCTAAAGTTGGAGTTTTAGATAAGATAAAATCAATTCAGAACTTTGATGATTCCAAAACTTGGAAGTTTGTTAACGGGTTTTTCTCCCATTTGACTTATTGGGACTACAATTTGCTCCGTCACAATCTAGATATTATGCACATTGAAAAGAATGTATGTGAAAATATATATGGGACACTTCTAGGAATAGAGGGCAAGTCAAAGGATAATTTAAAGGCACGACTTGACCTGCAGGACATGAAAATCAGGCCAGAGCTACATCCTCAAAGAAAAAACAATGACAAGTATTTTCTTCCTCCTGCTTCTTATACCTTGTCAAAAAAACAGAAGCAGCAGTTTTGCAAAGTACTTCATGATGTACGAGTACCAGATGGGTATTCGGGGAACATCTCAAGATGTGTAAATGTTCCTGAAGGGAGAATTTCAGGCCTTAAAAGCCATGATTGTCATATTCTGATGCAACAACTATTGCCTGTTGCATTGAGAGGTTTACTTCCAGATAATGTCACATCTGTCTTATTTGATCTATGTGCATATTTTAGAGAAGTTAGTGCAAAGGTTCTTCATGTGAGAGATCTTGAGAAGTTAGAGCAAAGAATAAAGATAACAGTATGCCGTATGGAGATGATATTTCCGCCCGGATTTTTTTACTGTTATGATGCATTTGGTTCTTCATCTAGCAACAGAGGCAAAAATAGGAGGCCCTGTGGCCTACCGTTCAATGTGGTTTCTGGAAAGGTATTATGTCAAAAATGAGACATATATATTTTCTAATTATTGCAGTACTACATTCGTTAACAATTTTTGTCTTCTTTTTTCATTATTTATTTATGCAGGTATCTTTGTGTCCTGAAGTCCTATGTGCGTAACAGAGCACATCCGGAAGGATCTATCGCAGAAGCACATCTCTCAGACGGGTGCATGACATTTTGTTCAAGATATATTGATGGTTTCTCTACCAAACATAACCGTCCTTCAAGGAATGACGATGACGATGAAGCGGTTGGTGTTGAACAAGGATCAACTCTCTTTCCTTTTGTAGGAAAACCACTTGGAAAGCCTGGCAATTATGTTCTTAGAGGGTTGGCTAAATTTCAAGCACATAGATATGTGTTGTTCAACTGCTCAGATGTCAACCCATTCCTTCGGTAATACCTCAATCCTCTAAATAATTTAAGTTTTTTCTCTGACATGCTTTCACAACTCTTTATCTGACTTCAAAACTAATTATAAAATTACTTTCCAGAGCTCACGCTGATGAGATCATAGCGAGCATGATGGCTCCTCAAACACAGTCGAGTCTATCCAACATGATAAGTTCAACGACTGGTTCAAAGCTCATGTAAGTCCATATTTCATATCCTTTGTACGTACAACTGAAGCCATTTACTAAACAACTTCTTAATCTACAGATAATTAAATTGGAGAAGGAAAACGGTATTGGTAGTATTAATAATGATATTAGATGGCTAGCACGTGGCCCGGTTGATGCAGCAAAAAGGTACCGCGCTTACAGCTCCAGAGGATATCGGTTTAGGCCTAAATGCTTAGACAGGGTGAGTCAAAATAGTGGAGTGGTGGTACGTGCCAAAACATCTACATATGCTGCACCAGGTGATGCGACCCCTGTTTTAGGTGATGTGACTTACTATGGCAGGATAATTGATATTATTCAGTTGAACTACTCTGGACAATTTTCAGTGGATTTATTTAAGTGTGAATGGGTTGATATTTCTGAAAAAGGAATTAAAAAGGACAAGTATGGCTACACACTTGTTAACTTCTCACATTTGATGGACAAAGGAGACAAGATTGAACATGAGCCTTTTATTTTGCCTAACCAAGCTGATCAAGTGTTTTACCTAGAAGACGAACTGAACCCAGGTTGGTCACTGGTGATGCATAATAAACTACCTAGAGATAGATGTGACACTGGAAATGATGAATGCACACGAGACGAAGAAGCTGAGCCATTCCATGTTTCTCACCTCACGGATATGTTTAAAAAGAGAAGGAAAGATCAACATTGGGTAAGATCCGATATTGAGGGAACAGTTGTGGATGCTAATGATATTGCTTTGATCGATGAAGAATAGTGATGGTAAATCATATAAAGGTATTTCTCTGTTCGAGCAACATTTTCATGATTATATATACACTGTAGTTTTACCTCAAGTCAAAGCTGAGTTTGCAGGACATTAAGAACCCCTGTATGTTCTTGCAGATCGTTGGCTGAGCTTACACCACTCAACATATAAACCCATTTTTTTCTTTATTGCTTTTCAGTTTCTCGTTCTATTTTCCATTGATGCTGCCATTGTGGATTATGCTAACTATTAGTACTTCATCCTTACTGTCCTGACACTAAGACCTTGTACAATGGCCGGTGCTTATAAGCCGGTGCTTAAAGAGCGAGAGTAGCGTGGCATCTTCAAATATTTTTGCCCCGCAATGGTGAGTGTTTCCTACAGGTGCTTAAACTGCTTTAATTAAGGCATAGCAAGGCTTACTACGGCTTTATGGAAGGTCAAGCACCGGCTAGCACCGGAAGCAAGACTTTGCTCCTCTTAAGCACCTGTGCTCGGGTCTTGAAAAAAAACCCGTTTTTTTTGTTTAAGCGTCTGCCTAAGCACCTGCATTGTACAGGGCCTAAGTATCCATATATGTATTGAATTTAACTTGACTCTTTTGATTTGTTATGAACTTTTTCTCATGTGCTTCAGTGAATCTTCATTTTCAGGAAATTTTGCAAGTGAAGATTACAAGGGTTGTTCTAAACTGATGGATGAAGCAATGCGTTCTTTTAGCGGGCTTTTATATGTTTGCATAGTTTTTGCTCTTCAAACTTGAAGCTTGGAAAAATTCAGAAAATTGTTACTAAAGTTAAACTTCATGTATGACAGATTGTCATTGGAAATAGATACACTTTTGTCGAAGAAGTATTATGTCAGATTTACTATCTTGTAAACTTAGTTTACGTCTGTTTGAAATTGACGTTTTTTATTTATGTGGGATGCTTGTTTGGTGTCAAAACCTGGTTCAATATTTTCTTCTTTCTAATTGTGAACCAACCATTGCGTGTGTGGCTTCTGTTGCTTGCGTTTGCAGCTGGGTGCTAGCTATATATTGTGCCTATTGCTTACCCTTGCAGCTGGTTGCTAGCCATCTTGCCGCTCGGATTGGGTGATCAGCAGATATAGCTAGACTTGCTATTCGGCCGTGGGCATGCGACACTTATGGTCAATGCTCCGATTCCTAGTTTCACACGATTTTGTTTTCATAATGCACTAGTTTTTCACTAAAAGACCTATACACCTTCAAACCCGAACGAGGCGTTGGTTCCCTTTTCTTCGGTCGGCGGTCTATCTTCAAATTTAAGCTCACGTTTCTTGTAGGTCTTCCACTCCTTTGTGAGTATTGACGTCAAATACTTAATTTCATAAGATCATTTCAAAGTATGCATTTCACATTTATGGTCGTTGAGTTATCCTAAAATTCACGTAAAAATATGGTTAATATGATATTCACTGCAACCATACCAAAAATATTTTGGTATTTACCAACCAAACTGTATTGGTTTTTCATACCATATTACCAAAGAATGAAAACGCTATTTACCAAAACAAGAACGTATTATCATGTTGACACATGGGCCCTATGTGTCAAGGTATTTGTGCTCTATGTATGTTGTTGATTTTAGTTTTTCAGTCCCCACTATAATAGAGCCTGTAACACTATGTATCGACCATTGTTATGTGTTACTACTGTTGAACTACGTAACACATTGCAGTAACACATATTTATATGTTACCACGTCAAAATCTATGTAACACACTCGACCAACACATATTTATATGTTACTGTTACAATGTCGCGGTAACACATTTTGAGGCCTTGTATAGTATGTGTTACTGTCCGTCGTTGGACACAAATTGTTGTGTTACAGTAATTTTCCTTGTCACAGATTTTTCAATCTGTTACATGATTGTGTTACTTAATGTCAATTTGTGGTTGAAACTAATGCTTGTGATGTTGGGATTGGGGCTGTTTTGATGCAACAGGGCCACCCCATTGCTTTTGTCAGTAGAGCTCTGGGCCCTAGGAACAGAGGATTATCTGTTTATGAGAAGGAGTATCTAGCTATATTGTTAGCTATTGAGCAATGGAGACCATACTTGCAGTTCCAAGAATTCACTATCAGGACAGATCAAAAAAAGTTTGGTGAATCTTTCTGATCAGAGACTACATAGACCCTGGCAGCAAAAAGCTCTCACAAAAATGATGGGATTGAATTATAAGATTGTTTACAAGAAGGGTATTGATAATTCTGCAGCTGATGCCCTTTCGAGGAGACCTCAGTTAGATTCTCAAGTGCTAGCAATCTCTGGGATTCAACCTAGTTGGTTGGAAGAAGTGGTGGGGAGCTATAAGCATGACATAAAAGCACAAGAAATATTGCAACAGTTGTCAGTGCAGCCCAAGTCCAAAAACAATTTCCAATTGTTACAAGGTGTGTTGAGGTATAAAGGTTGCATTTGGGTGGGCAATGACCGTGGTTTGCACACAAAAATTTGCCAAGATTTCCATGACACTCCCTTGGGTGGTCATTCTGGATTTCCTGTTACATACAAAAGAATTAGGGCATTGTTTAAATGGGTGGGTATGAAGAAACAGATACAGCAGTTTGTGCAATCTTGTCTCATTTGTCAGCAGGCCAAACCTGAGAGAGTGGCTTATCCTGGGTTGCTATCACCTCTGCCTGTTCCTGCAAAAGCCTGGGAAACAGTGACAATGGACTTCATCTCAGGATTGCCATCGTCTGATCAGTATGATTGCATCATGGTGGTCATTGACAAATTTACAAAATATGGTCATTTCATACCTGTCAAACATCCCTATACAGCCCAGAAAATTGCGGAACTCTTTCTGGACAATATTTACAAGCTCCATGGCATGCCCCTCTTTATAATATCAGATAGAGATCCAGTTTTCACCAGTAAATTCTGGCAAGCTCTGGTGAAGAGGACAGGAGCTGTATGAGCACATCATATCATCCTGAAACTGATGGACAAACATAACGTGTCAATCAGCAAGTGGAGTGTTTTTTGAGGTGTTTCATCAGTGCTCATCCGAACAAGTGGGCAAAGTGGCTTACACTTTGTGAGTTTTGGTACAATACCAACTAGCATTCAGCACTTGACAAATCTCCATTTGAGGTTCTTTATGGTCATGGGCCTCGGCATTTTGGAATTTCAGCTTTAGACTCGGTTGATCCTGTTCATTTGCAGCAGTGGTTGGATGCTCGAGCAGTGGTTCAGCAGTTAGTGCGGCAACATTTGTTGCGTGTGCAACAAAGAATGAAACATCAAGCTGATAAGAAGCGCACTGAAAGGACGTTTGCTGTGGGAGATCGAGTATTCCTTAAGCTCTAGCCGTATGTACAATCATCAGTGGTTCACAGAGCAAATCACAAACTTGCGTTCAAGTATTTTGGTCCGTTTCTGATTCTGGAGAAGATTGGCGAAGTGGCTTATCATTTGCAATTACCAGCAGCTAGCCGTATTCACCCTGTTTTCCATGTTTCACAGTTGAAGCGCTGTGTGCATCCACAACATGAGGTACTCAAGTCGCTTCCTCCTGTTGATGCTCATCTTCAGTTCCCTGTTAAGATACTGCAGGAGCGCCTTCGTCGCGCGGACAACCGATCGGTGGCACAAGTCCTAGTTCAGTGGAGTGGAGGGGATGCTGATTCGGCAACCTGGGAGGATAAGGATTCGCTGCGGCAGTTGTTTCCTCGTGCCCCGGCTTGGGGACAAGCCGGTTCTGAAGAAGGGGGGAATGTCAGCGATCATGGTACTGGAGCAGGGCAAGCGGAAGCGCGCGAGGCCAAGGATTCGACTCGTGGGCCGGCTACCCGGCCCACTCGCGACCGGCAACTTCCCCAGTGGCTTGCAGGCCCGAACTGGGCCGATAAGGGTGTACGCTACTATATTACCGTTGGTGTGTGTTGCGTGTGGATCTGGGAAGGAACTGGTGGCTTCGGCCGGCACCGTGTGCGTGAGCTTGTACCGCCTCTCATGGCGAATTCCTCCTCCAATTCGATCTATACAAGTTGGTAGTTCACAGAAACAAACATCCTTCTTCAGCAACGAAGACTATTCAAACCTTGGATTCTCTAGTTTGTGTTTAACGCTACGTACATGGCGAAAACTCAGGGATGTTTTTATCTTGCGGTTCACATCCAGTTAAGTTCCCTGATGAACAGACGGATGAGATTTGACACAAGGATCCATGCAAAACCACAACCCAAATCCCTCAAAAAGAAAAAGAAAAAACACATCACAAAGATTCACTGATTGTTCTTTCTTCATTGTCTACAATATGCTGAAATACAACTTTTCAACACCTGACTAACTGAATCAGGAGGAACTTGTTCAAATGATTAAATCGGTCGAGGACTTGGTCTGCAGTCATATATAGCATCACGTCACTGCGCAGGAGCAACTTACTGAATCAGGAGGAACTATAGGTATCGACAAGTACGGCATAATAAACACACGAGAATAGTCGGAATTTCTAAACCACGAGTGAGACACTGAGAGTTCATCGCCCACCATCCAAAACAAGGAACAAGAAAAGGTTGGGACCTGCAACTCTAATATGTTGGGACTTGGTCTGCAGTCATATATAGCATCGCGTCACTGCGCAGCAGCAACTTACTGAATCAGGAGGAACTATAGGTATCGACAAGTACGGCATAATAAACACACGAGAATAGTCGGAATTTCTAAACCACGAGTGAGACACTGAGAGTTCATCGCCCACCATCCAAAACAAGGAACAAGAAAAGGTTGGGACCTGCAACTCTAATATGTTGGGACTTGGTCTGCAGTCATATATAGCATCGCGTCACTGCGCAGGAGCAACTTACTGAATCAGGAGGAACTATAGGTATCGACAAGTACGGCATAATAAACACACGAGAATAGTCGGAATTTCTAAACCACGAGTGAGACACTGAGAGTTCATCGCCCACCATCCAAAACAAGGAACAAGAAAAGGTTGGGACCTGCAACTCTAATATGTTGGGACTTGGTCTGCAGTCATATATAGCATCGCGTCACTGCGCAGGAGCAACTTACTGAATCAGGAGGAACTATAGGTATCGACAAGTACGGCATAATAAACACACGAGAATAGTCGGAATTTCTAAACCACGAGTGAGACACTGAGAGTTCATCGCCCACCATCCAAAACAAGGAACAAGAAAAGGTTGGGACCTGCAACTCTAATATGTTGGGTGCCTGGGATTTTCATTCTCTGAATATGAACCTTCGTCAGCGGCTCAGCGCAACAAGAGGAGCAGCGAGGGAGAGAGCGCAGCAGTTACGCTGAACCAAAAAAAACAAAAGGAGAAAAAAGAAGAAGACCAGGTTCAGACATGCTCATTTCACCTGATGATTCAGGTGTAGATGTGACGACCCAAGTTGTCACCGAGCGTTTCACATCACTACGAGGTCTTTCATGGGAGGCTCGAACTCTCGACCTCAGGTCTATGAGAGCTGCGCGCTAGCCAACTGCGCCACCACCGCTTTGGTGTCCTAGCAGCGAAACAAACATTCTTGTTAGTACCGACGGATCCATGCAAATCATGGACGGCTCCTCTTTCTGTATTCTTTTAGCAAGTGCATTGTGTTTAACGGTGCCTACATGGAAGGGATGGCTTTATCTCGCCAATTCACGTTCAGTTAAGCTCCCTGATGGACGGCCAGATGAGGTTTCAGATTATTATCTTCGGACCATACTGATCACTTGATTATTGTTATATACTGGCATACAACTTTTCAAACTTACTCTGCAGTCACATAGCATCACATCACTACGCAGGACCAAGAGTACATACATCACTCACAATTGAAACGAAGAACAAGGGGGGGAAATGTAGCCTAATACTCTAATAATGTAAGAGGCCTGCGATTTTCGTTCAACTGAATATCAACCTGCTTCGGCGAGCAGTAACATTCCACCAGCATGACAATTCGAGCCCTTGGTTCAGCCATGCGCACGCACAGTTTAAACCAAAGATCTGTTTTACCAGCCATACTAATAGACAACAGGCCCTGTTTCCAAGGGTTACAAGTTCATGACATGATGATATTCAAGATACGGATACATAGTTACACGAGACTTTCAAAGTTGACGGACATTACATCAAGGGTCACAGCGTAAGTACTGGCATTTCGAAGAACAGAGCAGGCTACACACTGCGCATGAATGGCCAGGCACAGATACCTCATTAACGGTATTTGGTGGAGTAATCCTTGGGAGCAATCACCAGACCACGGCCCTTACGAGCTCCCCTGTAGACAGTCTCCACGATGTCAGCAAATTCTTGCTTGTCCTTCATTGCCCAGTTGATCTTCTTGTTGTTTCCCGTCCCGAGATCAATCACGATGTGCTTGTTGCGGAAGAAGAACATCACCGTCGACGGGCCGTACAGCTCGTACGTCACCGTGATGTCCACGTGGTAGATCACCGCAAAGTTCTTTATGGTCTCAGCCACCCCTGACAGCACCTCATCCATCTAAACGTGAACAACTACATAGTCAAAAACTTGTAATGAAGTCAACAACATACAACCATTCCAGATTGGTGTAGAACCAAATATACACTGGTCTAATGACAGATGACTGATGCGATGTTCCCTTGTCTGAAGGCACTCCCATTCCTCCAACACCGAAAACTTTTGCGAGCCTGAACAGCGAGGGAGAGAGCGCAGCAGTTAGCCGAACCAAAAAAAAGAAAAGAAAAATCACGATGTGCTTGTCCTTCATTGCCCAGTTGATCTTCTTGTTGTTTCCCGTCCTGAGATCAATCACGATGTGCTTGTTGCGGAAGAAGAACATCACCGTCGACGGGCCGTACAGCTCGTACATCACCGTGATGTCGACGTGGTAGATCACCGCAAAGTTCTTTATGGTCTCAGCCACCCCTGACAGCACCTCATCCATCTAAACGTGAACAACTACATAGTCAAAAACTTGTAATGAAGTCAACAACATACAACCATTCCAGATTGGTGTAGAACCAAATATACACTGGTCTAATGACAGATGACTGATGAGATGTTCCCTTGTCTGAAGGCACTCCCATTCCTCCAACACCCAAAACTTTTGCGAGCCTGAACAGCGAGGGAGAGAGCGCAGCAGTTAGCTGAACCAAAAAAAAGAAAAGAAAAATCATGATGTGCTTGTCCTTCATTGCCCAGTTGATCTTCTTGTTGTTTCCCGTCCCGAGATCAATCACGATGTGCTTGTTGCGGAAGAAGAACATCACCGTCGACGGGCCGTACAGCTCGTACATCACCGTGATGTCGACGTGGTAGATCACCGCAAAGTTCTTTATGGTCTCAGCCACCCCTGACAGCACCTCATCCATCTAAACGTGAACAACTACATAGTCAGAAACTTGTAATGAAGTCAACAACATACAACCATTCCAGATTGGTGTAGAACCAAATATACACTGGTCTAATGACAGATGACTGATGAGATGTTCCCTTGTCTGAAGGCACTCCCATTCCTCCAACACCGAAAACTTTTGCGAGCCTGAACAGCGAGGGAGAGAGCGCAGCAGTTAGCCGAACCAAAAAAAAAGAAAAGAAAAACCATGATGTGCTTGTCCTTCATTGCCCAGTTGATCTTCTTGTTGTTTCCCGTCCTGTCGGGGATATACCCCGCGGTGTAAACCGTCCGGAAGTTAACCCGGCCGGACTTGGCGATATTCGTCTGGTGACCCGCCCAGACCTGGCGGTTTACCAGCAACCCGTCGGGACGTTGTAACTCACTGGTAACCCGACGGACGGGTCAGAGGAGCGACAAGACCCGGTGGCCCGTCTGGCGGTTCATGAAGGCCGGTTCAACTATTGTGGGCCGGTTTAAGAGGAAAGGAATATTTGCCTTACAAGGAGTTAAGGCCAGGACTTGTATCCGGTTTGTATTAGAGATAGACTAGTCCTAATTCTAATAGGACTCCACATGTAAACCGCCCCTTCAACATATATAAGGAGGGGCAGGGCTCCCCAAAGAGGGGGAGAGAACAATCAACAATCTCTAGGGCTAGACACAAAGAGCCGGTTTACGGCGTCTCCCTCGGGATGATAATGAGACCTAGCCTCAAACAGCATGTAGGGTTATTACCGGATGATGTTTCCCGGGGCCCGAAGCTGTCTAAATCCTCGTCTTGCGTGTTGATCCGCCCTGCGTCTCTCGTCCCACTCAACCCCTCTCAAGCTACCACATAGATGCGTTGGCCTCGCGACTAAGTCCTGACACTAAGGACATCTGCCGTGACAAATCCACGACAGTTGGCGCCCACCGTGGGGCTGGCGCACGGTGGTGATGAGTTCTTGAAGGGATCTTTTACTGAGGATCGAGAGGCTCACGATCGGCCAGATGAAGAAAAGCCGGTCAGAAGAATCTACATCGACTCTGTGTTCAATCATCAGAGATCAAATCAATCCTCATCTCAAAATCAAAGACAGAAGAAAAAATTTCTCCTCTGCAACGGCCAACGGGATCGTCTAAAAAAGAATCACGCGTGGCCGGTACAAGCGACAATGGAGAACAGAAGTCAGATCGGTTTGGATCCGATTCAGATCTACGTGAGGGCTAGTGTCCCGGAGTACTAGTTGTTCCACGGCCGGCCCCGATGCTGGAAAGGATACGGATCCGGTTTAAAAAAGGAAAACAAACCTGGGAAGTACACATCATGGTATCGATGTCAACATCATGATATTAAAGGAAAATCCCATGATGCGATCTGCAGTTTCAATGTCCACATCATGGTATTAAAGTAAGTTAAAAGTGCTACTAGAAAAAGACAAAGCTACTACTACTTTGCTCAAGCCTGGGAAGTACCTCCCTCACGTGGATAATGGATTCTATCATGCGAGATGCAAGTTCCAGTACTCCGGCCATCAAAGAAAAATTACTATTATTTCCGGCTTAAACACATCAGGTGATATCCATTCAAAATATATTTTATTAGCGCATATTATTTTTTGTCAAAGAGCAGTTTATCTTTGCCTTGGCCAGCTGGTACGCCAAGTCCGCAGTATATTGTTCTTTATCAAAGAACAATTACTTTGATCTGTATATTTTTGTATACAGGATAATTATTCACTACACATGTGATTTATACCACGAGAATGAAGCACGGGCTGATAATGTTCCGCCCGGCGATAGTCCGTGGCATATCAGCCCGGTTTGGTTTGACTACAAGTCGCCGCCCTTGCGGCCCGGTCTACATCGACTTGCCGGGATTGCGTTTGATCGCTGTTCGATGGACGGGCACAAAGCCGCCGCCTCTGCGGACCCGGTCTGCATTAACTCGCCCGTCCATGCCGGTTTACATCAACACGCCGGCCAACTTGCCTGTCCGCGCCACCTTATAAACGCCACGGACAACTTGACCGTCCGCTCTCGCCGCTGATTCACGCGTCCGCACCAGTTTATAACGCGGAGGACAATTGGCTCGTCTGTGCCGGCTTACAAGGCCGCGACCGACTCATCACTCTGAAGCCGCTTCTGATGCTGCGGTGGACAATTTTTATGCCGACACACACGAGTATCGCGTCCGGTTTACGTCGACACGCCGGTTGACTCGCCCGTCCGCCCTGGCCACCGGTTCATGCAAAAAGGGATTATTATATCACTGAGCTATTGAATAACCCATGCCGGTTCTATCGCGATCCAGTCCGCATCAACTCGTCAGGACCATGCGAATTACCCAATAGCGCGTGCACAGGCCGCCGTCCCCCGCAGTCCGGTCTACATCAATATACCGAGCCGCACCTGTCTACATGAGCCATTCATTGAGTATGAACAAGTCACAGCTTGGGTAGCCCGGTTTTCTTTCAAATTGGAGGCAAATTAACATCAACCGCCGTCTGCACTGGATGAATCAATGGGCAGGCGCACAAGTCGCCGCCGCTACAGTTTGGTTAACTTCAAATAACCAGTTGGAAGGAACCATTGGCCGAGTTGCTGACACGGCTCATACAGGATCATTTATAACCCGCCACAGTCACCTCAACCTTCTGTGTATTCACATCGTGTTATCAACACCAATGATATACAAGTTATACCGGTTTATATCACGGTCAAGTATGGAGAATCTCAAGCCAACTCCTCGAGTCACCTTGAGACTTGGGGGCTATGATGATATGACGCAGCAAGTCTTGCCAGTTTCAGCCGGTTTAAGAAACCCAGGATGATGGAGGGAAAGATAACCCGGTTCCGGAGGCTACTGTTATATTGATGAAAATTTAAAGGCCGTCAGAAAGGATTCCGGTTTGAAATCTGGCTGAAGGGAAGTCAGTATCACTGAAGCTCTCAAATATCCGGTTTACCATCCGGTTCAAGCAAAATCTATTCTCCCACAAAGTTCTGAAGCGCTCAGATCCGGTTTAACAATGTCCGGTTCAAAAAGGAATTAACTTCTCGCAAGTTCGAGTTTAAAGGCCGTCAGAAAATTTCCGGCTGAAAATGAAGATTCCGGTTTAAAATCCGGTTCAAGGGAAGATGTCTCCCACAACTTTGAAGCTTTCAATATCCGGTTCAAGATCCCGGTTCAAGAAGAATTTACCTCTTGCATAAAAAAGTTAAAAATTACCGAAGAGGACCTGCTGCCATGATGCGCGGTTCAAACATGGGTATCCGGCCTTATTGGCTTGACATATTATTTATCACATGGGGGCTCCCGCTTTGTAAAGCGGGATATCTATTCTTTATATCATGCGTGGTTACACGGAGTGGATTCGCTTTAGGGCAACCTCCGGTTTACCCCTTGAGGACGCTTCACAGAAGAGCAACAAAGTCAGTTGGGGACCTAGTCGACTTGAACCGTAGCTACACCTCCTGGGAGCTTGGTCATGTCTTGACGACGGTAATGCCTTCTGGCTGGCACATTTGCCACTAAGTCAGTTGGGGACCTAATCGACTTGAACCGTAGTTACACCTTATGGGAGCTCGGTCATGTCTTGATGATGGTAATGCCTTCTGATCGGCTTTTAAACAGCCAATAAGTCATTTGGGGGCTTGGTCGTGTCCGAACCAATGCAATGCCACTTGATCGGCCCTAGGCCACTGAGTCACTTGGGGGCTTGGTCGAATCCGAACCAATGCAATGCCACTTGGCCGGCGTAACGCCACGCGTCATTTTGGGGTCCTGGCTGACTGGCACCATTGCTACGCCTTCAGGGGGCTTGGTTGCGTCTGACCATGGTAATTCCATCTGACCAAGCTCAGTAGAGCTCTTCTTTTAAATTGTTGCCATTGCTTTTGCTTTAATAGCCTTTCTTGAGAAGTTGCTATTTTATTTGTGTTTTTTAAACCGACAGTATTTTATACCGGTTCAAACAGCTAAATTGGCGGAACACGGTCCATTTTTAGACCGGAGATTATCTGCTCGGTTTGATTTTCTGTTACCATCCTATTATGGAGTAAACCGGTGTTTATCAACCCGGCTCGGCTTTCAACTACAAGTTGTGAGTGCATGATCAAATTATAATCCGGAGATTATCTGCCCGGTTTAATTTTCTGTTACCATCCTATTATGGAGTAAACCGGTGTTTATCAACCCGGCTCGGCTTTCAACTACAAGTTGTGAGTGCATGATCAGATTATAATCCGGAGATTATCAGCCCGGTCTGGTTTGACTACAAGTCACCAGTATATATGTGGTTAATCCGGTGTTTATCACAACCCGGTACGGTTTATCATAAATCGGCGCAATATGGAAGGAGTTATCATTACTCAAGATTGGGGTTATCACTCTTACTACAAAAAGTTGGTAAACCAACGATGTGATTCAATGTCACAGGTATGATATATTTCATATTTTTAAGTGCAGCCCTGGTTATAAACCCAGGTTATATGTTGAGCATTATGACCCGTCCGGCGGTAAACCGCCAGGACACTTTAAACTTGTTGTATGCAGAAACAGGTTGAATAAAGCATGATTATAAATTATCCGGTGTTTGTTAAACCGGCCTGGCTTTAAGACAATAAGTCGCCAGTATGATGATAAATTATCCAGTGTTTATTAAACCGGTCTGGCTTTGGACTATAAGTCGCCAGTATATATTTGGATTGCGCCATTGGAATCATGCGCTTATAAATTATTGGATTATATTATTCAAATAGCCAAACTTGGCTGAATTTTCATTATGATATTGGATGAATAAAGGTTTTCATACGAGATTATATTATCTTGAATGGCCAACATGGCTGGATTTTTATTACGGTTATTAATATTATGATTAAGGTTTTCAAAGTCGCTCTAGCGCAATGGTTATCATTTTATACAATTGAAGGAATAGTCCCGAGTCGCTGCAGGCTTACAACCCGGCACTTGGGGGCTACATTATTCAAAATTGAGATTACATCAAATATGCAAGGTCATTTTTTCTCATCTTATTGAAGACCCAACTCATCACATTGTAATGAGCTGGCCCTTGGGGGCTACCAATTGCTCCTGTCAACTATTCAAGGTACAAAGCTTTTTATCTATTATATTGAAGGGTCTATTGCTCAGTTGGTAAAGCACAAGGCTCTTAACCTTGTGGACGTGGATTCAAGCCCCATGATGAGGGGTTACATCATATGATGTTATTTTCATTGAAGTATATATCAAAGTCCCAGCTCAATATTATCTTATTGACCCGGCCCTTGGGGGCTACATTGGTTGAAGTTTTATGGGCATCAGTCAATTACAAGTCCCAGGTTGCTGCAAGCATGACAACCCAACACTTGGGGGCTACAGGTATTATATTATTATCGAAGAAATATTTTCAAATTCTCTGTTTGAGCAAACTAGATTGACCCGGCGTCACCAATCATTATGACCCTATGGCTGCAACCCGGTGTCATCAATAATCATAAACCGGTGTTGGCAACAATCATGAACCGGTATCTGCAACAATCATGAACCGGTATCTGCAACAATCATGACCCGGAATTATCAGTTTTTGTAACCCGACAGTTTTTGGCAACGATAAACCGGCAAGTTCTGCATCTTCAAACCGGTTGAATATCAGATGAGTATTTCAAGACCAACATTTCTTAAACCGGCGCTTTGGAAGCCGATTCAAGTGGATTATTCTGCACAATATTTTTCTATGAGAAACCAACGTCAGCAATTTAAAGTATGAAGCTGGTTATTGATCCGGATTTTTTAGAAGGAGGGAATAACAAGGACTTAAGAATGATCAGTGCCAGTCTACAAGAATTCTTAACCCGGAGCACAACCTGTCAAATTTGTTCTGGTGTTTTGCAGCATAAGTTTACCATGGATGAATCCAAGCTAAACTTGGGGGCTAATGTCGGGGATATACCCCGCGGTGTAAACCGGCCGGAAGTTAACCCGGCCGGACTTGGCGATATTCGTCTGGTGACCCGCCCAGACCTGGCGGTTTACCAGCAACCCGTCGGGACATTGTAACTCACTGGTAACCCGACGGACGGGTCAGAGGAGCGACAAGACCCGGTGGCCCGTCTGGCGGTTCATGAAGGCCGGTTCAACTATTGTGGGCCGGTTTAAGAGGAAAGGAATATTTGCCTTACAAGGAGTTAAGGCCAGGACTTGTATCCGGTTTGTATTAGAGATAGACTAGTCCTAATTCTAATAGGACTCCACATGTAAACCGCCCCTTCAACATATATAAGGAGGGGCAGGGCTCCCCAAAGAGGGGGAGAGAACAATCAACAATCTCTAGGGCTAGACATAAAGAGCCGGTTTACGACGTCTCCCTCGGGATGATAATGAGACCTAGCCTCAAACAGCATGTAGGGTTATTACCGGATGATGTTTCCCGGGGCCCGAAGCTGTCTAAATCCTCGTCTTGCGTGTTGATCCGCCCTGCGTCTCTCGTCCCACTCAACCCCTCTCAAGCTACCACATAGATGCGTTGGCCTCGCGACTAAGTCCTGACACTAAGGACATCTACCGTGACAAATCCACGACACGTCCCGAGATCAATCACGATGTGCTTGTTGCGGAAGAAGAACATCACCGTCGACGGGCCGTACAGCTCGTACATCACCGTGATGTCGATGTGGTAGATCACCGCAAAGTTCTTTATGGTCTCAGCCACCCCTGACAGCACCTCATCCATCTAAACGTGAACAACTACATAGTCAGAAACTTGTCATGAAGTCAACAACATACAACCATTCCAGATTGGTGTAGAACCAAATATACACTGGTCTAATGACAGATGACTGATGAGATGTTCCCTTGTCTGAAGGCACTCCCATTCCTCCAACACCGAAAACTTTTGCGAGCCTGAACAGCGAGGGAGAGAGCGCAGCAGTTAGCCGAACCAAAAAAAAAGAAAAGAAAAATCACGATGTGCTTGTCCTTCATTGCCCAATTGATCTTCTTGTTGTTTACCGTCCCGAGATCAATCACGATGTGCTTGTTGCGGAAGAAGAACATCACCGTCGACGGGCCGTACAGCTCGTACATCACCGTGATGTCGACGTGGTAGATCATCGCAAAGTTCTTTATGGTCTCAGCCACCCCTGACAGCACCTCATCCATCTAAACGTGAACAACTACATAGTCAGAAACTTGTAATGAAGTCAACAACATACAACCATTCCAGATTGGTGTAGAACCAAATATACACTAGTCTAATGACAGATGACTGATGAGATGTTCCCTTGTCTGAAGGCACTCCCATTCCTCCAACACCGAAAACTTTTGCGAGCCTGAACAGCGAGGGAGAGAGCGCAGCAGTTAGCCGAACCAAAAAAAAAGAAAAGAAAAATCACGATGTGCTTGTCCTTCATTGCCCAGTTGATCTTCTTGTTGTTTCCCGTCCCGAGATCAATCACGATGTGCTTGTTGCGGAAGAAGAACATCACCGTCGACGGGCCGTACAGCTCGTACATCACCGTGATGTCGACGTGGTAGATCACCGCAAAGTTCTTTATGGTCTCAGCCACCCCTGACAGCACCTCATCCATCTAAACGTGAACAACTACATAGTCAGAAACTTGTAATGAAGTCAACAACATACAACCATTCCAGATTGGTGTAGAACCAAATATACACTAGTCTAATGACAGATGACTGATGAGATGTTCCCTTGTCTGAAGGCACTCCCATTCCTCCAACACCGAAAACTTTTGCGAGCCTGAACAACGAGGGAGAGAGCGCAGCAGTTAGCCGAACCAAAAAAAAAAGAAAAGAAAAATCACGATGTGCTTGTCCTTCATTGCCCAGTTGATCTTCTTGTTGTTTCCCGTCCCGAGATCAATCACGATGTGCTTGTTGCGGAAGAAGAACATCACCGTCGACGGGCCGTACAGCTCGTACATCACCGTGATGTCGACGTGGTAGATCATCGCAAAGTTCTTTATGGTCTCAGCCACCCCTGACAGCACCTCATCCATCTAAACGTGAACAACTACATAGTCAGAAACTTGTAATGAAGTCAACAACATACAACCATTCCAGATTGGTGTAGAACCAAATATACACTAGTCTAATGACAGATGACTGATGAGATGTTCCCTTGTCTGAAGGCACTCCCATTCCTCCAACACCGAAAACTTTTGCGAGCCTGAACAGCGAGGGAGAGAGCGCAGCAGTTAGCCGAACCAAAAAAAAGAAAAGAAAAATCACGATGTGCTTGTCCTTCATTGCCCAGTTGATCTTCTTGTTGTTTCCCGTCCCGAGATCAATCACGATGTGCTTGTTGCGGAAGAAGAACATCACCGTCGACGGGCCGTACAGCTCGTACATCACCGTGATGTCGACGTGGTAGATCACCGCAAAGTTCTTTATGGTCTCAGCCACCCCTGACAGCACCTCATCCATCTAAACGTGAACAACTACATAGTCAGAAACTTGTAATGAAGTCAACAACATACAACCATTCCAGATTGGTGTAGAACCAAATATACACTAGTCTAATGACAGATGACTGATGAGATGTTCCCTTGTCTGAAGGCACTCCCATTCCTCCAACACCGAAAACTTTTGCGAGCCTGAACAGCGAGGGAGAGAGCGCAGCAGTTAGCCGAACCAAAAAAAAAAAGAAAAGAAAAATCACGATGTGCTTGTCCTTCATTGCCCAGTTGATCTTCTTGTTGTTTCCCGTCCCGAGATCAATCACGATGTGCTTGTTGCGGAAGAAGAACATCACCGTCGACGGGCCGTACAGCTCGTACATCACCGTGATGTCGACGTGGTAGATCATCGCAAAGTTCTTTATGGTCTCAGCCACCCCTGACAGCACCTCATCCATCTAAACGTGAACAACTACATAGTCAGAAACTTGTAATGAAGTCAACAACATACAACCATTCCAGATTGGTGTAGAACCAAATATACACTAGTCTAATGACAGATGACTGATGAGATGTTCCCTTGTCTGAAGGCACTCCCATTCCTCCAACACCGAAAACTTTTGCGAGCCTGAACAGCGAGGGAGAGAGCGCAGCAGTTAGCCGAACCAAAAAAAAGAAAAGAAAAATCACGATGTGCTTGTCCTTCATTGCCCAGTTGATCTTCTTGTTGTTTCCCGTCCCGAGATCAATCACGATGTGCTTGTTGCGGAAGAAGAACATCACCGTCGACGGGCCGTACAGCTCGTACATCACCGTGATGTCGACGTGGTAGATCACCGCAAAGTTCTTTATGGTCTCAGCCACCCCTGACAGCACCTCATCCATCTAAACGTGAACAACTACATAGTCAGAAACTTGTAATGAAGTCAACAACATACAACCATTCCAGATTGGTGTAGAACCAAATATACACTAGTCTAATGACAGATGACTGATGAGATGTTCCCTTGTCTGAAGGCACTCCCATTCCTCCAACACCGAAAACTTTTGCGAGCCTGAACAGCGAGGGAGAGAGCGCAGCAGTTAGCCGAACCAAAAAAAAAGAAAAGAAAAATCACGATGTGCTTGTCCTTCATTGCCCAGTTGATCTTCTTGTTGTTTCCCGTCCCGAGATCAATCACGATGTGCTTGTTGCGGAAGAAGAACATCACCGTCGACGGGCCGTACAGCTCGTACATCACCGTGATGTCGACGTGGTAGATCACCGCAAAGTTCTTTATGGTCTCAGCCACCCCTGACAGCACCTCATCCATCTAAACGTGAACAACTACATAGTCAGAAACTTGTAATGAAGTCAACAACATACAACCATTCCAGATTGGTGTAGAACCAAATATACACTAGTCTAATGACAGATGACTGATGAGATGTTCCCTTGTCTGAAGGCACTCCCATTCCTCCAACACCGAAAACTTTTGCGAGCCTGAACAACGAGGGAGAGAGCGCAGCAGTTAGCCGAACCAAAAAAAAAAGAAAAGAAAAATCACGATGTGCTTGTCCTTCATTGCCCAGTTGATCTTCTTGTTGTTTCCCGTCCCGAGATCAATCACGATGTGCTTGTTGCGGAAGAAGAACATCACCGTCGACGGGCCGTACAGCTCGTACATCACCGTGATGTCGACGTGGTAGATCATCGCAAAGTTCTTTATGGTCTCAGCCACCCCTGACAGCACCTCATCCATCTAAACGTGAACAACTACATAGTCAGAAACTTGTAATGAAGTCAACAACATACAACCATTCCAGATTGGTGTAGAACCAAATATACACTAGTCTAATGACAGATGACTGATGAGATGTTCCCTTGTCTGAAGGCACTCCCATTCCTCCAACACCGAAAACTTTTGCGAGCCTGAACAGCGAGGGAGAGAGCGCAGCAGTTAGCCGAACCAAAAAAAAGAAAAGAAAAATCACGATGTGCTTGTCCTTCATTGCCCAGTTGATCTTCTTGTTGTTTCCCGTCCCGAGATCAATCACGATGTGCTTGTTGCGGAAGAAGAACATCACCGTCGACGGGCCGTACAGCTCGTACATCACCGTGATGTCGACGTGGTAGATCACCGCAAAGTTCTTTATGGTCTCAGCCACCCCTGACAGCACCTCATCCATCTAAACGTGAACAACTACATAGTCAGAAACTTGTAATGAAGTCAACAACATACAACCATTCCAGATTGGTGTAGAACCAAATATACACTAGTCTAATGACAGATGACTGATGAGATGTTCCCTTGTCTGAAGGCACTCCCATTCCTCCAACACCGAAAACTTTTGCGAGCCTGAACAGCGAGGGAGAGAGCGCAGCAGTTAGCCGAACCAAAAAAAAAAAAGAAAAGAAAAATCACGATGTGCTTGTCCTTCATTGCCCAGTTGATCTTCTTGTTGTTTCCCGTCCCGAGATCAATCACGATGTGCTTGTTGCG
Organism: Aegilops umbellulata; assembly: GCA_032464435.1. NCBI lineage: Eukaryota > Viridiplantae > Streptophyta > Magnoliopsida > Poales > Poaceae > Aegilops > Aegilops umbellulata. The sequence continues at coordinate 475,468,750 of CP136054.1, forward strand.
GAAGAAGAACATCACCGTCGACGGGCCGTACAGCTCGTACATCACCGTGATGTCGACGTGGTAGATCATCGCAAAGTTCTTTATGGTCTCAGCCACCCCTGACAGCACCTCATCCATCTAAACGTGAACAACTACATAGTCAGAAACTTGTAATGAAGTCAACAACATACAACCATTCCAGATTGGTGTAGAACCAAATATACACTAGTCTAATGACAGATGACTGATGAGATGTTCCCTTGTCTGAAGGCACTCCCATTCCTCCAACACCGAAAACTTTTGCGAGCCTGAACAGCGAGGGAGAGAGCGCAGCAGTTAGCCGAACCAAAAAAAAAAAAAGAAAAGAAAAATCACGATGTGCTTGTCCTTCATTGCCCAGTTGATCTTCTTGTTGTTTCCCGTCCCGAGATCAATCACGATGTGCTTGTTGCGGAAGAAGAACATCACCGTCGACGGGCCGTACAGCTCGTACATCACCGTGATGTCGACGTGGTAGATCACCGCAAAGTTCTTTATGGTCTCAGCCACCCCTGACAGCACCTCATCCATCTAAACATGAACAACTACATAGTCAGAAACTTGTAATGAAGTCAACAACATACAACCATTCCAGATTGGTGTAGAACCAAATATACACTGGTCTAATGACAGATGACTGATGAGATGTTCCCTTGTCTGAAGGCACTCCCATTCCTCCAACACCGAAAACTTTTGTGAGCCTGAACAGCGAGGGAGAGAGCGCAGCAGTTAGCCGAACCAAAAAAAAGAAAAGAAAAAGAAGACCAAGTTCAGACTTGCTCATTTCCCCTGATTAATCAGGTGTTGACGTGACGACCCAAGTTGTCACCGAGCGTTTCATCACTACGAGGTCTTTCATGGGAGGCTCGAACTCTCGACCTCAGGTCTATGAAAGCGACGCGCTAGCCAACTGCGACACCACCCCTTTAGTGTCTTACTAGCGAAACAAACATTCTTGTTGGCACCGACAGATCCATGCAAATCATGGACGGCTTCCCTTTCTTGATTCTTTAAGCAGGTGCATTGTGTTTAACGCTGCCCACATGGCGAAAATTCAAGGGATGGCTGTATCTCGCTAATTCACATTCAGTTAAGCTTCCCTGATGAACGGCCAGATGAGGTTTCAGACAACGATACACACACACAACACCTGATTATTATCTCCGCCCTCCGGGCCATTACTGATCACTGATTGTTCTTTCTTGATTATTATCTATATATATACTAACATAAGTACAACTAACTGAATCCTGAGGGAATTCCACCTTGTCAGTTCATGTATCGACAAGTATGGCACACACAAGATTAGTCAGAGTCTATTGTAGAAGCAATGAGCGAAACTGAGAGTACATACATCACTCACAATTCAAACCAAGAACAAGGGAAAAAAATGGAGCCTACAACTCTAATAATGTAAGGGGCCTGGGATTTCCGTTCAACTGAATATCAACCTGCTTCAACTGAGCAGTAATCTGCCAAAAAAAAACTGAGCAGTAACATTCTACCAGCATGACAATCCGAGCCCTTGGTTCAGCCATTCACACACACACAGTTTAAACCAAAGATCTGTTTTATCAGCCATACTAATAGACAACGGGCCCTGTTTCCAAGGGTTAGAGCATCTCTAGTGGCTTGTGTATCCCATAGTCTATGTCAAATATAGACCATCAGAGGGCAAAAAATGTCTCCAGCGGCTTGTGTATGTGCTAGTCTAAATTCTAGACATCCATCTGAATCGCTACGCATAGTCCATATTTAGACGACGGAGCGAGGACGTCCAAACAGAGCTGCTCCTTCGCGAGCTCGCTCCCGCGCCGATCTGGAGAAGTTGGAGACGAGGAGACGCCCACTCCACTGCCCGAGGAGCTCGCCGTCCTGAGGTACGCTCTGGTTTTTCCGATTCGGAGAGAGAGAGAGAGAGTGATTGAAGAGACGGGGCAGGGAGATTGGGCCGATGGATCTGAGGCCAAATCCGGCCGCCGCCACCGGCCACTGTCGCCCTTGCGGAAGTGGATGCGAGAGAAGGGGCAGGAAGATGGGGCTCCGGCTGCGAGCGCGACGCCGGCGGCGAGCATGTGCGCGAGCGGGGGGTCTGAGGGGGATGTGTGAGCGGCGGGTGCGAGCCTGTGCGCGAGCGGCGGCCGGGAGACACGAGCGCGAGGCGGCTGGGGCGCAGGCGGCGAGCGTGTGCGCGAGCTGCGGCTGCAAGGCACGAGCGCGAGGCGGCTGCAAGGCAGGAGCGTGTGTGCGAGCGCCGGCTCCCTGAATTTTGGTGTTGTTCTCTGAATATCTATCTGAATATTGGTGATGTTCTCTGAATATCTGAATATTGCTGTTGCTGCTCTTTGTGTTGAAAACTGTTGAAAATATAGCCGTTGGAGACATAGACTATCAAATTTAGATAATCCACTGGAAAACTGAGGTTGTCTAAAATAAAAAAAATTACACCATTGTGTATATGAAGATATAGACTACCAAATTTACACAAGCCACTAGAGATGCTCTTGCAAGTTCATGACATGACGATATTCAAGATACAGGCAAGGTAAATAAAAAGGGAATCGGCGGTAGTCCGCCTGAAATCCCAACAGTAAAAATAAAGGAAACCAATCGAGTGTCTGGAGTGACGCCACGAAAGGTGAACAAGAAAATAATGCGTATGCCACAGTCGGGCGTCTGAGCGACACCACATAAAGGGCTTTAAAACAAATGCCACAGCCGGGCGTCTGAGCGACACCACAGAAAGGGCTTTAAAAAAAATGCCACAGCCGGGCGTCTGAGCGACTCCACAGAAAGGGCTTTAAAAGAAATGCCACAACCGGGCGTCTGAGCGACACCACAGAAAGGGCTTTAAAAGAAATGCCACAGCCGGGCGTCTGAGCGACACCACCGAAAGGACTTTAAAAGAAATGCCACAGCCGGGCGTCTGAGCGACACCACAGAAAGGGCTTTAAAAGAAATGCCACAGCCGGGCGTCTGAGCGACACCACAGAAAGGGATTTAAAAGAAATGCCACAGCCGGGCGTCTGAGCGACACCACAGAAAGGGCTTTAAAAGAAATGTCACAGCTGGGCGTCTGAGCGACACCACAGAAAGGGCTTTAAAAGAAATGCCACAGCCGGGCGTCTGAGCGACACCACAGAAAGGGCTTTAAAAGAAATGCCACAGCCGGGCGTCTGAGCGACACCACAGAAAGGGCTTTAAAAGAAATGCCACAGCCGGGCGTCTGAGCGACACCACAGAAAGGGCTTTAAAAGAAATGCCACAGCCGGGCGTCTGAGCGACACCACAGAAAGGGCTTTAAAAGAAATGCCACAGCCGGGCGTCTGAGCGACACCACAGAAAGGGCTTGTACTGTCAAGGTAATAATGTTCATAAGGAGTATTCCACTCTTGAAAATAAATGGGTTAGTCCATTCACAGGATTAAATATTTAACCGGACTTAGCACTCATGTGTCCCACCGGATAATCTGTCACCAAAACCGGCACTTGTTAGTTAGCACGAAACTTGGATATGGATAAGATAAATTGAAGATTTATGACTCTGCAGAGTTTGTACAAAAAAAATTCCCACAGTTAACGGATTTTCGTAGTCACGAAGACTAGTTCCGTTTATGGTATTTCAGAAGAAAACACAGCTAACCGGTACACACCCATCCAACCTCTCGATGCCGGAATCACCCTAGGCATCGTCCAAGAAAAACTTTTGAGACGGGGAGATCACAATCTCGAATAGCATGGGATCAAATTTATATACGCGCGCTCTAAGGGGTGCCCCCTCTCGGTCCCAACCGGAAACACCCATGCCCCTGACCGGATGACTGGCTTTAATCCAGGGCCATGGAACCATCATCCCGGCCTCTCCTTTTTGGTGTGTACCAGGAAAGTGGTTTACAACTTACTAAACCATATCTCTTGCGAGACACGTGTGGTAGTACAGGAAAGGGAATTGGATAGGAACCAAACCGATACGGGTTGGTACCGTAGTTAACTTGCATGGCATAAGACTGGCATGCTACAACACTGCCATCTTACCCATCTTTTTGCCAACACATGGCCTTGCATACTCACATCCAACAATGTGTGTATCATCGAACTTACTTGCATCAACAATGCATGATAAACACGTTCATCGGTATGCTCACAACATGCCATGAAGCTAACTAAATGCAAAACATGCCAAGACACTCATCATATCAAAAGTTCAAACATGCTTGCCTGGTTCAGAATAGTCGGAGCCTAGCTCGGTGAAGTTCGCGGTCCCGTCACCTCCGTCGGTATCTACGGTATAAAGAAAACATACGCGCTAACGTGAATACCGAGAGGTGCAGAAAAAGTATTGCAAATATTTTTCAAATAAATCTGATAAAAAACTAGACAAAATTTTGAAGAGAACAGAAAAAGAATCACTCAAAAATATGCTCCTGTTAAAAAGATATAAAGGTTTTTGTCCAGGGACTTACCTGTAATGAAACAGAAACTTCCCAGGGTTTTTATTATAAAAACAGAAAAGGATAGCAACTACGCCGGCCCAGAGGGAAAGGGTATTCTGGCGAAAGACATTTTCAGAAAACGATTCGTTTAAAATGAGCTGAGAGGCTGACGGGCGGGTCCCACCCGTCAGGTTTAAATTTAAAAGAGGCGGGTCGGGGCTCGCTGGCGCCCGAGAGCCGCGGTGGTCGCCGGCGGCGATCCACGACAAGGTAGGGAGATCGAAGAGTACCAACGTGTTCAGGGCGCCATTCCGCGTCGGTTGGTGGTGGTGGTGGTCACCGGTGAGCACCACGTCGACGGTGGCTCCTGCTCCGGCGGACGGCGGTTCGGGTGGTCGTGGACCTTGCCGGAGAGGGCTGCAATGATCAAATTGACGAGGGGGTTAGTGTACTAGGTGTGGAAGAAGGCTGCAGACGGGATTTGGGCACCGGAGATGGCCTCATCGCAGTGAACGCTGCTGGAGCCCGAGGCGGACGGAGGTGGCCGGAGTCGAGGAAGAAGGGCTCCTCCAGGCCCCTCCAGTGGCCAGGCAGGGGTGTAGTGAGGTGGTGGAGGTGGTGCGTGCTCGAGGGTGAGCTCGGGGTCTCCTTTTATAGGCGATCCGAGGCGGTGGCCGTGAACGGAGTTCTCCGGCGATGGATTACGGCGGTGCAGAGCTTGGTCGGGGAGTTTAGGGGGCTGGCCACCAACGTGGAGGTCCACTGGCTCCACTCCGACGCTCAACGGACTGGGATTAGAAGCTTAGGGCAGTTTTGGTCGGAACGGGACGGCGCGGGTCCGCCGGAGGCAGAGAGCGCGTCCAGTGCTTGTCGGGCCACGATGACGGTGCAGCGGGGCTGCGCTGGCATGCATGAGCCACGCGTAGGGCTAGGAAGCAAAGGGCAGCGCGGAACGGCGTCGCAAGGCTGGGGCTGCCACTGTTGGCCGCCACGGGTGGCGCTGCCGCCGCAGCAGACGCCGGCGCGGTCGGGCCAGGGAGTCCCCGACGCCGGGAACCAGCCAAGTGCGCGTGCGGCGCTACGGACAGCAAGGAGGGGCTGCGCGCGTCGCGCCACGGCGCACTGGGGACGCGTGACTGAACCTGACGAGAGGAAACGACACTGAATCTCTGAAACTTTGAATTTGCAAAGAAACAGTGCTGGCCAGGTGTTCGACAGAATGATATTGGCTTGCAGGGATTTTTTCCTTGAGCTGAAACTTGGTGGAGTGGTCTCTCATTGCACCAGTAGGTTGCCTGAATTTTGGTGGAATTTTTGGGGAAGTGTAGATATGAATTTCACCAAATTTGGCAAATCTGGTCCAAACTTGCAGGGAGTGAAATTTGAAAAAATTGAAAAGGAGAATAGTGGATCAAGATGGTTCTGGGTTGTGGGTACAAAGGACTAGTTAGTAGAGTTGGTTTGATATCCAAATACAAATCCTATAATGTACTTGCTTTGTAAATGGTTCAGGCTCAAAATAATTGACAGAAAATATTTGAGAGGTGAAATAATCAAAATAAAATCCAAAACTTGTCTGGACTTGTTGGGGCAGAGAACTTAGATTGATAACAAGGAGGAGAGGAGGTTTTGGAGTGGTTTTACCACATGGGAGAAAATACAAGGTCATGGGTGGTTATCAATAGAATGAAAATCCCAAATTTTCATAGAGTTTTTTTCTTTTAAAAAGAAAAGATTAAACTCCCAAAAATAAATTTGGGGAAGGGAACCAATAGAGGAGAAGTTTTAAAAGATCAAACCCAAGGTTTGAAGAAGGAAACCGAAATAACAATCCTAGCAAAAGAAAAAGATTTTTAAGAGGATGGTTTTTCTGAAAATTTTAAAAATGCCTCATTTCACAAAAGAAAAACCAGCAAGGTTTTTGCTAAAAACCAAATAAAATTTTTGGAGTGTCACAACACCTACCCCCTTAGGAAAAATCTCGTCCCCGAGATTTCAGCTGATCCTTAAATAAGTGCGGATGCTCTGTTCGAAGAAAATCCTCTCTTTCCCATGTTGCTTCACTTTCGGTGTGATTACTCCACTGAACTTTGAAAAATTTGACGGTTTTCTGTCGGGTCCTCCTTTCAGACTCCTCTAATATTTTTACTGGGTGTTCCCGATAAGTGAGGTCTGGCTGCACGTCTATGTTCTCATGGGATACTTGTTTCTCTGGGTTGCTTACGCACTTTCTCAATTGCGATACGTGGAACACGTTGTGGATATCTGACAGTTCCTCAGGTAAGTCTAGTTGGTATGCCACTGTGCCTTTTCGTGCTGTTATACAGAATGGTCCGATGAATCTTGGCGCTAGCTTTCCTTTTATTTTGAATCGTTGCAATCCCCTCATAGGTGACACTCGTAGGTACACGAATTCACCAGGTTCGAAGTTGACCCCACGATGTTTCTGATCGTAATAACTCTTTTGTCGGCTTTGGGCGGTCTTGAGTCGATCTCTGATTAGCTGGACCTTTTCCTCGGCTTCCTTGAGCATGTCTGGGCCGAAGATACGGCTGTCTCCGGTCTCTGACCAATTTAACGGGGTACGACATCTTCGTCCATACAAAGCCTCAAATGGTGCCATTTGCAGGCTGGCCTGATAACTGTTGTTGTACGCGAACTCAGCATATGGCAGGCTGTCTTCCCAACTAGTTCCATAGGTGAGGACACATGCTCTCAGCATGTCCTCTAAAATCTGGTTTACCCGTTCTGTCTGTCCATCTGTCTGGGGGTGGTATGCCGTACTGAAGGCTAGTTGAGTTCCCAGAGCCTGTTGCAAATGTTCCTAGAATCTCGAGACGAACTGTGTTCCTCTGTCAGATATTATAGTCTTCGGGACCCCGTGCAGACAAACTATGCGAGAGAGATATATCCTGGCAAGCTTCTGAGTGGTGTGGGTCGTTTTTACTGGAATGAAATGTGCCACCTTAGTTAACCTGTCGGTGATAACCCATATGGCATCATTCCCGTGTCATGACCGGGGTAGTCCGACAATGAAATCCATCCCTATTTCATCCCATTTCCACTCAGGTATTTTGTTTGGTTGCAGTAATCCGGCTGGTCTCTGATGTTCAGCTTTTATGCGTTGACATGAGTCGCAACATGCAATGAAGGTAGCGATGTCCCTCTTCGTACCGTGCCACCAAAATCTTTCTTGAATATCTTTATACATTTTGGTCCCTCCAGGGTGAATTGAATATGGGGCGGTGTGGGCTTCAGCCAAAATTTGCTGTTTAAGATCTTCTATGTTTGGTACGCAGAGTCTTTCCCCGTACCATAGTATTCCTCCATTGTCTACGACGAATTCTGAGGTTTTGCCCTTACTCACCTTTCTTTTTATACCTTCTATACTGGGATGACCTGGCTGAGCTTTCTTTAATTTTCTCCACAAGGTCGGGTTGTATCTCCAAATTTGATATGGTGCCTTCTGCTACCATCAATAAGTTAAGTCTGGTAAATTCTTGTTGGAATTCGGGTCTCAAGGCGTGCAGACTGCTTTCGTTGGAGCTGGGGTTCCGACTAAGAGCATCGGCCACCACATTTGCTTTACTTGGATGGTAGTGGATACCGACATCATAATCCTTTACTAATTCCAACCAGCGCCTTTGTCGTAAATTTAATTCTGGCTGCGTGAAAATGTATTTGAGACTTTTGTGGTCTGTATATATTTCACATCGATTTCCAAGTAAGAAATGCCTCTATTCCTTAAGTGCATGGAATGCCATCTCCAAGTCATGAGTGGGATAATTTTCCTCATGCTTGCGAAGCTGCCTTGAAGCGTAGGCGACAACCTTGCCTTCTTGCATCAATACACATCCAAGACCTTTCCTGGACGCGTCACAATATACTTCAAAATTCTTGGGTATGTCTAGCACAACTAATACTAGTGCTATTGTTAACTTCCTCTTTAGCTCTTGGAAACTTTTCTCGCAGGCCTCTGTCCATTCAAACTTCTTTTCCTTCTTGAGTAACTGGGTCATAGGTTTGGCTATGGTGGAGAATCCTTTAATAAATCTGCGGTAATATCCTGCCATTCCCAAGAAACTTCGTATGTCTGTTACACTGGTTGGTGACTTCCAGCCAAGTACGGCCTTTACTTTCTCCGGGTCCATGGCGATACCGTCTTGGGTTAGCACGTGGCCTAGAAAGCCTACTTGCCTTAACCAAAATTCACACTTGCTGAACTTGGCGTACAATTGGTGTTTCCTGAGTTCTCCTAGTACAATTCTGAGATGTTCAGCGTGCTCTTCTGGTGTTTTGGAGTATACTAGAATATCGTCAATGAATACCACAACGAACTTGTCCATAAACTTCATAAATACTTTGTTCATGAGGTGAACAAAATATGCAGGAGCATTTGTTAATCCAAAAGTCATTACTGTGAACTCATACAGTCCATATCTGGAGGTGAATGCTGTCCTGGGGATATCTTCTGTTCGTACCTTTAATTGATGGTATCCTGACCTTAGGTCGATTTTTGAGAATACCTTGGCCTTAGCGAGCTGATCGAATAAGTCATTTATTCTTGGCATCGGGTATTTGTTCTTGACCGTGACCATGTTGAGTGCTCGGTAGTCAATACACAATCGCAGTGTTCCATCTTTCTTTTTGGCAAACAAAATTGGTGATCCCCATGGTGAGGAACTGGCTTGAATGTATCCTTTGTCAAGCAATTCCTTTATTTGTTTCTTCAGTTCAACCAACTCGGACGGTGCCATTCTGTATGGTTTCTTGTATATGGGGGTGGTCCCTGGTGCAAGCTCAATGCTGAATTCTATCTCTCGGTCTGGTGGCATGCCTGGTAGCTCATCGGGGAATACGTCTAGAAATTCACATACTACTGGAACCTTGCTCAGCTCAGAAACATCTACCTTATTCAGTCTTGGTTGCCTGGGTATTTTCCTTTCCTTGGCGGATACCCTTATCGTCTTCCCGAGGTGATGCGTGAGTATTACGGTCCGGTTGAAACAGTCAATGAAACCTTTATTTGTGGTTAGCCAATCCATCCCAAGGATGACATCTAGTCCCTTATTTTCCAACACAATAAGGTTTGCGTAAAATTTCAGCCCTTCGAACTCAATAATCACATCCTGACAGTAGTTTTGAGTAACTTGCTGAATCCCAGGGGACTTGATGATCATGGATTTCTCCAAAGGAAGCATCGAAAAATTATTTTGCAAAGCAAAACTTTTCGAAACAAAAGAGTGAGAAGCTCCAGAATCAAACAAAACCATTGCAGGTATTGTGTTGACAGGAAACGTACCGAGTACGATATCCGGAGCATTTTGTGCCTCCTCTTTGGTTACGTGGTTCAGATGACCTTTCCTGTGGTTATTGTTGGGATTGAAATTTTTTCGCTTGGGCGCTGAATTATTGTTGCCGTTGTTCGGCTTTGGTGCTGAGTTTCTTGGCTTGGGACATTGCTTGGCATAGTGTCCTTCTTCTCCACAGGCGTAACAAGTAACACCTAGGCGATATGTGAACTCCTTGTACCTAGCATGGAAATTCTTTGTTGGGCGTGAGACGTTGGATGATGATTTGTGCGTCCCACCCTTTTGAAAATCTGTCTTGCTTCGGTGATTGCGAGCATGGTTAGTCTGGTCCCTCTTTCGCTTGCGGATATCTTCCAAACTGCGTCTCTCATTTTCCAGAGTAATGGCCTTGTCCACTAGTGTCTTAAAATCTGGAAAAGTGTGCACAACTAGTTGGCATTTAAGCGCGGGTGCTAGGCCGTCAAGGAATTTCTCCATCTTCTTGTTTTCTGTCATACGCTCTTCATTGGCGTAGCGGGATAACAGAGTAAATTGGCCGTTGTAATCTGACACTGTCATGTTCCTTTGCTTGAGGTCATCGAACTCTCTTTTCTTGATTTTCATAATACTCTTAGGAATGTGTGCACCGCGGAAACCTTCCTTGAAATCATCCCAGGTTATATCATTTTCGTTGGGATGCATGTGCAAGAAATTCTCCCACCAAGATGCGGCGGCTCCTGTGAGATAGTGCGGAGCATAAAGTACCTTCTCGGGGTCTGAACATTTTGCAATAATTAATTTTCTCTCCATATCTCGAAGCCAGTCTTCGGCCTCAAGTGGCTTGTCAGTATGAGAAAATGTTGAGGGACGTGTCTTCTGTAGCTCGGATAACTTGGAATGCTGCGGATACTGCCCATGGTGATTTCCCATGTTAATGACTTGGTTCATCATTTCCCGATGTTGTCGCTGACTCTGTTCATAAAGGCAGCACATTTGGGAAAGTGCCGTTTCCCTGTCCTGTTGACTTGTCTGACCTTGTGTGAAATTGTTGCTTGGCTGAGTATCATAGTATTGACTTGACTGCCCTTGTGCAAAATTGTTGCCCGGTTGATTGCCATAATTTTCCTCTGGTGGAGCTGGCATGGAGCGAGTCCAAGGACGAGACATTTTTCACTCTGGGGATGTATTTTGTAAAACCCATAAGAAAAATGGAAGGGTTGCAAAAATAAATCCATAATGCACAAGGTTGGCAAATAAATTTTAAAGCCAAGATTACTCAAGGGAAAACAAATCGATTTGCGCACGGAGAAAGACTGCTCATTACGTATCTTACACGCGGCGATAATTATACATTACATCACTCAGGATATGCGTACATAATCCTGACATGTTATTTAGGCTAGTGCACTTCTCCAGATCCTACATGATGCGCAAACAAGCTACTTCTCACAACATCTTTTGCCAGGCGGTACAACGCATGGCGGCTAAGCGTACTTAGTCGGAGATGTTGATGACATCCTTGGCCCTGCCAAGGGTGAGGCGTAGCGAAGCCGGGTACTCGACTTCTTCCTCGCTAATAGGCTCCATACGAGTAGTGCTGCGTCGAGTAGATGGAGCGGGTGCCAGGGGCGGAACCACACGAACTGGAGTGGGCGCGAAGGGTGGCGCAGTGCGCGCTAGAGTGGGCGCAATGGGTCGGTTGAACTCCTCGGTGGTAGGCAGGCGACGAGCAGGTGCATGGGATGCTGAGGACGAGACCAAAGTCAGTAGCGGTGCGGTGGGCAGGAGCTCCCTCCTGTTGGCGGCACAACCGTGGACTGAGTCCATGCGGGCGGCCACAAAGTCGTCCACCAAGTTGTCGAAGGCTGCCTCCAAGGCCCGGAGATACTCAATAAGCATCTCAAAAGCCTCATCTCGTTCTCCTCTGGGGCAGGAGAATGCGTAGTGACATGTGTAGGGCACATGGCATGGAAGATAGCGGTAGCGACGAGCCTTCATCGCGGGAAGGACATCCCTGAGACGAGCTATCGCCTCGCGGGCTGCCATCTGGATAGCATGCTTCTCCGTAGGCATGGCTCTCCCCAAGAACCGGAAGCGGCGTAGCTCACCACGCCCTCCCTTGAACTGCACCGCGGCCTGGTGCATAGTCAGACTGTCGTTGACTCTGTGCTGGCAGAGAGTGACGACTGGGCGCACAGATGGCCCCATCGCGACCTGAACGACGAAGGAAAGAAGCTTGACGAACCCATCGGGCACATTGGCGAAGGTCTGAGACTCGCAGCTGTGGTCGGCCATCTACAAAAGTAGGCAAAAATCCTGAATGGTCAGATCATAAATATATGCTGACTGTCAGAAAAATGACTACGATTGCAAAAACATGAATAAGCTCTATCATGCTAATAACCGATTAGCGATCGCACCTAGTGGCTTCCTATAGTCAGCCTGGCTCTGATACCAAGCTTGTCACGACCGGTTTTTCCAATAAAAATACTTATTGAAGAACCAATCTCTTGGGTCCAGTATGAGAGAAAATCCCCCTCACTGGTAGACAAACTCTTGATACAATAAGCCAGTAGCATATAATACATTACAGGGGTTGAGCTAAGGGGGCTCAACAAATTATTACAAGCGCACCAATAATTATACATATTGGCGGACATAACACTACGGTGTGGTGGCATACTACTGAGTCGAGGGTAAAGTGATGGTGGAATAACACAGTGGGGAGAGGTTAACGTGACTCTCAAACTAGCATCTCGTCGAGCGTCGAGGTGAGGCTCGATGAATTTATTCGGGTAGCGGAAGCGGATATAATACAGTGACCAACTCCAGGGTCGCACGAGACTGACTGGGACTCCTCTAGGCGTCGGACTCGCTATCGAACTCTTCATCCATGAGATCGCCTTCGTCAGCATCTGGCCAAATCAACAAGCCAGTGAGTACTTTGAAAGTACTCGCAAGACAGTTCGCACGTAAGATATAACAAATGCATGCATGAATGCATCATGGTTAATTTACCAATGCATAATTGAAATATTAGCAGGCAAGGTAAATAAAAAGGGAATCGGCGGTAGTCCGCCTGAAATCCCAACAGTAAAAATAAAGGAAACCAATCGAGTGTCTGGAGTGACGCCACGAAAGGTGAACAAGAAAATAATGCGTATGCCACAGTCGGGCGTCTGAGCGACACCACAGAAAGGGCTTTAAAAGAAATGCCACAGCCGGGCGTCTGAGCGACACCACAGAAAGGGCTTTAAAAGAAATGCCACAGCTGGGCGTCTGAGCGACACCACAGAAAGGGCTTTAAAAGAAATGCCACAGCCGGGCGTCTGAGCGACACCACAGAAAGGGCTTTAAAAGAATTGCCACAGCCGGGCGTCTGAGCGACACCACAAAAAGGGCTTTAAAAGAAATGCCACAGCCGGGCGTCTGAGCGACACCACAGAAAGGGCTTTAAAAGAAATGCCACAGCCGGGCGTCTGAGCGACACCACAGAAAGGGCTTGTACTGTCAAGGTAATAATGTTCATAAGGAGTATTCCACTCTTGAAAATAAACGGGTTAGTCCATTCACAGGATTAAATATTTAACCGGACTTAGCACTCATGTGTCCCACCGGATAATCTGTCACCAAAACCGGCACTTGTTAGTTAGCACGGAACTTGGATATGGATAAGATAAATTGAAGATTTATGACTCTGCAGAGTTTGTACAAAAAAATTTCCCACAGTTAACGGATTTTCGTAGTCACGAAGACTAGTTCCGTTTACGGTATTTCAGAAGAAAACACAGCTAACCGGTACACACCCATCCAACCTCTTGATGCCGTAATCACCCTTGGCATCGTCCAAGAAAAACTTTTGAGACAGGGAGATCACAATCTCGAATAGCATGGGCTCAAATTTATATACGCGCGCTCTAAGGGGTGCCCCCCTCTCGGTCCCAACCGGAAACACCCATGCCCCTTGACCGGATGACTGGCTTTAATCCAGGTCCATGGAACCATCATCCCGGCCTCTCCTTTTTGGTGTGTACCAGGAAAGTGGTTTGCAACTTACTAAACCATATCTATTGCGAGACATGTGTGGTAGTACAGGGAAGGGAATTGGATAGGAACCAAACCGATACGGGTTGGTACCATAGTTAACTTGCATGGCATAAGACTGGCATGCTACAACACTGCCATCTTACCCATCTTTTTGCCAACACATGGCCTTGCATACTCACATCCAACAATGTGTGGATCATCGAACTTACTTGCATCAACAATGCATGATAAACACGTTCACAACATGCCATGAAGCTAACTAAATGCAAAACATGCCAAGACACTCATCATATCAAAATTTCAAACATGCTTGCCTGGTTTAGAATAGTCGGAGCCTAGCTCGGTGAAGTTCGCGGTCCCGTCACCTCCGTCAGTATCTACGGTATAAAGAAAACATACGCGCTAACGTGAATACCGAGAGGTGCAGAAAAAGTATTGCAAATATTTTTCAAATAAATCTGATAAAAAACTAGACAAAATTCTGAAGAGAACAGACAAGGAATCACTCAAAAATATGCTCCTGTTAAAAAGATATAAAGGTTTTTGTCCAGGGACTTATCTGTAATGAAACAGAAACTTCCCAGGGTTTTTATTATAAAAACAGAAAACGTTTCGATAGCAACTACGCCGGCCCAGAGGGAAAGCGTATTCTGGCAAAAGACGTTTCAGAAAACGATTCGTTTAAAACGAGCTGAGAGGCTGACGGGCGGGTCCCACCCGTCAGGTTTAAATTCAAAAGAGGCGGGTCGGGGCTCGCTGGCGCCCGAGAGCCGCGGTGGTCGCCGGCGGCGATCCATGGCGAGGTAGGGAGATCGGAGAGTACCAACGTGTTCAAGGCGCCATTCCGCGTCGGTTGGTGGTGGTGGTGGTCGCCGGTGAGCACCACGTCGACGGTGGTTCTTGCTCCGGCGGACGGCGGTTCGGGTGGTCGTGGACCTTGCCGGAGAGGGCTGCAATGATCAAATTGACGAGGGGGTTAGTGTACTAGGTGTGGAAGAAGGCTGCAGACGGGATTTGGGCGCCGGAGATGGCCTCACCGCAGTGAACGCTGCTGGAGCCCGAGGCGAACGGAGGTGGCCGGAGTCGAGGAAGAAGGGCTCCTCGAGGCCCCTCCAGTGGCCAGGCAGGGTGTAGTGAGGTGGTGGAGGTGGTGCGTGCTCGAGGGTGAGCTCGGGGTCTACTTTTATAGGCGATCCTAGGCGGTGGCCGTGAACGGAGTTCTCCGGCGATGGATTACGGCGGTGCAGAGCTTGGTCGGGGAGTTTAGGGGGCTGGCCACCAACGTGGAGGTCCATTGGCTCCACTCCGACGCTCAACGGACTGGGATTAGAAGCTTAGGGCAGTTTTGGTCGGAACGGGACGGCGCGGGTCCGCCGGCGGCAGAGAGCGCGTCCAGTGCTTGTCGGGCCACGGCGACGGTGCAGCGGGGCTGCGCTGGCATGCATGAGCCACGCGTAGGGCTAGGAAGCAAAGGGCGGCGCGGAACGGCGTTGCAAGGCTGGTGTTGGAAATATGCCCTAGAGGCAATAATAAAAGCATTATTATTATATTTCCTTGTTCATGATAATTGTCTTTATTCGTGCTATAATTGTGTTATCCGGAAATCGTAATACATGTGTGAATAACAGACAACAATATGTCCCTAGTGAGCCTCTAGTTGACTAGCTCGTTGATCGACAGATAGTCATGGTTTCCTGACTATGGACATTGGATGTCATCGATAACGGGATCACATCATTAGGAGAATGATGTGATGGACAAGACCCAATCCTAAACATAGCATAAGATCGCATAATTCGTTTGCTAGAGTTTTCCAATGTCAAGTATCCTTTCCTTAGACCATGAGATCATGTAACTCTCGGATACCGTAGGAGTGCTTTGGGTGTGCCAAACGTCACAACGTAACTGGGTGACTATAAAGGTATACTACGGGTATCTCTGAAAGTGTCTGTTGGGTTGACATGGATCGAGACTGGGATTTGTCACTTCGCTTGATGGAGAGGTATCACCGGGCCCTCTCGGTAATGCATCATCATAATGAGCTCAATGTGATCAAAGTGTTTGATCATGGGATCATGCATTACGGTACGAGAAAAGTGACTTGCCGGTAACGAGATTGAACGAGGTATTGGGATACCGACGATCGAATCTCGGGCAAGTAAAATACCGATTGACAAAGGGAATCGTATACGGGATTAATTGAATCCTCGACATCGTGGTTCATCCGATGAGATCATCGTGGAGCATGTGGGAGCCAACATGGGTATCCAGATCCCGCTGTTGGTTATTGCCCGAGAGCCGTCTCGGTCATGTCTGCATGTCTCCCGAACCCGTAGGGTCTACACACTTAAGGTTCGGTGACGCTAGGTTGTGAAGATATGTATATGCAGTAACCCGAATGTTGTTCGGAGTCCCGGATGAGATCCCGGACGTCACGAGGAGTTTCGGAATGGTCCGGAGGTAAAGATTTATATATGGAAAGTCATCATACGGACATCGGGACAAGTTTTGGGGTTATCGGTATTGTACCGGGACCACCGGAGGGTCCCGGGGGTCCACCGGGTGGGGCCACCTATCCCGGAGGGCCCCATGGGCTGTATGAGGGAGGGAACCAGCCCATAGTGGGCTGGTGCGCCTCCCCCCCAAAGGCCCATGCGCCTAGGGTTGGGGAGGGGGAAACCCTAAAGGGGGCGCCCCCCTTGCTTGGGGGGCAAGCCCCCCTCCCTGGCCGCCGCCCCCCCTAGGAGATTCCATCTCCTAGGGCCGGAGCCCCCCCAAGGGGTTATATAAAGGGGGGAGGGGAGAGGGGGCTGGACACCCTATGCCCTGGCGCCTCCCTCTCCCTCTCCAACACCTCCTCCTCCTCCGTAAGAGCTCGGCGAAGCCCTGTCGGAGTACTGCGGCTCCACCATCACCACGCCGTCGTGCTGTTGTTGGAGTCTTCTTCCCCAACCTCTCCTTTGCCTTGCTGGATCAAGAAGAAGGAGACGTTACGCTGACCGTACGTGTGTTGAACGCGGAGGTGCCGTGCTTTCGGTGCTAGGATCTCCGGTGATTTGGATCACGGTGTGTACGACTACTTCATCCCCGTTCGTTGAACGCTTCCGCTCGCGATCTACAAAGTGGTATGTAGATGCAATCTCTCTCTCTCCTATGACTCGTTGCTAGATGAACTCATAGATGGATCTTGGTGAAACCGTAGGAAAATTTTGATTTTCTGCAACGTTCCCCAACAGTGGTATTAGAGCCAGGTTTATGCGTAGTTCTCTATTGCACGAGTAGAACACAATTTGTTATGGGCGTAGATGTTGTCAACTCTTCTTGCTGCTACTAGTCTTATCTTGCTTCAGCGGTATTGTGGGATGAAGCGGCCCGGACCAACCTTACACGTACGCTTACGTGAGACCGGTTCCACCGACTAACATGCACTAGTTGCATAAGGTGGCTGGCGGGTGTCTGTCTCTCCCACTTTAGTTGGAGCGGATTCGATGAAAAGGGTCCTTATGAAGGGTAAATAGAAGTTGACAAATCTTGTTGTGGTTTTCACGTAGGTAAGAAAACGTTCTTGCTAGAACCCTAATTCAGCCACGTAAAAACTTGCAACAACAATTAGAGGACGTCTAACTTGTTTTTGCAGCAAGTGCTTTGTGATATGATATGGCCAAAGATGTGATGAATGATGAATGATATATATGTGATGTATGAGATGTTCATGCTATTGTAATAGGAATCACGACTTGCATGTCGATGAGTATGACAACCGGCAGGAGCCATAGGAGTTGTCTTTATTTTTTGTATGACCTGCGTGTCATTGAGAAACGCCATGTAAATTAATTTACTTTATTGCTAAACGCGTTAGCCATAGTAGTAGAAGTAATAGTTGGCGAGCAACTTCATGGAGACACGATGATGAAGATCATGATGATGAAGATCATGGTGTCAAGCCGGTGACAAGATGATCATGGAGCCCCAAGATGGAGATCGAAGGAGCTATGTGATATTGGCCATATCATGTCACGTTTATTATTTGATTGCATGTGATGTTTATCATGTTTTGCATCTTGTTTACTTAGAACGACGGTAGTAAATAAGATGATCCCTCATAATAATTTCAAGATAGTGTTCCCCCTAACTGTGCACCGTTGCGACAGTTCGTTGTTTCGAAGCACCACGTGATGATCGGGTGTGATAGATTCTAACGTTCACATACAACGGGTGTAAGACAGATTTACACACGCGAAACACTTAGGTTGACTTGACGAGCCTAGCATGTACATACATGGCCTCGGAACACAGAAGACCGAAAGGTCGAGCATGAGTCGTATAGTAGATACGATCAACATGAAGATGTTCACCGATGTTGACTAGTCCGTCTCACGTGATGATCGGACACGGCCTAGTTGACTCGGATCATGTAATACTTAGATGACTAGAAGAGGGATGTCTATCTAAGTGGGAATTCATTAAATAATTTGATTAAATGAACTTTATTATCATGAACTTAGTCTAAATTTTTTACAATATGTCTTGTAGATCAAATGGCCAACGTAGTCCTCAACTTCAACGCGTTCCTAGAGAAAACCCAGCTGAAAGATGATGGTAGCAACTATACGGACTGGGTCCGGAACCTGAGGATCATCCTCATAGCTGCCAAGAAAGATTATGTCCTACGAGCACCGCTGGGTGACGCACCTATTCTCCCTGCAGAACAAGACGTTATGAACGCTTGGCAGTCACGCTGCGATGATTACTCCCTCGTTCAGTGCGGCATGCTTTACAGCTTAGAGCCGGGGCTCCAAAAGCGTTTTGAGAGACATGGAGCATATGAGATGTTCGAAGAGCTAAAAATGGTTTTCCAAGCTCATGCCCGGGTCGAGAGATATGAAGTCTCCGATAAATTCTTTAGCTGTAAGATGAAGGAAAATGGCTCTGTCAGTGAACACATACTCAAAATGTCTGGGTTGCACAACCGCTTGACTCAACTCGAAGTTAATCTCCCGGATGAAGCGGTCATTGACAGAATCCTCCAGTCGCTTCCACCTAGCTACAAGAGCTTTGTGATGAACTACAATATGCAGGGGATGGTAAAGACCATTCCTGAGGTATATGCTATGCTGAAATCAGCAGAGGTAGAAATCAAGAAGGAGCATCAAGTGTTGATGGTGAATAAAACCACTAAGTTCAAGAAGGGCAAGGGTAAAAAGAACTTCAAGAAGGACGGCAAGGAAGTTGCCGCGCCCGGTAAGCAAGTTGCCGGGAAGAAGCCAAAGAATGGACCCAAGCCCGAGACTGAGTGTTTTTATTGCAAGGGAAGTGGTCACTGGAAGCGGAACTGCCCCAAATACTTAGCGGACAAGAAGGCCGGCAAAACCAAAGGTATATGTGATATACATGTAATTGATGTGTACCTTACCAGTACTCGTAGTAGCTCTTGGGTATTTGATACCGGTGCAGTTGCTCACATTTGTAACTCAAAGCAGGAGCTGCGGAATAAACGGAGACTGGCGAAGGACGAGGTGACGATGCGCGTCGGGAATGGTTCCAAGGTCGATGTGATCGCCGTCGGCACGCTACCTCTACATTTACCTACGGGATTAGTTTTAAACCTCAATAATTGTTATTTAGTGCCAAGTTTGAGCATGAACATTGTGTCTGGATCTCGTTTAATTCGAGATGGCTACTCATTTAAATCCGAGAATAATGGTTGTTCTATTTATATGAGAGATATGTTTTATGGTCATGCTCCGATGGTTAATGGTTTATTCTTAATGAATCTCGTACGTGATGATACACATATTCATAGTGTGAATACCAAAAGAGTTAAAGTTGATAACAATAGTCCCACATATTTGTGGCACTGCCGCCTTGGTCACATAGGTGTCAAATGCATGAAGAAGCTCCATGCAGATGGACTTTTAGAGTCTCTTGATTATGAATCATTTGACACGTGTGAACCATGCCTCATGGGTAAAATGACCAAGACTCCGTTCTCAGGAACAATGGAGCGAGCAACCAACTAATTGGAAATCATACATACCGATGTGTGCGGTCCAATGAGTGTTGAGGCTCGCGGTGGCTATCGTTATGTTCTCACCCTCACTGATGACTTGAGTAGATATGGGTATGACTACTTAATGAAACACAAGTCTGAGACCTTTGAAAAGTTCAAGGAATTTCAGAGTGAGGTTGAAAATCAATGTGAAAGAAAGATCAAGTTTCTACGATCAGATCGTGGAGGAGAATACTTGAGTCATGAATTTGGCACACACTTAAGAAAATGTGGAATAGTTTCACAACTCACGCCGCCTGGAACACCTCAGCGTAATGGTGTGTCCGAACGTCGTAATTGCACTCTATTAGATATGGTGCGATCTATGATGTCTCTTACCGACTTACCGCTATCTTTTTGGGGCTATGCTTTAGAGACTGCCGCATTCACTTTAAATAGGGCTCCGTCGAAATCCGTTGAGACGACACCGTATGAATTATGGTTTGGGAAGAAACCTAAGCTGTCGTTTCTAAAAGTTTGGGGATGCGATGCTTATGTCAAGAAACTTCAACCTGAAAAGCTCGAACCCAAGTCGGAAAAATGCGTCTTCATAGGATACCCTAAAGAAACTGTTGGGTATACCTTCTACCTCAGATCCGAAGGCAAGATCTTTGTTGCTAAGAATGGATCCTTTCTAGAGAAAGAGTTTCTCTCGAAAGAAGTACGTGGGAGGAAAGTAGAACTTGATGAAGTGTTACCTCTTGAACCGGAAAATGGCAAAACTCAAGAAAAGGTTCCTGAGGTGCCTGCACCGATTAGAGAGGAAATTAATGATGATGATCAAGATACTTCTAATCAAGCTCCTACTAAAATTCGTAGGTCCACAAGGATACGTTCCGCACCAGAGTGGTACGGCAACCCTGTCTTGGAAATCATGTTGTTAGACAACGGTGAACCTTCGAGCTATGAGGAAGCAATGGCGGGCCCGGATTCCGACAAATGGCTGGAAGCCATGAAATCCGAGATAGGATCCATGTATGAAAACGAAGTATGGACTTTGACTGACTTGCCCGTTGAACGGCGAGCCATAGAAAATAAATGGATCTTTAAGAAGAAGACAGACGCGGATGGTAATGTGACCATCTATAAAGCTCGGCTTGTCGCTAAGGGTTATCAACAAGTTCAAGGGGTTGACTATGATGAGACTTTCTCACCGGTAGCGAAGCTAAAGTCCGTCCGAATCATGTTAGCAATTGCCGCATTCTACGATTATGAAATATGGCAAATGGACGTCAAAACGGCATTCCTTAATGGTTTCCTTAAGGAAGAATTGTATATGATGCAGCCGGAAGGTTTTGTCGATCCTAAGAATGCTGACAAGGTGTGCAAGCTCCAACGCTCGATTTATGGGCTGGTGCAAGCATCTCGGAGTTGGAACATTCGCTTTGATGAGATGATCAAAGCATTTGGGTTTACACAGACTTATGGAGAAGCCTGTGTTTACAAGAAAGTGAGTGGGAGCTCTGTAGCATTTCTCATATTATATGTAGACGACATACTTTTGATGGGAAATGATATAGAACTCTTGGACAACATTAAGGCCTACTTGAATAAAAGTTTTTCAATGAAGGACCTTGGAGAAGCTGCTTATATATTAGGCATCAAGATCTATAGAGATAGATCGAGACGCCTCATAGGTCTTTCACAAAGTACATACCTTGATAAGATATTGAAGAAATTCAATATGGATCAATCTAAGAAAGGGTTCTTACCTGTGTTACAAGGTGTGAAATTGAGCTCAACTCAATGTCCGACCACGGCAGAAGATATAGAAGAGATGAGTGTCATCCCCTATGCCTTAGCCATAGGTTCTATTATGTATGCCATGCTGTGTACCAGACCTGATGTAAACCTTGCCGTAAGTTTGGTAGGTAGGTACCAAAGTAATCCCGGCAAGGAACACTGGACAACGGTCAAGAATATCCTGAAGTACCTGAAAAGGACTAAGTAAATGTTTCTCGTTTATGGAGGTGACGAAGAGCTCGTCGTAAAGGGTTACGTCGACGCTAGCTTCAACACAGATCTGGATGACTCTAAGTCACAAACCGGATACGTGTATATTTTGAATGGTGGGGCAGTAAGCTGGTGCAGTTGCAAGCAAAGCGTCGTGGCGGGATCTACATGTGAAGCGGAGTACATGGCAGCCTCGGAGGCAGCACATGAAGCAATTTGGGTGAAGGAGTTAATCACCGACCTCGGAGTCATACCCAATGCGTCGGGGCCAATCAAGCTCTTCTGTGACAACACTGGAGCTATTGCACTTGCCAAGGAGCCCAGGTTTCACAAGAAGACCAGGCACATCAAGCGTCGCTTCAACACCATTCGTGAAAATGTTCAAGATGGAGACATAGAAATTTGTAAAGTGCACACGGATCTGAATGTCGCAGATCCATTGGCTAAACCTCTCCCTAAGGCAAAACATGATCAGCACCAGAACTCTATGGGTGTTCGATTCATCACAATGTAACTAGATTATTGACTCTAGTGCAAGTGGGAGACTGTTGGAAATATGCCCTAGAGGCAATAATAAAAGCATTATTATTATATTTCCTTGTTCATGATAATTGTCTTTATTCGTGCTATAATTGTGTTATCCGGAAATCGTAATACATGTGTGAATAACAGACAACAATATGTCCCTAGTGAGCCTCTAGTTGACTAGCTCGTTGATCGACAGATAGTCATGGTTTCCTGACTATGGACATTGGATGTCATCGATAACGGGATCACATCATTAGGAGAATGATGTGATGGACAAGACCCAATCCTAAACATAGCATAAGATCGCATAATTCGTTTGCTAGAGTTTTCCAATGTCAAGTATCCTTTCCTTAGACCATGAGATCGTGTAACTCCCGGATACCGTAGGAGTGCTTTGGGTGTGCCAAACGTCACAACGTAACTGGGTGACTATAAAGGTATACTACGGGTATCTCTGAAAGTGTCTGTCGGGTTGACATGGATCGAGACTGGGATTTGTCACTCCGCTTGACGGAGAGGTATCACCGGGCCCTCTCGGTAATGCATCATCATAATGAGCTCAATGTGATCAAAGTGTTTGATCACGGGATCATGCATTACGGTACGAGAAAAGTGACTTGCCGGTAACGAGATTGAACGAGGTATTGGGATACCGACGATCGAATCTCGGGCAAGTAAAATACCGATTGACAAAGGGAATCGTATACGAGATTAATTGAATCCTCGACATCGTGGTTCATCCGATGAGATCATCGTGGACCATGTGGGAGCCAACATGGGTATCCAGATCCCGCTGTTGGTTATTGACCGAGAGCCGTCTCGGTCATGTCTGCATGTCTCCCGAACCCGTAGGGTCTACACACTTAAGGTTCGGTGACGCTAGGTTGTGAAGATATGTATATGCAGTAACCCGAATGTTGTTCGGAGTCCCGGATGAGATCCCGGACGTCACGAGGAGTTTCGAAATGGTCCGGAGGTAAAGATTTATATATGGAAAGTCATCATACGGACATCGGGACAAGTTTCGGGGTTATCGGTATTGTACCGGGACCACCGGAGGGTCCCGGGGGGTCCACCGGGTGGGGCCACCTATCCCGGAGGGCCCCATGGGCTGTATGAGGGAGGGAACCAGCCCATAGTTGGCTGGTGTGCCTCCCCCCCCAAAGGCCCATGCGCCTAGGGTTGGGGGGGGAAACCCTAAAGGGCGCACCCCCCTTGCTTGGGGGGCAAGCCCCCCTCCCTGGCCGCCGCCCCCCTAGGAGATTCCATCTCCTAGGGCCGGCGGCCCCCCAAGGGGTTATATAAAGGGGGGAGGGGAGAGGGGGCTGGACACCCTATGCCCTGGCGCCTCCCTCTCCCTCTCCAACACCTCCTCCTCCTCCTCCGTAAGAGCTGGGCGAAGCCCTGTCGGAGTACTGCGGCTCCACCATCACCACGCCGTCGTGCTGTTGTTGGAGTCTTCTTCCCCAACCTCTCCTTTGCCTTGATGGATCAAGAAGAAGGAGACGTTACGCTGACCGTACGTGTGTTGAACGCGGAGGTGCCGTGCTTTCGGTGCTAGGATCTCCGGTGATTTGGATCACGGTGTGTACGACTACTTCATCCCCGTTCGTTGAACGCTTCCGCTCGCGATCTACAAAGTGGTATGTAGATGCAATCTCTCTCTCCTATCACTCGTTGCTAGATGAACTCATAGATGGATCTTGGTGAAACCGTAGGAAAAATTTTGATTTTCTGCAACGTTCCCCAACAGCTGGGGCTGCCACTGTTGGCCGCCACGGGTGGCGCTGCTGCCGCAGCAGACGCCGGCGCGGTCGGGCCAGGGAGTCCCCGACGCCGGGAACCAGCCAAGTGCGCGTGCGGCGCTACGGACAGCGAGGAGGGGCTGCGCGCGTCGCGCCACGGCGCACTGGCGACGCGTGACTGAACCTGACGAGAGGAAACGACACTGAATCTCTGAAACTCTGAATTTGCAAAGAAACAGTGCTGGGCAGGTGTTCGACAGAATGATATTGGCTTGCAGGGATTTTTCCTTGAGCTGAAACTTGGTGGAGTGGTCTCTCATTGCATCAGTAGGTTGCCTGAATTTTGGTCGAATTTTTGGGGAAGTGTAGATATGAATTTCACCAAATTTGGCAAATCTGGTCCAAACTTGCAGGGAGTGAAATTTGAAAAAATTGAAAAGGAGAAGAGTGGATCAAGATGGTTCTGGGGTGTGGGTACAAAGGACTAGTTAGTAGAGTTGGTTTGATATCCAAATACAAATCCTATAATGTACTTGCTTTGTAATTGGTTCGGGCTCAAAATAATTGACAGAAAATATTTGAGAGGTGAAATAATCAAAATAAAATCCAAAACTTGTCTGGACTTGTTGGGGCAGAGAACTTAGATTGATAACAAGGAGGAGAGGAGGTTTTGGAGTGGTTTTACCACATGGGAGAAAATACAAGGTCATGGGTGGTTATCAATAGAATGAAAATCCCAAATTTTCATAGAGTTTTTTCTTTTAAAAAGAAAAGATTAAACTCCCAAAAATAAATTTGGGGAAGGGAACCAATAGAGGAGAAGTTTTAAAAGATCAAACCCAAGGTTTGAAGAAGGAAACAGAAATAACAATCCTAGCCAAAGAAAAAGATTTTTAAGAGGATGGTTTTTCTGAAAATTTTAAAAATGCCTCATTTCACAAAAGAAAAACCAGCAAGGTTTTTGCTAAAAACCAAATAAATTTTTTGGAGTGTCACAGAACCATTCCCGATGCGCATCGTCACCTCGTCCTTCGCCAGTCTCCGCTTATTCCGCAGCTCCTGTTTTGAGTTACAAATATGAGCAACGACACCGGTATCAAATACCCAGGAGCTACTACGAGCACTGGTAAGGTACACATCAATTACATGTATATCACATATACCTTTAGTGTTGCCGGCCTTCTTGTCCGGTAAGTATTTGGGGCAGTTCCGCTTCCAGTGACCCTTCCCTTTGCAATAAAAGCACTCAGTCTCAGGCTTGGGTCCATGCTTTGACTTCTTCCCGACAACTGGCTTACCGGGCGCGGCAATATCCTTGTCGTTGTTCTTGAAGTTCTTCTTACCCTTCACTTCTTGAACTTGGTGGTTTTACTGACCATCAACACTTGATGTTCCTTTTTGATTTGAACCTCTGCTGATTTCAGCATAGCAAATACCTCAGGAATGGTCTTTACCATCCCCTGCATATTGTAGTTCATCACAAAGCTCTTGTAGCTAGGTGGGAGCGACTGAAGGATTCTGTCAATGACCGCCTCGTCTGGGAGGTTAATCTCCAGCTGAGTCAAGCGGTTGTGTAACCCAGACATCTTGAGTATGTGTTCACTGACAGAACTGTTTTCCTCCATCTTACAACTGTAGAACTTGTTGGAGACTTCATATCTCTCGACCCGGGCATGACCTTGGAAAACTAGTTTCAGCTCCTCGAACATCTCATATGCTCCGTGATGCTCAAAACGCTTTTGGAGCCCCGGTTCTAAGCTGTAAAGCATGCCGCACTGAACGAGGGAGTAATCATCAGCACGAGACTGCCAAGCATTCATAATGTCTTGGTTCTCTGGGATGGGTGCTTCACCTAGCGGTGCTTCTAGGACATATTGTTTCCTCGCAGCTATGAGGATGATCCTTAGGTTTCGGACCCAGTCCGTATAGTTGCTGCCATCGTCTTTCAGCTTGGTTTTCTCTAGGAACGCGTTGAAGTTCATCTTGACATTAGCTTGGGCCATTTGATCTACAATACATATTGCAAAGTTTATTTAGACTAAGTTCATGATAATTAAGTTCATCTAATCAAATTATTTAATGAACTCCCACTCAGATTAGACATCCCTCTAGCCATCTAAGTGAAACATGATCCGACTCGACTAGGCCGTGTGCGATCATCACGTGAGACGGACTAGTCATCATCGGTGAACATCTCCATGTTGATCGTATCTTCCATACGACTCATGTTCGACCTTTCGGTCTCTTGTGTTCCGAGGCCATGTATGTACATGCTAGGCTCGTCAAGTCAACCTAAGTGTTTGCATGTGTAAATCTGTCTTACACCCGTTGTATGTGAATGTTGGAATCTATCACACCCGATCATCACGTGGTGCTTCGAAACAACGAACTGTCGCAACGGTGCACAGTTAGGGGGAACACTTTCTTGAAATTGTTATAAGGGATCATCTTATTTACTACCGTCGTTCTAAGTAAACAAGATGCAAAAACATGATAAACATCACATGCAATCAAGTAGTGACATGATATGGCCAATATCATATAGCTCCTTTGATCTCCATCTTGGGGCTCCATGATCATCGTGTCACCGGCATGACACCATGATCTCCATCATCATGATCCCCATCATCGTGTCTGCATGAATTTTCTCGCCAACTATTACTTCTACTACTATGGCTAACACGTTTAGCAATAAAGTAAAGTAATTTACATGGTGTTTCCATTGACACGCAGGTCATAAAATAATATTGACAACTCCTATGGCTCCTGCCGGTTGTCATACTCATCGACATGCAAGTCGTGATTCCTATTACATGAACATGATCTCATACATCACATATATCATTCATCATTCATCACAACTTTGGCCATATCATATCACAAAGCACTTGCTGCAAAAACAAGTTAGACGTCCTCTAATTGTTGTTGCAAGTTTTACGTGGCTGCATTAGGGTTCTAGCAAGAACGTTTTCTTACCTACGTAAAAGCCACAACGTGATTTGTCAACTTCTATTTACCCTTCATAAGGACCCTTTTCGTCGAATCCGCTCCAACTAAAGTGGGAGAGACAGACATCCGCCAGCCACCTTATGCAACTAGTGCATGTTAGTCGGTGGAACCGGTCTCACGTAAGCGTACGTGTAAGGTTGGTCCGATTCGCTTCATCCCACAATACCGCTGAAGCAAAATAAGACTAGTAGCGGCAAGAAAGTTGACAACATCTACGCCCACAACAATTGTGTTCTACTCGTGCAAAAGAACTACACATAGACCTAGCTCATGATGCCACTGTTGGGGAACGTTGCAGAAAACAAAAATTTTCCTACGGTTTCACCAAGATCCATCTATGAGTTCATCTAGCAACGAGTGATCGGATGCATCTACATACCTTTGTAGATCGCGAGCGGAAGCGTTCACTAGAACGTGGATGATGGAGTCGTACTCGCCGTGATCCAAATCACCGATGACCAAGTGACGAACGGACGGCACCTCCGCGTTCAACACACGTACGGAGTGGATGACGTCTCCTCCTTCTTGATCCAGCATAGGGGAAGGAGAGGTTGATGAAGATCCAGCAGCATGACGGCGTGGTGGTGGATGCAGTTGTCACCTGCAGCAGGGCTTCGCCGAGCGTCTGCGCAAGAGGGAGAGGTGTAGCAGGGGAGAGGGAGGCGCCAGGGCTCAGGGTGCGGCTGCCCCTCCCTCCCCCCTTTATATAGGCCCCCTGGGGGGGGGGGGGCGCCGGCCCTGGAGATCCAATCTCCCAGGGGGGCGGCGGCCAGGGGGGTGGAGTACCCCCCAAGGCAAGTGGGGCGCCCCCCCCACCCTAGGGTTCCAACCCTAGGCGCAGGGGGTGGGCCTAGGGGGGCGCACCAGCCCACTAAGGGCTGGTTCCCCCTCCCACTTCAGCCCATGGGGCCCTCCGGGATGGGTGGCCCCACCCGGTGGACCCCCGGGACCCATCCCGTAGTCCCGATACAATACCGGTGACCCCCGAATCTTCCCGATGGCCGAAACTGCACTTCCTATATATAATTCCTTACCTCCGGACCATTCCGGAACTCCTCGTGACGTCTGAGATCTTATGCGGGACTCCGAACAACTTTTGGATTACTGCATATTCATATCTCTACAACCCTAGCGTCACCGAACCTTAAGTGTGTAGACCCTACGGGTTCGGGAGACATGCAGACATGACCGAGACACCTCTCTGGCCAATAACCAACAGCGGGATCTGGATACCCATGTTGGCTCCCACACACTCCTCGATGATCTCATCGGATGAACCACGATGTCGAGGATTCAATCAATCCCGTATTCAATTCCCTTTGTCAATCGGTATTCTACTTGCCGAGATTCGATCGTCGGTATCCCAATACCTTGTTCAATCTCGTTACCGGCAAGTCACTTTACTCGTACCGTAATGCATGATCCCGTGATCAAACACTTTGATCACATTGAGCTCATTATGATGATGCATTACTGAGTGGGCCCGGTGATACCTCTCCGTCATACGGAGTGACAAATCCCAGTCTCGATCCGTGTCAACCCAACAGACACTTTCGGAGATACCCGTAGTATACCTTTATAGTCACCCAGTTATGTTGTGACGTTTGGCACACCCAAAGCACTCCTACGGTATCCGGGAGTTACACGATCTCATGGTCTAAGGAAAAGATACTTGACATTGGAAAAGCTATAGCGAACGAATTATACGATCTTGTGCTTATACTTAGGATTGGGTCTTGTCAATGACATCCAATGACATCCAATGTCATCCAATGTCCATAGTCAGGAAACCATGACTATCAGTTGATCAACGAGCTAGTCAACTAGAGGCTCACTAGGGACATATTGGTGTCTATGTATTCACACATGTATTACGATTTCCGGATAACACAATTATAGCATGAATAAAAGACAATTATCATGAACAAGGAAATATAATAATAATGCTTTTATTATTGCCTCTAGGGCATATTTCCAACAACTCGGAGTGACAAATCCTAATCTCGATCTATGCCAACTCAGCAAACACCTTCGGAGATACCTGTAGAGCATCTTTGTAATCACCCAGTTATGTTGTGACGTTTGATAGCACACAAGGAATTCCTCTGGTATCCGGAAGTTTCATAATCTCATAGTCGAAGAAATATGTATTTGACATGAAGAAAGCAGTAGCAATAAAACTGAACGATCATTATGCTAAGCTAACGGATGGGTCTTGTCCATCACATCATTCTCCTCATGATGCGATCCCGTTATCAAATGACAACTCATGTCCATGCTTAGGAAACCTTAACCATCTTTGATCAATGAGCTAGTCAAGTAGACGCTCAGTAGGGACACGATGTTTGTTTATGTATTCACACATGTACTATATTAAGGTTTCTGGTCAATACAATTCTAGCATGAATAATAAACCTTTATCATGAATAAGGAAATCTAAAATAACAACTTTATTATTGCCTCTAGGGAATATTTCCTTCAGATACGTGGTCACTCCATCAATTTGCTCCATTTGTTTGATGTCCCATAGAAATTCAAAGTCATGAGCTTGATTGTTGAGACAGTGAAGAGGATAGCAGCCGACCAAAAGAGATCTTGTGGATATGCCCCACACGTCCACTAGTAGAAAACATGGCTTTGGTTCGGGCCTGGCCAGCCCATTAGTCCCGGTTCAGTCACGAACCCGGACCCATGGGTGAATTCGTCCCTGTTCATGAGCCCAGGGGGCCGGCCGGGGCCTCATGGGCATTGGTCCCGGTTCGTATGGACCCATTTTTCCCGGTTCTAGGCACGAACCGGGACCAATGAGCCTTGCTCCTGGCCCACAACTATTGGTCCCGGTTCGTCGCTCAAACCGGGATGGAAGGGGGGCCTTTAGTCTCGGTTCCTGCCACGAACCGGGACCAATGAGTTTCCTATATATACCCCTCACCCGCGAGTAGAGCACTCCACAGTGCTCTGTTTTTTCTGGCCGTCGAGGGGAGGGCATTTGGGTGCTCTAGCTCACCTCCTATGCACATGAGGTGTTCAATGAAATGTCTTAGCCACACTAGTTAATCTTTCTCCTCTCGAAACTCGACCTCCGAGCTCCATTTTCCCCGAGATTGGTCTAGGTTTAGCGGTCCGTCACGTCCCATCCCCGTCTTCACCTCGCCCGCGCCGATCTCGTCGCCGACACCACCGTGGTGAGCCTCTTGTTCTTATCTTCTTTCTGAAAGAATTTTTTACTTCAGATAGATACTTGTCTAATTTTCTTACTTTTATTATTCCTTGTTATTATATAGTGCGATGGTTTTATTATCCGCCCCCGTCGGCCCTCGTCCTGTCTATGATTCGGATGTGGTATATATTACTCCCTCCGTTCCTTGATATAAGGTGTATAGATTTTTGAGAAAAACCCCGAAATATAAGGTGTATTGCGTTGCACCACTCGTTTGGATAATTTTTTTAGGTATTTGATTGCATTTCCTTATATTAGGAAAGCTCCTCTATTTTCTCATGCCAATTAGTCAGGTGTAATCTCGCCCAAAACTTGTGAAATTTTCCCTCCATGTGTGTTCTTTAATTTCCGTGCCAAAAACTATACACCCTATATTCAGGAACAGAGGGAGTATCTTTTTATAACTATTTGGTTCATTTATTGTTTATGACAATTATGCCGACCAACGTGACATAGATTTTATTTATCTAGGAGGTGGTTGAACCGGAAATTCTAACCGACCCTATTGTCGTGAGGTTAAATTTAGTTGAAGAAGAAAACAATTACTTGAAGGAATAAATAAAAAATTGAGGAGGAGAAGATGATATTAGAGTTGCATGTTGCGGATGTCGTCGATGATCACAAGATCAAGATGGATGCAATGCGGTTGAAGATTGGAAAGATTAGAAAATATGCATTCATACCGAGGCTTGGTATCGTTATGTCGTTGGATCAATTGTTACCTTGGCTGCGATTATGATCGCATTTGTTGTTGCATTGAAATGTTTTACATAATTTCAATATATGGTTTAATTAGATGCTCTGGAGAGCTATATGTTGTTCAGTGAGAACTATGTATGTACTTTGGTTTTAATGTGATGATGAACTTCTATTAATTTGGTCACTTATCTACTCATGAGAGCTATATGTTGCCTTCAATTTCAGGGTCTTATAGCTCAAAATAATCAGTAAATGCATGAAAAATAACAAATGAAGTCAGAAAGGGTTGAATGGTGCATTTTGAACACAGAAAAAGTCCGGAGTTCAAATAAGTTAAAAAAACGAAATCCCTTAGTAACAGAGAAGTTTCCTTATGAAACCCTGATACTTCGAAAGAGATTGTCCGTTTTGTACACGAAGTGCATCCAGTTTTTGCCGTAACCCTCTCTACTTTCTTGCACATGCTATGTTGATAAAATGATGATACCATGCCAACTTTCAACCTTTTCCAGAGTTCATTTGAAATGCCTTTCAATTTCAGGGTCATTTAGCTCACAAAAATCAATAAATGCATGAAAAATAACAAATGAAGTCAGAAAGGGTTGAAAATTGATGATGTGGCTTTGAATGGTGCATTTTAAACACAGAAAAAGTCTGGAGTTCAAATAAGTTCAAAAAAAATGAAATCGATTTGTAACAGACGAGTTTCCTATGAAACCCTGATACTTCGAAAAAGATTGTCCGTTTTGTACATGAAGTGCATCCAGTTTTTGCCGTAACCCTGTCTACTTTCTTGCACATGCTATGTGGATGAAATGATGATACCATGCCAACTTTCAACCTTTCCAGAGTTCATTTCAAATGCTTTTCAATTTCAAGGTCATTTAGATCACAAAATCAGTAAATGCATGAAAAATAACAAATGAAGTCAGAA
Source organism: Aegilops umbellulata (assembly GCA_032464435.1). NCBI lineage: Eukaryota > Viridiplantae > Streptophyta > Magnoliopsida > Poales > Poaceae > Aegilops > Aegilops umbellulata. Next base: position 475,500,676 of record CP136054.1, read on the forward strand.
AGGGTTGAAAATTGATGATGTGGCTTTGAATGGTACAATTTTAACACAGAAAAAGTATGGAGTTCAAATAAGTTAAAAAAATGAAATCCTTTTGTAACAGACGAGTTTTCGTATGAAACCCTGATACTTCGAAAGAGATTGTCGGTTTTGTACACGAAGTGCATCTGTTTTGTACACGAAGTGCATCCAGTTTTTGCCGTAACCCTCTCTACTTTCTTGCACATGCTATGTGGATGAAATGATGATACCATGCCAACTTTCAACCTTTCTAGAGTTCATTTGAAATGCCTTTCAATTTCAGGGTCATTTAGCTCACAAAAATCAGTAAATGCATGAAAAATAACAAATGAAGTCAGAAAGGGTTGAAAATTGATGATGTGGCTTTGAATGGTGCATTTTGAACACAGAAAAAGTCTGGAATTCAAATAAGTTAAAAAAATGAAATCCCTTTGTAACAGATGAGTTTCCATACGAAACCGTGATACTTCGGAAGAGATTGTCCGTTTTGTACACGAAGTGCATCCAGTTTTTGTCGTAACCCTCTCTACTTTCTTGCACATGCTATGTGGATGAAATGATGATACCATGCCAACTTTCAACCTTTCCAGAGTTCATTTGAAATGCTTTTCAATTTCAGGGTCATTTAGCTCACATAAATCAGTAAATGCATGAAAAATAACAAATGAAGTCAGAAAGGGTTGAAAATTGATGATGTGGCTTTGAACGGCGCAATTTGAACACAGAAAAAGTCTGGAGTTCAAATAAGTTCAAAAAAATGAAATCGCTTTGTAACAGACAAGTTTCCGTATGAAACCCTGATACTTCAAAAGAGATTGTCCGTTTTGTACATGAAGTGCATCCAGTTTTTGCCGTCACCGTCTCTACTTTCTTGCACATGCTATGTGGATGAAATGATGATACCATGCCAACTTTCAACCTTTCCAGAGTTCATTTGAAATGCTTTTTAATTTCAGGGTCATTTAGCTCACAAAAATCAGTAAATGCATGAAAAATAACAAATGAAGTCTGAAAGGGTTGAAAATTGATGATGTGGCTTTGAATGGTGCATTTTGAACACAGAAAAAGTCTGGAGTTCAAATAAGTTCAGAAAATGAAACCGCTTTGTAACAGACGAGTTTCCGTATGAAACCCTCATACTTCGAGAGAGATTATCTGTTTTGTACACGAAGTGCATCCAGTTTTTGCCGTAACCCTCTCTACTTTCTTGCACATGCTATGTGTATGAAATGATGATACCATGCCAACTTTAAACCTTTTCAGAGTTCATTTGAAATGTCTTTAAATTTCAGGGTCTTATAGCTCAAAATAATCAGCAAAACGAATGTACTAAAAAGCTTTTATAAACCTCTAGTATTTTTAAACTAAAATTATATAAAATTCGCCACTCAAATTATCAAAGTATTTTCTGTTCAAAACATGAAAAGCAGAAAGAAAAAAAACTTTAATAAATAAGTAGCAACAAAATAAAATAAATTAAAATTTAATAAAATAAATAAGTAGAAAATATAAAATAAAATAAATAAGTAGAAACAAAATAAAATAAATTAAAATTTAATACAATAAATAAGTAGAAACAAAATAAAATAAAATAGAATAAACTTTAATAAAATAAAGAAGTAGAAACAAAATAAACTTTATAAAGTAAAATAAATAAACTTTAATAAAATAAATAAAAATAGGAACAGTAAGTTTTTTGTTGTAAGTAGAAACAAAATAAAATAAATAAAGCAACTAAAAATGAAAAAAGTGCCACCTACTGGGCCACCACGGCTTGAATACGACTAGAAACCCAACCATGGGCCAGGATTCAGGCCCGCGGGAGGCCCTATAGGCCCACAAGCACATCGGGACAAATTAGGCCCGAAAGCCTGCAGTTGAGAGGAGCTCGAGAGGGTTGGCACAACAGTGCTTATAAACCACTCTCGAGCTCTCTCAACTAGCGAGGTGAGACTAAAGTTTTGGCCGCGACGCTGGCAGCACAGGGCCTCTGGTCCTGGTTGGTGCCACCAACTGGGACTAAAGGGGTGCATTGGTACCGGTTCGTGGCACCAACCGGGACCAATGTCCCCCCTTTAGTCCCGGTTGGTGCCACCAACAGGGACCAAAGGCCGCCGTTTCCCGCCCTTTGGGCTGCTGAAAACTGACCTTCGGTCATGGTTGGTGACACCAGACGGGACTAAAGGGTGCATTGGTCCCGGTTGGTGCTATGAACCGGAACCAATGCTCTGGGTATATAAGCAGGACTTGTGAAAATGTTCAGTTCTCATCTCGCAGTTGCCGCCCCGACGACGCCGACGACATCGAAGCCGCCAGGCTACCGCCCCCGTCCGCCGTTTCCGTCGTCGCCGTCGCCCCTGCCCCGGCCTCGCCACACCCTGCCCCGACCTCGACGCGCCCTGCCCCGACCTCGCTGCGCGCTGCCCCGACCTCTCCGTCGTGCACGCCGAGCACCCTGCCCCGACCTCGCCGCCGCTCACCTGCACTGTGAGCCTCACCGCGCCATTCCCCCTCCTCTCCCCCTTCCCCCCTCCCCCCGCGCCCCAACGCCGCCGCGCGCCCGCCCCAACGCCGGCGCCCGCCCCAACGCCGGCGCCCGCCCCGACGCCGACTACAAAGCAGGCCCCCTGTTCACATATATATATATATATTTGTTCATATTGTAGTAGTAGTAGTAGATGATGATGATGATGTATGTATGTTCATATGCAAAAGTTAGGATTTTTTTCTGTTCATAGATTTTTTTTGTGATATTATTGTAGAATATGCAAATGTTTGTATGTTCATACGCAAAGAATATGTCATTTTTATAGAATTTTTATGATTTTTTTCTGTTGTAATTTTGTTCATAGAATTTTTATTGTTTTTTCTGTGGTAATTTTGTTCATAAAGTTTTAGGATAAAAAAAAGAAGAAGAAGAAATAAAAAGGGAGGAGGAGAAGTTTCGTTTAGTTTTAGGATTATTTTAGTTTATGTTTAGTTTAGGAAGAAGGAAAAGAAAAAGGAGAAGAAGAGGAGAAATAAATAAGAAGAGGAAAAAAGGGGAAAAAAAGAGGAGAAGAAGAAAAAAATAGAATATTCTTGTCCTCTTTTTTCTTTTTTTTCTTCTTCTTCCTTTTCTTCTTTTTTATCGGGTATGTCGTTATCGATATACCCCTCCCCAATAACTTCGACATGAGGGGGGAGGGGGGAGGGGCCGCCGAGGGTTCGAGGGGCGAGGGGTCGTCATATGTCGTCGTTGTCGATATAACCCCCTCTCGACCGTGATAACTTATACCAAGGGAGCACCCCCCGGCCCTCTCGCTCGACCAAAAATATCGAGGACACCCAAACCCTAGAAAAAAATGATGTCGGTCTCCTACCCTTCCCGCCGCGCCCCTACCCGACGAACTCTCTCGAGGCCACCCAAATTTACCAAGTTAAAAGAGCGTTGTCGTCGAGGCCACCCCAAACCCTTGAAGCGTTGTCGAGGCCACCCCAAACCCTTGAAGCGTTGCCGAGGCCACCCCAAACCCTTGAAGGAATGTTGGACTATGAAGATACAAGATTGAAGACTTCGTCCCGTATCCGGATGGGACTTTCCTTGGCGTGGAAGGCAAGCTTGGCAATACAGATATTTAGATCTCCTCCCATTGTAACTGACTCTGTGTAACCCTAGCCCCTCCGGTGTCTATATAAACCGGAGGGTTTAGTCCGTAGAACAACAATCATATCATAGGCTAGCTTCTAGGGTTTAGCCTCTCTGATCTCGTGGTAGATCTACTCTTGTACTACCCATATCATCAATATTAATCAAGCAGGAGTAGGGTTTTACCTCCATCGAGAGGGCCCGAACCTGGGTAAAAACATCGTGCCCCTTGTCTCCTGTTACCATCCGCCTAGACGCACAGTTCGGGACCCCCTACCCGAGATCCGCCGGTTTTGACACCAACATTGGTGCTTTCATTGAGAGTTCCTCTATGTCGTCGTCATCAGGCTTGATGGCTCCTTCGATCATCGTTGGCGATGTAGTCTAGGGTTAGACTTTTCTCCCCGGACAGATCTTTGTATTCGGCGGCTTTTCACTGCGGGCCAATTCGCTTGGCCATCTGGAACAGATTTAAAGCTACGCCCCTGGCCATCAGGTCAGGTTTGGAAGCTTAAACTACACGGCCGATATCCGCGAAGATTTGATCTTCGATGGGTTCGAGCCCCTGCCAAGTGCGTTGCACTGTCACGATGGGCATGATTTAGCTCTGCCGCCGAACAGTGCCCTGGAGGCCGCACCCCCATCCGCTCCGACCTTTAGTTCGGAGCCAACTGCACCGACCGAGGGCGGGTGGCTAGACCTCGCCGCGGAGGCCGTAGTCTCAACAGCGATCGAGCCAAACACCAGCTTTATCCTTCGCGAGGCCCGTGACTCCAAATTGCCGGACTCTTCTCCGGACTGTGAACCTTCCGCGCCCCTGCCAATCGAATCTGATTGGGCGCCGATCAGGGAGTTCACCGCCGCGGATATCTTTCAGCACTCGCCCTTCGGCGACATACTGAATTCACTAAGGTCTCTCTCTTTGTCAGGAGAGTCCTGGCCGGATTATGAGCGGCAGGATTGGGATGCAAACGACGAAGAAATTCAACGCCCACCCACCACCCACTTCATAGCCACTGTCGATGATTTAACCGACATGCTCGACTTCGACTCCAAAGACATCGACGATATGGATGGCGATATAGGAGACGAACAGGAACCAGCGCCCACAGGGCACTGGATAAGCACCTCACCCCATGATGTATGCATGGTGGACACACCCAAAGGAAATGACGGCGAGGAACGGGAGGACGCAACGAAGGATCGTTCCTCCGAAAAGCAGTCAAAGCGGCGGTCTAAGCGCCACTCCAAACCCCACCTCGACAGAGATAACGGTCATACAGACCCAGCCACAGAGCAGGGCGAGCCGGCGGATGATGAACTTGGCATTGAGCAACCGTCCAAACAAGGCAATTTGGATAACCAAACTGAACAACTCGTCCTCAGCGAAGATGTCAGTCCGGATAAACTCACGCCGGACAAGTTCATGGCGCAGAAGAACCTCTATAAAAGGCTCATCGCCACTGCGCGTAGCCTAAAAAAGCAGAAGCGGAAGCTCAAGACGGCGGAAGATCCATTCAGAATCAGATGGAGCAAGGTACTCAACATCGCAGACAAATATGGCGGCAGTCGCCGCACGAAGAGCTACCCGAAGCGAAAGCTACTGCCCGAATTTGACGAGGAGGCCTTAGAGCCCTCGCAATCAAAAAATAAAGCGACCATCCGGTCGGATAGACGACCTCATGGCCAACATGGAGCGGCAAACGGCGCCGCACACAAGCCAACACGCGGTCCACAAGAGGATTCACATAAAAAAGATGGCCCAGCCAGATCTATCTACGGGCCAAGAAAGCAAGCTCTAGCAAGCAATGCGACACAACAAATATCTGAATACCACGACACACCTAAATACAGGGGTGCCGCACACCCCCTATGTTTCACCAATGAGGTGCTGGACCATGAATTCTCAGCGGGATTCAAACCCGTAAACATAGAGGCATATGACGGAACTATAGACCCGGGGGTCTGGATTGAGGATTATATCCTCCACATCCACATGGCTCGAGGAGATGACCTCCACGCCATCAAATACTTACCCCTCAAGCTCAAAGGGCCAGCCCGACATTGGCTTAAAGGCCTCCCCGAAAACACCATTGGAAGTTGGGAAGAGCTCGAGGATGCTTTTCGGGCAAATTTTCAAGGGACCTATGTCCGACCACCGGATGTAGACGATTTAAAACTCAACAACCCGGAGAGTCAGCCCGGAAGCTCTGGAACAAATTTCTTACTAAAAAGAACCAAATAGTCGACTGTCCAGACGCTGAAGCCTTAGCAGCTTTCAAACATAGCGTTCGAGACGAATGGCTCGCCAGACACCTCGGTCAGGAAAAGCCAAGGACAATGGTTGCACTAACAAGCCTCATTACCCGCTTTTGTGCGGGCGAGGACAGCTGGTTGGCAAGATGCAACACCAGCGACCCAAGTACATCCGAAGTCAGGGATGGAAACGGAAGACACGACGCAGCAAAGACCAGCGCCGGAATAAGGGAAACAACCCGAAGAGCACGACAGTTAACGCCGGATTCAAAAGCTCCTGGCAGGGTCAGGAAAAGCTGCCCCTCAAAGATAACGGGGACGAACTGTCTAACCAAAAAAAATCCTGGACAAGATATGTCAAATCCACAACACCCCTGGGAAGCCTGCAAATCATACCCACAGAGAATGTTGGGTCTTCAAGCAATCCGGCAAACTCAACGCCGAACACAAGGGGCTGGATACACCAAGTGAAGATGACGATAAACCCCACAAACAAAGCAGTGGGGAACAAAAGAAATTCCCACAAGAATTCAAAACAGTGAACGTACTACACGTGACAAAAGGGAAAAACGAAGTGGCACCGACAGAGATACGCGCCATGCGGCCTATCACAAAGGAGCTTCGCCACTGGTTGTCAAAATCGATCACCTTTCACCATCGGGATTACTCCGAAAGTATCCGGCACGCAGACTGGGCTGCCTTGGTATTAGACCCGATAATCGACGGATACCACTTCACGCGAGTCCTGATGGACGGTGGCGGCAGTTTAAACCTGATATATTAGGACACTGTCCGCAAAATGGGGATAGACCCAACAAAAATCAGCCATAGCAATACTTCCTTTAAAGGAGTTACGCCATGCCTAGGGGATTGTTGCACGGGCTCCCTCCTGCTAGAAGTTATGATCGGTTCACCCGATAACTTCCGTAGCGAAAAGCTGACCTTCCACATCGCTCCATTTAAAAGTGGTTGTCAAGCACTACTGGGACGCAAAGCTTTCGCTCGCTTTAACGCAATACCGCACTATGCGTCTCTCGCGCTTAAGATGCCTGGTCCACAAGGCATCATTTCAGTAAAGGTAAACATTGAGCGCTCCTTGCGCGCGGAAGACTGTGCGGCTGCCTTGACAGCCGCACACTAAACTACCCCACCAACTAGAGCACATAACGGGTCGTTAAGACCACGGACACGGCTTGACGAGTCCGGCGTAACTACATAATTACTAACGGTTTACAAGGGGCTCCTCACACGTAACCAAGCAGCAACAAAACTCTATTCCTCCCACCTTGAATCATACTTCGTTTATGTATTATAACATGCATTTTGCATGACTACTTTTTCAACTAAGTTCCTCTCCTTTACAGATGAACATCGTACTACACCCGTCCAGGACACGGCACAACGGAGACACAGGCGCAGACATGCAGTAGGGACCCGTTCCAAGGATTCTCTTTAGATTAAGACCCTGCGTAAACCTTTTTTACTGTCTCTTGTTGATACATACCCCCCGGATTCTTCGTACAACCGAGAAGGGGGCTGACGTCTTGGCATGTGGCCATGCCAGAATATTGCTCGTACCTGGACACTATGGGCTTATTATAAAGGGCACTGATCAGCCCGTTTACAATCATAAAGACCGAATACCTTAGGGAGTGTTCGACGTCGCGAGTTTGGCCTTATATGCATCAACTCCGAATCATGTCTTTGGTCAAATGTTGGGTTTGCCCGGCTCCTGTGTTTTGCTGCCTTACGTTCCGCTCTATCGGCTAAGGCGGCACCAGGAAAACTACTGCAATTGTGCCCTGGTTCAGCCAGGCGAGCACCTCAGTAGAGAAAGCCGAAAACTGACTGTCATGATGTAGCGCGAGACTGGTCAACCACTCGATGACCTATCGGAATCTTCGGGATTCCTCCGCATTGACGAAGGGCCGTTTCCGGCCAGGCACACACGTGCCCCGAATACGGGTGAGCGCGGCGCCACCAGGGGCTATATAGTAGCACCACTGTCATACTCCTATGGCTAAGTGAAAGTGGTAAAGCATTATAGTCTGGTTGCCTAGTTCGCTGCGCTACCACCTCCTTAATGGACCAAGACGTTGGATCAAGTGTGATGATGCGCCTTCCGCGAACACCCCCGCATTATATGCGTGGGGGCTGAAGCCGACGACTGCCATCTTTCAGGTTATATATACATATACGTAAACGACCGCACAGGAGGTATTATAATTCTTGTAGGTCCAAGTATAAAAAGCTTGTACATTTCAGCAAAATATTGTTCTCAATACGAATAAACGTTATTTGAACATAATATCCTTCGAGCACTGCGTCTCTATTAAACGAGCGCCCTCTAGGACTTCTTGAAAGTAGTGCTCGGCAGGTACTCGGCTTTCGTCTGAATATTGGGTTGCAACGGCGGTGGCCTCCATCTCCCCCCAGTATGTCTTGACACGGGCAAGGGCCATCCGCGCACCCTCCACGCATGCTGACTTCTTTATCGTGTTGATATACGGCAGCGCACCAAGGAACTGCTGCACCAAGCTAAAATAACTGTTCGGATTTGGCCTTTCTGGCCACAGATGATCCGTGACATACCTCATGGCAAGTCCGGACAACCTATTGAGCTCAGCCCATTCGGCCAAACGATCGGTCAACGGAAGCGGACGCTCTGGATTGTGGAACTATGACCAGAATAGCTTTTCCACTTCGCGATCCTTCTGATCTCGGAAGTGTTCGGTCGCATCAGAAGCACTCGCCGCTAAGTCCAGATACGCGTCCGCCGAAATCCACATCCGGTCCAATGGAGCATATTTAGGATCGCCGAACTTCATCCGGAGCATAAAGGGCTTCCCAGCCGCAAAATCTCCGGCCTGACGCAGCTCCTCCTTCATCGCTCGCATCACAGAACGAGCATCCTTGGCTGCCGTCGTGGCCTTCTCCAGGTTTGTCCGCTCTGCCCGGTCTTCCTTTTGAATAAGCTTACAGCGGTCCGCAGCGTTCTTCAATTTCACAACCATATCGGCCATTTCCTCCTTGCTTCGGCAGTGAGCAGCCTGTTCGGCCTTTAGCTCCTCAACCGCCTTTAAGGCAGCCGCATCGCTTTTCCTGGCTTGTTCTTTACCTTGGGCAAGCTCTGCCCGAAGGTTTTCCACAGGGACAGCCCCATCTGCGTTAAGCACATACGTTTTAAGATGCTGGAGTCAAGCCCCTCTTAAGAGGCGTCTCCGGAGAAATCACATACCTTGTGACTCATCAAGCTGCTTGTTGACAAGCGCGATGTCGGCATCTGCCACGTCAAGTTGTCGCTTTAGTTCGGCAAATCCATCAGTCCGGCTGGCCATCGGACACTTCGCCACTTGCATATCAAGGCGACAAAATTAAAAACGCGGGACTATGATCCTCTGCGCGCCTTCGTCTGTGACGACACCCAGAGTCTTAGGGGCTACTATCTACACAAGGCGCATCATAAAGTATGCGGTACTGTTAAAAAGGTGCATCATTCCACGTACCTCAAAGCCCGTCAGTAGACTCATGGCAGCTTCATGCAACCCGCTTTCTACGGACGAAATCCTTTCAATTACCGCACCCATCAGCGCACGGTGCTCTTCTGAGATTGACGCCCTCCCTAACAGATCCTTCAGTACCTCCGATCGTGCACCAGGCGGTGCCGGACTCATTCGATTGCCTCTCCCAGAGGCCGGACACGGAGGGCTTCTGGTGGCCATATTACTACCTTCCGGCCTTACCGAATCAGGAGAAACCCTCCGCGATGACACCTCGGGGTCGCCCGCCTCATAAGGCGGTATGGCAAGGGGAGGCGTTCCGCTCTCCATCATCCCCAGAAGAAGATCCCCCGAAGATGAGCTCTGCTGAGAAGGGCTAAGATCTGAACTACACGGTAAAATTTTCGGTTAGTTTCCGTAGAAGCGAAGCAAGGATTTCTATCATTATTAAACACCCTTTCTACTTACGGCTCGGTGGAGGGCTGATCCCCTTGAGGGCACAGTACGGCTGGGGTATCCCCCGGCACAGGACCCTCTGGCGAAGACTTCTTCCCCCGCTTTGAGATTATTGTCTCCGGGTCTTCAGAGGCGGTCCTCTTCTTCCCCTGAGGAGAGGAATTTTTAATTTCTTCCTTCCGGACAACCTCCTCCGCGGAGGCAGCAGCTTCCTTGTCCCCCCCCCCCCCTTCGTTTCCTTCCGAAGACGATCTCCAGCATCCTGGTTAACACGGGGTCTGGCGAGGTCTCAGGAAGGGGGGCCGGACACCTGATCCACTTCGCCTTTGCTATCCACTCCTGGTTCAAGAACGGCTCCTTTTTAAGGGCAATATCGCGATAAATGAACAGATAGCGTGTCCGGGCACAGGGCTACTTACTTGAGTATCCGGTTGATTGCAGCTCAGGCCTGCGTCCTCAGTCAAATCCGGACACACTACTTGTGGTCCGAAGAACAACTTGTACATCTCCATGGGCGTCATGCCAAGAAAATGTTGGAGAGCTTGCGGTCTCTCCGGATTGAACTCCCACAGGCGGAGGGGGCGACGTTTGCAGGGCAGGACTCGGCGAATCAACATCACCCGTGTCACCGCGACCAGACTGACATCTCTCTCCAGGAGATCTCGGATGCAGCTCTGCAATAGGGGCACATCCTTTGCCGGCCCCTAGTCCAGCCCCTTATTCACCCATGATGTTAGTCGGGGCGGGGGACCCGAGCGAAAAGAAGGAGGCGCCACCCACTTGGTACCCCTGGGAGCTGTGATATAAAACCACTCTTGTTGCCATAAGCTGGACTCCTCTTGAAGAAGTCCCTCAGGCCACGGAGCGTCAGCCACCTTGCTTATTACGGCACCTCTGCACTCGGCGTGCTCTCCCTCGATCATCTTTGGCTCCACATTGAAGGTCTTAAGCCACAGTCCGAAGTGAGGAGTAATACGGAGGAAAGCTTCGCACACGATGATGAACGATGAGATGTGGAGGATAGACTCCAGAGCTAAGTCGTGGAATTCCAGCCCATAATAGAACATGAGTCCCCTCACGAAGGGATCCATCGCAAAGCCTAGCCCTTGGAGGAAGTGAGACATGAATACAACGCTCTCACCAGGCTTGGGAGTGGGAATAACCTGCCCTTGAGCAGGCAGCCTATGCGGGATTTCTCCGGTCAAATACCTGGCCTCCCTCAGCTTTAGTACGTCTTCCTCCGTGACGGAGGAAGGCATCCATCGGCCTTGAATGTCGGAGCCGGACATCGTCGAAGGTCCGAAGCGCCTAAATGTGGAGCCTTGGGTGCTGGAACTCGAGGCGGAAGGTGGATTTGATTGAGATCGAAAGAAATGAGTAAAGCCTTGGTCTCTTTATAAGAGGATGAATACCAAGAGCCCTCCCTGTGATCGTTTGGGACTCACCTTTGATCAAGGGGATATACCAATAGACACGACTTGGTTACCCACGTCCGTAATGATGAGGATCCCGTAAATAAAGGGGACACGATCTCTGCTTCGACAAGACATGCCAAGGAAACCGCCTCGCGAAACGCGCTGAGGTGGGAAGAAAAAATGGATAAGGGCTTGGCTGTGGTGTGATGTCGCGCTACAGAATACGTCAGCAGATTAGATTTGTGGAAATATTACTCTCTCTCTCTACGGTGGTATGTGGAACTTGTTTTGCAGAGCCGGACACGATCCTTGTGTTCAAAATCTTCTATGAAGTATTCGGAGGAGGAACCCGCCTTGCAATGTCGAAGACAATCTGCGCGCCGGACTCGTCGTCATTGAAGCCTGGTTCAGGGGCTACTGAGGGAGTCCTGGATTAGGGGGTGTCCGGACAGCCGCACTATGACCTTTGGCCGGACTGTTGGACTATGAAGTACAAGATTGAAGACTTCGTCCTGTATCTGGATGGGACTTTCCTTGGCGTGGAAGGCAAGCTTGGCAATACAGATATTTAGATCTCCTCCCATTGTAACCGACTCTGTGTAACCCTAGCCCCTCCGGTGTCTATATAAACCGGAGAGTTTAGTCCGTAGAACAACAATCATACCATAGGCTAGCTTCTAGGGTTTAGCCTCTCTGATCTCGTGGTAGATCTACTCTTGTAATACCCATATCATCAATATTAATCAAGCAGGAGTAGGGTTTTACCTCCATCGAAAGGGCCCGAACCTGGGTAAAAACATCGTGCCCCTTGTCTCCTGTTACCATCCTCCTAGACGCACAGCTCGGGACCCCCTACCCGGGATCCGCCGGTTATGACACCGATAAGCGTCGAGGCCACTAATATGATTCCTTATTGTGATTAGCTAGCTAGTTCTTCATTTTCCAGTAATATATCCATCTGTCATGTTTGAATAATAATTGACATGTTGTAAATATTTGCAGAAACTATGGAGCACCCCCGAGACGAAGCAACAGAAGCGGTGTTGGGGGACATAATCACACAAGGAAGTGATGCCATCTTGTCGTTTCTCAACGACACCGGTGGTCTGGAAGGACAGGGTGAAGAAGCATGCTATGATTATCATGGCTCCGGTGACCCATTGCCGGTGCAAGAAGGAGACCGTGATGACGGCTCCGGTGACCCAATGCCGGTGCAAGAAGGAGACCGTGATGACGGCTCCGGTGACCGAATCGAGTCCGGCCAGGTGTATATATTAGTTAAGCCTGTGCTGACTTGCTAATTGATGCATTCATTGTTTTGGTATGTACACATATTAATTAACTCTCGTCTTTCTTCTTTTTTCTAGCCCTCTGGATCGAGCACAACTTCGGTAAAGAGACGAGGCCCGAAGAAAAAGTTGCGCTCCGATGAAAGGTTTGAGATCACAGCAATCGCGCGCGATGGCATGCCGATTGAACCCATCCGGACAAAGGAAGCATTTGCTGCTCAGTGCGGGGTTCTTGTTAGGGACAAGATCCCGATCAGTATCCACCAATGGTTAAAGCCTAAGAAGGAAGACCCCGAGGTGTCTTATGTCAACGATATGCAGAAAGATGATCTTTGGACTGCGCTGAAGGCAAATTTCACCCTACCGCCAGAGGAGGATCTGGAGAAGCCAGTTAAAGAGCAATTGATCAAGTCTCATGCTCTTAAGAAGATGGCAGAACTATTCAAGTGGTGGAAGAATGAACTGAAAACATCATTTGTTGACAAAGAAAAGACACCAGAATTCACCGGCCGGTATGAGAAGATCAGAGATCACTGCCCCGCATTTGTGGCCCACAAGACATCGGACAAGAGTAAGAAGATGTCAGCGACAAACAAGAAAAATGTTGCGAAGAAGAAGCATCACCATCACACGGGGTCAGGTGGCTACCTCAAAGCCCGGCCGTTGTGGGCCAAGGCTGAGAATGACCTGATTGATAAAGGGGTCGAACTAGAGACATTGAATTGGCCAGACTATTGCCGAACTTGGTTCTTCGGGGTTGGCGGAACCTTGGACCCTGTATCAGGGAAGTGCGTTTGGACGAACGAGCAACTGCGAATACCCTTCACGAGGCTTCAGGAGTATATCGAGGCAGCGCAGCAAGGGACGTTCATTCCAGACAGAGAGAACGACGATCTCACAATGGCCCTCGGGAATCCTGAGCACCCTGGACATACACGAGGCACGCCAGGCTCCATTCTGTGGAAGGCTGGGTTTCCGGATGCAGGCGGTTACAAATGCCAGGAGAGGAGGAAGAAAGTGGAGCATACCCAACTGCAGGAGATGCACGCAAGGGTACAAGCGATAGAGGAACGAGAAGCAAATCGCAGCAAACGACCTGCCGAAGCTTCCCCCGAAGCTACCCCACCATCTCAGCGGAGAAGCAGCGTGGCTTCCATCGAGCTGCTTCAGCAGGAACCTGTCTTCACGGCTCCTGCTAGCTACCCCGTGGATGCTATCACAGAGTCTCAACATTGCCACCTTATGACGCAATGGATGAAATTGAAAGTCAGGGCGGCTGTTGGCTCTGTTGCACCTCCTGAACCTGGCGCAACCTATCACTGATGGTGGGTGAAATAACGGATGGATTTGAGGACCTCGAGCTTGACCACCCTATGGGTGAAGGGGAGACTCAGCTGGGTTCTTCTCTGAAGACTCCATGCCTATGGGGGAAGGAGCTCATCAACCTTCCGAACTGGACGCTTCCGCCTCCTCCTCCTCCTCCGGCGAGTCAGGGCACTCCGCCTCCTCCTCTGGCGAGTGATCGGGGCACTCAACCTCCTTCTCCGATGCGTGGCGGCACTCCGCCTCCTTCTCCGCCTATGTCGGCGCGCCCGAGCAGCTAGCCTCCTCCTTCTCCGCCTTGTCAGCAAGGGTGGAAGAGACCCGCCGCCGCACCGGCTGCTCCAGCGCATCGTAGTCCTTCTCCTCCGCCTCGTAAGAAAGGAAATATGACAGCCGCAGCCGCTCCGTCTGCTCCAGCGTCTAGCAGTACAGCGAGAGGCGAGAGGCAATACAGATTCGGTCCTTCTCTGAAGACTCCAGAGAAGTTACCATACGAGAGGACCCTGGAGGAAAACGTGAAGATCGTGCGAGCCAAAGTGACGAACTTCTTTGAAGGGATGAAATCAAAGAAACATCCACCTCCGGAGGAGAAGATAGATCCGGTGAAAGCGAAGCGCACTCTGGCTGCCCTGAAGAAACCACCAAAGTCTCCGTCGAAAGGCAACTATGAGCGCATTATTTAAAGGTCATTTATCAAAGCGGAGCGGTCGGGAAGTACTACCAGTGATCAAAGGTTAAAAGAATGACGAGCTGGGAAAAAAATTGCCCAGCTCGGACAACAAGCGAACCAATCATGCCCCCCGCTCAAGGTGTCTACCGATATCGTCACTAACGATCTGAGGATGGTGCCTGGTTATACCAATCTTGGATATTACCTGCCCGACGATGTACATTATGATTTCTTGGAGGTGGACGAACACAGATACGAATACGGGAAGCCTCTCGTCAAAGATGAGAGATCTCTAACAACGATGATGCGAAGATTCCATGATTGGTACATGAAAACCTGTAGAGAGTCTGGGGGGAGGAATATTTTGACGGTGAGAGTTAAAGAGGAGCATGACCTCGTTTGAATTGATTTGTTCAATGCTCCATTTGAGTTGTTCTTCCAGTTTTTCAATCAACATGCCCTCGATAAATTAATGGTCACTTGCTACTGTTTGTAAGTACTACTTCTGTCATTAAGTCTCTATATACAGGTCAGCTCTTTCATTGCATGTATTTATAATTATCCTCACTATATTATGAAGATTGAAGATCGCCGAATGGAAGAAAAGACGAATCGGTGATATTGGGTTCATTAACACAAATCTCATAGAAGCATATACGGTTGAATTTAAGGCTAGAGAGACCGAGGCCAACTTGCTACGATTGATGGTAATAAATGAAAAAAAAGATATAATACTCTTTCCTTACAACTTCAAGTGAGTGTTACTGTCTTGCGCATATTCGGTTTCCCTTATTAGTCCAGGTTATAGTAATGTAATTGATGAGTTATGCATGCATGCGCAGGTTCCACTATATTCTCCTAGAGATTAAGCTTGAGCAGGGACTAGTAACTGTCTTAGACTTGAGACGAAAAGATCCCCAGGAGTATGCGGACATGACTGAAATGCTCGAGAAGTAAGTTAAATCGATCATTATCGCACCATATCGGCAACTTTGTTCATTTCCTGATATCAAGTAATTGTTTTCTTTGTCTGGCAGGGTTTGGACAAAATTCACCTCAAAAGCTCCGGGACTGCGAAGAAGCTGCAATTTAAACACCCGAAAGTAAGTACTACTAGCATGTTCCACGCATCTCCTAGTGATTCAAGCACGCGCTAGTTTCATCAATACCATTTAGCATGCTTGCTTATTAGTTTGATTAACATATATTTCTTGTAAAGTGGTTGTGGCAGGAAGCCGGGAATAATTAATGTGGATACTACGTTTGCGAGTCCATCCACCACACGACCTGTGAGCGGGGCTACTCTGACAAACAATATGAAGTGCATAAATAACAATATTCACAATTTTATTTTATTACCATCATTTGTGTTGAGTTTCATTTATTCATATATATGTATTGACCCCCTTCTTCAAATTAGATATTTTGGATGCGAGATGAACTCCTACTACCAGATCGTATGCGAGCAATTCAAGAGGAATTGGCGGCATTCTTTCTTGACCACGTGATCGATACAGACGGAGAACACCAAGTGGACCCTGAGTTCATATATAATTAGGAGATTATATTGTAAGAGATCTTATATTGTATATATGTAGCCAGTAGCGTCGTATAGATATACGAAAACTTGTTGTTCGACCAATCTCTCAGAGAAGGAGAGGTCAATATCACTTCGCTTTGTATGCATATGTTCATGACGATCTTCTGTTTCCTTCATTTGCTTACTAGCTAGCGTGTCGAGTCCTCTCTATATGTATTGTATGTAGCGTCGACCAAGCACGGAGATAAGAGAGGATACTTCTCTCTATTAATTAGCTAGCTAACACAATATATGAAACACCTAAATTAACCCCCCAAAACCCCTAAACCACCCCCTTTCAAAAAAAACTCACATGCTACCAGCTGCTGACGCGTGGACGCCTATTGGTCCCGGTTGGTGCCACCAACCGGTACCAAAGAGCCTCCTGCCTGGGTTCGCCGCACCGGCCACTGATACGTCTCCAATGTATCTATAATTTTTTATTGCTCCATGCTATATTATCTACTGTTTTGGACTATATTGGGCTTTATTTTCCACTTATATTATTTTGGGACTAACCTATTAACCGGAGGCCCTGCCCAGAATTGCTGTTTTTTGCCTATTTTAGAGTTTCGGAGAAACAGGATATCAAACGGAGTCCATACGGAATGAAACCTTCGGGAACATGATTTCTCATTAGATAAGACCCAGGAGACTTGGACCCTTCGTCAAGAAATCCACGAGGCGGTCACGAGGGTGGAGGGAACCCCCCCTAGGGCGTGCCCCCCGCCTCATGTGCCCCTCGAAGCTCCACCGACGTACTTCTTCCTCCTATATATACCTACGTACCCCCAAACGATCAGATACGGAGCCAAAAACCTAATTCCACTGCCGCAACCTTCTGTATCCATGAGATCCCATCTTGGGGCCTGTTCTGAAACTCCGCCAGAGGGGGCCATCATCACGGAGGGCTTCTACATCATCCTAGCCCCTCCGATGAAGTGTGAGTAGTTTACCTCAGACCTCCGGGTCCATAGTTAGTAGCTAGATGGCTTCTTCTCTCTTTTTGGATCTCAATACAATGTTCTCCCCCTCTAACGTGGAGATCTATTCGATGTAATCTTCATTTTGCGGTGTGTTTGTTGAGACCGATGAATTGTGGGTTTGTGATCAAGTCTATCTATGAATAATATTTGAATCTTCTCTTAATTCTTTTATGTATGATTAGTTATCTTTGCAAGTCTCTTCGAATTATCAATTTGGTTTGGCCTACTAGATTGGTCTTTCTTGCAATGGGAGAAGTGCTTAGCTTTGGGTTCAATCTTGCGGTGTCCTTTCCCAGTGACAGTAGGGGCAGCAAGGCACGTATTGTATTGTTGCCATCGAGGATAACAAGATGGGGTTTTTATCATATTGCATGAAACTATCCCTCTACATCATGTCATCTTGCTTAAGGCGTTACTCGGTTTTTAACTTAATACTCTAGATGCATGCTGGATAACGATCGATGAGTGGAGTAATAGTAGTAGATGCAGACAGGAGTCGGTCTACTTGTCTCAGATGTGATGCCTATATACATGATCATGCCTAGATATCTATACCTATAATAATTACAGACTTCCTAAAAATTCCCACGTTAATCAGTAATTAGGAGCCGTTAATCTCAGTGGGACCGAGTTATTACGGTTTAGATCTGCTGATATAATATCAATATTTAATAAAAAAGATTTGAGTTTTTTAGTCGGTAGGACTGTGGTATTAGGTCTAAGATTTATCCACCCAGGCAGCTAGGAGACATCCGTGATCATTAGATTAACCAACAAAGTCTATGTGACCTATCAGCATACGAAACTACTCTTGCAAAAAAAAAACATACAAATCACCGTAGCCTTACCTGCATCTCCACGCCTCATCATCTCCATAGTTCCTTGCACTCGAGGCCACGATAATCAAGGCAGAGAAGTCGCAGAAGCCGTCAGCCATTTTCTTCTCTAGCTTAACACCGCCATCCCCTCTCCTGCCGCCGTCGCGAGATTAAGAAAGCAGGGCAGTTATCTGCCTTCCCAATTAGCATCTCTACTACAGCATATTTTTTTCTTTCTCCGTCGTCCGCACTGTCCGCTGCCGGCTCCAGGTAAGTAACGACGAATACCCTCACAATTGCGTGCTTTGTGTTCGCATTGTCCGCACTGCTGGCTCCGGATAGATGAGACAGGTTGATCCAGAGGTGTCCGCACTGTCCGTACTCACGATTGCATGCTTATTGTTTCTCCACTTCATGCTTCATTGGGGCCGTCTACTCGATCTTGCAACGACTGCATTATGTGAGCATGATCAATCTTCTTGATCTTAAGTACTCTTTATTAATTTTGAAATTTATAGATAGTCGGTTTCCAACTATTTTCAGGATGAGTAACAATCGAACAGCCGTCTGCAGGTGTGTAAAGTACCTACCACATGTTCGGTAAAAATCCAAAACCATATTGGTCAGACGAACTGGTAAGTGAATACTCTGTTGTCAGTATTTTGACTATTTGAGTGCTGAGATTTAAGTACCCATGGACGCACTTATGATTTCACCCAGAAAGTGGATTTGTAATATTCAGATTTCTTCTGGATAGCAAATAAAAAAATTACCAGTTTATGGATGTCAAAAATTGCAATCACGAAACAGTACATTATAGCATGCATAGAGTCCAAGATATAATCAAGAAAAAAGCACTTTTGGTACAGAGTCGTGCCTTGAACAAGGCATCACAGCCTTAGTGTTTTCACTGTGTCAACTAATTATGCCTACATGCCGCACTCGGCTGATTATTGTTCAGTTCATAGTCACTTTTTCTTTGTGTACGCCACTGGTACAAATGAGTCTATGATTACTTAGAAAGAGCAGCTTAAACTTTACTGATTACTGTGATAATAAAATCTGTCCCATACCATCTTCTATGAGTGCACAGATAATGTTTCAGGTTTGTATACACTAAGAGGCAACATAATACTCATGTTGTGGCCGACAAAGATGCCAAATATTCAGTGTCAACGGTTATGTATGGATATTCAATCCTTTTAGTATATGGTAGTGGCAAACTGGTAATGCTTCTGTTTCTTGGTGGTGTCCCTTTTCCCCTTAACTAGCAGTCATATATATTACAGAATAAAAGACCTGATTTCCATTGATTCAGTAGTGTTCAAGGCCATCCTCACCCGACTGATCCGGTAGGGCAAGTTCATTGTGGTAGACCAGCAACCATGGCCAGACGCCACCATACACCCTTTGAGGTGTCAGCAGAAGCTTGGCTTTGCCAAGAGCGAAATCGACCCAAGTTGGATCTCTTTCCAGCACAACGTAAGTGTTCCATTACCTCTAGGGGCTTCCTACCATGAGTTTTGTGCAAAGAGAACATATGGTATGGCTATATCTTTTAATCAGAGATTCACTGTTGAAAAGAATATATCTAACAACATATAATTCAGAGGCAATGGCAAATTTCATGAATTAGAATACAATGAGTACATGTAAATATATTCACCAAGTAAGAATGGTTGTGTCTTTTTCCCTATAAACTGCTATTTTGTAATTCTTATTGATTCAGCGATTTTTATATATTATGACCATGGCAGTGTTAGTGTAGTAAGAGTTTTTCTCTCGGGTTTACATTTCACGAAGGGATGAACGGGTATAGATATTACCTGTGGTCATCAACTTAAAGCATGAATGTTCCATTCTTGATATATTGACGGTCTGTATAAAGGCATGCTGCAATTGTGCTCAGGTGGAAATTTGATTATGTACTGTCCAGCTCTGGAGAACCATACCGTACAGGTAATCAATAGGAAGAACTACAGATGATACGTTGGTTGGAATGTTATATGATTGAAAAAAAAATTAAATTCCTGCAAAAATTTCTGAGATAAGTATGCATAGAGATTATACTGTAGCAGTATTGTTGCAATCTAGGATTTGGTTGTATACATGTCTCCTGCAGTGCGGTGTCTTCGATTATTTCTCCCGATAAAGCACATTTGTACTCGATTATGGCTGTCCATAGCTAAGTCCCGATACATTGTGGCACATATTTGTAAGTCATAAAGCAATAATCGAGTACTGAAACTCCCGACCGGTTATATCACCAGAATAACAGTGTTCTTCTTTTGAAGTCTTGGAGTTTGAAATGATCCTGAGAACTTTGTCTATGCTGTGATGTGCCTAATCCTTAGAATTTTGACTTTAATCCATATTTGCAACATTGTCGCACTATTTATGTATCTTCAATTTTGTTACTAATGGATGATCCTTGCGAGCCTCCACATTTGTTCACGTAAATAATACTAATAGTACTTTGATGTATTACAAGCTTTTGTATAGACCATCGAATTATGTTGAGATTCTTCTCAACTCTACTGTCCCATATGTCCATGTAGACCAATTGTGGATGATGGCAAGATAAGAAAGATGGATTCGTTGGTGAGAATCTTTCTTCTAGATTTCTTTCCGTTGAAGGTGAAATACCTACCATTTTTCGTCGCTAGCAAGGTTTCATAAATTTGAGCAAAAAAATATTATATACTGGAGTTACAGAAAGTAAATTTCTTGGAAATCTATAATATGTGGGTGTGCTCTTCTTTTTTATGTGAAAATATGATGATTTTCTGATGCGGTTTTCATTCTTAGATTCAGTGTGGGCTGGGCCAATCTGATGAACATTTTAGTGGGACAACAGGCACTAAAGCATTGCATTGGTTATTATATTTGATCATAATTTCTTATCACCGTCTGTAGGTCTCTTTATGAGTTTCTCTTCCTATTGCCACAGAAATATATCAATATTGATGGACGTTAGTTCAAAGAGTTGTAACGAATTCAACCTAAGGAGATGTGAGAAATAATGTGAGCATATGTTCTTCTAAAAAAGCCGTCATCATGTCCTAATGTTTGCTCATTACCTAAAACTAAGATATTGCCATAATTACAGCTTTGTTCACAAGGTACCACAAAATATTTGAATGGAATACGAGGTTTTACTTGCAGTGACTTAGTTTGCATGTTGTCCTAAACATTTCCATTTTGTTTAAAACGGCAAGCTTCTTAGAGTACCGTGCAACGTGCATCACTTCTTCATTTTTTCTGGAGGAACTTATTGGTCTTTGCTGGATTCAATTAGAAATACACATGTCCTTGCGCCATTTGAAAATACTACCAAGAATCTTCGTTTTTAATACTTTTTACAATTTACGTTACAAATTGTAAGTTTGATTGTTATTTATAACTGAGCCATAATATTGTAGGGCCGGTTCTTTTTTTTCGTGAATATGAAGTGTATTAATACTGTATTCAACGGTCGGAAAGTTTCTTCGTTTTGTAACTACTTCAATCAAAGAAACAACACTTCATTTTGAATATTGTATTGTATCTCACATAATTGTCCTTCCATTTTTATGTAGCGTGTACTTGAACGTTGGTAAATATAGTCTAATGTTCCTTTTTTGTCAACTCAATTTGTTATTTGGTTAACACCAATAATGGTATATACAAAATGTTACGAATTTCTAAACTAATAATTCATTCAAGTTGTTCCTATGCATGCATATAATGAATTTTTGATATAAAAATGTAAAATAATGGCTATATATCTATCATCAAGAAATAAAACTAGCCCGTGCAAGTGCACGGGTTGACGACTAGTTCTCATAATTATGCTCAATTCTGTCAATTGCTCAACAGTAATTTGTTCACCCACCGCAGAATACTTATGCTCTTGAGAGAAGCCACTAGTGAAACCTATGGCCCCCGGGTCTATTCTCATCATATCAACCTCCATCACTTTATTATTGCTTTGCCTTTTTACTTTGCCTTTTACTTTTCACATTGCATCTCTATATAAAAAATACCAAAAATATTATCTATCATCTCTATCAGATCTCACTCCCGTAAGTGACCGTGAAGGGATTGACAACCCCTAATCGCGTTGGTTGTGTTGAGCTATTTGTTTTGTGTGGGTACGAGGGACTCGCGCGTAGCCTCCTACTGGATTGATACCTTGGTTCTCAAAAAACCGAGGGAAATACTTACGCTACTTTGCTGCATCATCCTCTCCTCTTCGGGGAAGTCCAACACAGTGCTCAAGAGGTAGCAAGAAGAATTTTTGGCGCCGTTGCCGGGGAGGCTTACGCAAGGTCAAGTCAAGATTTGGACTCCCGACAACAAGCCATTTCTGGCGCCATTGCCGGGGAGTCTACGCAAAAGTCAACATACCAAGTACCCATCACAATCCCTATCTCTCGCACTACATTAGTTGCCATTTGCCTCTCGTTTTCCTCTCCCCCACTTCACCCTTGCCGTTTTATTCGCCCTCGCTTTTCATTTGCCTTTTTCTCGCTTGCCTTCTGTTTGCTCGTGTGTTGGAATGCTTGTTTGTCGTGATGGCTCAAGATAATACCATATTGTGTGACTTCACCAATAACAACAATAATGATTTCCTTAGCACTCCGATTGCTCCGCTTACCAATACTGAATCTTGTGAAATCAATACTGATTTCTTGAATCTTGTTATGAAAGATCAATTCGCCGACCTTCCTAGTGAAGATGCCGCTACTCATCTGAATAGCTTCGTTGATTTATGTGATATGCAAAAGAAGAAAGATGTCGATAACGATATTGTTAAATTGAAACTATTTCCTTTTTCGCTTAGAGATCATGCTAAAGCATGGTTTTCGTCTTTGCCTAAAAATAGTATTGATTCTTGGAACAAGTGCAAAGATGCTTTTATCTCTAAGTATTTTCCTCCCGCTAAGATTATCTCTCTTAGAAACGACATTATGAATTTTAAGCAACTTTGTCATGAACATGTTGCACAAGCTTGGGAGAGAATGAAATTAATGATACGTAATTACCCTACTCATGGTTTGAATTTGTGGATGATTATACAAAAAAATTATGCCGGATTGAATTTTGCTTCTAGAAATCTTTTAGATTCGGCCGCGGGAGGCACTTTTATGGAAATCACTTTAGGAGATACTACTAAACTCCTAGATAATATTATGGTTAATTATTCTCAATGGCACACTGAAAGATCTACTAATAAAAAAGTGCATGTGATAGAAGAAATCAATGTTTTGAGTGGAAAGATGGATGAACTTATGAAATTATTTGCTACTAAGAGTGTTTCTTCTGATCCTAATGATATGCCTTTGTATACATTGATTGATAATAATAATGAATCTATGGATGTGAATTTTGTTGGTAGGAATAATTTTGGTAACAACGCGTATAGAGGGAATTTTAATCCTAGGCCTTATCCTAGTAATCCTTCTAATAATTATGGAAATTCCTACAACAAATCTTATGGAAATTTTAATAAGATGTCCTCTGAATTTGAGAATAGTGTTAAATAGTTTATGAATTCACAAAAGAATTTTAATGCTTTGCTTGAAAAGAAATTGCTTCAAATTGATGATTTGGCTAGGAACCTTGATATAATTTCTCTTGAGGTTGATTCTTTAAAGCTTAGATCTATTCCTCCTAAGCATGATATCAATGAGTCTCTCAAAGCCATGAGAATTTCCATTCCTGAGTGCAAAGAAAGAACCGCTAGGATGCGTGCTACGAAAGATGCCTTTATTAAAGCGTGTTCTTCCAATTCCTATGAAAATCAAGATGAAGATCTAAAATTCATTGATGTGTACCCTATTAAATCTTTGTTTTGCAATATAAATCTTTATGAAACTGAATATGATCTTCCTTTACCTAGAAGGCATTCCAAAAATTCGGAGTATTTAGATCTTGATGATGAAATTGATAAAAGTGGGATTGAAAGAAATAAAACCCTAGATGTTGCTAAACCCACTATATTTGATTTCAAGGAATTTCATTATGAAAGTTGCTCTTTAATTGATTGTATTTCCTTGTTGCAATCCGTGCTATATTCTCCTCATGCTTATAGTCAAAATAAAGCCTTTACCGAACATATCGTTGATGCTTTGATGCAATCTTATGAAGAAAAACTTGAGTTGAAAGTTTCTATCCCTAGAAAACTTTATGATGAGTGGGAACCTACTATTAAAATTAAAATTAAAGATTATGAGTTTTATGCTTTGTGTGATTTGGGTGCTAGTGTCTCCACTATTTCCAAAACTTTGTGTGATTTGCTAGATTTCCGCGATTTTGATGATTGCTCTCTAAACTTGCATCTTGCGGATTCCACTATTAAGAAACCTATGGGAAGAATTACTGATGTTCTTATTGTTGCAAATAGGAATTATGTGCCCGTAGATTTTATTGTTCTTGATATAGATTGCAATCCTTCTTGCCCTATTATTCTCGATAGACCTTTTCTTAGAACGGTTGGTGCAATTATTGATATGAAGGAAGGGAATATTAGATTTCAATTTACATTAAAAAAGGGAATGGAACACTTCCCTAGGAAGAAAATAAAATTACCATATGAATCTATCATGAGAGCCACTTATGGATTGCCTACCAAAGATGGCAATACCTAGATCTATCCTCGCTTTTATGCCTAGCTAGGGGCGTTAAACGATAGCACTTGTTGGGAGGCAACCCAATTTTATTTTTAGTTTTTTTTGTTTTTGCTTATGTTTAGCAATAAATAATCCATCTACCTTATGTTTAGATGTGGTTTTGTGTTTTAATTAGTGTTTGTGCCAAGTTAGACCTATAGGATCTTCTTGGATGATAGTTATTTGATCTTGCTGTAATTTCCAGAATCTTTCTGTTCACGAAAACAATGTTAAAAATCAGCAGAACGTGATAAAATACTGATTCCAATTGCTTCTGATCAATAAACAAATTTTCTAGGCCATCCTATTTTGGTAGATTTTGTGGAGTTCCACAAGTTTGCGTTAGTTACAGATTACTACAGACTGTTCTGTTTTTGACAGATTCTGTTTTTCGTGTGTTGTTTGCTTATTTTGATGAATCTACGGCTAGTAAAATAGTTTATAATACATAGAGAAGTTGGAATGCAGTAGGTTTAACACCAATATAAATAAAGAATGAGTTCATTACAGTACCTTGAAGTGGTCTTTTGTTTTCTTTCGCTAACGGAGCTCACGAGATTTCTGTTGAGTTTTGTGTTGTGAAGTTTTCAAGTTTTGGGTGAAATCTTTTGATGGATTATGGAACAAGGAGTGGCAAGAGCCTAAGCTTGGGGATGCCCATGGCACCCTCAAGATAATACAAGGACACCAAAAAGTCAAAGCTTCAGGATGCCCCGGAAGGTATCCCCTCTTTCGTCTACTTCCATCGATAATTTTACTTGGAGCTATTTTTTTATTCACCACATGATATGTGTTTTGCTTGGAGCGTCTTGTATTATTTGTGTCTTTGTTTGTTAGTGTGCCACAATCATCCTTGCTGTACACACCTTTTCAGAGAGCCATACATGAATTGGAATTTGATAGAATACTCTATGTGCTTCACTTATATCTTTTGAGCTTTATAGTTTTGCTCTAGTGCTTCACTTATATCTTTTAGAGCACGGTGGTGGATTTGTTTTAAAGAAACTATTAATATCTCATGCTTCACTTAGATTATTTTGAGAGTCTTAAATATCATGGTAATTTGCTTAATAATAATAATATGCTTGGTATTCAAGATTTGTAAAACTTTCTTTTGAGTGCGTTGAATACTAAGAAAAGTTTGATGCTTGATAATTGTTTCAAGATATGGAGGTGATAATATTAGAGTCATGCTAGTTGAGTAGTTGTGAATTTGAGAAATACTTGCGTTAAAGTTTGTGATTCCCGTAGCATGCATGTATGGTGAACCGTTATGTGATGAAGTCGGAGCATGATTTATTTGTTGATTGTCTTCCTTATGAGTGGCAGTCGGGGGCGAGCGATGGTCTTTTCCTACCAATCTATCCCCCTAGGAGCATGCGCACTTTGCTTTGATAACTTCTAGATTTTTGCAATAAGTATATGAGTTCTTTAATTATGACTAATGTTGAGTCCATGGATTATATGCACTTTCCTTCCTTCCACCATTGCTAGCCTCTCTAATACCGCGCACTTTTTGCCAGTATCATACACCCACCATATACCTTCCTCAAAACAGCCACCATACCTACCTATCATGGCATTTCCATAGCCATTCCGAGATATATTTCCATGCAACTTTCCACCGTTCCGTTTATTATGACACGCTCCATCATTGTCATATTGCTAGCATGATCATGAAGTTGACATCGTATTCGTGGCAAAGCCACCATTCATAATTCTTTCATACATGTCACTCTTGAATCATTGCATATCCCGGTACACCGCCGGAGGCATTCACATAGAGTCATATTTTGTTCTAAGCTTCGAGTTGTAATTGTTGAGTTGTAAGAAAAATAAAAGTGTGATGATCATCATTTTTAGAGCTTTGTCCCAAGTGAGGAAAGGATGATGGAGACTATGATTCCCCCACAAGTCGGGATGAGACTCCGGACGAAAAAAAAGAATGAAAAGAGGCCTTAAAAAAAGAGAAAAGGCCCAAATAAAAAAATAAAAAATGAGAGAAAAAGAGAGAAGGGACAATGTTACTATCCTTTTACCACACTTGTGCTTCAAAGTAGCACCATGATCTTGATGATAGAGAGTCTCTCATTTTGTCACTTTCATATACTAGTGGGAATTTTACATTATAGAACTTGGCTTGTATATTCCAATGATGGGCTTCCTCAAAATGCCCTAGGTCTTCGTGAGCAAGTGAGTTGGATGCACACCAACTTAGTTTCTTTTGTTGAGATTTCATATACTTATAGCTCTAGTGCATCCGTTGCATGGCAATCCCTACTCACTCACATTTGATATCTATTGATGGGAATCTCCATAGCCCGTTGATATGCCTAGTTGATGTGAGACTATCTTCCCCTCTTTTTGTCTTCTCCACAACCACCATTCTATTCCACATATAGTGCTATATCGATGGCTCACGCTCATGTAATGCGTGAAGATCGAAAAAGTTTTGAAAATGTCAAAAGTATGAACCAATTGCTTGGCTTGTCATCGGGGTTGTGCATGATTTAAATACTTTGTGTGGTGAAGATAGAGCATAGCCAGACTATACGATTTTATAGGGATAACTTTCTTTGGCCATGTTATTTTGAGAAGACATAATTGCTTTGTTAGTATGCTTGAACTATTATCATTTTTATGTCAATATGAACTTTTGTCTTGAAACTTTCGGATCTGAATATTCA
Organism: Aegilops umbellulata; assembly: GCA_032464435.1. Taxonomy (NCBI): domain Eukaryota; kingdom Viridiplantae; phylum Streptophyta; class Magnoliopsida; order Poales; family Poaceae; genus Aegilops; species Aegilops umbellulata. The sequence goes on from CP136054.1 coordinate 475,527,954, forward strand.
TACCACAATTGACAAGATTTGCATTGAAATTATGCCAAGTAGCACTCCGCATCAAAAATTCTCTTTTTATCATTTACCTACTCGAGGACGAGCAGGAATTAAGCTTGGGGATGCCTGATACGTCTCCAACGTATCTATAATTTTTGATTGCTCCATGCTATATTATCTACTGTTTTGGACTATATTGGACTTTATTTTCCACTTTTATATTATTTTTGGGACTAACCTATTAACCGGAGGCCCAGCCCAGAATTGCCGTTTTTTTGCCTATTTTAGAGTTTCGGAGAAACAGAATATCAAACGGAGTCCAAACGGAATGAAACCTTCGAGAACGTGATTTTCTCATCAGATAATACCCAGGAGACTTGGACCCTCCGTCAAGAAAGCCACGAGGCGGTCACGAGGGTGGAGGGCGCCCCCCTAGGGCACGCCCCCCTGCCCAAACCTAATTCCACCGCCGCAACCTTCTGTACCCACGAGATCCTACCTTGGGGCCTGTTCCGGAGCTCCGCCGGAGGGGCCATCATCACGGAGGGCTTCTACATCATCCTAGCCCCTCCGATGAAGTGTGAGTAGTTTACCTCAGACCTTCGTGTCCATAGTTAGTAGCTAGATGGCTTCTTCTCCCTTTTTGGATCTCAATACAATGTTCTCCCCCTCTCTCGTGGAGATCTATTCGATGTAATCTTCTTTTTGCGGTGTGTTTATTGAGATCGATGAATTGTGGGTTTATGATCAAGTCTATCTATGAATAATATTTGAATCTTCTCTGAATTCTTTTATGTATGATTGGTTATCTTTGCAAGTCTCTTCGAATTATCAATTTGGTTTGGCCTACTAGATTGGTCTTTCTTGCAATGGGAGAAGTGCTTAGCTTTGGGTTCAATCTTGCGGTGTCCTTTCCCAGTGACAGTAGGGGCAGCAAGGCACATATTGTATTGTTGCCATCGAGGATAACAAGATGGGGTTTTTATCATATTGCATGAATCTATCCCTCTACATCATGTCATCTTGCTTAAGGCGTTACTCTGTTTTTAACTTAATACTCTAGATGCATGCTGGATAACGGTCGATGAGTGGAGTAATAGTAGTAGATGCAGGCAGGAGTCGGTCTAATTGTCTCATACGTGATGCCTATATACATGATCATGCCTAGATATTCTCATAATTATGCTCAATTCTGTCAATTGCTCAACAGTAATTTGTTCACCCACCGTAGAATACTTATGCTCTTGAGAGAAGCCACTAGTGAAACCCATGGCCCCCGGGTCTATTCTCATCATATCAACCTCCATCACTTTATTATTGCTTTGCTTTTCTACTTTGCCTTTTACTTTTCACCTTGCATCTCTATATAAAAAATACCAAAAATATTATCTATCATCTCTATCAGATCTCACTCCCGTAAGTTACCGTGAAGGGATTGACAACCCCTAATCGCGTTGGTTGCGTTGAGCTATTTGTTTTGTGTTGGTACGAGGGACTCGCGCATAGCCTCCTACTGGATTGATACCTTGGTTCTCAAAAAACTGAGGGAAATACTTACGCTACTTTGCTGCATCATCCTCTCCTCTTCGGGGAAATCCAACGTAGTGCTCAAGAGGTAGCAGCCACGTGGAGGCCCATGTGTCCCGGTTTGTGTAATAACCGGGACTAAAGGCCTAGTGCTTTAGTAATGACCCATTAGTCCCGGTTCAACAACCGGGACAGGTCTTACGAATCGGGACAAATGGCCCTTTTTGTACTAGTGGTCCAAACATTGATAAATTCCAAGGTGGGAACTGGGACATATCTGCTGGACAGAGAGCATCTTCCCCTAAGTCCATACTTCGAGGACGATGTTTTCATGGCTTGTGCTGAAGCCCGGGAGAAGATAGAGAAGGCAAAAGTTGCAAAAGCAGCAAAGGCCCCTGATGCTTCAGTTGCAAATCTCAAGACCAAGCAAGATCAACTCAGTTATCTGATTGAGGCTACCGTGAGGATTGAGATAAGCTTGGCCACCTTGTCTCAAAATAAGGGGAGTGTTGAGAGGATTATTGAGACAAATATACATTAGCTTGATGTGAAAGTCACTGAGATTCAGACAATTGAGGAGAAGCTAAGGGATGATGTTGAGGACAGTGATGATAGACCAACCACTGATACATTCCAGAGAGTGCCAAGGGCATAAAGATCATCAGTTGGGCCAGTTGCCAGAGACTCCAGGACTACTGTTTCAGCCCCTGCAGCCACTGCCATAGTTGCCCCTCCAGTGTCAACTGCTCCAGCTCCAGTGACATCTTCAGAAGCATTTGCAGATGCCCTCCTCTCCACGCCGTCTACGCACACCGGAGCTACAAGCCAGAAGACCTGATACGTCCATTTTGCATCATGTTTTTATATTGATATTTATTGCATTACGGACTATTATTACACATTATGGCACAATACTTATGCCTTTTCTCTCTTATTTCACAAGGTTTACACAAAGAGGGAGAATGTCGGCGGCTGGAATTCTGGACCGGAAAGGAGCAAATCTGAGAGACCTACTCTGCACAACTCCAAAAGTCCTGAAACCTCACGAAGAATTATTTTGGAATATATGAAAATATATTGGGCGAAGAAAGTGAAGGAAATATGCCCTAGAGGCAATAATAAAGTTATTATTTATTTCCTTATATCATGATAAATGTTTATTATTCATGCTAGAATTGTATTAACCGGAAACATGATACATGTGTGAATACATAGACAAACAGAGTGTAACTAGTATGCCTCTACTTGACTAGCTCATTGATCAAAGATGGTTATGTTTCCTAGCCATAGACATGAGTTGTCATTTGATTAACGGGATCATATCATTAGGAGAATGATGTGATTAACTTGACCCATTCCGTTAGCTTAGCACTTGATTGTTTAGTATGTTGTTATTGCTTTCTTCATGACTTATACATGTTCCTATGACTATGAGATTATGCAACTCCCGTTTACCATAGGAACACTTTGTGTGCTACCAAACGTCACAACATAACTGGGTGATTATAAAGGTGCTCTACAGGTGTCTCCGAAGGTACTTATTGAGTTGGTGTATTTCGAGATTAGGATTTGTCACTCCGATTGTCGGAGAGGTATCTCTGGGCCCACTCGGTAATACACATCACTATAAGCCTTGCAAGCTTTGTAACTAATGAGTTAGTTGCGGGATGATGTATTATGGAACGAGTAAAGACACTTGCCGGTAACGAGATTGAACTAGGTCTTGAGATACCGACGGTCGAACCTCGGGCAAGTAACATATCGATGACAAAGGGAACAACGTGTTTTGTTATGCGGTTCGACCGATAAAGATCTTCGTAGAATATGTAGGAGCCAATATGGGCATCCAGGTTCCGCTATTAGTTATTGACCAGAGAGGTGTCTCGGTCATGTCTAGATAGTTCTCGAACCTGTAGGGTCCGCACGCTTAAACGTTCATTGACGATATAGTATTATATGAGTTATGTATGTTGGTGACCGAATGTTGTTCGGAGTCTTGATGAGATCACGGACATGACGAGGAGCTCCGGAATGGTCCGGAGGTAAAGATTCATATATTGGATGATATAGTTAGGCCAAGGGGTCAGCCCACGGGGCTATAAGTCGGTGCAAAAGGAGTTTTGTGGAGGCCAGGGGGCCAAACGCCGGAGACCCTGGCGTCTGGCCCTGGGCCAGACGCCAAGGATTGTGGCGTTTGGTCCTGGAGTCTGAGTGGGACTCTTGCCTTTCGGGCAAAACCAACTTTGAGGAGGCTTTTGCTCCAAGTTTCGACCCCAGGGCTCAACATATAAATAGAGGGGCAGGGCTAGCACCAAAGACACATCAAGAAACACCAAGCCGTGTGCCGGCAACCCCGTCCCCTCTAGTTTATCCTCCGTCATAGTTTTCGTAGTGCTTGGCGAAGCCCTGCGGAGATTGTTCTTCACCAACACCATCACCACGTCATCGTGTTGCAGGAACTCATCTACTACTTCGCCCGTCTTGCTGGATCAAGAAGGCGAGGACGTCATCGAGCTGAACGTGTGCTGAACGCGGAGGTGTCGTGCGTTCGGTACTTGATCGAGACGGATCATGAAGGTGTACGACTACATCAACCACGTTGATAAACGCTTCCGCTTACGGTCTACGAGGGTACGTAGATTACACTCTCCCCTCTCGTTGCTATGCATCACCATGATCTTGCGTGTGCGTAGGATTTTTTTTGAAATTACTACGTTCCCCAACAGTGGCATCTGAGCCAGGTTTATGCGTAGATGTTATATGCACGAGTAGAACACAAGTGAGTTGTGGGCGATACAAGTCATACTGCTTACTAGCATGTCATACTTTGGTTTGGTGGTATTGTTGGATGAAGCGGCCCGGACCGACATAACGCGTACGCTTACGCGAGACTGGTTCTACCGACGTGCTTTGCACACAGGTGGCTGGCGGGTGTCAGTTTCTCCAACTTTAGTTGAATCGAGTGTGGCAACGCCCGGTCCTTGAGAAGGTTAAAACATCACTAAATTGACGAACTATCGTTGTGGTTTTGATGAGTAGGTAAGAACGGTTCCTGCTTAGCCCATAGCAGCCACGTAAAAGTTGCAACAACAAAGTAGAGGACGTCTAACTAGTTTTTGCAATGCATGTCGTGATGTGATATGGTCAAGACATGATGCTATATTTTATTCTATGAGATGATCATGTTTTGTAACCGAGTTATCGGCAACTGGCAGGAGCCATATGGTTGTCGCTTTATTGTATGCAATGCAATCGCCCTGTAATTGCTTTACTTTATCACTAAGCAGTAGCGATAGTCGTAGAAGCAATAGTTGGCGAGACGACAAACGATGCTACGATGGAGATCAAGGTGTCGCATCGGTGACGATGGTGATCATGACGGTGCTTCGGAGATGGAGATCACAAGCACAACATGATGACGGCCATATCATATCACTTATATTGATTGCATGTGTTGTTTATCTTTTATGCATCTTATTTTGCTTAGATCGATGGTAGCATTATAAGATGATCTCTCACTAAATTTTAAGGTATAAGTGTTCTCCCTGAGTATGCACCGTTGCGAAAGTTCTTCGTGCTGAGACACCACGTGATGATCGGGTGTGATAAGTGAAGGAAATATGCCCTAGAGGCAATAATAAAGTTATTATTTATTTCCTTACATATCATGATAAATGTTTATTATTCATGCTAGAATTGTATTAACCGGAAACATAATACATGTGTGAATACATAGACAAACAGAGTGTCACTAGTATGCCTCTACTTGACTAGCTCGTTAATCAAAGATGGTTATGTTTCCTAACCATGAACAAAGAGTTGTTATTTGATCAACGGGATCACATCATTAGTTGAATGATCTGATTGACATGACCCATTCCATTAGCTTAGCACCCGATCGTTTAGTATGTTGCTATTGCTTTTATCCATGACTTATACATGTTCCTTTGACTATGAGATTATGCAACTCCCGTTTACCGTAGGAACACTTTGTGTGCTACCAAACGTCACAACATAACTGGGTGATTATAAAGGTGCTCTACAGGTGTCTCCGAAAGTATTTGTTGGGTTGGCGTATTTCGAGATTAGGATTTGTCACTCCGAATGTCGGAGAGGTATCTCAGGGCCTTCTCGGTAATGCACATCACATAAGCCTTGCAAGCATTGCAACCAATGAGTTAGTTGCGAGATGATGTATTACGGAACGAGTAAAGAGACTTGCCGGTAACGAGATTGAACTAGGTATTGGATACCGACGATCGAATCTCGGACAAGTAACATACCGATGACAAAGGGAACGACGTATGTTGTTATGCGGTCTGACCGATAAAGATCTTCGTAGAATATGTAGGAGCCAATATGGGCATCCAGGTCCCGCTATTGGTTATTGACCGGAGACGTGTCTCGGTCATGTCTACATTATTCTCAAACCGTAGGGTCCGCACGCTTAAGGTTACGATGACAGTTATTATGAGTTTTGATGTACCGAAGGAGTTCGGAGTCCCGGATGGGATCGGGGACATGACGAGGAGTCTCGAAATGGTCGAGACGTAAAGATCGATATATTGGACGACTATATTCGGACTTCGGAAAGGTTCTGAGTGATTCGAGTATTTTCGGGAGTACCGGAGAGTTACGGGAATTCGTAATGGGCCTCATTGGGCCATACGGGAAAAGGAGAGAAAGGGCCAAAAGGTGGCCGCGCCCCTCCCCTTGCTCTAGTCCGAATTGGACTAGGGAAGGGGGGCGCCCCCTTCCTTCCTTCTCCTTCTCTCTTCCCTTTCCTTCTTTCATACTTCCCCTACATGGAAGGATTCCTAGTTGGACTAGGAAAAGGAGAATCCTACTCCCGATGGGAGTAGGACTCCCCTTGGCGCGCCAAACCTAGGGCCGGCCTCCTCCCTCCCTTGCTCCTTTATATACGGGGGCAAGGGGGCACCCTAGGACACACAATTGATCAACGTGATCGTTCCTTAGCCGTGTGCGGTGCCCCCCTCCACCATATTCCACCTCGGTTATATTGTCGCGGTGCTTAGGCGAAGCCCTGCGTCGGTAGTACATCAAGATCGTCACCATGCCGTCGTGCTGACGGAACTCCTCCCCGAAGCTTTGCTGGATCGGAGCCCGGGGATCGTCATCGAGCTGAACGTGTGCTAAGAACTCGGAGGCGCCGGAGTAACGACGCTTGGATCGGTCGGATCGGGAAGACGTACGACTACTTCCTCTACATTGTGTCAACGCTTCCGCTTCGGTCTACAAGGGTACATAGACAACACTCTCCCCTCTCGTTGCTATGCATCACCATGATCTTGCGTGTGCGTAGGATTTTTTTTGAAATTACTACGTTCCCCAACAGTGGTATCAGAGCCTAGATTTTTTATGGTTTGATGTTATTTGCACAAGTAGTACACAAGTGAGTTGTGGACGATACAAGTCATACTACCTACCAGCATGTCATACTTTGGTTCAGCGGTATTGTTGGATGAGACGACCCGGACCAACCTTACGCGTACGCTTACGCGAGACCGGTTCCCTCGACGTGCTTTGCACACAGATGGCTTGTGGGAGACTGTCTCACCAACTTTAGTTGAACCAAGTGTGGCTACGCCCGGTCCTTGAGAAGGTTAAAACGGAGTCTATTTGACAAACTATCGTTGTGGTTTTGATGCGTAGGTAAAATGAGTTCTTGCTTAAGCCCGTAGCAGCCACGTAAAACTTGCAACAAACAAAGTAGAGGACGTCTAACTTGTTTTTGCAGGGCATGTTGTGATGTGATATGGTCAAGACATGATGCTATATTTTATTGTATGAGATGATCATGTTTTGTAACCGAGTTATCGGCAATCGGCAGGAGCCGTATGGTTGTCGCTTTATTGTATGCAATGCAATCGCCCTGTAATGCTTTACTTTATCACTAAGCGGTAGCGATAGTCGTAGAAGCATAAGATTGGCGAGACGACAACGATGCTACGATGGAGATCAAGGTGTCGCGCCGGTGACGATGGTGATCATGATGGTGCTACAGAGATGGAGATCACGAAGCACAAGATGATGATGACCATATCATATCACTTATATTGATTTGCATGTGATGTTTATCTTTTATGCATCTTATCTTGCTTTGATTGACGGTAGCATTATAAGATGATCTCTCACTAAATTATCAAGAAGTGTTCTCCCCGAGTATGCATCGTTGCCAAAGTTCGTCGTGCCCAGACACCACGTGATGATCGGGTGTGATAAGCTCTACGTCCATCTACAACGGGTGCAAGCCAGTTTTGCACACGCGGAATACTCGGGTTATACTTGACGAGCCTAGCATATGCAGATATGGCCTCGGAACACGGAGACCGAAAGGTCGAGCGTGAATCATATAGTAGATATGATCAACATGATGATGTTCACCATTGAGAACTAATCCATTTCACGTGATGATCGGTTATGGTTTAGTTTGATTTGGATCACGTGATCACTTAGAAGATTAGAGGGATGTCTATCTAAGTGGGAGTTCTTAAGTAATATGATTAATTGAACTTTAATTTATCATGAACTTAGTCCTGGTAGTATTAGCATATCTATGTTGTAGATCAATAGCTCGCGTTGTTGCTTCCCTGTGTTTATTTTGATATGTTCCTAGAGAAAATTGTGTTGAAAGATGTTAGTAGAAATGATGCGGATTGGATCCGTGATCTGAGGTTTATCCTCATTGCTGCACAGAAGAATTATGTCCTTGATGCACCGCTAGGTAACGGACCTATTGCAGGAGCAGATGCAGACGTTATGAACGTTTGGCTAGCTCAATATGATGACTACTTGATAGTTTAGTGCACCATGCTTAACAGCTTAGAATCGGGACTTCAAAGACGTTTTGAAACGTCATGGACCATATGAGATGTTCCAGGAGTTGAAGTTAATATTTCAAGCAAATATCCGAGTTGAGAGATATGAAGTCTCCAACAAGTTCTATAGCTAAAAGATGGAGAAGAATCGCTCAACTAGTGAGCATGTACTCAGATTGTCTGGGTACTACAATCGCTTGAATCAAGTGGGAGTTAATCTTCCAGATAAGATAGTGATTGACAGAATTCTCTAGTCACCATCACCAAGTTAGTAGAACTTCGTGATGAACTATAATATGCAAGGGATAACGGAAACAATTCCCAAGCTCTTCGTGATGCTGAAATCGACGAAGGTAGAAATCAAGAAAAACATCAAGTGTTGATGGTTAACAAGACCACTAGTTTCAAGAAAAGGGCAAAGGGAAGAAGGGGAACTTCAAGAAGAACGGCAAGCAAGTTGCTGCTCAAGTGAAGAAGCCCAAGTCTGGACCTAAGCCTAAGACTGAGTGCGTCTACTGCAAAGGAATTGGTCACTGGAAGCGGAACTACCCCAAGTATTTGGTGGATAAGAAAGGATGGCAAAGTAAACAAAGGTATATTTGATATACATGTTATTGATGTGTACTTCACTAGTGTTCATAGCAACCCCTCAGTATTTGGTACTAGTTTAGTTGCTATGATTAGTAACTTGAAACGGGAGTTGCAGAATAAACAGAGACTAGTTAAGGGTGAAGTGACGATGAGTGTTGGAAATAGTTCCAAGATTGATATGACCATCATCGCACACTCCATATACTTTCGGGATTAATGTTGAACCTAAATAAGTGTTATTTGGTGTTTGCGTTGAGCATGAATATGATTTAATCATGTTTATTGCAATACGGTTATTCATTTAAGTTAGAGAACAATTGTTGTTCTGTTTACATGAATAAAACCTTCTATGGTTATACACACCAACGAAATGGTTTGTTGGATCTCGATCGTAGTGATACACATGTTCATAATATTGAAGCCAAAAGATGCGAAGTTAATAATGATAGTGCAACTTATTTGTGGCACTGCAGTTTAAGTCATATTGGTGTAAAGCGCATGAAGAAACTCCATGCTAATGGACTTTTGGAATCACTTGATTATGAATCACTTGATGCTTGCGAACCATGCCTCATGGGCAAAGATGACTAAGACTCCGTTCTCCGGAACAATGGAGCGAGAAACAGATTTGTTGGAAATCATACATACCGATGTATGTGGTCCAATGAAGATTAAGGCTCGCGACAAGTATCATTATTTTCTGACCTTCACAGATGTTTTGAGCAGATATGGGTATATCTACTTGATGAAACATAAGTCTGAAATATTTGAAAAGTTCAAAGAATTTCAGAGTGAAGTGGAAAATCATCGTGACAAGAAAATAAAGTTTCTACGATCTGATCGCGGAGACGAATATTTGAGTTACGAGTTTGGTCTTCAGTTAAAACAATGTGAAATAGTTTCACTACTCACGCCACCTGGAACACCACAGCATAATGGTGCGTCCGACCCTCATAACCGTACTTTATTGGATATAGTACAATCTATGATGTCTCTTACCGATCTACCACTATCGTTTTTGGGGTTATGCATTAAAGACAGCTGCATTCACGTTAAAAAGGGCACCATCTAAGTCCGTTGAGACGACACAATCTGAACTATGGTTTGGCAAGAAACCAAAGTTGTCGTTTCTTAAAGTTTGGGGTTGCGATGCTTATGTGAAAAAGTTTCAACATGATAAGCTCAAACCCAAATCGGAGAAATATGTCTTCATAGGATACCCAAAGAGTCAGTTGGGTACACCTTCTATCACAGATCCAAAGGCAAGACATTCGTTGCTAAGAATGGATCCTTTCTAGAAAAGGAGTTTTTCTCGAAAGAAGTGAGTGGGAGGAAAGTAGAAAACTTGATAAGGTAATTGTACCTTCTCCCTTATTGGAAAGGAGTTCATCACAGAAATCTGTTCTTGTGAGTACTACACCAATTAGTGAGGAAGCTAATGATGATGATCATGTAACTTCAGATCAAGTTACTACCGAATCTCGTAGGTAAACCAGAGTGAGATCCGCACCAGAGTGGTACGGTAATCCTGTTCTAGAAGTCATGTTACTTGACCATGACGAACCTACGAACTATGAGGAAGCGATGATGAGCCCAGATTCCGCGAAATGGTTTGAGGCCATGAAATCTGAGATGGGATCCATGTATGAGAACAAAGTATGGACTTTGGTTGACTTGCCCGATGATCGGCAAGCAATTGAGAATAAATGGATCTTCAAGAAGAAGATGGACGCTGATAGTATTATTACTATCTACAAAGCTAGAATTGTCGCAAAAGGTTTTCGACAAGTTCAAGGTGTTGACTACGATAAGAGTTTCTCACTCGTATCTATGCTTAAGTCTGTCTGAATCATGTTAGCAATTGCCGCATTTATGAAATCTGGCAAATGGATAAACAAAACTGCATTCCTTAATGGATTTATTAAAGAAGAGTTGTATATGATGCAACCAGAAGGTTTTGTCAATCCTAAAGGTGCTAATAAAATATGCAAGCTCTAGCGATCCATCTATGGACTGGTGCAAGCATCTCAGAGTTGGAATATACGCTTTGATAAGTTGATCAAGGCATATAGTTTTATACAGACTTGCGGTGAAGCCTGTATTTACAAGAAAGTGAGTGGGAGCACTACAACATTTCTGATAAGTATATGTGTATGACATATTGTTGATCGGAAATAATGTAGAATTATTCTGCAAAGCATAAAGGAGTGTTTGAAAGGAGTTTTTCAAAGAAAGACCTCGGTGAAGCTGCTTACATATTGGGCATCAAGATCTATAGAGATAGATCAAGACGCTTAATTGGACTTTCACAAAGCACATACCTTGACAAAGTTTTGAAGAAGTTCAAAATGGATCAAGCAAAGAAAGGGTTCTTGCCTGTGTTACAAGGTGTGAAGTTGAGTAAGACTCAATGCCCGACCACTGCAGAAGATAGAGAGAAAATGAAAGATGTTCCCTATGCTTCAGCCATAGGCTCTATCATGTATGCAATGCTGTGTACCAGATCCATTGTATACCCTACACTGAGTTAAGCAAGGGAGTAAAATGGTGATCTAGGAGTAGATCACTAGACAGCGGTCAAAAATTATCCTTAGTGGAATAAGGATATGTTTCTCGATTATGGACGTGACAGAAATGTTCGCCGTAAAGGGTTACGTCGATGCAAGTTTTAACACTGATCTGGATGACTCTAAGTCTCGATCTAGATACATATTGAAAGTGGGAGCAATTAGCTAGAGTAGCTCTGTGCGGAGTATTGTAGACATAGAATTCGCAAAATACTTACGGATCTGTATGTGACAGACCCGTTGACTAAAATTATCTCACAAGCAAAACATGATCACACCTTAGTACTCTTTGGGTGTTAATCACATAGCGATGTGAACTAGATTACTGACTCTAGTAAACCCTTTGGGTGTTGGTCACATATCGATGTGAACTATGGGTGTTAATCACATGGTGATGTGAACTATTGCTGGTAAATCACATGGCGATGTGAACTAGATTATTGACTCTAGTGCAAGTGGGAGACTGAAGGAAATATGCCCTAGAGGCAATAATAAAGTTATTATTTATTTCCTTACATATCATGATAAATGTTTATTATTCATGCTAGAATTGTATTAACCGGAAACATAATACATGTGTGAATACATAGACAAACAGAGTGTCACTAGTATGCCTCTACTTGACTAGCTCGTTAATCAAAGATGGTTATGTTTCCTAACCATGAACAAAGAGTTGTTATTTGATCAACGGGATCACATCATTAGTTGAATGATCTGATTGACATGACCCATTCCATTAGCTTAGCACCCGATCGTTTAGTATGTTGCTATTGCTTTTATCCATGACTTATACATGTTCCTTTGACTATGAGATTATGCAACTCCCGTTTACCGTAGGAACACTTTGTGTGCTACCAAACGTCACAACGTAACTGGGTGATTATAAAGATGCTCTACAGGTGTCTCCGAAAGTATTTGTTGGGTTGGCGTATTTCGAGATTAGGATTTGTCACTCCGAATGTCGGAGAGGTATCTCAGGGCCTTCTCGGTAATGCACATAACATAAGCCTTGCAATCATTGCAACCAATGAGTTAGTTGCGAGATGATGTATGTCACAGCCCCAGTTCAGGCCTTGTTGTCTTTGCATCTGCATTCTTGCATCATGATTTAAATTCCATTTAAATTTGAAATGGGGATGACAAACCCTAGCACCAAATGGAATGCAATTAGGATCAAATAAAAATATTTTCAATAATCCCAAATGCCCTTTAGAAAAGCTCATGATTTTTGTTAAAGGTGAAAACCTCTGCCAAAAGTCATGCACATATTTCTAGGCCATTCTGGATTTTTGAATTAAATCATATGCTATCTGAATTTGGGCATTTAAATGCTATAAAATATTTTAAATGCTCAGATAATCATGAACTAAAATCTTTACTGTTGGAAATATTCCAAACAGTAGCTTTGAGCAGTTTCATGATTTATGGGTTAGTTTTAGTATTTTAATAAAAGCCTAAAGACTACAGAATAATAGAAAACAGAATTAAAAGAGAGAGAGAGGAACTTACCTGGGAGCCCACCTGGCCTGGCACTGTAGCCGCCCAGCTGGGCAAAGCCAGCCCAGCCCATCTCCACCTCCCCTGTCGTCTTCCTCCTCTTGCCAGGAGGACGAAGGGCGCGTGGCCACCGCTCGCGAGCACGCGCCTCGCCAGCTCCTGCTTGCCGCCGACGCCCTGGACGCGCTGTACGACGCCACGCACACCCCCCCGACCCCCTCGTCCTCTCCCCTCTCTCCCTGGATCTCTTTCCCCTCCCCTGCTCTCTCTCTCACCCGCGCCGAGCGCCATCATCGCCGCCGCTTGCTGCTGCCACGGCCACCGCCACTGACTCGCCCCCTCCACATAACCACAAGCTCCGTATGCTCGCGCTGAAGCTCTTAGGCGAGCCGCCCGACGCCGGAAGCCCTGGATGCCGCCTGCACCGCCGTTCCCCTCCTCGGGCACCCGAGATCGCCGCCGTGATTTTGTCGCCTCCGAGCCGCCCCCAAGCACGCTGAGCTCCTCAACGACCTCCCAGTGAGCTCCGACGCATTCCCCCTCTCTTTCCCGCGTCTTCCCCGACCTCTAGCCGCGGTTCCGTCAAGGCCGATACTCACCGCCGCCTGAGCTCAACGTCGGCGTGGCTCCGGTGACCAATTGGTCCCGGGCGTGCGTACGTTACGCTCAGGGCATCGCGTGCTGCATCTTCAGCATGCTAGCTCGCTCGCTTGGGCACCGTAGCCGCGTCCCCGCACCTGCCCGAGCTCCGGCCGCTGCCCCGAGCTCCGCTCCGGCGAGCTCCGGCCGCCCCTGCCTCTCCCACTTACTCCGGATGACGCAGACGAGGCTCAGCTCCTCGCCCGTGGTCCCCGTTGCTCGAATGGTCGCCGGAGGATGAAACCCGAGCGCCTCCGCCGTCCCTGGCCTCGCCGGCGACGAGCCGCGGGTCAACTCCGGTGAGTTTGTCCCAGGGTTGACCATGGTTTGACCTCCCCTGACATGTGGGCCCAGGCCCCTGTCCAATTGTTATTAGCTTAATTAGTGGTTAATTAACCTATTTAACCCCCGGAGTCACTGACATGTGGGCCATGCCCCACTGACACTTTTAGTTAGGATTAAATTAGCACTAACAGTCTCTGTTAATTAACCCAGTCACTGACGTGCGGGTCCCACCGGTCAGTTTGACCTGGACCTGGCGTGTTGACCTGCTGACGTCACTCAGATGTCATGCTGACGCAATATTTCATTTTCTGGAATTAGTTAATTCTAAATATTTGAAAATTTCAGAAAATACCCAAACTTCAAAAATTCATAGAAAATCAACCGTAGCTCCAAATCAAATAATTTATATATGAAAAATGATCAGAAAAATTCAAGGAATCCATCTGTACCATTTTCATGCATGTTTGAACAATGTTTGTCCTCTGTTTAGGACAATTCAAATAAATGGCATTTAATAAAGCACATATGGAGTTTGAATTTGAACCTAGTGTTCAAAGCCACTCCATTTAACTTGTTGCTAGTTGAATTAGGCCAATCATCAGCATATTGCCATGTCACATTCATGCATCATATTGTTGCATTGCATTGATTGAGTCCTTCTCTGTTTGCCGGTAACCGTCCCCTCTCAGTCAACGATGTTCCGGCGATGAGATCGATGACACCGATGAAGAACTATATTATCTTCAGGAGTGCCAGGCAAGCAAAACCCCCTTGTTCATTCTGATACAATCCCACTCTCTCGCTCCTGCTCTCTTTTATTGCATTAGGACAACAACGATTCATGTGTTACTTGCTGCGGTAGCTGAACCCCTTTATCCTTTGCATGACCTGTCATTCCACAGTAAATAGATGAAACCCACTAGCATGAGTAGGAGTTGTTTGAGCCCTGATGTGCCTACTCATTCATGCTTGTTTGTCATGCCTGCTACTGCTTAGAGTTGAGTCGGGTCTGATTCATCGGGAATGAATTGGAATGGTGATGAACATGTCCTACTGTGAGTGAGCTAAGTGTGTGAATACGATTTGGTAAAGGTATTGGTGAGAGGCCATGTAGGAGTACATGGTGGGTTGTCTCATTGAAGCCGTCCTCAGGAACTGAGTTCTGTGTTTGTGATCCATGAAACAGCTACTACCATGCATTGGGCCCTGAAATATGACCCCGCTCGACTTCTTAATCACCCTTGTCCTCTGTCCAGGAGTTGCAAGTAGTTTCTGGTGTTTGTAGTATGCTGGGGGCCGCACGCAGCGCTGATCGTAGGGGTGGGCTGTGTTGCGGTAGGCACGTGGCCGGGCAGCCGGGCGCCCGTTTGGTGTCTCGGACCCTGTACACATCGTTCGGGGCCGTTAGTGGAAACCTCGGCCGGACTCCCTGCGGATGGAACCCGAATAGGCGATAAACCTGGACTAGAGACTTGAGTGTTTAGGTAGGTCGTGGTCTACACCCACGTCGGCTTTCGCTTGAAGTCTGCCGAGCACATGTCGTGTGCAGACGCTAAGTGGTGGAAACATGTATGAAGAAGTACACCCCTGCAGGGTTAACATCATCTATTCGAATAGCCGTGTCCGCGGTAATGGACTTCTGGGTTGCCTATATCAGTTCATAGACAAGTGAAAGTGGATACTCTAAAATGCGCAAGATAAGCGTGAGTGCTATGGATGGCCTTCTCGTAGGGAGACGGAAGTGGATCCATAGTGGTGTATTGATATGGTGAATATGTGGACTCGTGTGCGCCACCTCAAAAGAGTTACTTGCAGTCGTAGTTCAGGTTAGCCACTGAGTCAAAGCTGGCTTGCTGCAGTCAAACTCCACCACCCCCTTTATTGGAACTGATGCATATGTAGTTAGTTCTGATGTAAGTCTTGCTGAGTACAATTGTACTCACGTTTGCCTATTTTATGTTTTGCAGAGAGATTTCAGTCTCGCTAGTAGTACCGCTTGGACTTCGACGTTTAGCTTGATACCTCAGCTACGATCTTGTGCCCTTGGCAGGATCTGGTAGATAGTCAGGCTTCTCAGCCTTTTTCATTTGTAGATGTCTGTACTCAGACATGTTAAGCTTCGGCATGTGTTTGACTTGTATGCTCTGAATGTTGGGTCATGAGACCCATGTTTGTAATATCTCGCTCCCCGGAGCCTAATGAATAAATACCTTGAGTCGTAGAGTCTTGTTGTGATGCCATGTTGTATCTACACATATCGAGCATATTGTGTGTATGATTGAAATGCTTGCTATGTGTGGGATCCGACTATCTAGTTGTTTATCCTTGGCAGCCTGTCACATGGGGAAATGTAGTCTAGTGCTTCTGAGCGATAGTAGTCCGCTACAGCCCGGTTCACCGGAGTCCTGCTAGCCCAGCACTACTGCTCGGAACACTTGACTGGCCGGCATGTGTTTCACGTCGTTCCTGTGTCTGTCCCTTCGGGGAAATGTCACGCGGTGTTATCCGGAGTCCTGCCTAGCCTGCTACAGCCCGGGTTACCGGAGTCCTGTTAGCCCAGTGCTACAGCCCGGATATATACGTTGTTGACCGACATGCTCGATGTGATTCATGTATGCCTGTCCTCCTGGGTTAGTGCCGCCTTGGGTTCACGACTAGCCATGTCGGCCCGGGTTCTTTGTCATATGGATGCTAGCGACACTATCATATACGTGAGCCAAAAGGCGCAAACGGTCCCGGGTCAGGTAAGGTGGCACCCGTGGGAATACCGTGCGTGAGGCCGCAAAGTGATATGATGTGTTACATGCTAGATCGGTGTGACTTAGGATCGGGGTCCTGACAATGTATTACGGAACGAGTAAAGAGACTTGCCGGTAACGAGATTGAACTAGGTATTGGATACCGAAGATCGAATCTCGGGCAAGTAACATACCGATGACAAAGGGAACGACGTATGTTGTTATGCGGTCTGACCGATAAAGATCTTCGTAGAATATGTAGGAGCCAATATGGGCATCCAGGTCCCGCTATTGGTTATTGACCGGAGACGTGTCTCGGTCATGTCTACATTATTCTCGAACCGTAGGGTCCGCACGCTTAAGGTTACGATGACAGTTATTATGAGTTTTGATGTACCGAAGGAGTTCGGAGTCCCGGATGGGATCGGGGACATGACGAGGAGTCTCGAAATGGTCGAGACGTAAAGATCGATATATTGGACGACTATATTCGGACTTCGGAAAGGTTCTGAGTGATTCGGGTATTTTCGGGAGTACCGGAGAGTTACGGGAATTCGTAATGGGCCTCATTGGGCCATACGGGAAAAGGAGAGAAAGGGCCAAAAGGTGGCCGCGCCCCTCCCCTTGCTCTAGTCCGAATTGGACTAGGGAAGGGGGGCGCCCCCTTCCTTCCTTCTCCTTCTCTCTTCCCTTTCCTTCTCTCTTCCCTTTCCTTCTCTCATACTTCCCCTACATGGAAGGATTCCTAGTTGGACTAGGAAAAGGGGAATCCTACTCCCGGTGGGAGTAGGACTCCCCTTGGCGCGCCAAACCTAGGGCCGGCCTCCTCCCTCCCTTGCTCCTTTATATACGGGGGCAAGGGGGCACCCTAGGACACACAATTGATCAACATGATCGTTCCTTAGCCGTGTGCGGTGCCCCCCTCCACCATATTCCACCTCGGTCATATTGTCGCGGTGCTTAGGCGAAGCCCTGCGTCGGTAGTACATCAAGATCGTCACCATGCCGTCGTGCTGACGGAACTCCTCCCCGAAGCTTTGCTGGATCGGAGCCCAGGGATCGTCATCGAGCTGAACGTGTGCTAAGAACTCGGAGGCGCCGGAGTAACGGCGCTTGATTCGGTCGGATCGGGAAGACGTACGACTACTTCCTCTACGTTGCGTCAACGCTTCCGCTTCGGTCTACAAGGGTACGTAGACAACACTCTCCCCTCTCGTTGCTATGCATCACCATGATCTTGCGTGTGCATAGGAATTTTTTTGAAATTACTACGTTCCCCAACAATAAGCTCTACATTCAAATACAACTAGTGCAAGACAGTTTTGCACACGCAGAATATTCAGGTTAAACTTGACGAGCCTAGCATATGCAGATATGGCCCCGGAACACTAGAGACCGAAAAGTCGAGCGTGAATCATATAGTATATATGATCAACATAGTGATGTTCACCATTGAAAACTACTCCATCTCACATGATGATCGGACATGGTTTAGTTGATTTGGATCACGTGATCATTTAGATGACTAGAGGGATGTCTATCTAAGTGGGAGTTCTTAAGTAATATGATTAATTGAACTTTAATTTATCATGAACTTAGTCCTGGTAGTATTAGCATATCTATGTTGTAGATCAATAGCTCGCGATGTTGCTCCCCGTTTATTTTCAAATGTTCCTAGAGAAAAACTATGTGGAAAGATGTTAGTAGCAATGATGCGGACTTGGTCCACGATCTGAGGATTATCCTCATTGTTGCACAGAAGAATTATGTCTTTGATGCACCGCTAGGTGACAGACCGATTACAGGAGCAAATGCAGACGTTATGAACGTTTAGCTAGCTCGATATGATGACTACTAGATAGTTTAGTGCACCATGCTTTACGGCTTAGAATCGGGTCTTCAAAGACGTTTTTGAAACTCCATGGAGCATATGAGATGTTCCAAGAGTTGAAATTAGTATTTTAGACTCATGCCCATGTCGAAAGGTATGAGACCTTTGACAAGTACTTTGCCTACAAGATGGAGGAGAATAGCTCAACCAGTGAGCATGTGCTTAGATTGTATGAGTACTACAATTGCTTGAATCAAGTGGGAGTTAATCTTCCAAATAAGATAGTAATTGACAAAGTTCTCTAGTCACTATCACCAAGTTAGTAGAACTTAGTGATGAACTATAATATGCAAGGGATAACGAGAACGATACCCAAGCTCTTCGTGATGCTGAAATCGACGAAGGTAGAAATCAAGAAGAGCATCAAGTGTTGATGGTTGACAAGACCACTAGTTTCAAGAAAAGGGCAAAGGGAAGAAAGGGAATGTGACGCCCCCGATTCAATCGTACACTAATCATGCACGCAAATGTGTACGATCAAGATCAGGGACTCACGGGAAGATATCACAACACAACTCTACAAATAAAAAGTCATACAAGCATCATAATACAAGCCAGGGGCCTCGAGGGCTCGAATACAAGTGCTCGATCATAGACGAGTCAGCGGAAGCAACAATATTTGAGTACAGACATAAGTTAAACAAGTTTGCCTTAAGAAGGCTAGCACAAACGGGGATACAGATCGAACGAGGCGCAGGCCTCCTGCCTGGGATCCTCCTAACTACTCCTGGTCATCGTCAGCGGGCTGCACGTAGTAGTAGGCACCTCCAGAGTAGTAGGAGTCGTCGTCGACGGTGGCGTCTGGATCCTGGGCTCCATCGTCTGGTTGCGGCAACCGGGTAGAAGGGAAAGGGGGAAAAGGGGGAGAAAAGCAACCGTGAGTACTCATCCAAAGTACTCGCAAGCAAGGAGCTACACTACATATGCATGGATATATGTGTAAAGGGCCATATCAGTGGACTGAACTGCAGAAAGCCAGAATAAGAGGGGGATAGCTAGTCTTACCGAAGACTACGCTTCTGGTCGCCTCCGTCTTGCAGCATATAGAAGAGAGTAGACTGAAGTCCTCCAAGTAGCATCGTATAGCATAATCCTACCCGGCGATCCCCTCCTCGATGCCCTGTTAGAGAGCGATCACCGGGTTGTATCTGGCACTTGGAAGGGTGTGTTTTATTAAGTATCCGGTTCTAGTTGTCATAAGGTCAAGGTACAACTCCGGGTCGTCCTTTTACCGAGGGACACGACTATTCGAATAGATAAACTTCCCTGCAGGGGTGCACCACATAGCCCAACACGCTTGATCCCATTTGGCCGGACACACTTTCTTGGGTCATGCCCGGCCTCGGAAGATCAACACGTCGCAGCCCCACCTAGGCACAACAGAGAGGTCAGCACGCCGGTCTAAACCTAAGCGCGCAGGGGTCTGGGCCCATCGCCCTGAGCACACCTGCACGTTGCGTACGCGGCCGGAGAGCAGACCTAGCAACCTCCATTTCAAAGGAAGTCACGTTACGCGGTCCAACCCGGCGCGCGCCGCTCAGTCGCTGACGTCACGAAGTGCTTCGGCTGATACCACGATGTCGGGATACCCATAACTACTCCCGCGTAGGTGGTTAGTGCGTATAGACCAAATGGCCAGACTCAGATCAAATACCCAGATCTCGTTAAGCGTGTAAAGTATCCGCGAACGCCGACCAGGGCCAGGCCACCTCTCTTCTAGGTGGACTCAACCTGCTCTGTCGCTCCGCCTCAAAGTAACAGTCGGTGGCCATCGGGAACCCAGGCCCACCTCTACCGGGATGGAGCCACCTGCCCCTTCAGCCCCCATCTCCGAACAGTATCACAGGTAAGGTAACAATGTAAAGTATATAGTATGCCCGTGATCACCTCCCGAAGTGATCACGGCCCAGATAGTATAGCATGGCAGACGGACAAGAGTGTAGGGCCACTGATGGAACACTAGCATCCTATACTAAGCAGTAGGATTGCAGGTAAAGGTATCAACAGCAGTATCAAAAACAGGCTATGCATCAGGATAGGAATAACGAAAGCAGTAACATGCTACACTACTCTAATGCAAGCAGTATAGAGGAGAGTAGGCGATATCTGGTGATCAAGGGGGGGGGGCTTGCCTGGTTGCTCAGACAAGGAGGGGTCGTCGATGTAGTCGATCACAGGGGGTACCGGCATCGGTCTCAGGGTCTACCGGAAAGAAATAACGGAGGGGGAACACAATAAATAACAGAGCAATCAAATGTAACAAAAAGCAAGAAGCGGCAATACGTTATGCTAGAGGTGACCTAACGTGGTAGGAGGTGATACCGGTGAAGGGGGGAAACATCCGGAAAAGTATCCCCGGTGTTTCGCGTTTTCGGATAGATGGACCGGAGGGGGAAAGTTGCATGTTCCCTATGCTAGGGACGTGTGGCGGACGAACGGACTGCGTATCCAGATTCGTCTCGTCGTTCTGAGCAACTTTCATGTATAAAGTTTTTTGATCCGAGCTACGGTTTATTTAATGTGATTTTCTAAAGTTTTAAATCATTTTTAGAATTTATTTAATTTATTTAGTTCAACATTATCCAGAATAGTGCACGCTGACGTCAGCATGACGTCAGCATGAAGTCAGCAGTCAACAGGGGTGTTGACTGGTCAAACTGACGTGTGGGTCCACTGGGACCCACCTGTCATTCTCTAATTAGGTTAATTAGGGTTTAACTAAGTAATTATTGTTTTGATTAAACTAACAGTTAATTAAATTAATCTAATTATGATTAATTAACTTAATTATTTAATTATTTAGTTAATTAATTAATATTTTTATTTATTATTTTTTTAGCTCCTTTTTTTAACGTTCAGGGGCTTGGGGCCCCACTGGTCATAGGGTCAGCGGGCCTTAACGGGCACGACGCTAACGGGCGATGGTGCGGGCGCCCAAATGGACGCGTGCCAGAGGGGCACAGAGCACGCGCCACACACGCCGGCGCCGGCAGGGGGGCTTCCGGCGAGCTGCTTGCGTAGCAGGCGGCCGAAGTGGCGTTGAGGCGAAGCGGCGCGGCCGCAGCAGTGGAGGTGGAGTCTGAGCGTGCGGCGAGAGGGAGCGGCGAGCGCCGACGGCTGCAGCAGGGGCGCGGGCAAAGGCCACCAGGGCGGTCGCCGGAGCGGAACGCGGTGGAGGCCGAGGTCGGGCGTGGGTGGAGGTGGCCGCGGACAACGGTGGGACGTTAGCGGGGGCCGGCCGGACGGCGCGGCCCGTGGCGATGCGTGCGTGCGGCGCGGGGTACGGCGAGCGATGCGGTGAACGCGGAGAAAGAGGAGGGAAACGGGGGCGGCTCACAGCGTTGCCGAGAAGGGGATGGCAGCGGGCTCGTGGTGGTGCTTGAGGCAGCGACGCCAGGGCGGAGATGGCGATGGTGACGCGAATCCCGACGAGGTCGGGGAGGCGGCGGCGGCGAGCTTCAGGACGGAGCTCCAGGCGGCGGCAGTGAGCGCCGGCGGAGGCTCTGGGCGAGGACGGGGGCGACTGCGTTAGGGGCGGGGCGTGCGCCCGATCCAGATCGCGCGGGGAGAGGAGAAGGGGATCGTGGGGGGGCGACTGGGTAGTGGGGATGAGTGGGGAGGGAACCTGCTAGGGTTTCGGTCACCCAAGGGGTTAAGGGAGCGATGGGGGGCGGCTGGGCCTGTGGGCTGGTGGGTGGGATGCCCAGTTGGGCCAAACGGCTGAAGGGGAGGGGGAAGGCCCGGGGTTTTCTTTCTTTCCTTTTTCTTTGTTTTCTTTTTATTTATCCTTTTCGATTTATTATAGTTTCTATTTATTTTAGTTTTAATAAAATACAAGAGTGGCACCTAATTTAGTGTTACAAATTGTGCCTTTGCCACTATTAATTTAGCTCTTCAAAATAAAATGGTTTGTAATAGTTCATTCCATTTAAAAGCATTTAAGTAATTGTTTAGCCCCTGTTTTAATTAATTTCTTGCATCTAAACATTTTATCAAAATGTGGTTTCTCCACCACAATCATCCATGATTTATTTTCTACATTTTGAACATTTTAGTTTTCAGTTTTTAGTTTAGTTTTCTTTATTTGAAAACTTTTATTGTTTGCCTCTATTTTAAATTTAAATTTGTATCGATTTTGAACCATCGCGAGATCGACAACAGTAACCGTGGTGACGTGGCATCATTACTAGAGGGTTACTGTAGCTTGATTATCCGGGCGTCACAATTCTCCTCCACTACAAGAAATCTCGTCCCGAGATTTTAAGAGGTGTTTAAGGGGGGAAGTCTAGTTACGAAATTCTAACGGATCTCCTCGTTCTTGGTTGCTTTTCTCGAAGAGGGCAATCCATTACATTGATGTCTTCATTCCACTGCTTCAGGTCATCATTATGAAGTCTTCATCCTTTCTTCGGGGGTTCCATCGTTCTTACGAATAGGTAACAGGGCAGATTTGCAAGGACATAATGCTATAAGGGTAATAATCTGGGGTTAACCCATGAATGATCATACGAGTACCTCTCGAGTTGAACAAATAAAACACATCGAGAGTAAAGTTCGAAGGTACAATAAGAAGTTGCAAGTAGGCAGGCAATCGTTCAATGCATAGCCAGAAGATGAAAGGGTTTCAGGGCAACGCGAATAAATATTGCGTCTGATACTAGAATAGGTCATCTCTAGGAAGGTGACCTGTGGATGCATACGGAGTCAAGCGCGAGGAATAACCTTGGAAACCAGGGTTACAGGAGAGTCAGGTTTCGATCCTGTGGAACTGTGGGTTATGGGCCCACCATGTGGGTTAAAAATAGGAGCGGTGACATCTTGCACGGTCATGATAGCAAGGCATGCCAGGGAGTGGCATGTCATTTATGTCGGCAACAACGTCGGTACCAAGGGCGAGGGACGAAGAGAACCATTTTCATGCTCGTCGAACGAGGCAGACCATTAGGCAAAGTTCTCGTCCATCGGTGGCTACCGGAATGCCATCAACAAAAGCAACAGGGTCTTACTGACAGAGTTGTACACCGAGGTGTTTACATAAGCAGTGATTTATTACTGCTTAGATCATATAGATCACAAGAAAGGTTTAAACAAAACAATGGAAAGAAAAATATGATTATCAGATTAAACAGAACAATGGAAATGAAAATATGTTTAAACACATATTTCAAGGGTATATCCTTCCCAAGGATAAGCAGAGCATGATATCCATGACAGGATATGATGTAGAAAACTCTTTAGGTAGGGGAGAGAAATTTCATGACATTACCCATAAAGCGGTGTTTGGATAATTGAGCAGGAAACATTTAGCATTGGGCTTCAAATGTTCTTGCTGAAAATCGGAGTACCATAGACATGCTTCAAAATAGCATTGACATGGACATCAGGTGAAGATCAGACTTTGGAAACATGAAGGATCCATCAGGAAAAACTTGTAGAGTAAGTCTTACAATTTCCTCATGGAAGAATGGATAACCTTGCTAATAAGGAAACTATAACAGCAGGTCATCCGGCCAGGTGTGCTGGACACGCCATCACCTTACCGAGTCATAAAAGACCAGTGTTACAACTCTTGGAAAAATGTTCCAACCATCATATCTGACCGAGATTCAGATCTGATCGGTGTTAGGATACCTCGGACTCAGGATGCCTGAGAAGGAAAGGTGCAAAACAAATTGGCGAGACGACATTGTAAGATTCTCGGGAAATCTACTACGGAAGCGAGTTTCGAAATAGGAGCTCATCATTAAACCAATGAAGGGATAAGGTGGTAGCTGATGAACTCAGCGACAATTCGTTGAGGTTTCCAAAAAGATGTATTTCCACAAGTATGTGAACAAGGATATCACATTTGTCAGAACAAAAGATATAATGATGTATGCTCAAGGGAAACATACACAATTAAACATTGGTTGAAAAGTGCACCCGAAATATGGGCTTATAGTAGTATGATCAATGTTAGAATGGTGGTTCAGCAACCGATAGGCTAAGAATGAATTATCGATCATTAACTTCAAAGCAATAGGGTTGCTAGAAGTGCAGAATCCAAACAACACCGTTCACTTGTGGGTACCCCGGTTGGAATCGACACGAGGACCAAGAAAGAATGGTGATGGTGAGAAGTATCATTATAGGAAGAATTCTCAAGAGGTGGAGCAATCCTCACAACATTCTTGACATCAAAGATGGTAATACTCCGTGGTAGAACATAACAAAGTTGGATAGCAAGGAACCCAAGGTACAACACAAAACAGGAACAAGTTTTGTGTTGGAGGGAATGCAATAATGTTGTCGATGATAACCCAAATCATCGAGGGCAAAGGGTGCTATCTCTCATCAAGAATTCGATAGATATCTTGGAAGACCTCATAAGGTTGATGAGGTTCACGACACTTTTGTCGAGAGATTTCAAGATGTAATCAATCAGCGACGACATCAAGTTAAAGGAATGATGAAGCGGAAGGTTATTGGAACCATGGGTAGGACACAAACTTGAAATCAAGCTTGTTGTTCAAGGTGAACTGATATGACGAGAAATATCGACGTAAGCTTAGCTCATCGTCGAGGTGGTGCTCCGAGAATAAGGACCAGGGAGCACAGTTAAAATCACCACGACAATGATATAGCCATACAGGCTAGGAATGGCGTGCTCGGGTAAAAACTCGTACTTAAAGAAGATTATCAAGTGTCGTTGAACCGTAGTGCAGACTCGGTTCAGTTATCGGTGTCTTTGAGTGTTTAATAACTCAGAGCCCATGAAAAATTGTAATCGGTGAGTATGTAGTACTTGAAGAAGAACTCATAAGAAATTATGCAGTTCCAAGATAATCTGGAGATACCAGGGGGTAATACTCGACGGTAGATCAAAGTAGAGGTTGGACTGGGGTATTGCTCTATAGAAGGCAAGTGCTTAAACTTGCACAGGAAATGGTATTTAAAGGAGAACATGGTCGGAACCATGATTGCAAAGGATCAATTCACCGATACCAAAGGATACTATATCAAGGAAATAGTTACAAGAAGCTTCCATGATAGGATCTACATCGTGTCCATGGGCATGAACACAAAGTTCAAGGTCGACTCCCACTTCTTCAATGTATAACCTTCCATTCACTCCTCGCTTTGATAAAGGCATTAGTGTTGAAAGTTATACCTGGTGAAATACCAGATGAGTATGACTCGTGAAAACTTCCGAGTTCACACATATAAAGGAAGGCATCGGATCAACCCGTTAGGGTATCGTGGAAACATATACCACAATATTCAAGAGTATATATCACCAGCTCGAAAGCAGAGCATGGTTGGCCAAGCACATGATACCATTTACCAAGGGCATTATGTATCAGGTAAAGAACTCACAAGATTTTTGGTTGTGAAGGACATTGTCGGATAATAACCCGGCAATGGGTAAGGCGATCCACAACGGGGCTGATGTGAGTATCGGTACTCAATCTAAGGAAGAAGGAATGCCAAGGCATCGGATTATGGAAACAACTGACTAATTCGAAGCTTAATGCTAAGAAATTTTATTATTTCCAAATCAAGGGACCAGAAGCAATCGTGCTGATCGAAAATGAATAAGTTCAATAGACTTGGAAACACAAACGATCAAGGCATTGATTGGTCAAGATCCAGCTCATATCCAAATGACGTCGGAGCCAGAAGTATGAAACCTAGGATTCGACTGAGGAATGCGAGCATCCTCAACATATTGAATCAACGGACTTAAAATGATAAAGGCAAGGGAGGCCAATGAGATTACGAAACTTATGGGATTATCCATAATGCAAGCAAGCGAGAATTTCAAGAGCAATTGGCTGCTCGAGATTTTCGGAAGATCGAATGATATTTTCAAGACTATTGTGAAACACATGATCAACTGGGGATGAACGAATGCTTGATAAGTGAGAGGGATTATCTGTAGGGGTATTCATGTGGTACAGAACCGCAAGGCAGTGAGCTCAAAGGATTCTCGGGACAACAGAGAGTATTTTGGGACATCTTGTAATAACAAGATCAACGGGGAATGATTGTATGAATCGAAAGTGTATGCAGTTTTCATAGGGGTTGACGGTGGAAGGAAATCGCAAATGCGATGGCACAACGACTCGAGAGAACATCGTAGAGTAACTTCGAAATCCTTCGGTACACCAAGCAATCATCTGGAGTGAGGGGCTCTCCGGGAGGAAGTAGTTACGAGAACCTAGAGTCAGAATTAGTAAAAATCATTTCACCCGAATAGAAGAGAGGTCAGAGTCCCAAAGTATAGGTCGAGGAATAAAAGATCCTAATACCACCCGATGGCGACGTGGGCCCGTAAGGCACACAGCCAAGTTAGTAAAAGTTTTTGTAATGTCTAGACTCGACTTCGGCCAAGGAGTGTGGAAGGGGATTCCTACAGGCAGTTGGCTCTGATACCAACTTGTGACGCCCCCGATTCAATCGTACACTAATCATGCACGCAAATGTGTACGATCAAGATCAGGGACTCACGGGAAGATATCACAACACAACTCTACAAATAAAATGTCATACAAGCATCATAATACAAGCCAGGAGCCTCGAGGGCTCGAATACAAGTGCTCGATCATAGACGAGTCAGCGGAAGCAACAATATCTGAGTACAGACGTAAGTTAAACAAGTTTGCCTTAAGAAGGCTAGCACAAACGGGGATACAGATCGAACGAGGCGCAGGCCTCCTGCCTGGGATCCTCCTAACTACTCCTGGTCGTCGTCAGCGGGCTGCACGTAGTAGTAGGCACCTCCATAGTAGTAGGAGTCGTCGTCGACGGTGGCGTCTGGATCCTGGGCTCCATCGTCTGGTTGCGGCAACCGGGTAGAAGGGAAAGGGGGAAAAGGGGGAGAAAAGCAACCGTGAGTACTCATCCAAAGTACTCGCAAGCAAGGAGCTACACTACATATGCATGGATATATGTGTAAAGGGCCATATCAGTGGACTGAACTGCAGAAAGCCAGAATAAGAGGGGGATAGCTAGTCTTATCGAAGACTATGCTTCTGGTCGCCTCCGTCTTGCAGCATATAGAAGAGAGTAGACTGAAGTCCTCCAAGTAGCATCGTATAGCATAATCCTACCCGGCGATCCCCTCCTCGATGCCCTGTTAGAGAGCGATCACCGGGTTGTATCTGGCACTTGGAAGGGTGTGTTTTATTAAGTATCCGGTTCTAGTTGTCATAAGGTCAAGGTACAACTCCGGGTCATCCTTTTACCGAGGGACACGGCTATTCGAATAGATAAACTTCCCTGCAGGGGTGCACCACATAGCCCAACACGCTTGATCCCATTTGGCCGGACACACTTTCCTGGGTCATGCCCGGCCTCGGAAGATCAACACGTCGCAGCCCCACCTAGGCACAACAGAGAGGTCAGCACGCCGGTCTAAACCTAAGCGCGCAGGGGTCTGGGCCCATCGCCCTGAGCACACCTGCACGTTGCGTACGCGGCCGGAGAGCAGACCTATCAACCTCCATTTCAAAGGAAGTCACGTTACGCGGTCCAACCCGGCGCGCGCCGCTCAGTCGCTGACGTCACGAAGTGCTTCGGCTGATACCACGACGTCGGGATACCCATAACTACTCCTGCGTAGGTGGTTAGTGCGTATAGACCAAATGGCCAGACTCAGATCAAATACCCAGATCTCGTTAAGCATGTTAAGTATCCGCGAACGCCGACCAGGGCCAGGCCACCTCTCTCCTAGGTGGACTCAACCTGCTCTGTCGCTCCGCCTCAAAGTAACAGTCGGGGGCCGTCGGGAACCCAGGCCCACCTCTACCGGGATGGAGCCACCTGCCCCTTCAGCCCCCATCTCCGAACAGTATCATAGGTAAGGTAACAGTGTAAAGTATATAGTATGCCCGTGATCACCTCCCGAAGTGATCACGACCCAGATAGTATAGCATGGCAGACGGACAAGAGTGTAGGGCCACTGATGGAACACTAGCATCCTATACTAAGCAGTAGGATTGCAGGTAAAGGTATCAACAGCAGTATCAAAAACAGGCTATGCATCAGGATAGGAATAACGAAAGCAGTAACATGCTACACTACTCTAATGCAAGCAGTATAGAGGAGAGTAGGCGATATCTGGTAATCAAGGGGGGGCTTGCCTGGTTGCTCAGACAAGGAGGGGTCGTCGATGTAGTCGATCACAGGGGGTACCGGCATCGGTCTCAGGGTCTACCGGAAAGAAATAACGGAGGGGGAACACAATAAATAACAGAGCAATCAAATGTAACAAAAAGCAAGAAGCGGCAATACGTTATGCTAGAGGTGACCTAACATGGTAGGAGGTGATACCGGTGAAGGGGGGAAACATCCGGAAAAGTATCCCCGGTGTTTCGCGTTTTCGGATAGATGGACCGGAGGGGGAAAGTTGCATGTTCCCTATGCTAGGGACGTGTGGCGGACGAACGGACTGCGTATCCGGATTCGTCTCGTTGTTCTGAGCAACTTTCATGTATAAAGTTTTTTGATCCGAGCTACGGTTTATTTAATGTGATTTTCTAAAGTTTTAAATCATTTTTAGAATTTATTTAATTTATTTAGTTCAACATTATCCAGAATAGTGCACGCTGACGTCAGCATGACGTCAGCATGAAGTCAGCAGTCAACAGGGGTGTTGACTGGTCAAACTGACGTGTGGGTCCACTGGGACCCACCTGTCATTCTCTAATTAGGTTAATTAGGGTTTAACTAAGTAATTACTGTTTTGATTAAACTAACAGTTAATTAAATTAATCTAATTATGATTAATTAACTTAATTATTTAATTTTTTAGTTAATTAATTAATATTTTTATTTATTATTTTTTTAACGTTCAGGGGCTTGGGGCCCCACTGGTCATAGGGTCAGCGGGCCTTAACGGGCACGGCGCTAACGGGCGATGGTGCGGGCACCCAAATGGACGCGTGCCAGAGGGGCACAGAGCACGCGCCACGCACGCCGGCGTCGGCGGGGGGGCTTCCGGCGAGCTGCTTGCGTAGCAGGCGGCCGAAGTGGCGGTGAGGCGAAGCGGCGCGGCCGCAGCAGCGGAGGTGGAGTCTGAGCGTGCGGCGAGAGGGAGCGGCGAGCACCGACGGCTGCAGCAGGGGCGCGGGCAAAGGCCACCAGGGCGGTCGCCAGAGCGGAACGCGGTGGAGGCCGAGGTCGGGCGTGGGTGGAGGTGGCCGCGGACGACGGTGGGACGTTAGCGGGGGCCGGCCGGACGGCGCGGCCCGTGGCGATGCGTGCGTGCGGCGCGGGGTACGGCGAGCGATGCGGTGAACGCGGAGAAAGAGGAGGGAAACGGGGGCGGCTCACAGCGTTGCCGAGAAGGGGATGGCAGCAGGCTCGTGGTGGTGCTTGAGGCAGCGACGCCAGGGCGGAGATGGCGATGGTGACGCGAATCCCGACGAGGTCGGGGAGGCGGCGGCGGCGAGCTTCAGGACGGAGCTCCAGGCGGCGGCAGTGAGCGCCGGCGGAGGCTCCGGGCGAGGACGGGGGCGACTGCGTCAGGGGCGGGGCGTGCGCCCGATCCAGATCGCGCGGGGAGAGGAGAAGGGGATCGTGGGGGGCGACTGGGTAGTGGGGACGAGTGGGGAGGGAACCTGCTAGGGTTTCGGTCACCCAGGGGGTTAAGGGAGCGATGGGTGGCGGCTGGGCCTGTGGGCTGGTGGGTGGGATGCCCAGTTGGGCCAAACGGCTGAAGGGGAGGGGGAAGGCCCGGGGTTTTCTTTCTTTCCTTTTTCTTTGTTTTCTTTTTATTTACCCTTTTCGATTTATTATAGTTTCTATTTATTTTAGTTTTAATAAAATACAAAAGTGGCACCTAATTTAGTGTTACAAATTGTGCCTTTGCCACTATTAATTTAGCTCTTCAAAATAAAATGGTTTGTAATAGTTCATTCCATTTAAAAGCATTTAAGTAATTGTTTAGCCCCTGTTTTAATTAATTTCTTGCATCTAAACATTTTATCAAAATGTGGTTTCTCCACCACAATCATCCATGATTTATTTTCTACATTTTGAACATTTTAGTTTTCAGTTTTTAGTTTAGTTTTCTTTATTTGAAAACTTTTATTGTTTGCCTCTATTTTAAATTTAAATTTGTATCGATTTTGAACCATCGCGAGATCGACAACAGTAACCGTGGTGACATGGCATCATTACTAGAGGGTTACTGTAGCTTGATTATCCGAGCGTCACAGGGAACTTCACTAAGAACGGCAAGCAAGTTGCTGCTCAAGTGAAGAAGCCCAAGTCTGGACCTAATCCTGAGACTAAGTGCTTCTACTGCAAAGGACTGGTCACTGGAAGCGGAACTGCCCCAAGTATTTGGCGGATAAGAAGGATGGCAAGGTGAACAAAGGTATATTGGATATACATGTTATTGATGTGTACTTTAATAGTGTTTATAGCAACCCCTCAGTATTTGATACTAGTTCAATTGCTAAGAGTAGTATCTTGAAACGGGAGTTGCAGAATGAACAGAGACTAGTTAAGGGTGAAGTGACGATGTGTGTTGGAAGTAGTTCCAAGAATGATATGATCATCATCACACGCTCCCTATACTTTCGGGATTAGTGTTGAACCTAAATAAGTGTTATTTGGTGTTTGCATTGAGCATGAATATGATTTGATCATGTTTATTGCAATATGGTTATTCATTTAAGTTAGAGAACAATTGTTGTTCTGTTTACATGAATAAAACCTTCTATGGTCATACACCCAATGAAAATGGTTTGTCGGATCTCGATCTTAGTGATACACATGTTCATAATATTGAAGCCAAAAGATGCAAAGTTAATAATGATAGTGCAACTTATTTGTGGCACTGCCGTTTAGGTCATATTGGTGTAAAGCACATGAAGAAACTCCATGTTGATGGGATTTTGGAATCACTTGATTATGAATCACTTGATGCTTGCGAACCATGCCTTATGGGCAAGATGACTAAGAATCCGTTCTCTGAAACAATGGAGCGAGCAACTGACTAATTGGAAATAATACATACTGATGTATGCGATCCGATGAGTGTTGAGGCTCACGGCGGGTATCGTTATTTTCTGACCTTCACAGATGATTTGAGAAGATATGGGTATATCTACTTGATGAAACAGAAGTCTGAAGCATTTGAAAAGTTCATATAATTTCATAGTGAAGTGGAAAATAATCGTAACAAGAAAATAAAGTTTCTACGATCATTGAGGAGAATATTTGAGTTACGAGTTTGGTCTTCATTTGAAACAATACGGAATAGTTTCGCAACTCACGCCACCTAGAACACCACAACGTAATGGTGTGTCCGAACATCGTAACCGTACTTTATTAGATATGGTGCAATTTATGATGTCTCTTACCGATTTACCACGATCGTTTTGGGGTTATGCATTAGAGACAGTTGCATTCACATTAAATAGGGCACCATCTAAATCCGTTGAGATGACACCATATGAACTATGGTTTGGCAAGAAACCAAAGTTGTCATTTATTAAAGTTTGGGGTTGTGATGCTTATGTGAAAAAGTTTCATCCTGATAAGCTCAAACCCAAATCGGAGAAGTGTGTATTCATAGGATACCCAAAAGTTACTGTTGGGTACACCTTCTATCACATATCCGAAGGCAAGATATTCGTTGCTAAGAGTGGATCCTTTCTAGAGAAGGAGCTTCTGTCGAAAGAAGTGAGTGGGAGGAAAGTAGAACTTGATGAGGTAACTGTACCTGCTCCCTTATTGGAAAGTAGTTCATCACAGAAATCTGTTCCTGTGACTCCTACACCAATTAGTGAGGAAGCTAATGATGATATTGATGTAACTTCAGATCAAGTGACTACCGAATCTTGTAGGTCAACCAGAGTGAGATCCGCACCAGAGTGGTATGGTAATCCTGTTCTGGAGGTCATGTTACTTGACCAGGACGAACCTACGAACTATGAGGAAGCGATGATGAGCCCAGATTCCGCAAAATGGTTTAAGGTCATGAAATCTGAGATGGGATCCATGTATGAGAACAAAGTATGGACATTGGTTGACTTGCCCGATGATCGGCAAGCCATTGAGAATAAATGGATCTACAAGAGGAAGACGGACGCTGATAGTAGTGTTACTATCTACAAAGCTTGAATTGTCGCAAAATGTTTTCGAAAATTTCAAGGTGTTGACTACGATGAGATTTTCTCACTCGTATGGATGCTTAAAAGTCTGTCCGAATCATGTTAGCAGTTGCCGCATTTTATGAAATCTGGCAAATGGATGTCAAAATTGCATTCCTTAATGGATTTCTTAAAGAAGAGTTGTATATGATACAACCAGAAGGTTTTGTCGATCATAAAGGTGCTAACAAAATGTGCAGGCTCCAGCGATCCATCTATGGACTGGTGCAAGCATCTCGAAGTTGGAATATACGCTTTGATGAGTTGATCAAAGCATATAGTTTTATACAGACTTGCGGTGAAGCCTGTATTTACAAGAAAGTGAGTGGGAGCACTAGAACATTTCTGATAAGTATATGCGAATGACATATTGTTGATCAGAAATAATGTAGAATTTTCTGGAAAGCATAAAGGAGTATTTGAGAGGAGTTTTTTCAAAGAAAGACCTCGGTGAAGCTGCTTACATATTGAGCATCAAGATCTATAGAGATAGATCAAGACGCTTGATAAGTTTTTTCAATGAGTACATACCTTGATAAGATTTTGAAGTAGTTCAAAATGGAATAGTCAAAGAAAGAGTTCTTGCCTGTGTTACAAGGTGTAAAATGAGTAGGACTCAATGCCCGACCACGGCAGAAGATAGAAAGAGAATGAAAGTCATTCCCTATGGCTCAGCCGTAGGTTCTATAAAGTATGCCATGCTGTGTACCATATATATTGTATACCCTACACTGAGTTAGACAAGGGAGTACAATAGTGATCTAGGAGTAGATCACTGAACAGCGGCCAAAATTATCCTTAGTGCAATAAGGATATGTTTCTCGATTATGGTGGTAACAAAAAGGTTCATCGTAAAGGGTTACGTCGATGCAAGTTTTGACACTGATCTAGATGACTCTAAGTCTCAATCTGGATATATATTGAAAGTCGGAGCAATTAGCTAAAGTAGCTCCACTACAAAAAAATACACATCCGTGACAGTTTGGGCCGAATGAAAAAAAAATTCTGTTATACATATGACACTTCTATGACGATAACTGCGACAAAACCTGGTATCATCATAGATGTGGTGGGCTCCTACTTCTATGACAAAAAATCATGACAGAAAATGGGCTTTTCGTCCTGGGCGGGCCGGAGACACATCTGCATGACATTCTTTGGGCCGTCCATGACGGAAAAAATCGTGGTAGAAGCGAGGGGGAGGAAAATATCGGGGATTTCCCTGTTATGGTGGGAGGTCGGGGGCCGAGTGATGCGTGTTTCTCTTGTACACGTACGCGCGTGTGTGCGAGGCGTTGGCTCTAACTGAACCCGAGCGAGGCGTTGGGCTGTAACTGAACCCGAGTGATTGCACTGTAGGCTACGCGTTACTGAACCCGAGCGATCGAATGATGGCTGTTAACTATACCCGATCGAGCGATTCCTTTGCTACTGCTGCTAACTAAAGCCGATCAATTGGATGAACAGTGAGCGTTGGGGGGGGGGTTGGATGAACTATGAGCGGTGGCGTTGCCTCTGGATGAACAGGACCACGTGGTGTGGAGGGCTGGATGAATAGTAGACGGTGGAGGGGTGCCCGTGGTGGGGTGGTTGAACAAGACCCCGTGGTGTGGAGGGCTGGATGAACAGTAGACGGTGGAGGGGTGCCCGTGGAGGGGTGGTAGAACAGTAGCCGGTGGAGTAGCGCGCGGTGGAGGCTGGATGAATAGGAGCCCATGGAGGCTGGAGGAGGTCGACGGTAGCCCATGGAGGCTGGAGGAGGTCGACAGTGGAGACGAACAATATCCCGTGGAGTCCCGTTTTGTGGTACGCCACACCCCTCCCGATCAACAGGACCCCCGTTTCGACCGTAGGAGGTCCGTTTAGTCCGTTTTGCGATATGCCACACCCCTCCCGATCAACAGGACCCCCGTTTCGACCGTAGGAGGTCTGTTTCGTCCGTTTTGCAGTACACCACTGATACATCCATTTTGCATCATGCTTTTATATCGATATTTATCGCATTATGGGCTGTTATTTTACGTTATGTCATAATACTTATGGCTATTCTCTCTTATTTTACAAGGTTTACATAAGGAGGGAGAATGCTGGCAGCTGGAATTCTGGGCTGGAAAAGGAGCAAATATTATAGACCTATTCTGCACAACTCCAAAAGTCCTGAAATGCCATGGAATATCCTAAAATAAATAAAGAAAAATCGTCGCCAAAGATGAAGGGCAGGGGGCCCACACCCTGCTCACGAGGGTGGGGGCGCGCCCCCCTCCTAGGGAGCGCCCCCTACCTCGTGGCCCCCTGATGGCTCTCCGACGCCCATCTTCTCCTATATGAAGTCTTTCGTCGAGAAAAAAACCAGAAGCAACCTTTCGGGACGAAACTTCGCCGCCACGAGGCGGAACCAATCTAGGGCTCCGGCAGAGCTGTTCTGCCGGGGATACTTCCCTCCGGGAGGGGGAAATCATCGCCATCGTCATCACCAACGCTCCTCTCATCGGGAGAGGGCAATCTCCATCAACATCTTCACCAGCACCATCTCATCTCCAAACCCTAGTTCATCTCTTGTATCCAATTCTTGTCTCCAAGTCCGGGATTGATGCTAGTAGTGTTGATTACTCCTTGTAGTTGATGCTAGTTGGTTTATTTGGTGGAAGATCATATGTTCAGATCCTTTATGCATATTATTACCCCTCTGATTATGAACATGAATATGCTTTGTGAGTAGTTACGTTTGTTCCTGAGGGCAAGGGAGAAGTCTTGCTATTAGTAGTCATGTGAATTTGGTATTCGTTCGATATTTTGATGAGATGTATGTTGTCTAGCCTCTAGTGGTGTTATGTGAACGTCGACTACATAACACTTCACCATTATTTGGGCCTAGAGGAAGGCATTGGGAAGTAATAAGTAGATGATGGGTTGCTAGAGTGACAGAAGCTTAAACCCTAGTTTATGCGTTGCTTCGTAAGGGGCTGATTTGGATCCATATGTTTCATGCTATGGTTAGGTTTACCTTAATACTTTTGGTGTAGTTGTGGATGCTTGCAATAGAGGTTAATCATAAGTGGGATGCTTGTTCAAGTAAGAACAGCACCCAAGCACCGGTCCACCGGTCCACCCACATATCAAATTATCAAAGTACCGAACGCGAATCATATGAACGTGATGAAAACTAGCTTGACGATATTCCCATGTGTCCTCGGGAGCGCTTTTCCTTATATAAGAGTTTGTTCCGGATTGTCCTTTGCTACAAAAAGGATTGGGCCACCTTTCTGCACTTTATTTACTTTTGTTACTTGTTGCTCGTTACAATTTATCTTGTCACAAAACTATCTGTTACCACTTACTTCAGTACTTGCAGAGAATACCTTGCTGAAAACCGCTTATCATTTCCTTCTGCTCCTCGTTGGGTTCCACACTCTTACTTATCGAAAGGACTACGATAGATCCACTATACTTGTGGGTCAGCAAGACTCTTTTCTGGCGCCGTTGCCGGGGAGTGTAGCGCCTTTGGTAGCTGGAATTTGGTAAGGAAAAATTTATATAGTGTGCTGAAATTTATTGTCACTTGTTACTATGGAAAGTAATCCTCTGAGGGGCTTGTTAGCGGTATCTTCACCCCGTCCAGTAGAGCAAAGAGTTGCGCCTCAACCTACTGAACCTATTGAAAATGAAACTCCTTTTGAATTTCCTTCGGGTATGATGGAAAAACTGCTAGCTAATCCTTTTACAGGAGATGGAACAAAGCATCCTGATGAGCACTTAATATATGTGGATGAAGTTTGTGGATTATTTAAGCTTGCAGGTATATCCGATGATGTTGCTAAGAAGAAGGTCTTCCCTTTATATTTGAAGGGAGACGCATTGACATGGTATAGGCTATGTGATGATATGAGATCACGGAACTATAAAAGATTGAAATTCGAATTTCATCAAAAGTATTACCCTATGCATCTTGTTCATCGGGATCGCAATTATATATATATATATATATATATATATATATATATATATATATATATATATATATATATATATATTGGCCTCGCGAAGGAGAAAGCATCGCTCAAGCTTGGGGGAGCATTAAATCAATGTTATATTCATTCCCCAATCATAAGCTCTCAAGAGTGACAATTATTCAAAAAAATTATGCTCGGCTTTCTGGAAATAATCGCACCATGCTCGATACTTCTTGTGCTGGCTCTTTTATGATGAAGACTATTGAATTTAGATGGGATTTATTGGATAGAATTAAACGCAAATCTGAAGATTGGGATCTCGACGAAGGTAAGGAGTCAGGTATGACACCTAAGTTTGATTGTGTTAAATCTTTTATGGATACCGATATTTTCCGTAAGTTTAGCACTAAACATGGACTTGACTCTGAGTTAGTAGCTTCTTTCTGTGAATCTTTTGCTACTTATGTTGATCTCCCCAAGGAGAAGTGGTTTAAATATCATCCTCCCATAGAAGTAAAAGTAGCTACACCTATTAAAGTTGAAGAAAAGACCGTCACTTATAATGATCCTACTGTTCCTACATCTTATGTTGAGAAACCACCTTTCCCTGTTAGAATGAAGGATCATGCTAAAGCTTCAACTGTTGTTCATAAAAGTAATATTAGAACTTATATACCTCCTGAACAAGTTAAAGTAGAACCTAATATTGCTATTGTTAAAGATCTCTTGTCTGATAATATTGATGGGCATGTTATTCAGTTCTGCGGTGAAACTGCTAGAATTGCTAAACCTTGTGCTAAAGATAAACATAGACCTGTGGTAGGCGTGCCTGTTATTTCTGTTAAATAGGAGATCATTGTTATCATGGCTTATGTGACATGAGTGCTAGTGCTAGTGCAATACCCATTTATTTATACAAAGAAATTATGCATGACATTGCAGCTATTGAGTTAGAAGAAATTGATGTCACAATTAAACTTGCCAATAGGGATACTATATCACCAGTGTGAATTGTTAGAGATGTTGAAGTCTTGTGTGGGAAAACTAAATATCCTGCTGATTTTCTTGTTCTTAGTTCCCCACAAGATAGATTTTGTCCCATTATATTTGGTAGACCCTTCCTGAACACTGTTAATGCTAGGATAAATTGCGAAAAGAATGTTGTTATTATTGGCTTGGATGATATGATTCATGAGTTTAATTTCTCTAAATTTAGTAAACAACATCGTGAGGAAGAATTGCCTAGTAAGGATGAAATTATTGGTCTTGCTTCTATTGCCGTACCTCCTAGTGATCCTTTAGAACAATATTTGCTAGACCATGAAAATGATATGTTCATGAATGAAAGAAGGGAAATAGATGAAGTATTCTTTAAATAGGAACCTATTCTGAAACACAATTTGCTTGTTGAAATCCTAGGGGATCCTCCTCCACCCAAGGGTGATCCCGTGTTTGAGCTTAAACCGTTGCCTGATAATCTTAAATATGCTTATCTTGATGAAAAGATGATATATCCTGTTATTATTAGTGCTAACCTTTCAGAGCATGAAGAAGAAAGATTATTGGAAACTCTGAAGAAGCATCGTGCCGCTATTGGATATACTCTTGATGATCTTAAGGGCATTAGTCCCACTCTATGTCAACATAAAATAAATTTGGAAGCAGATGCCAAACCAGTTCGTGATCCTCAAAGACGGCTTAATCCTAAAATGAAAGAAGTGGTAAGAAAAGAAATACTCAAGCTTCTGGAGTCAGGTATAATTTATCCCGTTGCTGATAGTCAGTGGGTAAGTCCTGTCCATTGTGTCCCTAAGAAGGGAGGTATTACTGTTGTCCCTAATGATAAAGATGAATTGATCCCGCAAAGAATTATTACAGGTTATAGGATGGTAATTGATTTCCGCAAATTAAATAAGGCTACTAAGAAAGATCATTACCCCTTACCTTTCATTGATCAAATTCTAGAAAGATTATGCAAACATACACATTATTGCTTTCTAGATGGTTATTCTGGTTTCTCACAAATACATGTGTCGGCTAAAGATCAATCAAAGACTACTTTTACATGCCCTTTTGGTACTTTTGCTTATAGACATATGCCTTTTGGTTTATGTAATGCACCTGCTACCTTTCAAAGATGCATGGTGGCTATATTCTTTGACTTTTGTGAAAAGATTTTTGAGGTTTTCATGGACGAATTTTCCGTCTATGGTTCCTCTTTTGATGATTGCTTGAGCAATCTTGATCGAGTTTTGCAGAGATGTGAAGAAACTAATCTTGTCTTGAATTGGGAAAAGTGACACTTTATGGTAAATGAGGGTATTGTCTTGGGGCATAAAGTTTCTGAAAGAGGTATTGAAGTTGATAAAGCCAAGGTTGATGCTATTGAAAAGATGCCGTGTCCCAAGGACATCAAAGGTATAAGAAGTTTCCTTGGTCACACCGGATTTTATAGGAGGTTCATTAAGGACTTCTCAAAAATTTCTCGGCCTCTGACTAATTAATTGCAAAAAGATATACCATTTGTCTTTGATGATGATTGTGTAGAAGCATTTGAAATACTTAAGAAAGCATTAGTCTCTGCACTTGTTGTTCAGCCACCTGATTGGAATTTACCCTTTGAAATTATGTGTGATGCTAGTGATTATGCTGTAGGAGCTGTTCTAGGGCAAAGAGTTGATAAGAAATTAAATGATATCCATTATGCTAGTAAGACTCTAGACAATGCTCAAAGAAATTATGCTACTACCGAAAAGGAACTTTTAGCGGTTGTATTTGCTTATGGTAAGTTCAGACCCTATATTGTTGATTCTAAAGTAACTATTCACACTGATCATGCTGCTATTAAATATCTTATGGAAAAGAAAGATGCTAAACCTAGACTTATTAGATGGGTTCTCTTGCTACAAGAATTTGATTTGCATATTGTTGATAGAAAAGGAGCTGAGAACCCCGTTGCAGACAACTTATCTAGGTTAGAGAATGTTCTTGATGAACCACTACCTATTGATGATAGCTTTCCTGATGAACAATTAAATGTCATAAGTACCTCTCGTAGTACTCCTTGGTATGCTGATTATGCTAATTACATAGTTGCTAAATTTATACCACCTAGCTTCACATACCAACAAAAGAAAAAGTTCTTCTATGATTTGAGACATTACTTTTGCGATGACCCACATCTTTATAAAGAAGGAGTAGATGGTGTTATTAGACGTTGTGTACCTGAGCATGAACAGGAACAGATCCTACGCAAGTGCCACTCCGAAGCTTATGGAGGACACCACGCTGGAGACAGAACTGCACATAAGGTATTGCAATCCGGTTTTTATTGGACTACTCTCTTCAAGGATGCCCGTAAGTTTGTCTTGTCTTGTGATGAATGTCAAAGAATAGGCAATATTAGCATACGTCAAGAAATGCCTATGAATTATTCACTTGTTATTGAACCATTTGATGTTTGGGACTTTGATTATATGGGACCTTTTCCTGCCTCTAATGGATATACATATATTTTAGTTGTTGTTGATTACGTTACTAAGTGGGTAGAAGCTATTCCAACTAGTAGTGCTGATCATAACACTTCTATTAAAATGCTTAAGGAAGTTATTTTTCCGAGGTTTGGAGTCCCTAGATATTTAATGACTGATGGTGGTTCACACTTTATTCATGGTGCTTTCCGTAAAATGCTTGCCAAATATGATGTTAATCATAGAATCGCATCACCTTATCACCCACAGTCTAGTGGTCAAGTAGAATTGAGTAATAGAGAACTCAAATTAATTTTGCAAAATACTGTCAATAGGTCTAGAAAGAATTGGTCCAAGAAACTTGATGATGCATTATGGGCATATAGAACTGCATATAAAAATCCTATGGGTATATCTCCGTATAAAATGGTTTATGGAAAAGCATGTCACTTACCTCTCGAACTAGAACATAAGGCATATTGGGCTATTAAAGAGCTCAACTATGATTTCAAACTTGCCGGTGGGAAAAGGTTATTTGATATTAGCTCACTTGATGAATGGAGAACCCAAGCTTATGAAAATGCCAAGTTGTTTAAAGAAAAAGTTAAAAGATGGCATGACAAAAGGATACAAAAGCGTGAGTTTAACGTAGGTGATTATGTATTGCTATACAACTCTCGTTTAAGATTTTTTGCAGGAAAACTTCTCTCTAAATGGGAAGGCCCCTACATTATC
The DNA here is from genome assembly GCA_032464435.1 of Aegilops umbellulata. NCBI lineage: Eukaryota > Viridiplantae > Streptophyta > Magnoliopsida > Poales > Poaceae > Aegilops > Aegilops umbellulata. Next base: position 475,568,818 of record CP136054.1, read on the forward strand.
GAGGAGGTCTATTGTTCTGGTGCCATAAAAATCAACAACTTAGAAGGCACAAATCCAAAGGTGGTAAACGGTCAAAGAATTAAACATTATATCTCGGGTAATCCCATAAATGTTGAAACCAATATTATTGAAACCGTAACCCTGGAGGAATACATAAGAGACACTTTCCAGAACGTTTCAGACTCCGAAAAGGAATAGGTATGTGGTACCGTAAGTAAACCGGCTCCAAAACAATTTTTAAGGCAATATTTCTCCGTTTTGGAATATTTAGAAAAATAGAAAAATAAGTAGAAATCCGGGAAGGACACGAGGGCCCCGCGAGGGTGGTGGGCGCGCCCTACCCCCCTGGGCGCGCCCCCCTACCTCGTGAGCACCTTGTGTGCCTTCCGGACTCCGTTTTCTTGTACGATACGTATTTTGGTCGGTAAAAATTCACTATATATTCTCCCGAAGGTTTTGACTCTCGTATCACGCAAATCTCCTCTGTTTTGTTTCGATCTGTTGCTGCTGCAGATTAAAGCAAGATGTCTTCTCAAGAGTCAGTCGGGAAGAGCCGGGTATCTAATCCGGCACCGGAGCAAACAGCGACGCTGACCACTTTGGGCCAGCAACGGAGGAAGAGATGGAGGCTGACTTGATGAGGGTAGATGCCATGGAGGATCAAGAAGTCACCTCTCGCCTCCGAGCTGGGTTCACAATGGGGGAACTACAGAGCTCAGCTATTCCAAACTCGGTTATCCCTTCCAATGTTAGATTTCTTTCTTATGAAAATATGAAGAGGAGTGTCACTTGTTCTCCCGCAGCTATGCAACACCCTTGGGTGCAAGGGGCTTTAGCCGTTACAGGGAAGCTTCGTGAGGAAATAATGGACCTCAAGCAGCAAGTCAATAAGCTCGAGGAGGAGAACCGTATCCTGAGAGGAATCATTGCCAAGAATATCACACCAACAACAAAGAAGGAGACATAATCACATGGGTATGGGCACTCCCCTTGGTAACTGCCAAGCTTGGGGGAGGTGCCCCGGTATCGTATCACCATCACAACTCCTATCTTTACCATTTTTCTTAGTTCGATCCTTTTAGTAGTATCTTGATCTAGTAGAATAAAGTCATGGCATGATCTAGTTTTGAGTTTTGCTTTGTGATCTCTCTATGTAATCGAGTCCGTGAGCTATATATAATAAAGATTAGTGTTGAGTCAAGGGCTTGATTTTCTTGATATGTTCTTGAGTGAATAAAAGAAAAAAGAGAAAAGAATAAAAAGAACAAAGGTTCATATTGATCTTATTAAGAGTAATGGCTTCACATAGAAAGGGTATGATGATTAAAAGTTGTTGGGAGTTGGCAGACATAGCTTTGGTCATCGTTGCAATTAATAGGAAGTAATAAGGAAAGAGAGGTTTCACATATAGATATATTATCATTGACAAACTTTATGATTGGGAGCACTCATTAAAATATGACATGCAAAAGAGTTGATGTTGGACAAGGAAGACAACGTGATGAGTTATGTTTTCTTATATCTAAGATAAAGTATGTTGTCATGGATCCTCTAACATGTTGAGCTTGCCTTTCCCCCTCATGCTAGCCAAATTCTCAGCACCAAGTAGAGATACTACTTGTGCTTCCAAATACCCTTAAACCAGCTTGCCATGAGAGTCCACCATATCTACCTATGGATTGAGTAAGATCCTTCAAGTAAGTTGTCATCGGTGCAAAGCAATAAAAATTGCTCTAAATATGTATGATTGATTGGTGTGGGAGAAATAAGCTTTATACGATCTTGTGATGTGGAAGTAATAAAAGCGACGGACTGCATAATAAAGGTTCATATCACAAGGGGCAATATAAAGTGACGTTCTTTCGCATTGAGATTTTGTGCATCCAACCATAAAAGCGCATGGCAACCTCTGCTTCCCTCTGCGAAGGGCCTATCTTTTATTATTCTCTTTTACCTTATGCAAGAGTCATGGTGATCTTCACCTTTCCTTTTCATTTTATCCTTTGGCAAGCACAGCATGTTGGAAAGAACATGATATATATATATATATATATATATATATATATATATATATATATATATATATATATATATATATATATATATATATATATATATATATATATATATATATAATTGGATGTAGGGGAGCATGAGTTATTATTGTTGACATTACCCTTGAGGTAAAAGGTTGTGGGGCAAAACTATAAGGCCCTATCTTTCTCTGTGTCCGATTAAAACTTCGTAACCACAAGTATTGTGTGAGTGTTAGCAATTATGAAGGACTATATGATAGTTGAGTATGTGGACTTGCTTTTTAGCTCTGACATAGACTCTTTCCGATGTTATGATAAATTGCAATTGCTTCAATGACTGAGGTTATAGTTTGTTGGTTCTCAATAAGGTTTCTGATTCATACTTTTGCATTGTGAATAGATCATCACTTGAATATAAGTAATCATATGACAATATCTATATATGTTGCTGTTATGAGAATAATCGTGATGCCTTCATGTCCGTATTTTATTTTTATTGACGCCTCTACCTCTAAACATGGGGACATATTTATTGTTATCGGCTTTTTGCTTGAGGACAAGCGAGGTCTAAGCTTGGGGGAGTTGATACGTCTATTTTGCATCATGCTTTTATATCGATATTTATTACATTATGGGCTGTTATTTTACATTATGTCACAATACTTATGGCTATTCTCTCTTATTTTACAAGGTTTACATAAGGAGGGAGAATGCCGGCAGTTGGAATTCTGTGTTGGAGAAGGAGCAAATATTAGATACCTATTCTGCGCAACTCCAAAAGTCCTGAAACTCCACGGAATATCTTAAAATAAATAAAGAAAAATCGTCGCCAAAGATGAAGGCCAGGGGGCCCACACCCTGCTCACGAGGGTGGGGGGCGCGCCCCCCTCCTAGGGCGCGCCCCCCTACCTTGTGGGCCCCCTGGTGGCTCTCCGACGCCCATCTTCTCCTATATGAAGTCTTTCGTCAAGAAAAAAACCAGAAGCAACCTTTCGGGACGAAACTCCGACGCCACGAGGCGGAACCAATCTAGGGCTCTGGCAGAGCTGTTCCGCCGGGGATACTTCCCTCCGAGAGGGGGAAATCATCGCCATCGTCATCACCAACGCTCCTCTCATCAGGAGAGGGCAATCTCCATCAACATCTTCACCAGCACCATCTCATCTCCAAACCCTAGTTCATATCTTGTATCCAATTCTTGTCTCCAAGTCCGGGATTGGTGCTAGTAGGTTGCTAGTAGTGTTTATTACTCCTTGTAGTTGATGCTAGTTGGTTTATTTGGTGGAAGATCCTATGTTCAGATCCTTTATGCATATTATTACCCCTCTGATTATGAACATGAATATGCTTTGTGAGTAGTTACGTTTGTTCCTGAGGACAAGGGAGAAGTCTTGCTATTAGTAGTCATGTGAATTTGGTATTCGTTCGATATTTTGATGAGATGTATGTTGTCTAGCCTCTAGTGGTGTTATGTGAACATCGACTACATAACACTTCACCATTATTTGGGCCTAGAGGAAGGCATTGGGAAGTAATAAGTAGATGATGGGTTGCTAGAGTGACAGAAGCTTAAACCCTAGTTTATGCGTTGCTTCGTAAGGGGCTGATTTGGATCCATATGTTTCATGCTATGGTTAGGTTTACCTTAATACTTTTGTTGTAGTTGTGGATGCTTGCAATAGAGGTTAATCATAAGTGGGATGCTTGTTCAAGTAAGAACAGCACCCAAGCACCGGTCCACCCACATATCAAATTATCAAAGTATCGAACGCGAATCGTATGAACGTGACGAAAACTAGCTTGACGATATTCCCATGTGTCCTCGAGAACGCTTTTCCTTATATAAGAGTTTGTTCCGGCTTGTCCTTTGCTACAAAAAGGATTGGGCCACCTTGCTGCACTTTATTTACTTTTCTTACTTGTTGCTCGTTACAATTTATCTTGTCACAAAACTATCTGTTACCACTTATTTCAGTACTTGCAGAGAATACCTTACTGAAAACCGCTTATCATTTCCTTCTGCTCCTCGTTGGGTTCCACACTCTTACTTATCGAAAGGACTATGATAGACCCCCTATACTTGTGGGTCATCAACCACACCCCTCCCGATCAACAGGACCCCCGTTTCGACCGTAGGAGGTCCGTTTCCTCCGTTTTGCGGTACGCCACACCCCTCCCGATCAACAGGACCCCGTTCCGAACGTAGGAGGTCCTTTCCTCCATTTTGCGGTACGTCAGGCCTCGTTTCCATCGCCTGTTCCGTCCAAGCCCTCCCGACGAACACGACCACGCATTCCGTTCCGACCCAGCCGGTTGGCTCCCACGCGTTCCGTTGCCTCCCGATGAACACGACGCATTCCGTTGCCTCCCCATGAACACGACGCATTTCGTTGCCTCCCCATGAACACGACGCATTCCATTGTCTCCCCATGAACACGATGACGATGTTGGTTCTCCTTTCCGACCCAGCCATGTACACGAGCCCTGGCCGTACGTATGCATGAGTAGGCGTTCGAGACCCCGCCCGTATGTACACATACGTGGCCTTATTTTCTTTCTTGCACCCTGGCCGCTGTACGTACGTATACATGCTATGTGCGCGCCTCTACTACGACACGTGCGCGCCTCTACTACGACACGTGCGTGCCTCTACATCGACCAGTATGTACGTACACGTTCACGACCAGAATGACAACGCTATGTACGCTTCGACCAGGTGGGTCCCGACTGTCAGGCACTTCCTTGCCTGCGAAGATGTAGCTAGTGGGTCCCAGCAGTCAGGGGGACGAATTGTTTTTTTTTTTGCCCGGACGCACTTCCTTACGCGTGAAGATGTAGCCGGTGGGTCCCAGCAGTCAGGGGGCGAATCGTTTTTTTTTGCTCGGACGCACTTCCTTGCGTGCGAAGGTGTAGCTGGTGGGTCCCAGCAGTCAGGGGGAGAATTGTTTTTTTTTGCCGGGACGCACTTCCTTGCGTGCGAAGGTGAAGCTGGTGGGTGCCAGCAGTCAGGGGGAAACATTTATTCCGCAAAATACAGTCGCCCGTCTGGTGGGTCCCAGCTGTCAGGTGGAGGAATCATTATTTTCCGCGTAATAAGGAGGCACTTCCTTGCTGCGGCCGTGGACCCAGCTGTCAGCCTCTCTACGTACAGTCCACGTCCGATGGAAGTCATTCCTTGACCATGTTGACCAGGCCGCACCGAGAGCACCACGGCGGTGGACGACGGTGAGGCCTAGGAAGGGGACGACGCGGAGCCGAGGAAGACGCGGCAGTGGAAGCCCGCGCGGAGAGGAGTACGAAGGTTCACTGGTTCGGCTGCGGTGTGAGGCTGCCGTCACCGCAGGGCCTGGCTAGCGGTGGGAATAGTAGGGGGCGGTGAGGCCTCCGCGGCAGCACAGCCGGCCACGGGAGGCAGGAGCATGCAGCATGACCGGCGCTGCTCTAGGCGGCTGGAGCAAGAAGACCAGAGGTTGAAGAAGCACTACGGCCGTTGGATGGACATCGTATGGTCACTGGAGCTAGAATCGTTCATATTGACTAAGTTGACAAAGCCCTCCATCCCCGTCAACTTAGTTGGCCCACAAGTCATCCTCCCACTATGGTGGGTCCCAGCTAGCAGGGGGTATTCATTTTTTTGTGCGTAATAAGGAGGCACTTCCTTGCGTGCGAAGATATAGCTGGTGGGTCCGACATGTCAGCAGGGGAAACGTTTTTTCGCAAAATACAGAGGACCTTCCGGTGGGTCCCAGCTGTCAGGTGGAGGAATCATTATTTTGCGTGTACAGTCCACGGCCGATGGATGTCGTTCGTTGACCATGTTGACCAGGCCGCACTGATGGAACGACACGGAGCCGGGGAAGACTCGGCAATGGTTGCCCACGCGGTGGGGAGTACGAGGGTTTACTGATCCGGCTGTCATCGCCGGAAAATAACAGGAGGTGTGGGTGAGTAGAGGAATGGCCTGGCCAGCAATGAAGTAGGGTAGGGCGGTGCGGCCTGTGCGGTAGCACAGCCGGCCACGGGAGGCGGGAGCAGGCAGTCCCACCGGAGCTGGTTTGGGCGGCTGGAGCAAGAAGATTAGATATTGAAGAAGCAGAACGGCCGTTGGATTAACATCCAACGATCACTGCTGCTAGAATCGTTTGTGGACTAAGTTGACAAAGCCAAAGTACACGTCAACCTAGTAGACCCACAAGTCAGCCTCCAAATATGTCCCAAATAGCATACAGCCCGAAATTTCTAGCCAGATTCAAGTTAATTTTAAATCTAAATATACCTTAATTTAAATTCAATGAAATTTTACCCGCACAAAAACAATGAAATTTAAAATATCAAATCCGAAAGAAAATAGTATTTTGGAACTAATTGCCTGTTTGCTGTATTTTTTCATTTTACAGCCCATTTATTATTACTTATAGCCCATTTCTTATTACTTATAGCCCATTTTCTGGGCAAAATGCATCCCTCCTCGTCTTGAAAGATTTCCGGCCCAGCAGGGTGTAGAAAAGCAAGTAGGCCTACGTTGGTTTTTCTGTAAAAAAAACAAAATAGCTGGCTAGCCATTTTTAGAAAGGAAAAAAACAAACTGGGCTGGTCATGTGCTAAACATATGAAATAAAAGCCTGGGCTAGACGGGTCACGGGTCCCGCACAACACAGTTGATACCCTTCTCCGTCCCAAAAAACAAAATTACTGCGCGCGCTGCTGGGTCCCTACTGTCATCCTCACCATGTACAGTCATCTCCTTATTCCTCTCGGTTGTTGACCATGTTGACAACACCGAAGGGCGGCGCCGTTGCGAGCGAACCAAGGCGGAGGACGATGGTGAGGCCTCGGACAGGAAGGAATAGGAGCCGGGGAAGATCACAGCCAGTCGTGGGAGGCGGGAGCAGGCAGTCCCGCCGGCGCTGGTTTGGCTTTGGCGGCTTGAGGAAGAAGAGACTGAAGAAACGCGACATACGTTGAATGTCAATCCAACGGTCAAGGTTGGCACAATCGTTTGTTGACTAAGTGGACACCAAGTAGCATACTTTTTATATATAGGTAGAAAACTGCGAGGAAAATGCGTTCGTCTGCCGTCCTCCTCACAGGGAACGTTCGCCACATAAGTGACTAGCACCCTTGGTTTTCAACCGAGAGGTCTTGGGTTCGAGTCCCAGGAACTCTCAATTTTGTCCTCCTTCCTTCCTCGCAAAAAAAGGGAAAGAAAATCAAAGACTTGGGAAGGCGTACAGAACAAGCTAGTGTACCAGTAAAGAGACGTTGCTGAGTTTTAGAAAAAAGAAAGACGTGCTCCTGTAGCTGGTTCGAATCCAAACCTAGACTATGACTATATATGGTGCTATGCTACTCCGCAAGTAATGAAACTGACATATCCAACGTTCGCTTCTCCTCTTCTCTACTTACTCTGCCTAGCATCAGAAGCTCTGGCCGCAGCAACCATGTCCGCTGGCTGCTCGTCCACCTGCTCTTCAGTAGGCAACAACCAGATATGCGCCAAGTCGCCACCCGTACCATCGCCTATGGGTATCATCACACCCCCGCCGGCACGCGCACTGCAACCGATTGCTCATCGCAACCCGCTTGTCGGTGTTCTGGGAACGGGGGTCCCCAGACTTGCCTACCTGCGGCCTGCGGCGTGGCTCAAATGGGGACCCAGTGTGGCCCATCTCCATCAGCTCAAGCTCAAGACCCTCGCGAGGGGCCAAGCCTCGCGGGGCGGACGACAGGAAGCTTCCCCAGGGGCAGCCACATCAGGCAGGCTCGCGAGGATGCTGAGAGATCAAGGCAGGGGTACCTCGCGAGGAGCCCGTGATGCAAGCCATGACGATCGAGGCCAGGCGGGCGCCGGCCCGCGTAGTGTCCTTATTTCCCCTTTGGTGCAAAGGGAGCAAGCACAGACCAAGGCATCGGGCAAAGGTTACAATTCCGGTGCAACGAGACCAAGACCAACAGAGCAGCAAGATGGAGGTCACCGTGGAGCCCAAGACGGCGTCATCACCAGTGCTTTTGGCAGCTGAAGACCACCTTTGGTCAGGATAACTTGTACTAGATGTTCCCCTTCAAAATGGCCAATTGTTGGCGCCCTTCCCGCTCATTATTTGGGGAGAGGCCCAGGGCCTCTATAAATAGAGCTAGCCACCACGGAGTAGGGGATCCCGGATCAGATCGGATAGAGCCCTAGCAGAGAGAGAGAGAGGCGATTGAACTCACCCAAGCAGTTCATCGCATCAGTTCAAGAACACCTCTAGCGAGGCTGTTCTTCCCCTGTACTGTTCATCATCATCCCCTGAGGCAATCCACCACACCACACACTGGAGTAGGGTATTACACCACAACGGTGACCTGAACCAGTATAAATCGTGTGTCCCTTGTGTTGTTCGTTGTTTCCAGCTTAGATCACACGAGGGGATCGGACGTAGATCGGTAGGGGAGAGATCTCCGCGCGCACCCCAGAGTTCGAACCTTAAGGGTCTGCCGGAACCCAAAATCCGACAACGTTGTCGTTGGTGCGGTGTCACTGCTACAAATCACGCAGAGTCACCCATCGCGTCTCAACCACAATTCGCAACCCTGGCCGAGTCTTCTACAAATGCCCGAATCATGGGGTAATAATATGTTTAAGTGTTGTCCTGCTGCTTTTAGTTGCTGATTTTTTTAATAGTTTGGTTGATGATCTTCCAATTTTATTCATGCAGAAAAGGGAAGATTCGTGTGATTTGTATTTCTAGGAAGTTGCTGATGTGGGGGAATGCAACTACGCTGATTATTTGGTTAGCCGAGGAATCCAAATACCAGCAGGTTGAGGTGTTGGACAAGTAACTGAAGGAACGGCAGAAGAGGAAGATGCAGAGCAGAAGGTTAAAGATGCAGTTCCTCTAATCATGGCCAAGCAACAGCTGCTGAACGGCCTTGACAACAATGAGGAGATGAAAGAGCTTGTGAAGATAATGGGCAAAATCAATGTGCTCTGTAGGATGATTGTCTCTTTATTTGCAGTGTATGTAGCACTCGTGATGTATTCAGTGGCTACGACATGAGCACTTTGCTGAAACTAGTAATGAATGAAACCTGTGTAGCAGGCTGGGCGTAGTGTTGTGAACATCTAATGATTTCTATTAACGGAAATCAGGGGGTATCCCCTTTTGCTCATATAAATAAATAAATAGCAGAGGCCCTGTCGGGTCAGATTTGTTCTCATTCGAAGACGTCGAGCAAATTGCAGTCCAACAGCAAATTATGTCATCAAATTCAAGTTTCACAGCCAAATATGAGTACAACTAAACAACAATGTCATCATGTTTTAGTTGTCATACAATCAGCATACATAACAAGTGATGTTCTCACAGCAAAATACTAAACAACATGTTCATCAGGTTTCAGTTGTCATAGCAAACACAATTTCACATAGTAGATAAAAAAACGTCTTCTGATAGGCAAATATGACAAAAGCAATGTAATCATCATCCGCAGCAGCAGCGTCAACATCTTCGCCATGTGTATCAGTCTGAATCGTAATTCCCCACGATGTCATCTTCTTCTTCGTCCTCAACGGCCTCGAACGTTGGCTTCTTCTTGATCAACTCTTGTATGTCCACAGCACGACAAGCAATCTTTTCGCCGGCGTCATTGACGTGATGGTTCTCAAAGATATTAGGAACATCTGTGTTATCTTGTACATCAGGAGCAGTGTAAGCATCATCTTGTTGTGCAACTTCATTAAATGTATTCCTCTGCTCAAACCTTTGCAATACTCTCCAGTCATCGCTACGTGCAAATGTGTCTTCCAAGAAAAATATTTGTGTTGCTTGATTTGCCGAAATAAAAGGCTTGTTTGTCTAGTACGCCGCCTTGACATTGATGGATTTGAAATAATCATCAGCTATGGGTTTTGCGATCCTGGAAAACAGGTTATACCAATGACAGCACAACAGAACCACACACCGATGATCCTCAAAACTGGAGATATACTGCAACTGAACAATGTCTGTTATGTTAGCATACATTTCAATTGTCTCTTTGTCATACGTATCCGTGCTCATGATGGCACTGTTTTGTGTCTTCCTGCCTTCGTCTCGTGCAAGGGTGTTGTAGCGCACATCTCCAACAACGCAAGATTCATAATGTCTTACCCGAGTATCAGGACCCATTGCTAGTGAGTAAAGGTCATCATCAACTGCCTGCCCATCCTCCCACATCTTCTTAACCTATGGTTAGAAAATAGACAAGCTGATCATCTTATGTACTCAATATATTAAAAAAACTGACAGTGCACTTCAAAATCTTACATGGTTCTTGAACCATTTCGCAAATCCTGCCATAACCAGTTTGTCAATGTTTTTTGGATTTTGCGGCAGTAACTACTCTTTGTAGATGCTGCACAACATAGTGATCGCGTCAAACATCTAAATATATAAGAATGTGCTGCAAGTTTAGTAGATTACGATGTATAAGTTGCAGTACTGCACTTACTTGATATAAGGTAGTATCTCAGGACAGTTATTCAACACATACCAAACCATTTTGTCCAAATCTTTAGGTTTGTCCTCTTGTCGACTCTTCCCTGTAACTCGAACAGAATAATCGAAAACATTGAGCCCGGGATTGTCTTCACCCACCTCTTTGCTAAGCTGATCAGCTGTTTCAATGTATTTTGAGTAGAATGTCAACGCTTCTATAGCAATGTAGTCCTCTGCAATGGAACCCTCAGGTCTAGCTCTATTCCTAACATAGCCCTTGAAAGTGCCTAGCCGCCTTTCAATAGGGTACATCCAGCCATACTGTACTAGACCTCTAAGTAGTGCCTGATCAGGTAGATGAACAGCCAAATGCACCATCACATCAAAGAAGGCTGGAGGATATATCTTCTCAAGGTCGCATAGGATAGTTGGTATCTTGTCTCTAAGACGCTCCAAAGCATCTATCCTGATATTCCTACTGCAGAGTTCCCTGAAGAATTGTCCCAACTCTGCAACTGCTCTGCATAAGTCAGGGCGGCCCAATCCTCTAAGGATAACAGGTAAAACCCTTTGAAGTAGGACATGGCAGTCATGAGTTTTCAACCCTTGTGCCTTGTTTCCATCTGCACTGACTCTCCTTTCAGGGTTGGAAGCAAATCCTTGTTGGAATCTCACACGTGACCGGACCTCGTAGAATTCTTTTCTTTTTACCTTGTCCAAGACGTACACAGCTGGTGCCATATCCCGTGGTTTACCTTCATCTTGCACCTGCAAATCCTTTCTGATACCCAGGTGTGTCAAATCAATCCTAGATTTTAAGGTATCTTTCGTCTTGCCTTCAATATTAAGAAGTGTGCCGATAATGTTGTCACCTATATTTTTCCCGATGTGCATCACATCAAGATTATGCCGCAGATCCAAATCTTTCCAATACTCCAAGTCCCACAAAGTGGACCTGCGGGTAAACAATAATCTCTCTTCTACCCTGCCATGCTTCCCTTTCCCGCTACCATTACAAGGATGGTTTCCTGGTGTAATATGCCTGACCTTCTCTAATTCCACTTGCAACTCATCGGCAGTGAGCCTCTTTGGCGCATCACGGTTTTCATGCTTTGCATTGAACACATGTCTTTGGTATTTTCTAGGATGCGGCTTGTCCTTGGCAAGGAAATGGCGGTGTCCAATGTAACAGATCTTGCTAAGTATTGCGTATGACAGTGGATTCCTGTCACAACGAACACATGCATTGTAACCATGTGTCGTTCGCCCTGACATAGTGCCCAAAGCCGAATAATCATGGATGCACCAAATTATAACAGCACGCAGAAAGAAATAAGCTGGTGGGCTGCTATATAGGTCTCGAGTGAGAACACCCTTCCATAGCTGTTGAAGTTCCTCCACAAGAGGCTCCATGAACAAATCAAAATCCTTTCGAGGACTTTTTGGACCTGGGATGAGCAAGGCCATCATGTAGTTCGATTCTTTGGTGCTGACATTTGGAGGCATGTTGTAAAGGATAACAAGCACTGCCACATGCTATATGTGGCACTCTGGTGGCCAAATGGGTTAAATCCATCTGAAGCTAAGCCAAGTCTAATGTTTCTCGGGTCAACAGCAAACTCTTTGTGTTTATCATTGAAGCTTTTCCACTCACTACCATGAGATGGATGGCTCATTACATTCTGATCTCTGTACTCCTGGTTCCTAGAATGCCACAGTACATCCTCTCTTGTTTTAGCATCATGAAACAACCTCTGCAATCTTGGTGTAATTGGAAAATGTCTCAGAACATTATGATAAATCCTCTTCATAGCATCGCCATCTTTCCATCTTGATGATTTGCATTCCGGGCATTCACTTAAGTTGGCATAATCCTTCCAGAACAGAACACAATTATTCTTACAAACATGGATCATATCATATCCAATTCCAACTGCACGAAGGAAATTCTTCATTTTACTGTAGGTGTGTGGTAGCTCAGATGCATCTGGGAAAGATTTGCGGAAAGCAGCCAACATCGCATCGAATGATTTGTTGGTCATCCGCTCAGATGTCTTCACGGGCAGAGCACATCTGATTTCGGACCACCGTACTCAGCTTTGATAAAGTTCATGAAGTTTTCAACCCCCTCGACATATGCAGCGGAAAATCTTCGAGCAGAAGTTATCCAAGTCCTGTCCATCTGTTAGACATACAAATTAGTTCTTCTACTAGATATTACAGGAAAAACATATATGTTTTTTTATGAAGTCTAGAAAAAAATACCTAGGTCGATGTCTAAAGCTATGGCAAGATATTTGGATGAGCGGATCTAAGTAATGAAATATATGTAAAGCTAATTCAGCAAACAGATTTGAGTGCCAAATTATGGCAGGCTGTTTCAGCAGTCATTGAGGCCGAGCACACAGCCATCGAACTATCGAAGGCCATCGCAGCAACAAAGATCGAGTATAAAATGGTGTAGAGCTATTTCACCTAACAGATTGGCTACTAGACCATGGCAATCTATGTCACAATAAATATATGGCAGGATATTTTAGCAACTAATCGGCCTTGGCATGCCATCTCAGCTAAGTAGAATGAGTGCAGAACAGGGCAAGGAAGCTTCTTAAGCAGAGCATATTGACAGTAAACTACTTCGGCAAATAGTAAGATTAACAGCGTCTGTTAGCTAACATTCAGCGCTACACCGACATGAACGGGACCTCAGTCTAGAATGCGCGTACCGTGGGAGAAGCTGACCGCCGTGCGTCTCCACACAAACGTCGCCAGCGGTGGTGGCGCTGACCGCCGTGCGCCTCCACAAGAACGTAGCCAGAGGTGGCGGCGCGGCTAGACGGCAGTCTACGAGAGTGTACTGTGGGAGCGAGAGGATCGCCGAACTGCTGCGCCGACGTATCGGCGCGGCGGGGAGGGCAGCTTTGGCAGAGCGAATGGAGTGGAGGTAACAGGGGGGTTTGGAGAATAGTATTGGCTAGTTGGCCAAAGGGCGGTTGAATCGGATTTGGGGGGAATTTTTGGGTGTGGGGGGGAGGATTTTCGCGCGGTGGGCGGGGGGAGTTTGGCGCATGGTCGATTTCTCCAAGTGCAGGCCCACGTGTCAGTGAAGAGGCAAGCCGGAGCGCATTCCGTTTGCGTGAGCCGTGTGCAGGACCGAACGTGTGTGGGGTGCAATGCGACCGCGACAGGAGTGTTGTGAGTGTACCGCCTTTTTTCCTTTTAAACTAGGTGCTTCGCCCCCTCAAAAAAATGTGTTGCTTCGCGCGATCCATCGATACTACTACTAGTAATCCGGTAATCCCGACTAAAACAGCGTGGCCGAGTCTTTTCCCGCGCGATATGCTGGGAGGTTGGCTTAGTTGGGTTTTTTAGGACGAGTAATGCTACACCTACGTAATCCCAGTTACGTAATTAACGTAATGTGAAACGTGTGAGCTGTTGATTGTAGATTGGGGGGAGGGAGGGGCCCACCACCATGAAAATCAGGGGAGGAGAGAGAGACAGAGGCAATTTACGTTAACCCTTTCGTAGGTTCCCGTAGATGTAGAAAGATGTGAAATGCGTGAATGTGTAGTGGACGTACTATTGGAGTGCATATGATAATTTGTGTATGTATAGACCCTATGTGTTTATTTTACTTCGCATGTTAGATTTGTCTCAGTTCAATAAAAAGCAGAGTTGGTGATGATGGTGTGCCTGTCATCCTGCAATATAGGCCGACCGATCTATATCTAACGGATAGGAAGGAAACTATGACAATTTACCCGCACTCCTCTCCACATTTGCAGATAAGGCTTTCCCTCGTTCATCCTTTTCTCCCACAAGATCTTGATCTTCCGTGCAATGCACGTGCATCTTTCTAGTACTCCTACAATATGTATATTATTGTGAAAGTTCATATACACCGACCGAGATTAATGCAAACACGGCAGATTTTCATTACATTTCAAACTTTTATAGGACTGAAAAGTAAAAGAAACCCGACCCTAAACCTATTCTACAGCGACCGACGTCCTCCATCTGCGATCTCTATGTACGGGGGCGGGGTTCAAGACCCGTGATGTGAAGGTGCGGTCTCTGTCGAGGAAGAGTAGAACACGGGATACGGACCGGCCAGTTGGCACACCATGCCCTGCCGCCTCCCATGCCCTACTCATACTCGGAGGAGTCCCCGACCTCGGCGGTGCTAGACGTTGGACGGCAGCAAGTAGGACGCGTGGCTGACGGTGCTCCCGCCGTCGGCCGCCAGCGTGGCCACCGCTTGTGCGGTCGCGTCCGCGTCCGGCTACGCCGCTATTGCGTCTCAAGAGGCGACTTGAGCGAGGGCGGTGACCTCGAGCTTCATCCCCGAAGACAAGCTCTCCCGCAGAGCGTTCGCACTTGCGGTCATGGCAGATGTGGTGTCAGGTAGGAAGACGATGCGCTATGGTGTGGAGGTTAGCTGGGCGTTGCCGCTTTAACTAGTGCATTCTGGTGAGGCCAAGCGTCCGGGTGCGTCATTAAGTTGCCGCAGTTGGTTCCTCGGGCACCGAGCCTCTTAACGATGACATATGAACGGACGGCATGAATGCGGGCAGCTGGCGCCGGCTGGGAACGCACCGTGCAACGGCGCGAGGGACGAGGGTTTTGCTGTGCCAGGGTAGTCAACTGCGGTCGCGGAAACGTTGGAGATGCCCTTTGCTCACATGCGATCCCCGCATGTCATTGAAAAAGCAAGACGACCCTGCATGGTCTCAGGTCCAGAGGATGCAGTTGGCCGCGCTACACCACTCCGCGGACGCGTCGCGGCGCCCCGTGCATCCTCGACGAGCCGGGTGTTGAGGTGTGTTTGGATTGTGGCCAAAGTGCACCTTACCAAAATTTCAGTCATGACCCAAAGATTGGTATTTGTTTGGATGGTTGCCATTCTTTGGCATGCCAATGAACTCTAGCCAACTCTAGTTCATTTTTCTTGCCAATGTCGGCCAAATCATGGGCAACCAATACCTCAACCAAAATTTTGGTCATGACCCAAAGATTGGTCTTTGTTTGGATGGTTGCCATTTCTTTGGCATGCCAATGAACTCTAGCCAACTCTAGTTCATTTTTCTTGCCAATGTCGGCCAAATCATGGGCAACCAATACCTCAACCAAAATTTTGGCTACCCAATGCTTTGATGGGGCAACCTTGGGCACAAACCAAACATACCGTTGGTCGTGCCACAGCACTAACGCCACCCTCGGCACACTGAAACCGACCGTGTCTAGCAACGATATGAGTGTCGCTCACCGCGGTCGCCATGTACAGAGGCGGTGCTGGAGCTGCGTCCCGTTGTTGGCCCCAACGACCCACATGAACGGTTGTCGGTGGCGAGGAGGTCGTGGGCCAGCTCCTCCATTGGACTAGTCTGCGCTACGTCGTCCCGACGGGTGTGCCCCACATGTCGGTTTCCCTGTTTTCCCGGCCATATTCGAGCGTCAGTGGTCCGCGTTGCGCATTAAGCCTTTCACTATGTAGGCCAAGCGAGACAACTTATTGTTTATTTGAGCCGTTCAAGTATAATCATGTGGCGTTTGCTTATTTCTCATTCCTCTCCAACCCTCTTCTCCATCAATCATGCCACCCTCCAGTTGAGTCCATCCTCCCGCATGCCTCATTTGAACATTCCGCCGAGTATCATTCGCATGTACCCACCCTAGTCCTCTTTCAATAGATCTCTGGCCCCCGAGATGAAATCGAGAGGGAACGAGTGGGGGTACGTGATACCTAAGGCGGATTCAAAATTTTGAACCGGTGATCGTAGCATCCGCAAATCATATATAAAGGGTATTCAATGTTCGTTTCGTTTTTGAACGTACAATATACTCCCTCCTATCCTTTCTAGTTTACATATAAGTTTTATGTGTAGTCAAAGTATCTCTACTTTGATCAAAAAGGTATCAACATTCAACAACGCCCAATCAATATTGTTAGATTCGTATGTACTCCTAGATTTGTACTCGAGATGGTTTCCAATTTGACTATTGACAAGATTAATAGTACATGAGATGTATAATGTGAAAATTATATCATTGGAAACTCCTTTCACATACGAATTTGACCGTATGCTTTGTGTAAGTTGCATGTCATATATTATTACTCTAACATTTGGTCAAAGTTAGACTCGAAAAATGCATTAGACCCTATATGCTTTGTGTAAGTTGCATGTCATATATTATTACTCTAACATTTGTGTAAGTTGCATGTCATATGTTATTACTCTAACATTTGGTCAAAGTAGTATAGTGGAAGTGGATCCTCTGATGTAGGTATCCCTGCCTTACCCTCCCTTTGGGTCACTTACTGGCGGACCCCATGCTTGCTAGGCCGCGCATGTCAGTTACTCAATGGGTTCGGCCACGTCAGGGGATCCTCATCCGTAGTATACTCCCTCTGCTTTTATTTACTCCGCATAAAACGGAGGAAGTGGTGGTATAATAAATGACGTGGGCGGGGGAGGGGAGGGACGTCGGTTTTCTCTCAACTGCGGTCCCACAAGCGAGCGAAAACGCAAGACGAAGCGTGTTCCATTCGGTGAGCGACGTGGAGGGTCCAGCGTGCTGGGCTGCAACGCGAACGCGACAAGAGCGATGTACAGTCAAAACCGATTGACCGGTCGTCACCGGAACCACTATTCACACTAGAACCTTCGCTGCTCGGCCTATGCCAGCCACTGCCCTAAAACCACACCAAATCTCCAGCCCATTCCCCCACCTTTCGATCCCCTAGCCCGCATCAAGCGTCCCCTAGTTCGCCGGAAAGCCATGGTGCGCCGCAAGATCACATACTACAAGATGCTGACGTCGGAGCGCCGCGCAGAAATCGCGGCGGCGGTCGGTGCCACAGACCTCCGTTCCCAAGCTCGCTTTGCGGCGGGCCAATCCCCGAGTTCTCTGGAGCCAAGCTACGAGGAGGAGGAAGTCGATCCAATGTTCATGGCAGAGGTCGCGGCGCAGAAGGCCCCCGATGGGTATGAGATGATGGACGTCGACTTCGTGCCGGCATCCGAGTCCCCCATGGTGCAGGCGGACCAGCGTTTCAACATGGCGATACTAAAGGAGGACCAGGAGGCAGAGGCTCAACTCGATGCGGAGCGCGCGCATGCCGCTTCCATCGAGGCTCTCTTGCAGGCGGAACCGGATGTGATGGATGTGAACCGGGCGGCGGAGGCTCAACTTGAGGCGGAGCGCGCGGATGCCGCTGCCATCGAGGCCCTCCTGCAGGCGGAACCGGACGTCCTGGACTTGAACCGGGCGGCAGCGGCTCGACTCGACGCAGAGCGCGAGGATGCTGCTCTCATCGACGCCCTCCTGCAGGCGGAACCGGACGTCTTGGACTTGAACAGGGCGGCGGAGGCTCGACTCGACGCGGAGCGCGCGGATGCCGCTGCCATCGAGGCCCTCCTGCAGGCGGAACCGGACGTCCTCGACTTGAACCGGGATGTGCTCTCGTCCGTGCAGAGCGCCTTCACGCTCCGCTTGAACGAGTAGCTGGAGGCCGAGGACAACCATGGTGCGGAGACACACGTCGGCAGCGACGGCTGGTTCGCGCCGGCAGCCAAAGATGACGAGGTCGTCTCTTTCCGCGAGCAGTGATAGTTTTTCTTTATGTTGTTGTTTTTATGGATCTTTTGCTGTGTAAAAACATATATTTGTTATGCAAGTCGCTTGACTTGGGTCAGTCTACCATTTCAGGCGGTTGGATGAATACCCTACGTCTCCTAACCCTTCTTTCCTTCTTCCTCACTTGTTCTTCTTCCCCAACAGACCACCGCACGGGCCGTACGGATACTCCCCAACATGCGGTTGGATAAACATACTCTATGAACGAAAATTATGTGTCAGCGATAGGATGGCTGAGTTTGGTTTCTACACATGCGACAGCACGTGTCAGTGAGGATGCATTCCCTTGGTTGGGTTTGCGGCGTGCAGGAGCGACTGTGTGAGGGTGCGGTGCGACCGCGATGTGCAGGAGCGACCGTGTGAGGGTGCGGTGCGACCGCGACAGCCATGCGCAAGTGTACCTCCTCATTTTGAAAACTTTAGGCAAGCTTGGCAAAAATGTGTGGCGAAGTTTGGCAATGCAAGGCCTAGACCCAAATAGGATAGGTACGTACGTACTAGGAGTACTAGTGTTAAAAAACAAAGGCGGGGTTTTCCTTCGCGGGATTTAATCGATACAAATCCTCGTTTCACGTGTCAATTAATGCGTATTTTTTCTCCAAAGACCAAAGAGCTAACCATCTCACTCATCATCGCTTGATTAATGCAGCGCCATGCAAACCAACCTTCTCACTTCCGCATGCATGCAGGGGATATTGATGTCCTTGGTTGCTAACCCCATCAATTTGGCCTCGATTAGTGTTAGTGGCCCTTTGAAAATTTTAATTTTGATATACTGGCCTTGTGTAAAAAAATGGAGGTAGTAACTATATTTGACTTCCTTCCCCATTGCGGTGACGTCGACGATATCTTTTGTTGGTGGTTTGGCGAAGTGCGTTCGACGGAGAACACCATTGAGGGAGACCATGGTAAGTCACTCGCAAGTGCCGTCTGCAAGCCGAGACAACCGCCTTACTTGCATCCAGGAAGTTCTTTAGTAGTACTACTAGGAGTACTAGTGCGGTGAGATGGTTTCTCGAAGAAGACGATGGAGAAGCGGAGTCGGCAAAGAGTGAAATGATGGTTGCTTCGTCCGTGCTTTTGTGATTTGATGCCTCACTGCTTTGTGATTTGTGATAGAAGGGACAGGGGAGTAGACTCTATGCTCTATGTTGTAATACATGTGTCCAAGCATGGGAGAAAGAGGAGAGACGTTGCATTTTTCTATTCCTTCAATCAATCAATCAGGGAGCTTCGATTCCATCTTTTTGGCTTTGGCAACACCGTCCACAATGGTTCCCACGATGCCAAAAGCTATTTTCACATTTGGCTACACATTGTGGATGCCCTTAACCGTACCACTTGGTTTTGCTCCTGTGTGCTATCTATACAAATCTTAATTATATTGATCTAAAAAATTATAGAATCAAGATTAGTAAAAAGGAGGTGATTTTGTCACGCGGATGGCAGGGGAGGTTTCTTATTTGAGCAATGCTACATCCACGTACTGTTTTATGTAAAGTTACAAACTGATGTGATGTGGGACTATTTGATTGGATTAAATGAGAGGATTAGGCCCACCCCACTTGAAAATCAGGGGGGCATATATAGATTAGATGGAAAGTATACGTAGCAGCTACGTAGCCCTTTGTAAGTCTAGGATTAGGCTTCTTATTTTCGGAGGACGTTGTCCTGGCGGTTTGCTAACATGTGGTCCCACGTGTCAGTGCTTTACCAAGCCGATCAGCGTCCCACATGAGGCAGAACAACGGCAGAAGCAACACGTGGTTAAGTTGAAGAAGATGAGGGAGAAGCGGATTCAGCAATGAGTGAAATGATGGTTGCTTCGTCCCTCCAACTTAACTGTGGGAAAGGTGCAGCTTTGTGATTTGACGCCTCATTGCTCATTACTACGCCGGCGCCATGACTGGGGTGCTTCGCCCTGGCTGCTCTGCACTGTATTCCGGTATGGCACGTGGACCCGGTAGCTTGATGCCCCACATGTTGGCGAAAGGGACTAGAAGATTTATGAAAGCGAGCGCTCCACTCTTATGACGGAGGAGTAGACGACACGACGGCCCAGTGAATTGTCACTTGTACTGTATAGTACTATAGTTTTGCTATTTCGCACGATCCATCGATACAAACCTGATTAAACAGGAAAGGGCGGGATTTTTCCCGTGTGGTAGATGATACTGGCCATACATTTCAAAGGCAATTTTAATGTATGCAAACTGAATAATTATAAGTAACAATATGATATCTAGTAAAACTAAAAACACATATGATTTATTGTGTTAGAGTTTAGTAGTAGTGTTGTATTGCATAGTTGTTAGATGTAACATGCAAGAACGTGTAGAGATGTAGTTTTGGAGGGCCTACAGAGAGAAAAGCGTAATACGGTCACTGAACTTCAGAATAAGATGATTACGGTCACTATATACGTTTTGCGGTGATTATACGGTCACTTGCTCACAGTTCAGCATCGGATTGCACTCTGTTGACCGGCCAAATAGTCTGTGTGGCGCCATGTTGACTAGTTAAATTGACCACGTTCCTTGTGGGTCCCACCTATCAGTTGGCATAGGCAAAAGGTTAGATAAACACAAATTTACGCAGGCGCGACAAGGCTCCAACCCGTGCGCGGGAATCACCTGGTTGTGTATGTGTCTATCAGGGCCTGATGTGTGCGCATGCACGTGTAGGTTGAGCACTTGAGCGTGAGAGTGTGTGTTGGTCGTGTTGTGTACTTGTGTGTGCATGCATGCGTGCGTGTGTGCGTGTGAGTGTTGCGTGCGTGCGTGTGAGTGTTGCGTGCGTGCGTGGCTGCGTGTGTATGTGTGAGTGTTGCGTGCGTGCGTGGGTGCATGTGTTTGTGGAGTGTTGCGTGGATGCAGTTTGTGTGCATGTGTGCGTGTGTGTGTATACTGTATAGTCACCACACCATCTCATGTGTGTTAAAACAGACGGCTCAGCATACCAATAGAAGGCCACCTTGTCCGATGTGCCCGCAGTCATGACTTCAAACCACTGTCCAAATATATTTTTTGTCGTTTGTTTTCATTCTTACTAGCAAGATGCCCGTGCGTTGCGCGTAACATCAAGATGCATTTGTATAACTTGTTTATCTTGTGAGAGAAAAGGATGAACGAGGGAAGGCCTTATTTGCAAATGTGGAGAGGTGTGTGGGTACCTTTTTGCAAAATTGCCATAGTTTCTTTCCTATCCGTCAGATATAAATCGGACAGCCTATATTGCAGGATGGCAGGCACACCATCATCACCAACTCTGTTTTTTATAAGAGTGTATTTTATAAGAGTGTAGATGTAGAGTAGATACAAGTCGACAAGTGGGCACGATGGTAGTGAGATAATGTGATGCAACACTAGAGGTGCCACGTGGAGCGTTTAACTAGTCAACTAGTCATGTCATGAGCAAATATAGAGTTGTACAGTGAGCCCGTGACTGTATAATAACCACTAAACGTAAATGGTGACCGTAATGAGTGGATTCTGAAGTCCAATGTACGTATCGTGCTTTCGCTTCAAATACAATGATCGTCATTGCATATATCGCGAGAAGAAGATGAAACATGCGTGAATTTTCTGGGGGCTTACTTTTAGAGGGCCTGGAGATAGTTTTGTGTGCATACGTGAAAGGGGCGTACAGGGGGGTATGCGATGGAGAGAGAGATGCTCTTCGTTTCTCTTAATTATGACTAACTTTCTATATAGTATAAAAATATACAAATTCACAGTGCGGAATAAATATCATTGTGGGCACCATACAATGCAAATTAGCGTTTGTGCTCCTCCATATAACTTTGTAATGTTGTATATATGTAGAAACTCTAAAATAATTTTTTGGACACACTTTATTCAAAAGGAATGTTGTATGCGAAATAAACATGAAGAGAGGGCTTTTTAGATCAATGGGGTACGTGATGTAACATGTGTGAATGTGTAGTTGATGCATTTGGCGGGGCCTAGAGAGGTATGTGTGTGTATTACGTATTCGAGAGAGGCATGGATAGAGGGGCCCACGGGGGGCGTGGGAGAGATAGCACGAGAAATGAGAGTGGTCTAGAGAGAGAGAGACGAATATGACGTCATGACAAGAGATTCCATTCCCTTGAGTGTGTATATGCAAGGGGGGAATAGAGGCACCAGGAGAAATTTTACGTGTGTGTGGTGTTTGTGTTGGTATGTGTGGGTGTGAGAAGATAATGAGACGTGGGGGAAGAGGGTGTGTCACCGTGTGAGGTCCGGTGGGTCGAGGTGAGGCCCTTCGTTCGGTTTTGTCCTGCGCCACATTGGTCGGCCCGTGACGCATTTAGGAAGACCCATGGATGACTAGTCGTACAAGACAAAGATAGCAGAATTGTGAAGGACTCTGTGTCCACTGACAAAGCCGGCTAGGATTTGTAACCCTAGGTTCTCGGACTAAGGTAACCCCTTTATCTCTGATATTACTATTCATCCAACCTAACTTTAAGGGGCATCCTACAGAATGCTCTGCTAGAATCATACTCGTCGATTAGGAAGAAAGGTGTGAGACAATGTGTGAGAGACAGGCGTAAAGATAATGTGCGTACATGAGACACGTAGGCAGGTCCATGTATATAGAAAGGGTCAATGAGGATTGTGTGTGTGTATGTTTGCGAGAGGAAGAGTGCTTGTGATAAAGGTTAGTGAAAACAGTTGTAAATGGTTATGAGAGGGAGGGAGGGTTATATCTAGAGCATGTGTGCGAGAAAGACACCTCGGGAGAGAGTGTGTGAGCATGTGTGAGAGACCACCGATGGAGAGTGAAACTACACGTAAAAGACTGCTCTACACATTGATTAAAGATATAAATTGTATCCAAATATTAGGATGGGATCATGATATTTGCAATTCACGTAAGGAGCGGTCATTGATCCATCAGACATCTAGATTCTATCGAATTTGAGCATGTCTATGTTATTATTCAACACAATTGATCCACATAGTTAGTATTTTGAACTCCAGACAATGCATCGCTTTAGCAATCGAATATAAACGTGAGTATAGTTCATGTTGTGTGTGTAAAGCAAATTATACATACCAAAGTTACACAATGGACAATATAAATAGCTACCTATGAACTAGCATACATTTGAATTCAACTTAAGGTGGTTTAAAAAAATTGAATTCAACATGAAGTCCATTCAATTATTTGAATTTGATATCATGGCATTTGTAAACCATACCTAAATTATGGGGGCACCAATCTTTGCTCTGATTTTGTACATAATAGCATATGTAGTCATGTACAAAATAGATTCAAATTTAGCTCCTCCATTCCAAAATAATCGTAGTTATAGGATTTTCAAGTGTCAAAATTTCAAAAAGAAGCGGATAATTTAATGAGGTTTTCAAACATACAAGGTCAAATATAACATTGTCTATTTAGGTCAATCCTCATAGTTCAAGAGTACTCTAAACGTGAATGCTTGTGTTTCAAAATTCCGAATGAAGCGCCAAAAGAGCCTCTACTCGCCCGAAACCGCGTGGGACCAATGTTCGGTAGTACAAGGAAATTACTTTTATAATAACTCCGACCCATGAAACCTACCGGCCCGACGTACAAAGGTCTAAACCGCGGTAGGTTTGTAGCTTCATCTAGACGCCATGCAACCGCATCCGAAAAACATTCATACACAATGGCCGCCTAAGCACACATGCGCGCGGCCGAAATCGCTCCCGCCCACTATTTGGGACACCTGGGATTACCATCCTACCCTCGACCCGCAGTAGGTCCGAAATTTAAGAGGGGGGCAAAGTTTGTACTTTCCCCAAATTTCAAACAAGCACGTCCCATCTTCTGTTGAAAAAGGCCAAAAACAAGCGCGTCCCACACCGAAACATGGTTCCCCCCCACCCGTCTGATTCCCCATTCGTACTCCATGGGCGCCAAAACTACCTCTCCACCAGCCGTGAAACCCCGGCGTCCTCCGTCCGCCACCCCATCCCACCCATCAACCGCCGCCCTCCTCCATCACGCCGGAGCCGATACCCCGACGTCGTCGTCCACCGCAACCTCAACCACAACGCCCTCCACGGCTAGTAGTTGAAGCCGAGGCCGAGCCGTCTGTACCCGAGCCAGTTCAACCACGCCGTCCTGCGCCTCACCGCTGCCGCTCCAACTTCGCCACCCTCCACCACACCGGAGTTGTTCCTGCTACGTCGTCCTTCGCCGCCTCGGATCTGCTTCCCCTCCGCCGACATACGGCCACGGCAACACAGTCAACAATTTGGCCATGGGTTCATCCAAGCCTGCACCCTCCAGAACATTGGTTTCCCCGGTAAAAAGAAGAAGATCGGCGCGACATGTGGAGGTGACCACACCGGCAACCGAAAAAGGTACTCCTCTTCCCTTATTCGTGCAAATCTTACGTCTCTGCTTGCACGGTATTCATCCCACAAAAGACACTATTTGACCGCTTCTTCTTGATACTAGATGTTCCTAGTAACTCGCGATGCACAAGGTTTCTCCTCATATACTATTTCACCTTAGCTAGAAGTCCATCGCCCCCCTGAATTTCAATTTCTGGCCAGTTGATTCCCAATTAACGGAAGCATTCCCCGGCGTAACAGGCGCTAGTACGCCTATTATGTCGGGGAAGCAGCGCCTTGGTGTTTATCTTAGGGCGTGTGCGGCCTAGAGCTACTGGCACCCGATCTGGAGGTCGGCCGGGATTAAAGGGATGGCCTGGGGGCGCTGCCAAGCACGGCGGTGGTGTGAGGTCGATGGGAGGGCGGGGCGACGGAGGCAGGGGTCTAGGCCGGTGGTCCTTGGCGGTTCGAGAAAGATCGTCAACAGTGACTGGCGAGAGGTAGACGAAGGCCATCTGCTCGTTCCTTATAGATCAGACGGTTCATTAAAAAAATCGACTGACCTATTTATTTTCAGTCGACTGTTATCTTAGATATGACCACATGTGGTGGTGTGTTGGAGGAGTACCTGCATTTCCTGTGCTCATATATTACAAATCATACGGAGTAGAATCTAATTTTGTTTGCCATGCAATGTTGTAGAGCTATCATATGTCTCCTGTCATTTATTTTTCAGCCACCTGCTATCTGCTACTTTTACAGTGCACTAGTTCTGCACACACTTCACCCTTACTCTCACTATTGTGTTTTTATGCAAGGGTATTTCAGACTCTGCTGCCATGAGAGAAGCCAAAAAGAAAAGAGAGAAGTCGCTCCAGCTTCGTATGCGGGTAGGAAAGACATGTTACAGCGCTATAAAGGGTGCAGTGTCAGCAGATGGAGACGGTAAACATAGATCTGGAGTTGATGACCTCGCTCGCAATGAACCACCATCCCAGGTGCTTGCTTTAACTTCACGGTGTCATATGTGGTTGCATGTTCCATATGGTGTCTAACTTGTATTCGAAAGGCCGAAGTCGGTAAGATAAGGAAAGATATGGTGTCTAGCTTGCGAGAGGGGTTAATCATAAGTGGGAGGCTTGTCCAAGGAAGGGCAGCACCCAAGCACTGGTCCACCCACATATCAAATTATCAAAGTAACGAACGTGAATCATATGAGCATGATGAAAACCAGCTTGACAACAATTCCCATGTGTCCTTGGGAGCTCTTTGCTTTATATAAGAGTTTGTCCAGGCTTGTCCTTTGCTACAAAAAGGATTGGGCCACCTTGCTACACCTTAGTTACTTTTGTTACTTGTTACCCTTTACGAATTATCTTATCACACAACTATCTGTTATCGATAATTTCAGTGCTTGCAGAGAATACCTTACTGAAAACCGCTTGTCATTTCCTTCTACTCCTCGTTGGGTTTGACACTCTTACTTATCGAAAGTACTATGATAGATCCCCTATACTTGTGGGTCATCAAGACCCCTTCAGGAGCTCCTGGATATCGTGCCTAGAGTGTTGCATAGCACTATACGTTTTTGAACTTTTTGGTAACTTGTTGCCAAAGGGGGAGAAAGTGTATAAATCATAGGCTTCGAGAGAGAGTGTCTTTTGATTTTGTTGGTTTTTATTTTACTTGCCACTCTTGCCACTCTTTATTTTCCTTTTAGTGATCCAAGATCACATTGAGTCCATAAGGAAGCCAATACTATTAAAAGGGGATGAGGTGTTGCTTAATGGTCTACTTGCTCAAAGTGCTTACTGATATTGCTCCAAATCCCTCAACCACTTTCTCATTCCAAATATGTCCAAAACCCAAAGTCAAACTCGGCCCCACTGATTCTTTCTACCTGCAGCCACCGAGTTCATTTAACATAGCCACAGCCAGAAACCCTAACAGTTCGGTCACACCACGGATCTCGGTCTCACCGAGATGGCCTTGCAACCTCCCTGTGACTTGTTGCACACTTTCGGTCTCACCGAGTCAGTGCAATCGGTCACACCGAGTTAGATTGACATCCGCTCTGTTGTCTTTTGTTTCACTTCGGCTCACCGAGTTGATGTTTGCCCTAAGCCCTAGCACATCGGTCACACTAAGTTGTTCCAGTCGGTCCCACCGAGATTTCTAACGTTCACATTTTGAACTGAATCGGTCTCACCGAGTTCTTCTATTTGGTCTAACCGACTTGGGTCAAATGTATGTAATGGTTGTATTTTGTGTGGAGACTATATATACCCCTCCACCCCCTCTTCATTATGTTGGAGATATGCCCTAGAGGCAATCATGTATGATGATATTTCCTATGTGTTTATGAATAAATATAGTCCTTGGACATTATCAATGATGTGTATCAGCAAGTACAAGACTTGTTTGTGGGACTATGCATTGTATGATAACTGTCCTAAAAGGTCCCTAGTCGAAAGGGCTGTGTGGACGCGCAGCCAACTAGACTAGCATATGACACGGTCGGTGGCTTGGTCTCACTAGCCATGGAGCATTAGATGCTAACCGGATAATATGGACTTGGAAGAATCTGGTCAGATTTGATGTAGTCGGATTTGAGTCGAGATAAGGTCCGAGTCGGACAAACCCAACTATGAGACGTAGCAATATGTCATTTGTGAGTCTCTAGTACAACATAAGTTCTATGTCCTAAGACCTGAGCTGGCACACGTACTCGGGATGGTGACAGACCTGCTTTGGGCCAACTGTTGGGGATCGTAGCAGAAATTAAATTTTTCCTACGCATCACCAAGATCTATCCATGGAGTATTCTAGCAACGAGGGGATAGGAGAGCATCTACATACCACTTGTAGATCGCAGCGGAAGCGTTCAAGGAGAACGTGGATGATGGAGTCGTACTCGCCGTGATCCGAATCACCGATGACCAGCGCCGAAAGGACGGCACCTCCGCGTTCAACACACGTACGGGACGATCGACGTCTCCTCCTTCTTGATCCAGCAAGGGGGAAGGAGAGGTTGATGAAGATCCAGCAGCACGACGGCGTGGTGGTGGATGCAGCAGAGTTCCAGCAGGGCTTCGCCGAGCTTATGTGGAGAGAGGGAGAGGTGTAACGGGGAGAGGGAGGCGCCAATGCAGCAGGGGTGCGGCTGCCCTCCCTCTCCCCCCTTTATATAGGCCCCCAAGGGGGGGGGCGCAGCCCTGGAGATGGATCTCCAGGGGGGGCGGCGGCCAAGGGTGGGGGACTTGCCCCCCAAGCAAGGGGGGCGCCCCCACTAGGGTTTCCCCCCAACCCTAGGCGCATGGGCCCAAGGGAAGGGGGTGCGCCCAGCCCACCAGGGGCTGGTTCCCTGCCCCTTGTGGCCCATGAGGCCCTCCGAGAGGGCTGGCCCCTCAAGGTGGACCCCCGGTGCCTCTCCGGTGGCCCCAGTACAATACCGATATGCCCCCGAGACTTTCCGGTGTCCGTACAACAACTTCCCATATATAAATCTTTACCTCCGTACCACTCCGGAACCTCTCGTGACGTCCGGGATCTCATCCGGGACTCCGAACAACCTTCGGTTTGCTGCATACTAATATCTTTAACAACCCTAGCGTCATTCAAAGTCCACACTTTGTTTTCATACATGGATTCTATCTCGGATTTCATGGCTTCTAGCCATTTGTCGGAATCTGGGCCCGCCATCGCTTCTTCATAGTTCGAAGGTTCACCGTTGTCTAACAACATGATTTCCAGGACAGGGTTGCCGTACCACACTGGTGCGGAACGCGTCCTTGTGGACCTGCGAAGTTCATTAGGAGCTTGATCAGAAGTATCTTGATCATCATCATTAACCTCCTCTCTAATCGGTGCAGGCACCACAGGAACATTTTCCTGAGCTGCGCTACTTTGATTCTCAAGAGGTAGTACTTCATCAAGCTCTACTTTCCTCCCACTTACTTCTTTCGCGAGAAACTCTTTCTCTAGAAAGGACCCGTTTTTGGCAACAAAGATCTTGCCTTCGGATCTGAGGTAGAAGGTATACCCAACTGTTTCCTTGGGATATCCTATGAAGACGCATTTTTCCGATTTGGGTTCGAGTTTTTCAGGTTGAAGTTTCTTGACATAAACATCGCAACCCCAAACTTTCAGAAACGACAGCTTAGGTTTCTTCCCAAACCATAATTCATACGGTGTCGTCTCAACGGATTTTGACGGAGCCCTATTTAAAGTGAATGCGGCTGTCTCTAGAGCGTATCCCCAAAATGATAGCGGTAGATCTGTAAGAGACATCATAGATCGCACCATATCCAATAGAGTGCGATTACGACGTTCGGACACACCGTTACGCTGAGGTGTTCCAGGCGGCGTGAGTTGTGAAACGATTCCACATTTTCTTAAGTGTGTGCCAAATTCATGACTTAAATATTCTCCCCCACGATCTGATCGTAAGAACTTTATTTTTCTGTCACGTTGATTCTCAACCTCACTCTGAAACTCCTTGAACTTTTCAAAGGTCTCAGACTTGTGTTTCATTAAGTAGACATACCCATATCTACTCAAATCATCAGTGAGAGTGAGAACATAACGATAGCCTCCGCGAGCCTCAACGCTCATTGGACCACACACATCTGTATGTATGATTTCCAACAAGTTGGTTGCTCGCTCCATTGTCCCTGAGAATGGTGTCTTGGTCATTTTGCCCATGAGGCACGGTTCGCACGTGTCAAATGATTCATAATCGAGAGACTCTAAAAGTCCATCAGCATGGAGCTTCTTCATGCGCTTGACACCAATGTGACCAAGGCGGCAGTGCCACAAGTATGTGGGACTATCGTTACCAACTTTACATCTTTTGGTATTCACACTATGAATATGTGTAACATCACGTACGAGATTCATTAAGAATAAACCATTAACCATCGGAGCATGACCATAAAACATATCACTCATATAAATAGAACAACCATTATTCTCGGATTTAAATGAGTAGCCATCTCGTATTAAACGAGATCCAGATACAATGTTCATGCTCAAACTTGGTACTAAATAACAATTATTGAGGTTTAAAACTAATCCCGTAGGTAAATGTAGAGGTAGCGTGCCGACGGCGATCACATCAACCCTGGAACCATTCCCGACGCGCATCGTCACCTCGTCCTTCGCCAGTCTCCGTTTATTCCACAGCTCCTGTTTTGAGTTACAAATATGAGCAACGGCACCGGTATCAAATACCCAGGAGCTACTACGAGCACTGGTAAGGTACACATCAATTACATGTATATCACATATACCTTTAGTGTTGCCGGCCTTCTTATCTGCTAAGTACTTGGGGCAATTCCGCTTCCAGTGACCAGTTCCCTTGCAATAAAAGCACTCAGTTTCAGGTTTGGGTCCATTCTTTGACTTCTTCCTGGCAACTGATTTACCAGGCGCGGCAACCTCCTTGTCGTCCTTCTTGAAGTTCTTCTTACCCTTGCCTTTCTTGAACTTAGTGGTTTTATTCACCAGCAACACTTGATGTTCCTTTTTGATCTCCACCTCTGCAGATTTCAGATTTGAATACAACTCGGGAATGGTCTTTTCCATCCCCTGCATATTGTAGTTCATCACGAAGCTCTTGTAGCTAGGTGGGAGCGACTGAAGGATTCTGTAAATGACCGCCTCATCCGGGAGATTAACTTCCAGTTGAGTCAAGCGGTTGTGCAACCCAGACATCTTGAGTATGTGTTCACTGACAGAGCTATTTTCCTCCATCTTACAGCTAAAGAACTTGTCGGAGACATCATATCTCTCGACCCGGGCATGTGCTTGGAAAATCAATTTCAGCTCCTCGAACATCTCATATGCTCCGTGTTGCTCAAAACGCTTTTGGAGCCCCGGTTCTAAGCTGTAAAGCATGCCGCACTGAACGAGGGAGTAATCATCAGCACGAGACTGATGGGCGTTCATAACGTCCTGGTTTGCTGGGAATGGTGCATCACCTAGCGGTGCTTCTAGGACATAATCTTTCTTGGCAGCTATGAGGATGATCCTCAGGTTCCCGACCCAGTCCGCATAGTTGCTGCCATCATCTTTCAGCTTGGTTTTCTCTAGGACCGCGTTGAAGTTGAGGGTGACATTAGCATGGGCCATTTGATCTACAAGACATATTGTAAAGATTTAGACTAAGTTCATGATAATTAAGTTCATCTAATCAAATTAATGAATGAACTCCCACTCAGATTTGACATCCCTCTAGTCATCTAAGTGATACATGATCCGAGTCAACTAGGCCGTATCCGATCATCACGTGAGACGGACTAGTCATCATCGGTGAACATCTCCATGTTGATCGTATCTTCTATACGACTCATGTTCGACCTTTCGGTCCTCCGTGTTCCGAGGCCATGTCTGTACATGCTAGGCTCGTCAATCCAACCTAAGTGTATTGCGTGTGTAAATCTGGCTTACACCCGTTGTATGCGAACGTAAGGACCTATCACACCCGATCATCACGTGGTGCTTCGGAACGACGAACCTTAGCAACGGTGCACAGTTAGGGAGAACACATTTTTGATATTTTAATGAGGGATCATCTTATTTATGCTACCGTCGTTCTAAGCAAATAAGATGTAAAACATGATAAACATCACATGCAATCAAATAGTGACATGATATGGCCAACATCATTTCGCTCCTTTGATCTCCATCTTCGGGGCGCCATGTTCATCGTCGTCACCGGCATGACACCATGATCTCCATCATCATGATCTCCATCATCGTGTCTTCGTGAAGTTGTCACGTCAACTATTACTTCTACTACTATGGCTAACGCTTTAGCAATAAAGTAAAGTAATTACATGACGATTTAAGTTGACACGCAGATCATAAATAAATAAAGACAACTCCTATGGCTCCTGCCGGTTGTCATACTCATCGACATGCAAGTCGTGATTCCTATTACAATAACAAGATCATCTCATACATCACATGATTCATCACAACTTTTGGCCATATCACATCACAAAGCACTTGCTGCAAAAACAAGTTAGACGTCCTCTAATTGTTGTTGCAAGTTTTTACGTGGCTGTTATAGGTTGCTAGCAAGAACGTTTCTTACCTACGTTAAAACCACAACGTGAATTGTCAATCTCTATTTACCCTTCATAAGGACCCTGTTCATCGAATCCGATCCAACTAAAGTGGGAGAGACAGACACCCGCCAGCCACCTTATGCAACTAGTGCATGTCAGTCGGTGGAACCGATCTCACGTAAGCGTACGTGTAAGGTTGGTCCGGGCCGCTTCATCCCACAATACCGCTGAACCAAGATAGGACTAGTAACGGCAAGAAGAATTGACAATTCGACGCCCACAACTACTTTGTGTTCTACTCGTGCATAGAAACTACGCATAAACCTGGCTCATGATGCCACTGTTGGGGATCGTAGCAGAAATTAAATTTTTCCTACGCATCACCAAGATCTATCCATGGAGTATTCTAGCAACGAGGGGATAGGAGAGCATCTACATACCACTTGTAGATCGCAACGGAAGCGTTCAAGGAGAACGTGGATGATGGAGTCGTACTCGCCGTGATCCGAATCACCGATGACCAGCGCCAAAAGGACGGCACCTCCGCGTTCAACACACGTACGGGACGATCGACGTCTCCTCCTTCTTGATCCAGCAAGGGGGAAGGAGAGGTTGATGAAGATCCAGCAGCACGATGGCGTGGTGGTGGATGCAGCAAAGTTCCAGCAGGGCTTCGCCGAGCTTCTGTGGAGAGAGGGAGAGGTGTAACGGGGAGAGGGAGGCGCCAATGCAGCAGGGGTGTGGCTGCCCTCCCTCTCCCCCCTTTATATAGGCCCCCAAGGGGGGGGCGCAGCCCTGGAGATGGATCTCCAGGGGGGCGGCGGCCAAGGGTGGGGGGCTTGCCCCCCAAGCAAGGGGGGCGCCCCCACTAGGGTTTCCCCCCAACCCTAGGCGCATGGGCCCAAGGGAAGGGGGTGCGCCCAGCCCACCAGGGGCTGGTTCCCTGCCCCTTGTGGCCCATGAGGCCCTCCGAGAGGGCTGGCCCCTCAAGGTGGACCCCCGGTGCCTCTCCGGTGGCCCCGGTACAATACCGATATGCCCCCGAGACTTTCCGGTGTCCGTACAACAACTTCCCATATATAAATCTTTACCTATGGACCACTCCGGAACCTCTCGTGACGTCCAGGATCTCATCCGGGACTCCGAACAACCTTCGGTTTGCTGCATACTAATATCTTTAACAACCCTAGCGTCACCGAACCTTAAGTGTGTAGACCCTACGGGTTCGGGAGACATGCAGACATGACCGAGACGATCTCCGGTCAATAACCAACAGCGGGATCTAGATACCCATGTTGGCTCCCACATGCTCCTCGATGATCTCATCGGATGAACCACGATGTCGAGGACTTTAATCAATCCCGTACTCAATTCCCTTTGTCCATCGGTACGATACTTGCCCGAGATTCGATCGTCGGTATACCGATACCTTGTTCAATCTCGTTACCGGCAAGTCTCTTTACTCGTTCCCGTAATACATCATCCCGTGAACAACACCTTGATCACACTGAGCTCATTATGATGATGTCTTACCGAGTGGGCCCAGAGATACCTCTCCGTCACACGGAGTGACAAATCCCAGTCTCGATTCATGCCAACCCAACAGATACTTTCGGAGATACCTGTAGTGCACCTTTATAGTCACCCAGTTACGTTGTGACGTTTGATACACCCAAAGCACTCTTACGGTATCCGGGAGTTGCATAATCTCATGGTCTAAGGAATGATACTTGACATTCAGAAAAGCTCTAGCAAACGAACTACACGATCTTTATGCTATGCTTAGGTTTGGGTCTTGTCCATCACATCATTCTCCTAATGATGTGATCCCGTTATCAATGACATCCCCATGTCCATAGTCAGGAAACCATGACTATCTATTGATCAACGAGCTAGTCAACTAGAGGCTTACTAGGGACACATTGTGGTCTATGTATTCACACATGTATTATGATTTCCGAACAATACAATTATAGCATGAACAATAGACAATTATCATGAACAAGGAAATATAATAATCCATTTATTATTGCCTCTAGGGCATATTTCCAACACCAACCAAACGCTACTCCGTGACTGGGTAGTTACAAAAGTAGGTTTCGGGCTTGTCCAGACCCATGATGCGAGACATGGTCAAGCAAGATGGGATTTACCCCTCCGACCAGGAGAGATATACTCTGGGCCCCTGCGACATGGATTATGAGATAATCCAGTTTGTGGTCGGCATCACTGAAACGAGAAAGAGGTCGGTCTAACACAAGGATGACAGACTCGCCTTGAGCTTGACAACATATATCGTGTGGCAAAAGGAATGGAAGTGTGATGTACAGGTTCGCTAACCAGCTTCATAGTCTGCTTGGTATTCGGCATGCCTTGCTAGAGGCTTCTACCAACTGTGCAGTTCGGAGGTGATCCGAACTGCGACCAAGCCGGCTTGAACCTTTGTGAGCCTGAACATCAGTGCTTGGGCAGGAGAAGCAAAGGAGATTATTGTACTAGGCAGAACCAAAAAAAATGAGAGCGTTTCATCACTACGATTGCCTTTTTTTCAGGTGTGGGGTGAGAGAGGCTCGAACTCTCGACCTCAGGATAACTCAAGTTTTAGCTATGAGATCTACGCGCTAGCCAACTGCGTTTTAGCTATGAGATCTACGCGCTAGCCAACTGCGCCACCACCCCACTTGTTGTACTACAGCCGAAACAGACGACCTTATCAAGCAAGGAAGACCATTCAAATCATGGATTACTGCCGACTTGTATGTACGTGCGTTTGTATTTAACGCTGCGTACCTGGCGAAAACTCAGGGATGTTTGTATCTTGCCAATTCACATCCAGTTAAGTTCCCTGATGAACAGCCGGATGAGATTTGACACAAGGATCCATGCAAACCACAACCCAAATCCCTCGAGAAGAAGAAAAAAAACACATCACAAAGATTATCTCCGGACCGTACAGATCACTGATTGTTCTTTCTTCGTTATCTATAATTGCTGAATTCAACACCTGACTAACTGAATCAGGAGGAACTTGTTCAAATGATTAAATCGGTCGAGGACTTCTTCTGCAGTCATATAACATCACATCACTACGCAGGACCCGTACGATGAACTAAATCAGGAGGGACTTTATGTATCGACAAGTACGGCATGATAAACACGCAAGAACAGTTGGAATTGCTAAACTACGAGTGAGAGTGAGAGTTCATCGCCCACCATTCAAAACAAGAACAAGAAAAATGTGGGACCTGCAAGTCAAATATGTTCGGTGCCTGCGATTTTCGTTCACTGAAAATATGAACCTGCTTCAGCGGCTCAGTGCAACATGGGGTAGACACAAGGAAAGCATTAACATAATATACTGGTCTAATGATAGATGACTGATGAGATGTTCCCTTGTCTGAAGGGTACTCCCACTCCTCCAACACCAGAATTCCCAGACCATGAACCCAGAACCCGAAAGCTGGTAGCTGAAGACTTTTTGTAGCATCATGAAGATATGTGAGGCGACTTACCATGCGAAATTCCATCTTTTGTGAGCCTGAACAAGCAGAGGAGCATCGAAGGAGCGAGTGCAGCAGTTAAGGCTGAACCAAAAAATAAAAAATAAAAAAAGAAAGACCAGGTTCAGACTTGCTCATTTCACCTGATTACTCCGGACCGTACAGATCACTGATTGTTCTTTCTTCGTTATCTATAATTGCTGAATTCAACACCTGACTAACTGAATCAGGAGGAACTTGTTCAAATGATTAAATCGGTCGAGGACTTCTTCTGCAGTCATATAACATCACATCACTACGCAGGACCCGTACGATGAACTAAATCAGGAGGGACTTTATGTATCGACAAGTACGGCATGATAAACACGCAAGAACAGTTGGAATTGCTAAACTACGAGTGAGAGTGAGAGTTCATCGCCCACCATTCAAAACAAGAACAAGAAAAATGTGGGACCTGCAAGTCAAATATGTTCGGTGCCTGCGATTTTCGTTCACTGAAAATATGAACCTGCTTCAGCGGCTCAGTGCAACATGGGGTAGACACAAGGAAAGCATTAACATAATATACTGGTCTAATGATAGATGACTGATGAGATGTTCCCTTGTCTGAAGGGTACTCCCACTCCTCCAACACCAGAATTCCCAGACCATGAACCCAGAACCCGAAAGCTGGTAGCTGAAGACTTTTTGTAGCATCATGAAGATATGTGAGGCGACTTACCATGCGAAATTCCATCTTTTGTGAGCCTGAACAAGCAGAGGAGCATCGAAGGAGCGAGTGCAGCAGTTAAGGCTGAACCAAAAAATAAAAAATAAAAAAAGAATGACCAGGTTCAGACTTGCTCATTTCACCTGATTAATCAGGTGTTGACGTGACGACCCAAGTTGTCACCGAGCGTTTCATCACTACGAGGTCTTTCATGGTGGTGCGAGGGAGGCTCGAACACTCGACCTCACGGTCTATGAGACCTGCGCTAGCCAGCTGCGCTACCAACCTTTTGGTGTACTAGCAGCGAAACAAACGTTTTTGTTAGTACCGACAGGTCCATGCAAAGCAAACCATGTACGGCTCCTCTTTCTGTATTCTTTAGCAAGTGCATTGTGTTAAACGCTGCCTGCATGGCAAAAATTCAAGGGATGGCTGTATCTCGCCAACTCGCATTCAGTTAAGCTCCCTGATGAACGGCCAGATGAGGTTTCAGACAACGATCCACACACACAACACCACCATTACTGATCGTTGATTGCTCTTTCTTGATTATTATCAGTATATATACTGACATAAGTACAACTTTTCAAACTTGCTCTGCAGTCACATAGCATCACATCACTACGCAGGACCAAGAGTACATGCATCACTCACAATTCAAACCAAGAACAAGGGGGGGCGGGCGGAATGGAGCCTACAACTCTAATAATGTAAGAGGCCTGGGATTTCCGTTCGACTGAATATCAACAAGCTTCAGTGAGCAGTACTCCCTCCATCCGAAAATACTTGTCCTAGAAATGAATAAAAATTGATTTATCTAAAACTAAAATAGGTCTAGATACATTCATTTCTACGACAAGTATTTCTGGACGGAGGGAGTAACATTCTACCAGCATGACAATCCAAGCCCTTGGTTCAGCCATGCACACACACACACACACACAGTTTAAACCAAAGATCTGTTTTATCAGCCATACAAATAGGCAACAGGCCCTGTTTCCAAGGGCTACATGTTCATGACATGACGATATTCAAGATACAGATACATAGTTACGCGACAATTTCAAAGTTGACAGACCTTACATCGAGGGTTACAGCATAAGTACTGACATTTCGAAGAACAGAGCGGACTACACACTGCCAGGCACAGATACCTCAGTAACGGTATTTGGTGGAGTAATCCTTGGGCGGCCCTTACCAGCTCCTCTGTAGGCAGTCTCTTTCATTGCCCAGTTAATCTTGTTGTTTCCTGTCCCAAGATCAATCATGATGTGCTTGTTGCGGAAGAAGAACATCAGCGTCGACGGGTCGTACAGCTCGTACATGGTGTTGAAGTCAGGAACCTCCGTGATGTCAACGAGGTAGATCATCGCAAAGTTCTTTATGGTCTCAAGCCACCCCTGGCAGCACCTCATCCATCTAAACATTAACAAGTAGATAGTCAGAAACCCGTAATGAAGTCAACAACATACAACCATGCTAGATTTATGTAGAACCAAAGCCTGCTAAAAATTTAAACTGCAAGCCTGCAATCTAAGACATTTTATTATTTGCACAAAGTAATAAAACAATTGGCTGAAAGAAGAAAAACACCCATCGCTTAACTTCCTCCGACTATAATGGCTAGTTCTCCTTCAACTCAATCAAGCAACCAGTTGTGAACTACTATAAATATATAATATATATGTGAAACACAACAAAGTATAAAAGTGAGTTGCAACCTAGCTCTCAGTACACATAGAAACTTTACTTCAACAAAAAGACCATGAGCATAGGATAATGGAAAGGGTGAATGCAAAATCTCTTGTAAGATGTGTGGATATTACATACGAGCATTAAGAGCATTTGCTCCCGTACTAATCCTCTAAGTAGCAGCCCTGCACCAGTACACCAAAACAGCAGCTAAGCTATTTATATTAACACTATCATCATAACCAGATCATTAACAAAGCTAACTATTTAACATAAAGATAAACAGATCATGGAAGCACTCCAATGTGCAAGAAACCATCCATGAGCAGCAATAGCAACCTCATGTAATATAACTACAGATATCCAGACTTACTAGATTGATTTAGAACCAAAGTCTGATAAAATTGAAAGTTCAACCTGCAGTAACAAAAGGACTTCAGAGATGGATTATTTTGCACAACACAATGAAACAAGTTGCTGAATGGAAAAAAAAGAGAAGCACAAATGACTCAATTTCCTCATGATTATGTGGTGAGGTACATGATGTCATGATGGCTGGTTCTACTTCAACTTAACTAAGGAACCAGCTTGAACACTACAAATATGTTGCAGGCAGAAAAATGAGAGTAACAATCTAGGTCATTAAAAATTAGAAGCTTTATTTCAAGAAAATCGGAGACACAGGGCCTTCCTCCTCTTCTGCTACATATCCAAACTAACCACCTATTCTCTCAGGCGCCTGCAGGATGTGTGTATGGTACCTGGGGAGCAGCACAATTGCAAAGCACTAAGAGCATTTGTTTACATATAATCAATCATCCGAGTAGGTAGTAGTGAAGCACTGAGATTCGTAAAGACCTCTGTTCAGCAATTCACACAAATAGTTCACGCCAAATATCACTTTTATCAGTAATACCAATAGACAGCAGGTCCTGTTTTAAAGGGTTACAGGTTTATGACATGTTGATATTCAAGATACAAATACATAGTTACGCAACACTTTTAAAGTTGACAGACATTACATCAAGGGTCACACAGCGCATTTGACAGAACAGAGCAGGCCACAGACTGCACATGAATAGCCAGGCACAGATACCTCAGTAACGGTATTTGGTGGAGTAATCCTTGGGAGCAATGACCAGACCACGGCCCTTACGAGCTCCTCTGTAGACAGTCTCCACAATGTCAACAAACTCTTGCTTGTCCTTCATTGCCCAGTTGATCTTGTTGTTGTTTCCTGTCCCGAGATCAATCATGATGTGCTTGTTGCGGAAGAAGAACATCACCGTTGACGGATCGTACAGCTCGTACATGGTGTTGAAGTCAGGAACTTCCGTGATGTCAACGAGGTAGATCACCGCGAAGTTCTTTATGGTCTCAGCCACCCCTGACAGCACCTCGTCCATCTAAACATGAACAAGCAGATAGTCAGAAACTCATAACAACATACAACCATGCTAGATTGATGTAGAACCAAAGACTAATAAAAAAGTTAAACTACAAGTTTGCAATCAATAATATAAAACAATTGGCCGTCAATAAAAGAAAAGCACACAGCGCTTAACTTCCTCTGAGTATAATGGCTAGCTCTACTTCAACAGTTCAACTCAATCAAGCAACTAGTAGTGAACTACTCCAAATATATATATATGTGAAACGCAGCAAAATATAGAGGTGAGTTCCAACCTAGCTCTCAGTACACGTAGAAGCTTTACTTCAACAACCAAAAATCCTCCTACTTCTACCCTACTCCAAATCGACTAACTAGCTTCTGACGGTATGAGCTTATGATAATGGAAAGGCTGAATGCAAAATCACTTGTAGGATGCGTGGATAGTACATACAGAGAATTAAAAGCATTTGCTCCCATATTAATCAGCTATGTAGCAGCCCTGCACCAGTACACCAAAACAGCAGTTAAGCTATTTGTATTGACACCATGAATCATAACCAGATCATTAACAAAGCTAACATAAAGAAAAATAGATCAAGGAAGCACTCCAAAGTGCAAGAAATCATCCATGAGCAACAATAGCAACCACCTACAACATAACTACAGATATCCAGATTTACTAAACTGATTTAGAACCAAAGCCTAACGAAATTAGAAGGTCAAACTGCAACCAATAACATAAATAAAAAGACTTCAGAGATGGATAGTTTGCACAAGCATCAAAGAAGTTGCTGAATGAAAGAAAAGCACAAATCACACGATTTCCTCAGAATTATGAGGTGAGGTACATGATGTCAGTACACAATGGCTATTTCTACTTCCAACTTAACCAAGGAACCAGCTTGAACTACTCCAAATATGTTACAGGCAGAAAAATATAGATTGTGAGTGACTATCTAGCTCATCAAAAATTAGAAGCTTTATTTCAAGAAAAACAGAGAAACACAGACTTCCTCCACTTCTACTACATATCCAAATTAACCGACTATCTCTCAGGCAATGGAAAGGTGCCTGCAGGATGCGTCGATACTACCTGGGGAGCAGCACAATTACCAAGTACTAAGAGCCATTTGTTTACATACTATATGAACCATCCAAGCAGCAGTGCTGCCCTGAGATTCCTAAAGACCAAGCTCAGTATTTGTATTACAACACATGTTGCAACTAGTCCTTACCAGAGCTTACTCCTACTAGTAGTAGTTAACATGAGGATGAACTGCTCACAGAAGCTAATTAGCGAAATTGTCCAACAAATCAGCATGAAGTTGAATTCCTGCCTCATGATCCCTAAAACTAAATCTAGCATGGTCTATTGCGTGCGGCGAATCCCCGCCCGATTTTAACAAATCCCCACCCGATTACTGACACGAATCCGGCGCCCGGACACCCCAGGCCGAACAGCCTCAGACAATTAAACCAAACAGTTGAATCGAGCGAGAATCAAGAAGAAGTTAGGGTTTGGTTGGGGGGTGGGCACCGTACCTGCATGCACGTCTCGTCCCAGTCGTGGCCGAAGCGGATCATGACCAGCCGCTCCTCCTCGGCGAGGATGGCCTGGTCCACCGCCCAGCCGGAGTGCAGGTGGGGGAGCAGGTACGACATCTCCGCCCCTCGCCGAGAGTCGAGTCGCCGCCGCCGGAGAGAATAATGTGGAGACGAACTGCCGAGGTGAATCAGCAGTGCTGGCGCTGGGCCTGGTTAAAGTAGGACGGCCTGGCGGAGGTGCCAACTAATCCGAGTCGGCCTGCTACCCGAGTCGGTCCTGTGTTAGGGGACCTCCTACTCAGCGCGTTCAGCGCCGCCGAACAAAACTGGCGCTCACTGCGGCGCTTTGGTGGGCCGGCCCACGGACACGTAGCAGCAGCCAAAAAAACCTTAAAAACTTGTTGAGCTGAGGATTCGAACTCGCGACGCTAAATAGCCGTACGCGTCCTCATGGCACCCGCCGGGTTCGGGTGCGGGTAATACGTGCCCAAACCCTTTCTTTTTTGCATCGAATTCAGGACTTTATTAACGTAAAATCATAGTGTTACAATCTGCCCGCAGGCTGAAAACGAGAAACTCAGGGCTTGCATCAAGCCAACTCTCGGTGTCATCAAGTGTGCTGGCTAGACGGGCACACTGATGCGCCGGATTATTACTTTCCCTACTGACATGAGTAACTGAAAGAGAAGCAAAAGAAGCACCGATGTCCTCTAATTCGGTCAAGATAGGCGCGGCTACTGAACGAGTGTTGCTGCGCGAGTTCCACAGATCAACTAGCTCCAAGCAGTCAATCTCCATTATCACATGTGAGAAACCACGGAGTTGCGCAAAGATCATCCCATCACGAAAGGCAAGCAACTCTGCGATGAAGGGGTCCGTTATGCCAACCAGTGGCTTGCACCAGGCACCAAGGAACGCAAAGTGTGATCTCGCCACACCTCCCGCTCCCCCCTTCATGTCCTCGGCATTGAGCGCGCCGTCAGTGTTGATTGTGACCCACCCGGCCTCGGGGGGCCTCCAGCACTGTCCAGCCCTCAGTCTCCTCCGCGAAGAAGGAAAATCCAAGATCGCCAAAGTCTCATGTATCCATTTTAAAGCTTGTATAGGGTCGTAACCATCGCGATCGTGAGTCCAACAGTTCCGTGATGACCATATGCTGTGCATTATTGTTATAATCTTGCATCTTGCCTCATCGGTGAACATAGGGTCGATCAATATATCACGTGTCCACGTGTCTGGGTGCAAGCGTGGAAGATGTAACTGAAATCTATCCTTGCCGCAGCCCAGAAAGCCCTTGCATGAGTGCAGTTGATCAGAGCATGTTGCATGTCTTCGTCTGTTGATTTGCAGACATCACATAGCCCCACCTGTTTTATGTGTCGATGACGCAAAGTGGCCGAGTCAGGGAGAATACCGCGAAGAACTCTCCACCAAAATACCCGGACTTTGGGGACAACTTGTAGTCGCCAAAGAGCAGTCCACAACTGTTTGTTTGCTGATGAAGATTATGTAATCGTCCCTTCCTCTAAAGAGCCCAGCTCGTTGCGAGTCACAAGAGATCGATACGCTGATTTTACAGTGTAGATGCCCGACTTCTCCAAAGCCCAATCCAAAGTATCTTCGCCACCCGCCGGATTAAGTGGTATATTAAGAATGGCTACCGCATCCGGGTGCAAGAAATTCTGACGAATAACTTGTTCATTCCAGCTCCCCGTGTACTCGTCAATAAGTTCTGAAACCCTGGTAAGAGGAGCATTGCCGAGGCGCCCCGTAGGTTTCAGAGTGGTCGTGGTTGGGATCCAGCTATCTGTCCAAGTGGAGATAGTCGAGCCATCTCCAACTCGGTGGATGAGGCCAACCCGAAGTGCTTCCCGCCCAGCAACAATTGCCTTCCAAGTTGCCGAAGCTTTGGCCGGAACTGTTGCACTGAGAAAATCTGTGTGAGGGTAATATTTGCCTTTCAGAACCCTAGCACACAACGAGTTCGGCCTTGTGAGAAGGCGCCAGCCATGTTTCCCAAGCATCGCGAGATTGAACGAATGCATGTTGTGGAAACCCATGCCGCCCTTCACTTTCGGCACCTCTAGCTTGTCCCAAGAGAGCCAATGGAGGGAGCGCTTGTCGATCGAGCTGCCCCACCAGTACTTTGCCATGCATGAAGTGATCGACCTGCAGACTTTCTTAGTCAAGAGGAAACAACTCATACTGAAGGTAGGGATCGACTGGACGACTGTCTTGAGAAGAACCTCCCTAGCTGCGCAAGCCATGTTTCGCTCTGACCAACCCCTCATCTTGTCACGGCATCTTTCCACCATATGATCAAAAGTCCCACTGGTGATTTGTCCAATCGCAGTCGGGAGTCCCAAGTAACGTTCAGAGAAAGCTTCAACGTAAATGCCAAGAGATTGTTTCAAACTCTGTCGTAGGGACTGTCCCGTGTTGCCACTGAAATAGATTGAGCTTTTCTCCCGATTTACTGCCTGGCCGGAGCAGTCAGCGTATATTCGGAGAATGTCATTTTGCCTCTATGTGCTTTGAGCCTTTGCATTGAGGAAGATCAAACTGTCGTCAGCAAAGAGTAAGTGGTTAACCCACGGTGCATGTACGCTCACCCTGATGCCTCTGTCCACATATGCGCCACCGAAATTATTCAGGAGTGAGGCCCTGAGCACATATTAAAAACAAGTATGGTGACATTGGGCATCCTTGGCGAAGCCCCCTTGAAGGGGTGAAATAAGGGAGAAGCTCTCCATTAACCTTGATCGTGAACCTGACCGACGTCACACATTTCATGATCAAACGAATAAAGTTATCACCGAAACCCAGCCTGAGTAGCATCGCCTCGAGATAATGCCATTCCACTCTGTCATATGCTTTGAGCATGTCAAGCTTCACCGCACAACATGCGTTCTTGCCCTTCTTTCGCCTCTTGATAGCATGGATACTTTCATACGCCACCAGAACATTATCTGTGATTAAACGTCCCGGGACGAAGGCGCTTTGTTCCTCACCAATCACCTCATCCAAAATCCCTCGAACTCTATTTGCGATTGCTTTAACTGCAATCTTATAAAGGACAGGGCAAAGTGCAATCGGCCTGAATTGAGAAATTTTCTGTGGATGCCGTACCTTTGGGATCAGTGTGATGGAGGTGTCGTTCAGTCCCAATGGTAGTTCTCCTCCGTTCAGGAACTCAAGCACGGCCACTGTGATATCCTCACCAAGGATTTCCCAATGCCGTTGATAAAACCCTGCTGTGAAACCATCGACGCCCGGGGCCTTAGATGGCTCCATGTCAAACATGGCCTTCTTTACTTCTGCCGCCACATATGGTTTGTTGATATGATCATTCATTTGCTCGGTGACGCTGGGCTGCACACAATTCAATAGATCGTCCATGGGGTGGAACCCTTGTGTCTGGTACAAAGCGTGATAGAAGTTACCAATTTCCTCCTTCACCTCCTCCGGATCTTGCAAGGTTTGGCCCTGGGAGTTCTCCAGAGAAGTGATACGGTTAGTCCTTTTGCGTTGGGCGGCTTGAGCTTGGAAATATCCAGTGTTGCGATCTCCCACTCGTAGCCATAGCACTCGCGACCTTTGCTTAAGCCAGACTTCCTCTTGTCGTAGGGCTTCTCGCAGCTGCGAAGAAACCGCGAGCTCCTCAACCGTCGGCCCACGGCCCGTCGAGACGCTCCGTAGCCGTTCTAGGCGCTTCTGGAGTTTGCGAACCTTCTTTGAGAGATTTCCGAATTCTCGCTCACCCCAGGCACCTAAGTCTTTCTACACTGTTCCTAATGCTTCCACAATTCCTTGCAAACCTCTCTGGCCAGCACCTGCTTGCCACAAACTGCGCACTAACTGGTCATACTGGCTGTGAGATTGCCACACATTTTCATATCTAAAACTTCGCTGAGCTCGAGGCCA
The DNA here is from genome assembly GCA_032464435.1 of Aegilops umbellulata. Lineage (NCBI taxonomy): Eukaryota > Viridiplantae > Streptophyta > Magnoliopsida > Poales > Poaceae > Aegilops > Aegilops umbellulata. Next base: position 475,613,125 of record CP136054.1, read on the forward strand.
ATTGTTGTTCAAAGTTGTTCGAAGCTCGGCTACAACGAAGCAGTGATCTGATTCCACACTACTGAGGTGCTTAACCGAAGTGTACTGATACAAGTTCAGAAACTCCGCATTGGCAAGTGCCCTGTCCAACCTGGCTTTCACATTCGCGAGCCCCAGTTGTCTATTATCCCATGTGAAGGGAATTCCTCTCCATCCCAAATCTTGGAAGGAGCAATCGTCAACCGCATCCCGGAATGCCCTCATCTGGTATTCCGGACGCGCATTGACACTGAAGTGCTCGTCCGCTTGCATCGTTTCATTAAAATCACCCATGCAGATCCATGCATCATGCGGGACAGCAAAAAGCGTGCGGAGAAACTTCCAGCTATGATGTCTATTTTCCACTCGTGGCGCTCCATAGAAGCCAGTGAAACGCCAAATTTTATTATCCTGTTTGACAGATACATCTATGTGAGATTGGCTGAAATTATTCAGACTAACATCAACTTCTTTGGACCAGAAAAGTCCAATGCCTCCACTAAGCCCGTCGCTATCGACGGCATAACAACCAGAAAAGCCTAAAGTAAACTTCAGGTCTTCCACTCTTTTGCCCAAACCCTTACCCGTCTCATCATTTTTAGCCCATACCCATACCATTACCCGCACCCCGGGTGTAAAATTGTTCCCATACCCGTACCCGCGGGTAAAAATACCCAACTCTGTCACCTCACCCAATTGACATTTCAGCAAGTATATTGGAGTGTTTCATCACATATATACAACATTTCACCAATTCAACATGCATATTTCATCATTTTAGCAACATATATACCACAAGTCAACATTTCAGCAACATATAACCCATTTTCAACTCATATAGACAACATTCCAGCACATATTTCAGCATTGCAGCACTTATATACATCATTCCAGCACATATAAACAGCATTCCAGCTCATATTTCAGCATTACAGCACATATAATTAGCATTACAGCACATCTAAACAGCATTTCAGCACATATAGGTAGCATTTCAGCCATAGACATAACACATTTCGGCCATAGATTGGACACAAATAGGTTATAAGTTCGACAAGCAAATATGTTCGACATATAAAGGTTCAACAAGCACATAGGTTTGAGAAAAATAGGTTCAAGTTCAATGCACAAATAGGTTCAAGTCCGACACATAGTCATCATATCAACTTGAACATCTCCTACATGACACAAAATCCAATTGAGTAGATTGATCTTCTCTCCACTTCATCTTCATGAGCCTTGACATCTCACTCAAAGCGCCAAATCCTAGTTTGAGACATATGCAAGAAAGACATGAGAACTTGAATTGTGGAGAGTTATATATTTCCAAGACATAAACAAGAAAGGTATGTGTGCACTTCTTATGTACCTGCATCCCTTCTTGGATGTCTTGAAGGCAAGTCCAAAAGCTAGCTTCTCCTGTGTTAGCATCTACAAAAGTAAACAATTGTCAACAATCTCAAAATAAGAGAAAATATTAATAGAAAGCACTATTTTCTCACCTTTGAACTTGTTTCTAAGCCAATCTTGTGAGCACATTAAAACCTCAACCATATGTGGTGTCAATCGGCTTCTATGGTCATTGAGCTTTCTGCCACTTGTAGAAAAGGCTGATTCTGAAGCAACCGTTGTAACAGGAATAGCAAATATGTCCCTTGCAACTTTCCTTAAGGTTGGATACCTAGTTCCAGCCACTTTCCAGCAATCCAACACGTTGAACTTCTCAACGTAAGGCACTAATCCATCATTCAAGTATTGATCTATTTCACCTTGAAGTCTAGCTGTTGCAGGCATTAGTTGAGCTACAATGTTTTGGAAGACACTCATGATTGCAGGAGCTTTCATTGTAGAAATCATAGATTCTTCATCCGGTGTATATGCCTCATTTTCCACTTCATATTCTTCCAATAATAAGCGCAGACTAGCAACTATGTCATCAACTTTTTCAATGCATTCATAAGAAGATGGCTCAATGCCATGGAGCATGGCAAAGCAAGCTACCAACATTTGCTTCTTGTATCAAGGATCAAGAATTATAGCTATAGCCATTAGACCTTGGATGTCGCTCCAATACTTATCAAATTTTTCAGTCATGCTTTTTGTCATTTCTTTGATAGTGTTGTTGCTAGATGCTTCCCACTGCCTCATTTTCATTTTAATTTCACATATCTTAGGAAAGTACACATTGGTAGTCACATAATCAGTTCCAGAAAATAGCTCGGTTATTTCATAGAACAACCTAAGCCTCTCTACAACATCTACAGCAAAAGTCCATTCTTCTGAACTAGGCAGCCACTCATATTGCTTTTCTTTTTCTTTTGCACGTTCAAAGACAGGTCTATAAGGCAAAGCAACATCAAGCATCACAAAAGTAGAGTTCCACCTAGTCTTGCAATCAAGTCTCGACTTCCTTTTTATTTTCACTTTCTTATACTTGGTCATTTCCGCAAACTTCTCTATCTTTTTTGGTGAGGTGGTCCAATATGCCACACTTTCACGAATGTTTTCTATAGCTGATTGCATAACATCTAAGCCATCCTTCACTATCAAATTCAAAATATGTGCACAACAATGCATGTGAAGTAAAATACCTTCACAAAGAAGCTTACTTTTTCCTATCTTCCCCACAATCTCCGCAATTGCCTTGTCATTGGCGTTGCAATTATCAACGGTCACAGTCAAGAGCTTTTCATCAAGATTCCATTCAACCAATGATTCATGGAGCTGATCAGCTATCACTTCCGCATTATGTGGTGCTGGAACATAAATAAACCTACAATATGCACACGAACGCAATAGTTGACGAAAGCTTATTAATGGACTGCTGAAAATAAGTACAATGAAATGGACTACTGAAAATATATGATGTGGGAACATGTATATACCTCATGAGAATGTTCCTTAGCCTCCAAAACTCATCAATGAAATGGGCTGTAATAGCCATATATCCCTTCTTTTGGCTGTCAGAAGTCCACATATCGGTGGTGACTGTGACCCTTGATTGTACCATACTCATATACTCGATGACCTTCTTCTTTTCTATGTCGTACCTTTCCACAATGTCAGTTCTACAAAACAGAAGAGAAGGAACAGAGTCAATGTTATTTGCACAAGAGAAACAAGAAACATTAAGAGGAAACATAAAACTAAAGACAGAGCAGCATATTACGGTTATTACCTAATAGTATTTCTAGTATGGAGCTTGAACAATGGCTGAAGTGCAGCAACAAATCTCCTAAAACCAACATGGTCCACCATAGACAAAGGATAATCATGCAACACCAACATGTTGCCAAGCTCTGCTCTAGCATACTCTTGATTAAAAGTGTAGCTCTACATGCTCACTTTCCCATCATTCTCGGCCATCACCTTCAATGAGGCTTGATGCAAAGTTTTACCATCCTTCGTCTTCAACTTCCTAAGAGTGCAACTCTGAAGATGCAACTTTAGATGCTTAGTACCATTCCTTGATCCTGCGGTAAGTGTCTTATGACACCAATTACACTTGGCCTTCCATTCTCCATTTATCTTGATCTTCTTCATGTCCAACCAAACCTTAGACGTGAGCTTGCGACTAGATGGTTGATGCGGATGCACCTCTTCCACCTCATCCTCTTCTCCTTCATCGTATGAAATGCTAACATGATTTCCATCTTCATCCATTGGTGTCGCTGTGTCCATGGACTCATCTACTTGGCTTGTATCACTGCACAAGAAAGTTAACAATTCACTATATAGCAGAACCAGATTTTTCCAAACTTAATATACCACACAAAAATGTTTACAGAAACAGTCATAGAAATTGCTTTGTAGAAGTTACAGAAATGATTCACTGTATGTAACCTTCTTTTGTATTACAAGATCAAACTACACTAAATGATTTACAGAAACGATTCACTTTATATAACCTTATTTTGTATATACAAGTTTTTCTCCTAAACTAGAACAAGTCAATGATCTGGAAATAAATTTATGGCATGGCATTCTAACTCCCAAATTTGTTGTTCCAATTCATGGGTATACAAAACTTCTATCCTGAACTAGAACAATAAAATCTGATTCTAAAGATCAACAAGATAACAACATTTAGTACATATTTATCAACACCCACTTTCATGTTACAACATACTTCATACACAACAGAATCAAATAGATCAGTTCATGCATCATAGAATTTTATGGAAAAGTGAGAAAAATTTCACCGCTTTGGTGCCCTTTTCGCTGGTGGGGTCAATTTGTTCCTCGCAGAAGCAGGAGCAGCCGGACTCTGCCGGGTGCTGGCCACCGCCGTCGCGCCTCCACGGCCACGGCCACGACCCACCTTGTCGGGGGTTAGGTGCGACATATGCCAAAGGATGGCTTATCATGGTGGGGGCGAGTAGAACGTCGCCGGTGCCTGGAAGCGGGATGAGGCGTAGACATGCACGCCGGCGGATCTTACCCAGCTTCGGGGCTCTCCGAGGAGATAACACCCCTACTGCTGCTCTGCGGGGTCTCCGCATGGTCACTATGGGGATATGTGTACAAAGTTGCTCCTCGAGCTGTGTTCTGGAGGTAGGAGAGGGCAAGGCTAGCTCTCTCCCTTTTACGCTTCTGTCTAGTGGTAAAAAGATCGAACCCTTTGCATGGGTGCTCCGGGGGGCTTATATAGGCCTACCCCCGGGGGGTACAATGGTAATCCGACTGGGCGCGGGTCCCAGCCATCTGTCTCTTAGGCCGCCGTCTTCTCTGCCGACTCCTGGGGGCCACCTCCGGTGGGCCCCGTCGACCGACCTGGCCACTGTAGCCGCGCCTCTGATGACGTTGGCTGGGTCGTGGGGGCGTGGCAACAGTGCCGCCGCCTGGCGGGCGATCACTGTCGCCACTCCCCGTCTTATCTGGTTAACGGCGTGTGGGGCCCGTGGGAGGAACGGGCCGACTCTCGGAGGCCGACTCCCACGGGGCCCGTCTTCGGGTGCTCTCGCCGTCTTCGTCCCTCCCGCTGACTAGCGGGGCCTGCCGTCTCCAGGCCGTACATGCGGGCCAACGTGGGAACAGTGCTCCGTCGTCAGGGCGGTCGTCAGGGCCAGTATGGCGACAGTGCCGCGCCGGAAGGAGCTCTCCGCCGGTACGGCATACTGTAGCCATACCTGCCCCTGGTAATCAACGTGGGGGAGGGCCGTACTCCGGCCATCCCTGGTCTCGTCCTTCTTCTCGAAGGCAGAGAGTGGTGAAGTCGCGGGCCGACTCCCCATAGTCGGCCTCCCTGGAGTCGCCGATCGGGAGTCACAGCCGTCTCTGGGACTCAGCCGTGAGTGGGTGTCGGCGATGCTGCGGCCGACTCCCAGAGTCGGCTGATCGTCTTGGGATTCTTTGAGGGGCGTAGCCTGCCCCGATGTCTTGAAAGGTTCTGGGTCACGGGTTAGCCTACCCGTGGCCCAATACTCTGACAGTAGTCCCCGAAGCTGGTGAGGCGCCGAGGGAGACCTGTCGAGGAGCCTCAACAGTTTCTTCCTCCAAGTGGATCGTGGGGTGGTGATCTTCATCGAGGCCGCCTCCGACAGGCCGACTATGGGAAGCCAGACTCGTCGAAGGTCCTCTTGCTCTTCAAAGAGTTTGAAAGTCGTGGCGGGACTCAGGCGGCGTGCCTGATAAGCCACACGACCGCTGCCTGTTGCGGACCCGCCGAGGGACGCCACGTGGCCGAGCCAGTCTGCCAGCCCACGCGCGCGACGGGACAGGCCCATGGGTGGGGCTCGCCATTACCGCGCCTCGGCCCTCGAACGGATCCATTGCGGCCGCGCGGGCGGTTGAGCTTCTCAGCGCAGTAAATGCGCGTGGTAACTCCCATGGTAAATCGTGGGGGCCGTGGGGGCGTGGGCGCAGTTAATCCCACGACGTCCCTTTGGCTCTTCAGCCCGCATGCCTATAAGTGGGCGGAGGGAACGGGGCGGCGAAGCACGCGCGCCCGCTCCCCTCTGCTCCCTTTGCTTCTTTTCTCCTCCTCCTTTCTCCCACCGCTGCCGCGCCGGACCGCGCCCTGCACGTAGCGATGAGCTCTTCCTCCGCCGCCGCGCCCGCCGCCGTGCGCTCCGGCGTATGGGATGGTTCTAAGATCGACGACGACATGATTGACTTCCTCCACAAGACGCGTCGTGTCCCCGGCGCGCACCTCGTGCAGGCCCGCGCTCCGCCGCCGACGGAGGTGACGCCATCGCCGGAGGAGGGCGAGCGGCTCGTGTTCCGCTCCCACCTCATGCGCGGGCTGGGGCTGCCGGCGAGCGGGTTTTTCCGCTCGTTCCTGGAGTTTCATGGCCTCCAGCCGCACCACCTCACTCCAAACACGGTGGTGCTGCTGGTGGCCTTCACTGCATTGTGCGAGGGCTTCCTCGGCGTTCTCCCCACCATCGAGCTGTGGGGAGAGTTCTTCCACTCCAAGCTCGGCACGCATGTCGCCGGCGTGCCAGCTCAATGTGGTGCCTTCATCGCGCTGCGGAGGTCGACGGCCGACAACCCGTTCCCCGCCATCCAGCTGATCAAATCGGTGAAGATGTGGCAGCGCTCCTATTTCTATGTGAAGAACGTCGCCTCTGACGGCGACTGGGTTAACCTGCCGGCTTACGCAGCCGGCGCACTAGCCAGGAGGCAGCCCAGCTGGTCCTACCGCGCCAAGACGCTGACTCCGGCTGGAGCCGCCGCCGTATCGTGACTTCGAGTGCTGACGCAGTCGGCCGGCTTGACTGGGGCCGACCTGCTGGCCGCCTTCGTGATTCGCCGAGTCCTCCCGCTCCAAGGCCGGCCTCATCTGATCTGTCAGATGAGCGGCCACCGGGACCCCAGTCGGACGTGCACCAAGGACATGCCTCACGTGGAGGTGGCCGACACGGTGAACTACATCGCGAACTGCGGCCTCTCAAAGGATTGGCAGTTCGGCCTGGAGCCATACTCGCGCGCCAACCCCCCGCCGGTGGTAAGTGATTCTTCTTCTTCTTCTTTTTCAGCCGAATCCGACTCCTGACCTCTTTATTCTTATCTCTTGAACCAGAACCCTCTCCTCCAGCCCGCGGCCGGTGCCACGGGGCCGCCCCACCAGTTCGCCCCCGATCGGGCGGAGAGCGACGTCGACGACCCCGACTTGGGGGCGGCGGCGATGGAAGCCGACGTCGAAGGAGGCGGCGAAGGAGAGGAAGGCGGCCCCGGGCCCTCGGCCACCTTCGCCGACTGGCCCGCCGGCGAAGATGGGGGAGTCGCCCCGCGCCATCAACCGAGGCAAGACGGCGCAAGGAAGCGTCGGGCCGGGCCGAGTTCCCTCGGAGGCCGAGAAAAGAAGTTTAAGGGGGCGGCCGCCGCGACCAAACGGGAAGAGGCGGTCGCGAGGGCCCATCGCTTCCGCAAGGAAGTGAAGAAGCCGCCATTGTCTTCTGGGTACGTGCTTCTCCTCCTAGTGTTGTTTTATCTCTTGGTGGATTTTGTCTGAGTCCTTACGTGTCTTCCTGTTCCAGCGCTCCCCTCACTCTTGGGAGAGTCGCCGCCGCCTCCATCAGGGGGTCGGTGGAGTCGTCCGCCACGACTCGGCGTATCGACCCCGCTGCCGACCTCCGGGAAGCGACGGAACGGAACGCGCAGGAGAAGCGCGACGAGGACGAAGCCGCCCGCCGGGAGAAGGCGGAGGCCGAGAAGGCGGCCGCCTCCACCCAGGAGGGGTCGGAGGGAGCAGAAGCCGCTGCCGCGGCCAAAAAGCGGGCCGAAGAAGCCGCGCGCCATCAGTTGGCGTTGCTCGTTGTCCCATTGCGCTCGGCGCCGCCTCCGGATCCTATGGAGCAGTCTGGGGAGGACGGCGGGGAACATGCCGTCGTGGAGAGGGAGGGCGGCGATGCCTCCGGTCTGGACACTGTGGTGCCGCCACCACCGCCCCCGCCGCCATCGGGAGGCGCAAGGAAAGAACAGCCGGCAGACCCGCCGGTGCCGCCGACCACGGACGAAACCGAGGCGAACTTGCTTCTCCAAGTCGCCTCGCCGACACGCCGCCGTCTGGAGAAGGCGACTTCAGCATCGCGACCTCTGGAGACCGGAGCGTCCAGCTCGGCCGCCCCAGACGTTGAGGTGATGAGCGCCGCGCCCGTCGGGTGGGTGCGAGGAGGCGGTACCGGCCCGCTGAACCAGGCGCTCCTGGACGTCCAGGCGAAGCTGCGGGCCAAGAGCGACGCCCTCCAGAACTGCACCAAAGCGCATCTGGCGTCGCGTGCGGCCGTCCGGGTATGTTTCTTCTGTTTTTGTTTTTCTTGCTCTTCTTTGTGGGGGCGCGCCAGCGCACCCACTGGGTGTAGTCCCCGAGTTCCGAGCCGGCTGCTGAGCAGGCGGGTTGGAACTCTACTGGCGAGTTTCAGACGCTTATTCTTTTTGAAAATGCTTATCATAGGACTACCACAACCTCCGAGTCACCGTCTTCAACCGCAATGTTGAAGAGCTGGGCAAGCGGACTGCCGACTTGTCGGAGAGCCGGAGTAAGTTTCCTTCTTTGCGGGGGCGCGCTGGCGCACCCGCGGGCTGTAGTCCCCGAGATTCGGGCCGACTGCTGCGCAGTCGGGCCGGATCTTCTTGGCGACCTTTTTTGACGACTTGTGTCCTTTTTCTTCTTTCTTCAGAGGCCAACGCCGTTCTTCAGCAGCAGCTGGGCGAAGCCAACACCGCCTTGCGCGCCAAGGAGGTGGAGTGTGGCAAGCTCGTCACGGAGCGTGACCTGCTGGCCGCGCAGCTGGCGGAGCAGAAGGAGCTGCTCAAGAAGGCGCAGGAGGAGGCGAGGGAGAGGGAGGCTGGGCTCCAAGCCGAGTTCGAAGCCGAGCGCTCCTCCTGGACCGATAAGGAGGCGATGCTGACCTCCGGCTTCCACGAAATTGAAGATATCGTTGATGGTAAGTTTTCTTTACTCGTTTCCTTCGGGCAGCCAACTGTGGGCCGACTCTTGCCCTTTCTGACTTGCTTCTCTTTTTTCCGTCTTGGTAGATTTCTTCCCAGGCCATGCGCAAGCCGCCGTTCAAGCCATCGAGGCCGATCGCGAAGCGTGGAGGGCGGCCGGCAAGGAAGTTGCTGCCAACGCCGCCCGGACTCTCGATGAACAACTTTTGAGCGTCGAGGCTCGCCTGCGGCCGGCTCACCGGATGCTGCGCCGACTTCAGCGCGCCGGCGCCCAGGCGATTGCTGCTTTGTGGCCGGAGATGCCGATTCTGCGCACCCCCAGCCGGACAGCCGACTGGCTGGAGGTCGCAGCAGGCCGCTTGGAGGCCTGGAAAGGCTCCTCGGCACGCGCCGGAGCGCGTTGTGCCTTGGAGTTCATCAAGGCGTGGTATCCGGACCTGAGCCTGGACCAGCTGGCCACGCTCCGGGCTGAGGCCCAGCCGGAGCTGGCAGCCATGAAGGGCGACTTTGTCAAGCGTGCTGCGGCACTCGCCGAGTACGTCGACCCCAATGTCTTTGTTCCTGAGCTGGCTGACAATGGCGAGGAGGCGCCGCCGGAATGGTTCGGGATGAACCCGAACTACGGCGAGGACTCGGCAGAGGTAATCGGCTCCAGTGTCGAGGAGGGAGGCGAGGTGGAGATCGGTGACGAGATGGAGGCGCCAGAAGCCGGAGCGGGCGATCATCCTCAGCTCGACCGTGCCTCCAACAACGAGCCGCGCCCAACTGCGCCGACTGCTGCTGGAGGTGATCAAGCCGAGTCTGCCCAGCCGGCTGCCCCAACTTCCGACACCGCCATCTCCTCTGAGCTCCCGAACCCGTCTGCGGCTTCATAAGCCGTTGCCTTGCTTTATTTATCTGCTTAGTATCTGCTCGAAGAATTTTCTTAATTCGCACAATTCCACCCACTGGGTGTATTTTGAACTTCCGTTCAATGATTCGGCCAATGGCCTTTGTGATGTAAATATTTATCTGGGTTCTATCATTTCTTGCTTATTGCTCTTTTGGCTTTTTCCTTTTGCCGCCTTCCCCTAGATATCGTCTTTGCCAGTCGGGCAGCCGCTTCGTGGACTGCCGTTGGATCAAATACTTGGCTATTTTGGGGAAGGCAAGTACTCAGCCATTCTAGAGTTTGGTTAGCAAGTCGGATAGAAAACAGTAAGCCGACTATTCGGAGTTGGATTTGTGAGGAACTGCTGGAAAGCCGGCTCGAGCTATGTTTGTGCTTTGAGTCCTTAGCCATTTTTCGTGTGGGCACCCATTCTTCCCTACTCCTGCCCGCCGGGCAGCTGCTCTGCGAGCTGCGGCTTCTAACAGGAGGCGGCTTAAGCACCACACACTACTTGTCCGACTGCAGGAAGCGTTTTCATAGCGCAAGACGGCAAGTCCCCGGGCCGACTAGTCGAGCCCGGCGCCAAGCGGCATAACAAAGAGTAGCATACTCGGAAGCATAATACTTATTATACAGGTGTTGAAAGGGGCAGTCCCCGAGTCCGTCTCGGGGGGCCCAGAGTCTTGGTACTTCGGTACAAAAGGGTAGCGTGGTACATACTGCATCAGCTGTAAAATCTTTGAAGAAGATTCGCGTTCCATGGTCGCTCTGTCTCTTTCCCGGAGTCGTCCCTCTTTCGTGCTCGGGGCTTCTGAGCGTTGATCAGGTAGCAGGAGTCGTTGCCTAGCACCTTGCTGATGATGAAGGGGCCTTCCCAAGGTGCAGACAACTTGTGCTGGCCGGCTGTTCGCTGGATCAGCCGGAGCACAAGGTCGCCTTCTTGGAAGGATCTCGGCCTGACCTTCCTGTTGTAGTAGCGACGTAGGCTCTGCTGGTAGATGCTGGACCGGCTGAGTGCCAACAGCCGGCCCTCTTCCAGCAGATCGACGCCGTCTTGTCGTGCTTCTTCTGCTTCCTCCGCAGTGTACATCGTGACTCACGGGGAGTCGAACTCTATATCCGTTGGGATGACGGCTTCAGCACCGTAGACGAGGAAGAAGGGTGTGAAGTCGGTCGACTTGTTTGGAGTCGTGCGTAGACTCCAGAGGATGGCTGGCAACTCGTCAAGCCAACAGCCGGCCGAACGCTCCAGTGGTTCGACCAACCGAGGCTTGATGCCGGACAGGATGAGGCCATTCGCCCGCTCCACCTGCCCGTTCGATTGTGGATGGGCAACGGACGCTAAGTCCAATTGGATGCCCTGCGTCGCGCAGAAACGGGCCAAGGCGCCTTTGGCAAAGTTGGTGCCGTTGTCGGTGATGATGCTGTGCGGTATGCCATACCGAATTGTGATGTCTGAGATGAATGTCACGGCAGTCGGACCATTCAATTTCTTGATGGGCTTCACTTCTATCCACTTGGTGAACTTGTCCACCGCGACAAGCAGATGAGTTAGGCTGCCTCGTGCCGTCTTGAAGGGTCCCACCATATCCAGGCCCCAAACTGCAAAGGGCCAGGCGATGGGGATAGCCTTGAGTGCTGAAGCCGGCTGATGCGGCTTGGATCGGAACTTCTGGCACCCCTTGCATTTCTAGACCAACTCCTTGGCCTCTTTGAGGGCAGTCGGCCAGAAGAAACCGTGTCGGAAGGCTTTGGCGACGAGCGCTCTTGAGGCCGCATGGTGGCCGCACTCGCCCTGATGGATATCTCTGAGAATTGCTTGGCCTTCCTCTGGCTCGACGCAGCGCTGGTAGATGGCTGTGACGCTGCGTCTGACCAGCTCTCTGTTGATTATGGTGTATGCTGCCGCTCGGCGTTGTATTTGCCGAGCCAAGGTTTCATCAGTTGGTAGCTCCTTGTTCACCAAGAATTTGAGGATGGGCTGGGCCCATGATGGTGTTGTTATCTCTTCAACCGACAGAACTGCGACTTGGACGAGGGCGGCCGGGCTGGGAGGCGGAAGGCTGGGGTCCGCGGCCGCTTGCTGGATTAGTGAAGTCCCCGGGCCGAGTGGTGCAGTCCCCGGGCCGAGTTCTGGAGTCTTTTCTCTGGTCGCCGCAATCCTCGGGCCGAGTTCCGAAGTCCCCGGGCCGGCTTTGACTGCGGCGTTCTTGGAGTCATCCGCGAGGGTTTTTGCGCCGTTTGCTTGGGCTTTGGAGTCGGATCCGACTTCTTCTGGAGGAGCCGGCACAAAAATGGAGTCTGACTCTGGCGAAGGCTTGATGGATGGCTTGAGGAGGTACTGAAGAGCGACGCCGGATGGTATTGCTTGGCGAGTGGAGCCGATTCGTGCCAAAGTATCTGCCAGGTTGTTGTCGTTTCTTGGCACGTGGAGGAACTCGCACCCCTTGAAATATCCGCAGAGTTGTTGCACGAGGAATCGGTAGCTTGCCATGTTTGCATCCTTGGCGTCCCAGTCGCCAGATGATTGCTGGACCACCAAGTCGGAGTCGCCATAACACAGGATCCGGCGAATGCCGAGCTCTTTGGCAAGCCGGAGCCCGTGAATGAGCGCCTCGTACTCGGCGACGTTGTTGGAGGCGGCGAAATGGATCTGCAGTGCATACTGGAGCTTGTCGCCTTTGGGAGAGGTGAGAACAACGCCGGCAACCAAGCCGGTGCGCATCTTGGAGCTGTCAAAATGCATCTGCCAATGAGTGGAGTCGGGCGCTGGCGGCAGGTACTGGGTCTCGGCCCAGTCGACGAGGAAATCGGCCAGTGCTTGCGACTTGATGGCGGTGCGGGGTTGATAGTAGATCGTGTAAGGCGCCAACTCTATGGCCCATTTGGCCACTCGGCCAGACGTGTCTCGGCTTCCAATGATCTCGGCCAATGGGGCTGTGCAGACCACTGTGATTGGATGTTCTTGGAAGTAAGGCTTCAGCTTCTTGGCGGCGAAGTGCACGCTGTAACACATCTTCTGGTAGTGGGGGTAGTTCTGCTTGGAGGTCGACAGTACTTCACTCAGGTAATATACCGGTCTCTGGACTAGTGTCGGGACCCCGATCCTAAGTCACACCGATCTAGCATGTAACACATCATATCACTTTGCGGCCTCACGCACGGTATTCCCACGGGTGCCACCTTACCTGGCCCGGGACCGTTTGCGCCTTTTGGCTCACGTATATGATAGTGTCGCTAGCATCCATATGACAAAGAACCCGGGCCGACATGGCTAGTCGTGAACCCCAGGCGGCACTAACTCATGAGGACAGGCATACATGAATCACATCGAGCATGTCGGTCAACAACGTATAAATCCGGGCTGTAGCACTGGGCTAACAGGACTCCGGTAACCCGGGCTGTAGCAGGCTAGGCAGGACTCCGGATAACACCGCGTGACATTTCCCCGAAGGGACAGACATAGGAACGAAGTGAAACACATGCCGGCCAGTCAAGTGTTCCGAGCAGTAGTGCTGGGCTAGCAGGACTCCGATGAACCGGGCTGTAGCGGACTACTATCGCTCAGAAGTCACTAGACTACATTTCCCCATATGATAGGCTGCCAAGGATAAACAACTAGATTGTCGGATCCCACACATAGCAATACACGTCACACGTACGCATAACATGCAAGTATGTGCTGTACAACATGGCATCACAACATAACGCAAACTTATATAGACAAAGGCCCAAAAGAGCCACATAGCATTAAATACAAGCAAGGGTCACATGACCCATCATTCAGAGCATACAAGCAACAAGCGGAAGCATTACATGTCTGAGTACAGATAACTACAAAAGAAAAAGGCTGAAGCGCCTGAATATCTACAACCTCCGATCAAGATCGTAGCTGAGGTACAAGCTACTTGTCGAAGTCCACGTAAACTAGTAAGACCGAAGTCTCCGCTGCAAAACATAAATAAAGCAACATGAGTACAAAGGTACTCAGCAAGACTTACATCACATCCTATCATACATGCATTTGTATCAATAAGGTAATGTGGGGTTTAGTTGCAGCAAGCCAGCTTTGACTCTGTGGCTATCCTGTACTACGACTGCTGGTAACTCTTTTGAGGTGGCGCACACGAGTCCACTAATCACCACATCAATACACTACTATGGATTCATCCCCGTCTCACTACGAGAAGGCCATCCATAGCACTCACACTTTTCTTGAGCATTTTAGAGTATCCACTTCAAGTTGTCTATGTACCACGTAAGCATCCAAGAAGTCCATAACCGAGGACACGGCTATTCGAATAGATCATGATAACCCTGCAGGGGTGTACTTCTTCACACACGCTCTCACCACTTATCACCATGTACACGTCATGTATCTCGGCAACCTTCAAGCGGAAGCCTGGCGAGGGTGTCGGCCACGACCTGACTAACCACACAAGACTCTAGTCCAGGTTTATCGCCTATTCGGGTTCCATCCGCGAGGAGATCCGGCCGGGGTGTCGCTCACGGCCCCAAACGATGTGTACAGGGTTCCCGAGCCCACCATCCGGGTGCCACTCGGTACACCGGGCCACGTGTGCCTAGTCTGTCCCAAGCCCACCTGGCCGGGTGCCACTTGGTAGACTACTAACACTACCTACAAACACCAGAAACTATTTGCAACTCCTGGACAGAGATCAAGTGGGTTAATAAGTCGAGAGGGGCACTTAAGCATTCCAATGCGTGGTAGTAGCTAGTCATTGGACAACATACACAGAACTCAGTGCTTAAGGACGGTTCCAATGAGACAACCCACCATGTACTCCTACATGGCCTCTCACCGCTACCTTTACCAAATCGTGTTCACACGTTCACTCTCAGCATCGGAACATATCATATCACTCCAATCCATTCCCAACGAATCAGACCTGACACAACTCTAAGCAATAGCAGGCATGGCATGGTAGAAGCACAACATGGCTCAATCAACTCCTACACATGCTAGTGGGTTTCATCTATTTACTGTGGCAATGACAGGTCATGCAGAGGAATGGGTTCAACTACCGCAGCATAAAGTAGCAGTTGAATCGTTGTTGTCCTAATGCAATAAAAGAGAGCAGGAGCGAGAGTGGGATCATATCGGAATGAACAAGGGGGGTTTGCTTGCCTGGCAGATCAACAAGGAAGGCACTGCTCCTCAGACAGGTACTCTGGAACGGTCTCCGGAGCAGGACCTATCGAGAAGGAACGGTGTCGGCAATCAGAATACAAGCATATGCAACAATATGATGCATGATCATGGCATGAAGATGTGATGCTGTTTGAGCTAATGCAGCTAGAGTTCATTCGGTTGAAGTCCATTTGAACCAAACATTCAAATGCAACTCCAAGTTAAGCTCTTATATATGCCATATATATGTTTTCACCTATACAGCAGGTTTAGGTTGGTTTGTCATGCATGAAACTGGTACAGATAGATAGATTGAATTTTTCTGATGATTTTTCATATATAAATCATTTCAATCCGAGCTACTGTTGAATTGATATGATTTTTTGAAGTTTTGAATAATTTCTGGAATTTCCTATTTGAAAATAATTTCAGAAAATAAATAATTGCGTCAGCATGACGTCATGCCTGCGTCAGCAGTCAACGGCGCTGACCAGGTCAACCTGACGTGTGGGGGCCACACGTCAGTGACACAGGGGCTAATCCCGGTCAAACCCGCGCTGACCGGGGTTTGACTTGGCCCTGGGGCCCACGGTCAGTGGCTTAGGGGGTGGTTTAGGTGGCAGGGTTAGCAGCTAATCACGCCACGTCAGCCTCGCCGGAGTTTCGCCGGCGACGACCAAAACCCGCGGCGGCGACTCGCCGGACTTGCGCTGCGAGCGGCGTTTGGACGCGCGGAGACCACGGGAGCGAAGCCCGCGCTCGCGCGCATCCAGTGGAACACGCGGGAGGCTGCGGGGGCGGCGGAGCTCGCCGGAGCAGAGCTCAGGGCGGCGGCCGGAGCACGGCTTCGAACGGGAGCGAGCTACAGGGCACGGCGGGGGCTGCGGAGGGCATCTATGGCCTCCTGGCGTCACCAGGAGCACGGTGACGCGCATGGAAGTGGCTGCCTTGGGCTCTGGCCACCGTGGCGCCATGGCCGGCGGCGTGGAGCTCGCGGGCGCGGTGGTTGAGCTAGCTGGACGGGGCAAACGAGCACGGGGAGGAGGGGGAAACGGAGTAGAGCTCACAGCGGATCCAGCGGAGGCGTCAACGAGCTCGGGGAAGCACTGGTGCGGCCGGAGCGTCGTCGGCGATCTCGGGCAGTCGGTGACGAAGACGATGATGGTGGCGGCGATGCAGCGCGTCCCTGGTCGCTTGGCTCGTCGAGGACGATGCGGGCGACGAGGCGGAGCACCCGGACTCGGAGAGAGGGCGAGGGGACGGCGGGGAGCGCGTCGGCGGTGAGCTGCGGCGACGACCCGTTCGGTGGTGGGGAGAGGGAGGATTCCAGGGGAGGAGGGAGAGCGAGGGAGAGGGAAAGAGGTGCGGGCGTCGCGTGGCGACGTTCGACGAGGCCAGGTCGAAGAGGGGAGGGCAGGCAGGCAGCTGCCGTGGCGCGCATGCGCGCGGCGCGCGGCGACCACGCTCCCGGCGTCCTCCTGGCGCGGTGGAGACGACGACTGGCACTGCCAGTCGGCTGGGCCGGCCTGTTGGCCACTGGGCCAGGCCTCAGGGAGGTAAGTGCAGGTAAGTTTTTCCCATTTACTTCTCTTTTCTATTTTCTGACATTTGTTTTGATTTAGTAATAATACTAAATCATTTTATTTTCTTATGCCAATTTTTGTAGGAACTAGTGGTATTATTCCAGAGCTCCCCAACAAGTGGCACAATTTTTGGACATATATTATATATATAACAGATATATATCCAATGCAAATAATTATTGCATTAATTCCAAATGGCCAAAAATAAATACTTATGAGGTCCTGGAAATATTGGTTTGATTTTCATCTCTGTCCAACATTTCCAAAGAGCAACATGAACATTTTCTTGGACCTTTTTTGGAGCAATTTTTATTTGGGTCATTTCCGGAAATGATTTCTGAGGATTTCATAATTCCCCATTTCAAATTTAAATAGAATTTAAACATGATGCACACATGACTAGCTAGCCTTGAGCATACCAGAACTAGGGATGTGACAACTCACCCCCACTTGAAAAAATCTCGTCCCGAGATTCAGGGGTCGATGGAAAGAAGGTGGGGTACTCCAGTCGAAGACGATCTTCACGCTCCCAAGTAGCTTCTCTCTCGGAATGATGAGACCACTGAACCTTGAGAAACTTGATGTTCTGGCGTCGAGTGACACGCTCTGCTTGATCCAGAATGCGGACGGGGTACTCTCGATAAGTGAGGTTATCTTGGAGATCAAGCGTTTCGTGGTCCACTCCGCGGATAGGATCCGAGAAGCAACGCCTGAGTTGAGAGACGTGGAAGACATCATGAACTCGAGAAAGATGAGGGGGTAGTTCCAACTGGTAGGCAACCTCTCCTCGTTTAGCGAGAATGCGAAAAGGACCAATGTAACGAGGAGCCAACTTGCCCTTGACACCGAAACGATGGGTACCCTTCAAAGGGGTGACCCGAAGGTAAGCCTTGTCGCCAACTTCATAAGCCACTTCCTTATGACGACGGTCATACTGGCTCTTTTGACGAGATTGGGCTGTTTTCAAATTCTCACGAATGATGCGAACTTGCTCTTCTGCCTCCTGGATCATGTCCGGTCCAAAGAATTGTATTTCACCGGTTTCTGACCAGTTCAAAGGTGTTCGACATCTTCGCCCATAGAGAATCTCAAAAGAAGCTTTCTTGAGACTGGATTGGTAGCTATTGTTATAAGCAAACTCGGCGAAAGGAAGGCACTTCTCCCAATCCATACCGAGTGAGATAACGCAAGCTCTAAGCATGTCTTCGAGGATTTGGTTGACCCTTTCCACCTGACCACTTGATTGAGGGTGGAAAGCGGTACTGAAGGAAAGATGGGTGCCCATGGCAGTTTGGAAACTCTCCCAGAAATGAGAAGTGAAAAGACTACCACGGTCTGAATTGATCTCTAGTGGAACACCATGAAGTGACACTATTCGAGAAATGTATAAGTTAGCAAGCTGACTAGCAGTGATACTCTCTCGAACAGGTAGGAAGTGAGCCACTTTGGAAAGACGATCAATGACTATGAAGATAGCATTATTTCCTTTCTTGGTCCTGGGAAAGCCAGTGATGAAGTCCATACCAACTTTATCCCATTTTCACTCAGGAATGGCTAAAGGCTGAAGGGTGCCAGCATGCCTTTGATGTTCTGCCTTAACGCGACGACAAACGTCACAGTTAGCAATGAACTGAGCGATTTCTCTCTTCATCCTGGTCCACCAGAACCTCTGGCGTAGGTCCTGATACATCTTAGTACTACCGGGATGAATCGTGAGAGGAGATTCATGAGCCTCCTTAAGGATCAGCTGTCGCAGATGTTGATTCTTGGGAACCACCAAGCGATTCTCAAAGAAAACAACACCCCGATCATCTATAGAGAAACTACCACCAACTCCCTTGTTAATGTTTCTCTTGATCCGGGAAATTCCCGTATCCTGCTTCTGAGCAGAGATGATTTGATCCACAAGAGTGGGTTTCGCCACCAAGGTAGAAAGGAATCCGTGAGGAGCAATGTGAAGGTTAAGCTTACAGAATTCCTCATGGAGAAGTGGTTGGCCCTGCTGCAACATGAGATTGTTGCAATAGGACTTACGACTTAGCGCATCAGCCATGACATTGCCCTTGCCTGGGGTGTAAGTAATCCCTAAGTCGTAATCTGAGATCAACTCCAACCAACGTCTTTGCCTAAGGTTCAAATCTGGTTGGGTGAAGATATACTTGAGACTCTGGTGATCGGTGTATATCTCGCAACGTTTACCAAGAAGGTAATGTCGCCATGTCTTAAGTGCATAGACTACGGCTGCAAGCTCTAGATCATGTGTAGGATAATTATCCTCATGTGGATGCAACTGTCGAGATGCATAGGCAATCACATGACGATCCTGCATAAGAATGCAACCTAGTCCCTGTCGTGAGGCATCACAGTAGATAACAAAGTCCTTAGTGAAATCAGGTGGCACAAGTATGGGAGCAGAAGTCAGGCGTCTTTTCAGTTCCTGAAAACTGTACTCACACTGTGGGGACCACTCGAACTTTTTATCTTTCTTGAGAAGTTCCGTGAGAGGTTTGGCCACTTTAGAGAAGTTTTCAACAAAGCGGCGACAATAACTGGCTAGACCAAGGAAACTCCTAACTTGCTTAACGGTTTCAGGTGGAGTCCAATCAAGAACGGCCTGAACTCTCTCGGGATTGACAGCAATGCCCTTACCAGAGATCACGTGGCCAAGATAGGTCACTTCTGGCAACCAAAATTCGCACTTGGAGAACTTGGCATAAAGGCGGTGCTCTCTGAGTTTTTCTAGCACAAGTCTAAGATGTTCGGCATGCTCTTCCTCGTTCTTCGAGTAAATAAGAATATCATCAAGGTAAACCACGACGAACTTATCTAAGTACTCCATGAAGATCGAGTTCATCAAGCGGGAGAAAGTAGCTGGAGCATTGGTTAGACCAAAGGACATGACGGTGTACTCGTACTGGCCATAACGAGTGACGAAAGCCGTCTTAGGAATGTCCCCGTTTCTGATCTTGATTTGGTGGTAGCCTAACCTTAAATCCATCTTGGAAAAGACTGAGGATCCAGCGAGCTGATCATACAGGTCGTTGATCCTGGGGAGCGGATACTTGTTCTTTATCGTGACCAAATTAACGGGACGATAATCTACAACCATCCGGTCCGTACCATCCTTCTTCTTGACAAAGAGGACGGGGCAAGCCCAGGGAGAAGAACTAGGACGGATGAAACCCTTTTGCAAGGACTCATCGAGTTGTTTCTTAAGCTCGGCTAGTTCTAAGGGTGCCATCTTATAAGGTCTCCTAGAGATTGGAGCAGTTCCTGGGATAAGATCTATGACGAACTCTACATCCCTGTCAGGTGGAACACCTGGCAGTTCTTCTGGGAAGACATCCGGAAAGTCACGGACTACCGGAATATCCTCAAGGTCTGGAAGAGGGCTGGCATTAAGAGAATAAAGCTGACGCTTTGCAATTTTGGTGGAGACAGTGACTATCTTGCCAGAGGGGTGTGTAAGTTGAACAGACCTGGTATAACAATCAATCTTGGCATAATGAGCTTTCATCCAGTCCATACCCAAGATGATGTTAATATCTGTAGACTTGAGGGCTATAAGTGATGCAAGGAATACAAGTCTATCGACAAGGATTTCATTACCATGGCTTATTCTGGTAGTTTTCCATCTAGACCCTGGAGTTTGGATTTCAAGTGGAGTTGGCATATCACAAAATGACATGTCATGCAAACGAGCATAGTCTTCAGAGATGAAGGAGTGAGATGCTCCGGTATCGAAAAGAACCGAAGCTGGATGACAGTTGACAAGGAGTGTACCAAGAACGACATCTGGATCATCATGAGCGTCTTCAGCTGAGACGTGATGCACACGTCCACGTTCAATGGGAGCTGACTTGACATTAATCATCTTGCATGGTGGCTTATCACGGCCAACAGACTTCTCGGGCGGGGGTGGAGCATAACTGGCTTGGGAGCAGTCACGTGCATAGTGTCCTGGCTCTCCGCATGTGAAGCAAGTCCCTGAAGTTGGACGTGGACCCGCATTAACAAGCGGTCTGCCGATAGGTCTGGGTGGAGCATGTAACTGAACTGGGTGAGGCGCCACACAAGATGGCCTCGGTGAATAACCGGGTGGAAGGGCAGAGTTCGGAATCCAAATCCGGCGCTTCTGAGAACTAGAACCGGAGGAAGAAACCAAATCACGGGTGTGCTTGCGAGACTCCTCGTAGGTGAGCTGAGCTGTCTCTGCGTTAATGGCCTTGTTCACAAGAGCCTGGAATGTATTGCATTGGTGCAAGTGGAGATCACGACGCAACTTGGGGTTGAGACCCTTCCGGAACCTAGCTTGCTTCTTGGCGTCTGTGGACACTTCTTCTGTAGCATAGCGGGCGAGGTTCTCAAACTCTCTACTGTAAGCATCAACAGCCATCTTACCCTGGGTGAAACTACAGAACTCTTCTCTCTTGCGATCGATGAGGGCTTCAGGAATGTGATGCTCGCGAAAAGCTTCAGTGAAATCTCTCCAGGTAGGTATCTGACCAGCTGGAAGCATAGCCTCGTAGTTCTGCCACCAAAGACTAGCAGGACCTTCCAGATGATATGCAGCATAAGTGACCTTGTCTCCTTCAGCCACGTTCGCGGAACGTAACTTATGAGTGATGCTACGGAGCCAGTCATCTGCATCGAGTGGCTCGATGGAATGATGAAAGGTAGGTGGGTGCAAGCGAATGAAATCATGAATGGTTGCAGACCCTTTGAACTGAGGTGTGGTATTCTCCTCGATACGTGCTAACAAGCGGTTGGTCTCACGCTTGTTCATCTCAACCTCTAACATGAACTTTGCCAACAAAGACTGATCGGGAGGATCCTCATCCCTACCATCTCCGCGGTTCTGGCTACAAGCAACAGAACTTCGTTTAACTGATGACATCCTAAGAAACGAAACCAAGGACGAATCAGCATCAACTATAGCCTATAGAATGTAGGACAAGGAAATTAGTAACTCTCAAACTCCTAGGGCAATTCCGGCAGCATAACGGCAGTAAAATGCTCAAAATGAGACATTCAGTAAAAGACGAGGTAGCACCATACTCAACATCACCACTCAAGGTTCTGAAATGTTACTAAACATGCTACACCAGAGGTACTCGAGCTGGGATAAGACTCTGATCAACCAATCCTAAGAGACTACGGATTAGTAACACGTGATCCTGATAGACAGAAGAGATAGCCTAGTCCCTTAACCCCGTAGGAAATATAGGATGACTCAGATCAGAAGGGCATGGGATATAAGGAGTAAAAAGAGCCTTACGTTCCCTTCCACAATCAATTCCCCTATATAACTAAAGAATTTCTAGACTCAACTTCGACCAGGCTGGCTTGGAAATCCTACAGGCAGTCAGGCTCTGATACCAAAGCTGTCGGGACCCCGATCCTAAGTCACACCGATCTAGCATGTAACACATCATATCACTTTGCGGCCTCACGCACGGTATTCCCACGGGTGCCACCTTACCTGGCCCGGGACCGTTTGCGCCTTTTGGCTCACGTATATGATAGTGTCGCTAGCATCCATATGACAAAGAACCCGGGCCGACATGGCTAGTCGTGAACCCCAGGCGGCACTAACTCATGAGGACAGGCATACATGAATCACATCGAGCATGTCGGTCAACAACGTATAAATCCGGGCTGTAGCACTGGGCTAACAGGACTCCGGTAACCCGGGCTGTAGCAGGCTAGGCAGGACTCCGGATAACACCGCGTGACATTTCCCCGAAGGGACAGACATAGGAACGAAGTGAAACACATGCCGGCCAGTCAAGTGTTCCGAGCAGTAGTGCTGGGCTAGCAGGACTCCGATGAACCGGGCTGTAGCGGACTACTATCGCTCAGAAGTCACTAGACTACATTTCCCCATATGATAGGCTGCCAAGGATAAACAACTAGATTGTCGGATCCCACACATAGCAATACACGTTACACGTACGCATAACATGCAAGTATGTGTTGTACAACATGGCATCACAACATAACGCAAACTTATATAGACAAAGGCCCAAAAGAGCCACATAGCATTAAATACAAGCAAGGGTCACATGACCCATCATTCAGAGCATACAAGCAACAAGCGGAAGCATTACATGTCTGAGTACAGATAACTACAAAAGAAAAAGGCTGAAGCGCCTGACTATCTACAACCTCCGATCAAGATCGTAGCTGAGGTACAAGCTACTTGTCGAAGTCCACGTAAACTAGTAAGACCGAAGTCTCCGCTGCAAAACATAAATAAAGCAACATGAGTACAAAGGTACTCAGCAAGACTTACATTAGATCCTATCATACATGCATTTGTATCAATAAGGTAATGTGGGGTTTAGTTGCAGCAAGCCAACTTTGACTCTGTGGCTATCCCGTACTACGACTGCTGGTAACCCTTTTGAGGTGGCGCACACGAGTCCACTAATCACCACATCAATACACTACTATGGATTCATCCCCGTCTCACTACGAGAAGGCCATCCATAGCACTCACACTTTTCTTGAGCATTTTAGAGTATCCACTTCAAGTTGTCTATGTACCACGTAAGCATCCAAGAAGTCCATAACCGAGGACACGGCTATTCGAATAGATCATGATAACCCTGCAGGGGTGTACTTCTTCACACACGCTCTCACCACTTATCACCATGTACACGTCATGTATCTCGGCAACCTTCAAGCGGAAGCCTGGCGAGGGTGTCGGCCACGACCTGACTAACCACACAAGACTCTAGTCCAGGTTTATCACCTATTCGGGTTCCATCCGCGAGGAGATCCGGCCAGGGTGTCGCTCACGGCCCCAAACGATGTGTACAGGGTTCCCGAGCCCACCATCCGGGTGCCACTCGGTACACCGGGCCACGTGTGCCTAGTCTGTCCCAAGCCCACCTGGCCGGGTGCCACTTGGTAGACTACTAACACTACCTACAAACACCAGAAACTATTTGCAACTCCTGGACAGAGATCAAGTGGGTTAATAAGTCGAGAGGGGCACTTAAGCATTCCAATGCGTGGTAGTAGCTAGTCATTGGACAACATACACAGAACTCAGTGCTTAAGGACGGTTCCAATGAGACAACCCACCATGTACTCCTACATGGCCTCTCACCGCTACCTTTACCAAATTGTGTTCACACGTTCACTCTCAGCATCGGAACATATCATATCACTCCAATCCATTCCCAATGAATCAGACCTGACACAACTCTAAGCAATAGCAGGCATGGCATGGTAGAAGGACAACATGGCTCAATCAACTCCTACACATGCTAGTGGGTTTCATCTATTTACTGTGGCAATGACAGGTCATGCAGAGGAATGGGTTCAACTACCGCAGCATAAAGTAGCAGTTGAATCGTTGTTGTCCTAATGCAATAAAAGAGAGCAGGAGCGAGAGTGGGATCATATCGGAATGAACAAGGGGGGTTTGCTTGCCTGGCAGATCAATAAGGAAGGCACTGCTCCTCAGACAGGTACTCTGAAACGGTCTCCGGAGCAGGACCTATCGAGAAGGAACGGTGTCGGCAATCAGAATACAAGCATATGCAACAATATGATGCATGATCATGGCATGAAGATGTGATGCTGTTTGAGCTAATGCAGCTAGAGTTCATTTGGTTGAAGTCCATTTGAACCAAACATTCAAATGCAACTCCAAGTTAAGCTCTTATATATATGCCATATATATGTTTTCACCTATACAGCAGGTTTAGGTTGGTTTGTCATGCATGAAACTGGTACAGATAGATAGATTGAATTTTTCTGATGATTTTTCATATATAAATCATTTCAATCCGAGCTACGGTTGAATTGATATGATTTTTTGAAGTTTTGAATAATTTCTGGAATTTCCTATTTGAAAATAATTTCAGAAAATAAATAATTGCGTCAGCATGACATCATGCCTGCGTCAGCAGTCAACGGCGCTGACCAGGTCAACCTGACATGTGGGGGGCACATGTTAGTGACACAGGGGCTAAACCCGGTCAAACCCGCGCTGACCGGGGTTTGACTTGGCCCTGGGGCCCACGGTCAGTGGCTTAGGGGGTGGTTTAGGTGGCAGGGTTAGCAGCTAATCACGCCACGTCAGCCTCGCCGGAGTTTCGCCGGCGACGACCAAAACACGCGGCGGCGACTCGCCGGACTTGCGCTGCGAGCGGCGTTTGGACGCGCGGAGACCACGGGAGCGAAGCCCGCGCTCGCGCGCATCCAGTGGAACACGCGGGAGGCTGCGGGGGCGGCGAAGCTCGCCGGAGCAGAGCTCAGGGCGGCGGCCGGAGCACGGCTTCGAACGGGAGCGAGCTACGGCGGGGGCTGCGGAGGGCATCTATGGCCTCCTGGCGTCACCAGGAGCACGGTGACGCGCATGGAAGTGGCTGCCTTGGGCTCTGGCCACCGTGGCGCCATGGCCGGCGGCGTGGAGCTCGCGGGCGCGGTGGTTGAGCTAGCTGGACGGGGCAAACGAGCACGGGGAGGAGGGGGAAACGGAGTAGAGCTCACAGCGGATCCAGCGGAGGCGTCAACGAGCTCGGGGAAGCACTGGTGCGGCCGGAGCGTCGTCGGCGATCTCGGGCAGTCGGTGATGAAGACGATGATGGTGGCGGCGATGCAGCGCGTCCCTGGTCGCTTGGCTCGTCGAGGACGATGCGGGCGACGAGGCGGAGCACCCGGACTCGGAGAGAGGGCGAGGGGACGGCGGGGAGCGCGTCGGCGGTGAGCTGCGGCGACGACCCGTTCGATGGTGGGGAGAGGGAGGATTCCAGGGGAGGAGGGAGAGCGAGGGAGAGGGAAAGAGGTGCGGGCGTCGCGTGGCGACGTTCGACGAGGCCAGGTCGAAGAGGGGAGGGCAGGCAGGCAGCTGCCGTGGCGCGCATGCGCGCGGCGCGCGGCGACCACGCTCCCGGCGTCCTCCTGGCACGGTGGAGACGACGACTGGCACTGCCAGTCGGCTGGGCCGGCCTGTTGGCCACTGGACCAGGCCTCAGGGAGGTAAGTGCAGGTAAGTTTTTCCCATTTACTTCTCTTTTCTATTTTCTGACATTTGTTTTGATTTAGTAATAATACTAAATAATTTTATTTTCTTATGCCAATTTTTGTAGGAACTAGTGGTATTATTCCAGAGCTCCCCAACAAGTGGCACAATTTTTGGACATATATTATATATATAACAGATATATATCCAATGCAAATAATTATTGCATTAATTCCAAATGGCCAAAAATAAATACTTATGAGGTCCTGGAAATATTGGTTTGATTTTCATCTCTGTCCAACATTTCCAAAGAGCAACATGAACATTTTCTTGGACCTTTTTTGGAGCAATTTTTATTTGGGTCATTTCCAGAAATGATTTCTGAGGATTTCATAATTCCCCATTTCAAATTTAAATAGAATTTAAACATGATGCACACATGACTAGCTAGCCTTGAGCATACCAGAACTAGGGATGTGACAACTAGCAGTGCCTTGCCTTCCTCCTTGCGCTCTACTACAATGACTGTGCTGACTACTCGGCTGGTGGCGGCGATGTACAGGAGCATGGGCTCCTTGGGAGTCGGAGCCGCCAACACAGGGGTAGTAACCAACATCTTCTTCAGCTGCAGAAAGGCCTCATCCGCCTTGTGGTTCCCCTCGAAAAAATTGGTCTTCTTCATAAGCTGGTACAACGGGAGAGCTTTCTCGCCCAGCCGGCTGATGAAACGGCTGATGGATGCCAGGCAGCCAGTGAACTTCTGCACATCCAACAGTCGGCTGGGTACCTCCATCCTCTCGATGGCCTTGATCTTCACAGGGTTGCACTCTATGCCGCGTTCGGAGACCAGGAAGCCGAGTAGCTGGCCGGCCGGTACTCCGAAAACGCACTTCTCGGGGTTCAGCTTGATCCGGAATCGGCGCAGGTTCTCAAAGGTTTCTTTGAGGTCTTCCAGCAAAGTTCTGCACTTTTCCGTCTTCACCACCACATCATCCACGTAAACGTGGGCATTTCGGCCGAGCTGCTTGAGGAGGCACTTTTGCATGCAACGCTGAAAGGTGGCGTCGGCGTTCCTCAAGCCGAACGTCATGGTCAAGTAGCAGAAGGCTCCAAACGGCGTGATGAAGGCGGTCTTCAATCGGTCTGCCGGGTTTAGCTTGATCTGGTGATATCCTGAATAGGCATCTAAGAAGCTCAGCAGCTCGCATCCGGCTGTGGAGTCTATCACCTGATCAATTCTTGGCAAAGCAAACGGGTCCTTGGGGCAGGCTTTGTTAAGGCTTGTGTAGTCAATACACATTCGCCACTGCTTGTTCTTCTTCAGCACTAGGACTGGGTTCGCTAGCCACTCTGGGAAAAATACTTCCATGATAAAGCCGGCTGCAAGCAGCCGGGCTATCTCTTCACCAACAACTCTTCTCTTCTCTTCTGATAGGCGGCGCAAGGGCTGCCTGACGGGCTTTGCATCGGACCGGACATGCAACTTGTGCTCGGCGAATTCCGTCGGCACACCTGGCATGTCTTTGGGGGACCATGCGAAGATGTCCCGATTCTCACGGAGGAAATCGACGAGCTCGCCTTCCTATTTGCTGTCAAGGTTTGCACCTATGACAGCGTACCTCTCCGGCTGCTCTGGGTCCAAGGGTATCTTCTTCATTTCCTTCGCTGGCTTGAACGAGCCCTCAGCTTCCAACTCCTTGGGGTTGGGCGACATCTCGGGCTGCTTGCCGGCCATCGCCACAACCCGATCAAGAAGCCGCTTCTCTGCTGCAATGACCAGGGACTCGGCCAGCCGACTACTCTCGGCCGCGCAAGCGGACGACTTCCTGTAGTCGCCGGTCACGGTCAGAATTCCCTTGGAACTCGGCATCTTCATCTTGAGGTAGGCGTAGTGGGGGACCGCCATTAACTTGGCCAAGGCAGGTCGGCCAAGCAGCGCATGGTATGGGCTTCTGAGGTCCACCACTTCAAACCAGACTGGCTCTCGGCGGAAATGTTCCTTATCCCCGAAGAGGACGTCTATCAGAATCTTGCCGATTGGGGAGCAGGAAAGGCCAGGGACGATCCCATGGAACACGGCTCGGCTGCTCTGGAGCTGTCTTTGCTTGATTCCCAGCTTCTCCATTGTATCCTTATACAGGATGTTGATACTGCTACCTCCATCTATCAGAACTCGCGAAAAGCAAGCTGCCCGCCTATCAGTAGCAAAGGTGGCCTCCAGGACCAGGGCATAGGACCCTGGATTCGGCATCACCTCTGGGTGATCAGCTCTGCTCCAGCTGATAGGCTTCTCGGACCAGTACATGAACTCTGGAGTGTCTGATGCCACTGCGTTGACTTCTTGCTGCTGCTGCCGCCTGCTGCGTCTGTCATCTGCCACACTGGTGAACACCACGTAGGCTCCATGCTCTTCCGGGTACTCGTCTTGTACTGCGCCGACCGGCCTGGCAGCCGGCTACTGGGGCGGTGGCGGAGACGGCTGCCCAGCCGGTGGGGGAGGCGCCAGACCATCTCCTTTGGCAATCCGGGTAAGCCAGTGGCACTTTCTGGTGATGTGGTTCGATGGCTTCGCACCGCTGTGGAACTTGCATGGACCGTTCAGAGTCTGCTCGTAGGAGAAAGCCGGCAACCAATTGGGCTTGCCGCCCTTCTGCCGCTTGGGCGGCGGCTGCTCCTCCGGCTGTTGGTCTTCGACCGCCGCGACCTGCCGGCTACTGGAAGCCGGCTGCGGGGCCTTGCGCTTGTGATCGTTCTGCTGTTGTCGCCGACTGGTGTCTCCTGCCGGGGTTCTAGGAGCCTGAGGGGCCATTTTGCCGGTCGCGCCGGCTCGGATCTCCGTCTTCATAGACGAGTCAGCTGTGGCGTACTTGTCTGCTATGATCAGCAGCTCATCCAGGGTCTCCGGCTCGTCGCAGAGGAGCTTATGCTTGAGGAGGGTGCCTTCTCTGCACCCGGTGGTGAAGTACTCGATGGCCTGCACCTCGTGCACGCCCTCGCAGGAGTTTCGAAGCTCGGCCCAACGCGTGAGGTAGTCGCGAGTCGATTCGTCAGGGCCTTGCACGCACAAGGAGAGCTGGCGAGGCTTGGGAGGTCGCTTGTATGTACTCGTAAAGTTGCGGATGAAAGCCTCGGTGAAGTCGGACCAGCTGTTGATGCTGCGGGGTTTTAGGCTGTTCAGCCATGTCCGGGCTGTGCCCTGGAGCATGAGCGGAACATACTTCACGGCAACACGCTTGTTGCCGTTCGCTATGCTGACGGCTGTGGAGTAGTCGACCAGCCAGTCCTCTGGCTTCACGGAGCCGGTGTACTTGGGAGTGTCTCTAGGGAGAGTGAACCCTTTGGGGAAGGGCTCATCTCGGATGCGGGGGCCGAAACATGGCGGTCCCAGCTCATCTTCTTCTTCGAGCGCCAGGGATCGGTGGAGTCGGTCGATCCGGTGGCGGGCATCATTCTCTCCGAATCCCTCTCGGCGGCCGAGGCGGCCTCCGAGAGTCGGATGGTCGACAGGCGGCGGGGAGACTCGCCTTTCTCTGCGGGGTGGAGGAGGCACATAGTCGTCCCGCCGCTCTACTGCTCTTGGGCGGCCGTCTTGGTCGCGCTCGATGGTGAGGCGAGTCCGACAGCGGCTCGCAGCCGGCTCCTTGTCTTTTCTTCCGCGAACCCCGCCAGTCGACATCCGAGACGTCGCGCCTTGGTCTCGGCGGGGCGGCGGGTCGTCGTTCTGCTGCTGCGGCACCTCGGTTCGGCAGCCGGCCGCGTTCTGCGCGCCAGCCGCATCGAGGAGTTGCTGGACTCGCTCCGTCATCAGTCGGCGCTCTTCGCCTTCGAGTCCATCTAACTCGTCTGCCGCCGCCTGGGCAGCTCGAATGTTCTCAACGGGCGTGGCGTATACGAGGCGATTGGCCCCGAACATGCTGGCGATGTCCGCACCGCGTTGCCGGACCGCGCCTAGGCGGCTCGGCCCCGTCGGAGCCGGCGAGCCGCCCACAGCGCGATCCATCTCACGCTGGTAGGCCTCTGACAAGCGTCTCATGCTGGCCAGCTTCTTCGCGCCTTCGACGAGCTGGAGGCGGCGTGCCTCCAGCGCTTCGGCGTCAGCATCCTCTGGAATGGGCGCATCCAGGTCTTGTAGCGCGGCATCAAGCGGGTCGCGAGTTTCTCCGTCGGAGTGCTCGCCATGGCCGATGACGAGCACTTCTGTGACGGTGCTCCCGCTGCCCTCCGTGCGAGGGAGAGGCTCGTCGTAGACCACCACGTTGGTGGGGAAGGCGTCGAGCGACGCGGTGTCGGAATCGACCAGCATCGGGTCGGTGGAGCCTACGGACTCCAGGTCAGTGGCAGGCTCGCCAGCAACGTGGAGGTCGTCGAGGAGGCCTGCGAGAAGGCTCTCGGGGCCGCCGGTGCCTGCGTCGGATGCAGGCTCGTCGGAGAGGCTAACCTCGCCGACAAGATCGGCGAGGCAGCTGGCCGCGCAAACGGTCTCAACGTCGCGCAGCGCGTTGGCGTGAACTTCTTCTGGCGTGCCGGGCTGGCTGCGCTCGCCAGGGAGGAAAAGGGTTCCCGTCCAGAACAGATCTCCGGACGACGGTGCACCTCGCCCCACGGTGGGCGCCAAATGTCGGGGGTTAGGTGCGACATATGCCAAAGGATGGCTTATCATGGTGGGGGCGAGTAGAACGTCGCCGGTGCCTGGAAGCGGGATGAGGCGTAGACATGCACGCCGGTGGATCTTACCCAGCTTCGGGGCTCTCCGAGGAGACAACACCCCTACTGCTGCTCTGCGGGGTCTCCGCATGGTCATTATGGGGATATGTGTACAAAGTTGCTCCTCGAGCTGTGTTCTGGAGGTAGGAAAGGGCAAGGCTAGCTCTCTCTCTTTTATGCTTCTGTCTAGTGGTAAAAAGATCGAACCCTTTGCATGGGTGCTCCGGGGGGCTTATATAGGCCTACCCCCCGGGGGTACAATGGCTCCTACTGGGCGCGGGTCCCGGCCGTCTGTCTCTTAGGCCGCCGTCTTCTCCGCCGACTCCTGGGGGCCACCTCCGGTGGGCCCCGTCGACTGACCTGGCCACTGTAGCCGCGCCTTTGATGACGTTGGCTGGGTCGTGGGGGCGTGGCAACAGTGCCGCCGCCTGGCGGGCGATCACTGTCGCCACTCCCCGTCTTATCTGGTTAATGGCGTGTGGGGCCCGTTGGAGGAACGGGCCGACTCTCGGAGGCCGACTCCCACGGGGCCCGTCTTCGCATGCTCTCGCCGTCTTCGTCCCTCCCGCTGACTAGCGGGGCCTGCCGTCTCCAGGCCGTACATGCGGGCCAACGTGGGAACAGTGCTCCGTCGTCAGGGCGGTCGTCAGGGCCAGTATGGCGACAGTGCCGCGCCGGAAGGAGCTCTCCTCCGGTACGGCATACTGTAGCCATACCTGCCCCTGGTAATCAATGTGGGGGAGGGCCGTACTCCGGCCATCCTCGGTCTCGTCCTTCTTCTCGAAGGCAGAGAGTGGTGAAGTCGCGGGCTGACTCCCCATAGTCGGCCTCCCTGGAGTCGCCGATCGGGAGTCACAGCCGTCTCTGGGACTCAGCCGTGAGTGGGTGTCGGCGATGCTGCGGCCGACTCCCAGAGTCGGGTGATCGTCTTGGGATTCTTTGAGGGGCGTAGCCTGCCCCGATGTCTTGAAAGGTTCTAGGTCACGGGTTAGCCTACCCGTGGCCCAATACTCCGACACACCTTGTAACCGGGCGCAGATGAGTTGGAGCGGCGCCCGGGATTCTGCCCTGTTGAAGGTGGTTGGAGACGCATGTTCTTGGAGGTAGACGAAGGCATCGGCGTCCGCACCTGAGAACCACTCCCGCCGGCGCCATCTTGTCCAAGATCTTCCTCATCCACGGGTGTTGAGGTTGAGCGTACGAGTTCCCCATCCGCGCCGAAGTTGTGGGCCTCCTCGACGTCCTCTGGACCGCTCTCCATCCGCGCCGAAGTTGAGGCTGGGAGGTGCTCCGTTTACTCTGGCGGTTGAGATGGAAGAGCTGCGGCAACGACAAGCGAGATGAGTGGAGGAGGCGCTGTGGAGGAAGGAGATGTGGAGACGAGGGAGATGTCCTGGTGCCCTGCCCTGGCAGCCGCAGCGGCCGGCGGCGGCGGCGGCCAGTGGCGGCGGCAGCCACCTAGGGTTGCAGCCCGGGTGAGAGAGATGGGTGTGACGGCGCGATGGGGTGAGGGTGAGGGATCGACGGGCGGAGGGGGTTTTGTGCGGTGCGGGCCTACGGGGGCTAGGGTTGCGGCCACTGGGTGCTTAGGCTAGGGTTTTTTATTTTTCTAGTGAATGACATAGGGGGCCTACATGTAAGATGTAGTAACATGCGGGTAGGCGGGTAGACGGGTATGGGTATTGCATTCCCATACCCATACCCGGTTTACCCGATGGGTATAGATTCTTCCCATTTAAATACCCATGGGTATTTTATTTTCCCATACCCTTACCCTAATAGGGTTTTTACCCGTCGGGTTAGCGGGTAATGGGTACCCATTGTTGGGGAACGTTGCAGAAAATTAAAATTTTCCTACGGTTTCACCAAGATCCATCTATGAGTTCATCTAGCAACGAGTATTCAGATTAGATAGCATCTACATACCACTTTGTAGATCGCAACGGAAGCGTTCGAGTGAACCTGGATGAGGTAGTCGTACTCGCCGTGATCCAATTCACCGATGATCTAGTGGCGAACGGACGGCACCTCCGCGTTCAACACACGTACGGAAAGCGTGACGTCTCCTCCTTCTTGATCCAGCAAGGCAAAGGAGAGGTTGGGGAAGAAGGCTCCAGCAGCAGCACGACGGCGTGGTGATGGTGGAACTGCAGTACTCCGGCAGGGCTTCGCCGTGCTCAACAGAGGAGGAGGAGGTGTTGCAGGGAGAGGGAGGCGCCAGGGCATTGGGTGGTCAGCCCCCCCTCCCCTCCCCCCTTTATATAACCCCTAAGGGGGGGCGCCGGCCCTAGGAGATGGAATCTCCTAGGGGGGCGGCGGCCAGGGAAGGGGGGCTTGCCCCCCAAGCAAGGGGGGGCGCCCCCTTTAGGGTTCCCCCCCCCCCCCCAAACCCTAGGCGCATGGGCCCTTTGGGGGGTTGGCGCACCAGCCCACTATGGGCTGGTTCCCTCCCTCATACGGCCCATGGGGCCCTCCGGGATAGGTGGCCCCACCCGGTGGACCCCCCGGGACCCTCCGGTGGTCCCGGTACAATACCGATAACCCCGAAACTTGTCCCGATGTCCGTATGATGACTTTCCATATATAAATCTTTACCTCCGGACCATTCCGGAACTCCTCGTGACGTCCGGGATCTCATCTGGGACTCCGAACAACATTCGGGTTACTGCATATACATATCTTCACAACCCTAGCGTCACCGAACCTTAAGTGTGTAGACCCTACGGGTTCGGGAGACATGCAGACATGACCGAGACGGCTCTCGGGCAATAACCAACAGCGGGATCTGGATACCCATGTTGGCTCCCACATGCTCCACGATGATCTCATCGGATGAACCACGATGTCGAGGATTCAATTAATCCCGTATACGATTCCCTTTGTCAATCGGTATTTTACTTGCCCGAGATTCGATCGTCGGTATCCCAATACCTCGTTCAATCTCGTTACCGGCAAGTCACTTTTCTCGTACCGTAATGCATGATCCCGTGATCAAACACTTTGATCACATTGAGCTCATTATGATGATGCATTACCGAGAGGGCCCGGTGATACCTCTCCGTCAAGCGGAGTGACAAATCCCAGTCTCGATCCATGTCAACCCAACAGACACTTTCAGAGATACCCGTAGTATACCTTTATAGTCACCCAGTTACGTTGTGACGTTTGGCACACCCAAAGCACTCCTACGGTATCCGGGAGTTACACGATCTCATGGTCTAAGGAAAGGATACTTGACATTGGAAAACTCTAGCAAACGAACTATGCGATCTTATGCTATGTTTAGAATTGGGTCTTGTCCATCACATCATTCTCCTAATGATGTGATCTCGTTATCGATGACATCCAATGTCCATAGTCAGGAAACCATGACTATCTGTCGATCAACGAGCTAGTCAACTAGAGGCTCACTAGGGACATATTGTTGTCTGTTATTCACACATGTATTACGATTTCCGGATAACACAATTATAGCACGAATAAAGACAATTATCATGAATAAGGAAATATAATAATAATGCTTTTATTATTGCCTCTAGGGCATATTTCCAACAGTCTCCCACTTGCACTAGAGTCAATAATCTAGTTACATTGTGATGAATCGAACACCCATAGAGTTCTGGTGCTGATCATGTTTTGCCTTAGGGAGAGGTTTAGTCAACGGATCTGCGACATTCAGATCCGTGTGCACTTTACAAATTTCTATGTCTCCATCTTGAACATTTTCACGAATGGAGTTGAAGCGACGCTTGATGTGCCTAGTCTTCTTGTGAAACCTGGGCTCCTTTGCAAGTGCAATAGCTCCAGTGTTGTCACAGAAGAGCTTGATTGGCCCCGACGCATTGGGTATGACTCCGAGGTCGGTGATGAACTCCTTCACCCAAATTGCTTCATGTGCTGCCTCCGAGGCTGCCATGTACTCCGCTTCACATGCAGATCCCGCCACGACGCTTTGCTTGCAACTGCACCAGCTTACTGCCCCACCATTCAAAATATACACGTATCCGGTTTGTCACTTAGAGTCATCCAGATCTGTGTCGAAGTTAGCGTCGACGTAACCTTTTACGACGAGCTCTTCGTCACCTCCATAAACGAGAAACATTTCCTTGGTCCTTTTCAGGTACTTCAGGATATTCTTGACCGCTGTCCAGTGTTCCTTGCCGGGATTACTTTGGTACCTTCCTACCAAACTTACGGCAAGGTTTACATCAGGTTTTGTACACAGCATGGCATACATAATAGAACCTATGGCTGAGGCATAGGGGATGACGCTCATCTCTTCTATATCTTCTGCCGTGGTCGGACATCGAGCTGAGCTCAATTTCACACCTTGTAACACAGGTAAGAACCCTTTCTTAGATTGATCCATATTGAATTTCTTCAATATCTTATCAAGGTATGTGCTTTGCGAAAGACCTATGAGGCGTCTCGATCTATCTCTATAGATCTTGATGCCTAATATATAAGCAGCATCTCCAAGGTCCTTCATTGAAAAACTTTTATTCAAATAGGCCTTAATGCTGTCCAAGAGTTCTATATCATTTCCCATCAAAAGTATGTCATCTACATATAATATGAGAAATGCTACAGAGCTCCCACTCACTTTCTTGTAAACCCAGGCTTCTCCATAAGTCTGTGTAAACCCAAACGCTTTGATCATCTCATCAAAGCGAATGTTCCAACTCCGAGATGCTTGCACCAGCCCATAAATCGAGCGTTGGAGCTTGCACACCTTGTCAGCATTCTTAGGATCGACAAAACCTTCCGGCTGCATCATATACAATTCTTCCTTAAGGAAACCATTAAGGAATGCCGTTTTGACGTCCATTTGCCATATCTCATAATCATAGTATGCGGCAATTGCTAACATGATTCGGACGGACTTCAGCTTCGCTACCGGTGAGAAAGTCTCATCGTAGTCAACCCCTTGAACTTGTCGATAACCCTTAGCGACAAGCCGAGCTTTATAGATGGTCACATTACCATCCGCGTCTGTCTTCTTCTTAAAGATCCATTTATTTTCTATGGCTCGCCGTTCAACGGGCAAGTCAGTCAAAGTCCATACTTCGTTTTCATACATGGATCCTATCTCGGATTTCATGGCTTCCAGCCATTTGTCGGAATCCGGGCCCGCCATTGCTTCCTCATAGTTCGAAGGTTCACCGTTGTCTAACAACATGATTTCCAAGACAGGGTTGCCGTACCACTCTGGTGCGGAACGTGTCCTTGTGGACCTTCGAATTTCAGTAGGAGCTTGATTAGAAGTATCTTGATCATCATCATTAATTTCCTCTCTAGTCGGTGCAGGCACCTCAGAAACGTTTTCTTGAGTTTCGCCGTTTTCCGGTTCAAGAGGCAACACTTCATCAAGTTCTACTTTCCTCCCACTTACTTCTTTCGAGAGAAACTCTTTCTCCAGAAACGATCCATTCTTGGCAACAAAGATCTTGCCTTCGAATCTGAGGTAGAAGGTATACCCTACAGTTTCTTTAGGGTATCCTATGAAGACGCATTTTTCCGACTTGGGTTCGAGCTTTTCAGGTTGAAGTTTCTTGACATAAGCATCGCATCCCCAAACTTTTAGAAACGACAGCTTAGGTTTCTTCCCAAACCATAATTCATACGGTGTCGTCTCAACGGATTTCGACGGAGCCCTATTTAAAGTGAATGCGGCAGTCTCTAAAGCATAGCCCCAAAAAGATAGCGGTAAGTCGGTAAGAGACATCATAGATCGCACCATATCTAATAGAGTGCGATTACGACGTTCGGACACACCATTACACTGAGGTGTTCCAGGCGGCGTGAGTTGTCAAACTATTCCACATTTTCTTAAGTGTGTGCCAAATTCGTGACTCAAGTATTCTCCTCCACGATCTGATCATAGAAACTTGATCCTTTTATCACGTTGATTTTCAACCTCACTCTGAAATTCCTTGAACCTTTCGAAGGTCTCAGATTGTGTTTCATTAAGTAGACATACCCATATCTACTCAAGTCATCAGTGAGGGTGAGAACATAACGATAGCCACCGCGAGCCTCAACACTCATTGGACCGCACACATCGGTATGTATGATTTCCAATAAGTTGGTTGCTCGCTCCATTGTTCCTAAGAACGGAGTCTTGGTCATTTTACCCATGAGGCATGGTTCGCACGTGTCAAATGATTCATAATCAAGAGACTCTAAAAGTCCATCTGCATGGAGCTTCTTCATGCGTTTGACACCTATGTGACCAAGGCGGCAGTGCCACAAATATGTGGGACTATTGTTATCAACTTTAACTCTTTTCGTATTCACACTATGAATATGTGTATCATCACGTACGAGATTCATCAAGAATAAACCATTAACCATCGGAGCATGACCATAAAACATATCTCTCATATAAATAGAACAACCATTATTCTCGGATTTAAATGAGTAGCCATCTCGAATTAAACGAGATCCAGATACAATGTTCATGCTCAAACTTGGCACTAAATAACAATTATTGAGGTTTAAAACTAATCCCGTAGGTAAATGTAGAGGCAGCGTGCCGACGGCGATCACATCGACCTTGGAACCATTCCCGACGCACATCGTCACCTCGTCCTTCGCCAGTCTCCGTTTATTGCGCAGCTCTTGCTTTGAGTTTCAAATGTGAGCAACTGCACCGGTATCAAATACCCAAGAGCTACTACGAGTACTGGTAAGGTACACATCAATTACATGTATATCACATATACCTTTGGTTTTGCTGGCCTTCTTGTCCGCTAAGTATTTGGGGCAGTTCCGCTTCCAGTGACCACTTCCCTTGCAATAAAAGCACTCAGTTTCGGGCTTGGGTCCATTCTTTGGCTTCTTCCCGGCAACTTGCTTACCGGGCGCGGCAACTTCCTTGCCATCCTTCTTGAAGTTCTTTTTACCCTTGCCCTTCTTGAACTTAGTGGTTTTATTCACCATCAACACTTGATGCTCCTTCTTGATTTCTACCTCTGCTGATTTCAACATAGCATATACCTCAGGAATGGTCTTTACCATCCCCTGCATATTTTAGTTCATCACAAAGCTCTTGTAGCTAGGTGGAAGCGACTGGAGGATTCTGTCAATGACCACATCATCCGGGAGATTAACTTCCAGTTGAGTCAAGCGGTTGTGCAACCCAGACATTTTGAGTATGTGCTCACTGACAGAGCTATTTTCCTCCATCTTACAGCTAAAGAATTTGTTGGAGATCTCATATCTCTCAACCCGGGCATGAGCTTGGAAAACCATTTTTAGCTCTTCGAACATCTCATATGCTCCATGTCTCTCAAAACATTTTTGGAGCCCCGGCTCTAAGCTGTAAAGCATGCGGCACTGAACGAGGGAGTAATCATCGCATCGCGACTGCCAAGCGTTCATAACGTCTTGTTGTGCAGGGAGAATAGGTGCGTCACCCAGCGGTGCTCGTAGGACATAATCTTTCTTGGCAGCTATGAGGATGATCCTCGGGTTACGGACCCAGTCCGTATAGTTGCTACCATCGTCTTTCAGCTTGGTTTTCTCTAGGAACGCGTTGAAGTTGAGGACTACGTTGGCCATTTGATCTACAAGACATATTGTAAAGATTTAGACTAAGTTCATGATAATAAAGTTCATTTAATCAAATTATTTAATGAACTCCCACTTAGATAGACATCCCTCTTCCAGTCATCTAAGTATTACATGATCCGAGTCAACTAGGCCGTGTCCGATCATCACGTGAGACGGACCAGTCAACATCGGTGAACATCTTCATGTTGATCGTATCTTCTATACGACTCATGCTCGACCTTTCGGTCTTCTGTGTTCCGAGGCCATGTCTGTACATGCTAGGCTCGTCAAGTCAACCTAAGTGTTTTGCGTGTGTAAATCTGTCTTACACCCGTTGTATGTGAACGTTAGAATCTATCACACCCGATTATCACGTGGTGCTTCGAAACAACGAACTGTCGCAATGGTGCACAGTTAGGGTGAACACTTTCTTGAAATTATTATGAGGGATCATCTTATTTACTACCGTCGTTCTAAGTAAACAAGATGCAAAACATGATAAACATCACATGCAATCAAATAATAAACGTGACATGATATGGCCAATATCACATAGCTCCTTCGATCTCCATCTTGGGGCTCCATGATCATCTTGTCACCGGCTTGACACCATGATCTTCATCATCATGATCTTCATCATCGTGTCTCCATGAAGTTGCTCGCCAACTATTACTTCTACTACTATGGCTAACGCGTTTAGCAATAAAGTAAAGTAATTTACATGGCGTTTCTCAATGACACGCAGGTCATACAAAAATAAAGACAACTCCTATGGCTCCTGCCGGTTGTCATACTCATCGACATGCAAGTCGTGATTCCTATTACAATAGCATGAACATCTCATACATCACATATAGATCATTCATTATTCATCACAACTTTGGCCATATCATATCACAAAGCACTTGCTGCAAAAA
The DNA here is from genome assembly GCA_032464435.1 of Aegilops umbellulata. NCBI lineage: Eukaryota > Viridiplantae > Streptophyta > Magnoliopsida > Poales > Poaceae > Aegilops > Aegilops umbellulata. The sequence goes on from CP136054.1 coordinate 475,651,799, forward strand.
CAAGTTAGACGTCCTCTAATTGTTGTTGCAAGTTTTACGTGGCTGAATTAGGGTTCTAGCAAGAACGTTTTCTTACCTACGTAAAAGCCACAACGTGATTTGTCAACTTCTATTTACCCTTCATAAGGACCCTTTTCATCGAATCCGCTCCAACTAAAGTAGGAGAGACAGACACCCGCCAGCCACCTTATGCAACTAGTGCATGTTATTCGGTGGAACCGGTCTCACGTAAGCGTACGTGTAAGGTTGGTCCGGGCCGCTTCATCCCACAATACCGCTGAAGCAAGATAAGACTAGTAGCGGCAAGAAGAGTTGACAACATCTACGCCCACAACAAATTGTGTTCTACTCGCGCAAGAAGAACTACGCATAAACCTGGCTCTGATACCACTGTTGGGGAACGTTGCAGAAAATTAAAATTTTCCTACGGTTTCACCAAGATCCATCTATGAGTTCATCTAGCAACGAGTATTCAGATTAGATAGCATCTACATAGCACTTTGTAGATCGCAACGGAAGCGTTCGTGTGAACGTGGATGAGGTAGTCGTACTCGCCGTGATCCAATTCACCGATGATCTAGTGCCGAACGGACGGCACCTCCGCGTTCAACACACGTACGGAAAGCGTGACGTCTCCTCCTTCTTGATCCAGCAAGGCAAAGGAGAGGTTGGGGAAGAAGGCTCCAGCAGCAGCACGACGGCGTGGTGATGGTGGAACTGCAGTACTCCGGCAGGGCTTCGCCGTGCTCAACGGAGGAGGAGGAGGTGTTGTAGGGAGAGGGAGGCGCCAGGGCATTGGGTGGTCAGCCCCCCCTCCCCTCCCCCCTTTATATAACCCCTAAGGGGGGGCGCCGGCCCTAGGAGATGGAATCTCCTAGGGGGGGCGGCGGCCAGGGAAGGGGGGCTTGCCCCCCAAGCAAGGGGGGCGCCCCCTTTAGGGTTCCCCCCCCCCCCAAACCCTAGGCGCATGGGCCCTTTGGGGGGTTGGCGCACCAGCCCACTATGGGCTGGTTCCCTCCCTCATACGGCCCATGGGGCCCTCCGGGATAGGTGGCCCCACCCGGTGGACCCCCCGGGACCCTCCGGTGGTCCCGGTACAATACCGATAACCCCGAAACTTGTCCCGATGTCCGTATGATGACTTTCCATATATAAATCTTTACCTCCGGACCATTCTGGAACTCCTCGTGACGTCCGGGATCTCATCCGGGACTCCGAACAACATTCGGGTTACTGCATATACATATCTTCACAACCCTAGCGTCACCGAACCTTAAGTGTGTAGACCCTACGGGTTCGGGAGACATGCAGACATGACCGAGACAGCTCTCGGGCAATAACCAACAGCGGGATCTGGATACCCATGTTGGCTCCCACATGCTCCACGATGATCTCATCGGATGAACCACGATGTCGAGGATTCAATTAATCCCGTATACGATTCCCTTTGTCAATCGGTATTTTACTTGCCCGAGATTCGATCGTCGGTATCCCAATACCTCGTTCAATCTCGTTACCGGCAAGTCACTTTTCTCGTACCGTAATGCATGATCCCGTGATCAAACACTTTGATCACATTGAGCTCATTATGATGATGCATTACCGAGAGGGCCCGGTGATACCTCTCCGTCAAGCGGAGTGACAAATCCCAGTCTCGATCCATGTCAACCCAACAGACACTTTCAGAGATACCCGTAGTATACCTTTATAGTCACCCAGTTACGTTGTGACGTTTGGCACACCCAAAGCACTCCTACGGTATCCGGGAGTTACACGATCTCATGGTCTAAGGAAAGGATACTTGACATTGGAAAACTCTAGCAAACGAACTATGCGATCTTATGCTATGTTTAGAATTGGGTCTTGTCCATCACATCATTCTCCTAATGATGTGATCTCGTTATCGATGACATCCAATGTCCATAGTCAGGAAACCATGACTATCTGTCGATCAACGAGCTAGTCAACTAGAGGCTCACTAGGGACATATTGTTGTCTGTTATTCACACATGTATTACGATTTCCGGATAACACAATTATAGCACGAATAAAGATAATTATCATGAATAAGGAAATATAATAATAATTCTTTTATTATTGCCTCTAGGGCATATTTCCAACACCCATTGCCATGAGGACGTACGCGCTTCGCTAACCACTAGACGCACATCGCACTACTGATCCATAATACCGCAAAACCTTTAAGGACAGTAGCAGCCACACTGTCCGAAAAATTACGAGTTCACAGATTAAAAGAAAAGGTTCACGAAATTGTTTCACAATAAAAAGGTTCACGAGTTGGAAAAAGCTTACGAGAATTAAAAAAAGGTTCATAAATTAGAATCAGTTCACTAATTTCAGAAAAGTTAACGAATTAAAAACAATTCACCAGTTTCAAAAGCGTTCACGGATAAAAAAAAGTTCATGAAAATATTGAAAAAGTTCACGAAATACAAAATAGTTCAAGAAAATTGAAAAAAGTTCATCGATATTGAAATAAAGTTCATCAATTTTGAAAATAAGTTCATCAATTTTCATAAAAGTTCACAAATTTTGAAAATAGTTCATTGATTTGGATAAAAGTTCATCGATTTTGAAAAAAGTTCGTTGATTTTTAAAAAAGTTCATTGATTTCAAAAAAAGTTCATCGACATTGAAAAAAGTTCACGATTTTGAAAAAAGTTCATTGACTTTGAAAAAAAGTTCATGATTTTGAAAAAAGTTCACGGTTTTAAAAAAAGGTCATCAGTTTTGTAAAAAGGTTCGTCGTTTTGTAAAAAGGTTCATCGATTTTGAAAAAAGTTCATCGATTTTGAAAATATAGTTCATCGGTTTTGAGAAACAGTTCATCGATTTGAAAAGAGTTCATCGATCTCGAAATAGTTCATCGACTTGGAAAAAAGTTCATCGATTTTGAAAAAGAGTTCATCGATTTTGAAAAGTGTTCGTTGATTTTGAGAAAAAATCATCGAATTTGAAAAAAGAGTTCATCAATTTTGATAAAAAGTTCACTGAATTCAAAAAGTTTCATCGAAATTGCCAAAAAATTCGCACATTTACAAAAAAAGTAAAAGGAATAAGAAAAGAAAAGTGAAAAAAAGAACAGGAAAAAGAAGGAGAAGAAAATGTCACGACCTGGAGAAACAGTAAAAGAAGGGGAAGAGGCTTACAAACACCAAAGTGGTTTGTTGCCAACTGGTAAGTGCGTTGCTCTCTCAGACGAGACGTCCCAGGTTCGAACCATCACACTCACCATTTTTTGATTTGATGCAATTTTAACAGAAACAAAAGAAGGAATGGACCGGCCCAGCGCGGCGCGGGGGTATGCGCCCGTTTGCGCGCAGCGAAGAAACGGGCGCAACGGGCGCCGTTTAGGATTTGCCCTATGTTAGCACCCCTGACGGGAGGGACCCACTGGGCAGCGACCACAACAACTCTACAGCTGCCTAGCAGCCCACACGAGCCGCTTACAAAAGAAGGAATGGGCCGGCCCAGCGCGGCGCGGGGGTATGCGCCCGTTTGCGCGCAGCGAAGAAACGGGCGCAACGGGCGCAACGGGCGCCGTTTAGGATTTGCCCTGTGTTAGCACCCCTGACGGGAGGGACCCACTGGGCAGCGACCACAACAACTCTACAGCTGCCCAGCGGCCCACACGAGCCAAGCGGCCCAGCCCGCGCACCCACGGGCCAGAATGGATCAACTGAGCCCGCGAGCACAACTACTTCAGGGGAGACGCACGAATAGCACACCATCCAGTGGATCAGGACGAATCGGCGGCTACCTATTTTTTTAAAAGAAACATAGAAACTTTATTCATTTGCGATAACAAGTACATCGTTTATGAGGAGGGATATAATTTCACTCAAGGGCTCCTCAAACCAGTTCAAAGATGAAGAAAATCGAGCTAACTTAGCAAGTTCATGTGCGAGCCTATTTGCTTCTCTATTACAATACTCAAATTTAGTAATGGGAAAGTCACATGCTAAAAAATAACAATCGTCAAACACTGCCGCCGCTATACTAGATGACCGTCCTCCATTGTTCATGGTTTCGATAACCTCCATGTTATCTGAGTTAATAACTAAGCGGTTGCAGCCCGCCCTTTGAGCAATAGATAGACCATATCTAAGCGCCATAGCTTCAGCTGTCAGAACATTCGTGCACCAGTCAATTCTCCAATTCCCCCCTGCAATGAATTTTCCTTTATCATCTCTCAAAACAGCACCAGCCGTGCCCCTGAGCCGGCCATGATCAAAAGAGGCATCCACATTAAGTTTTACAAACCCCCTTGGAGGTTGGACCCAACCTCCTCCTTTCATCGTAGCCTTTGGTGATATAGCCAAAACATAGTTTAACGTAATAGCACGAATTCCCATGGAGATCTGGTTAGCGTCTTGGGTTTTCTCCTTATGGACCAGTTTTTGCCTCTCCCACCATAAATACTAAGTTGAAATTGCAATTAATTCACGGACATTTGGAATACCCAAGATCGTAAGCTCCCGTTCAGGCATAGAAAGCAAGAATTCAAGCACCGCCTCACCAGCATAATCAACTTCACACGCTCTTTTAATGACCTGATCTAGACCCAGTTTTCTCCAAACCTCCTTTGCTTTCTGACACTGAAATAATATATGCTTTGTATCCTCTGATCCAAAGGAACATGCCGGACAATTGGGGGTAACCTTTATATGTCTATTCGCCAAATTAACTCTACATGGGAGGGTGCCATGAAGTGTGCGCCAAATGAAAATTTTAACCTTCGATGGACAAGATAATTTCCAAATCTCACTCCAAATAGGATTGATAGTCATATGTCCCATATCATCGGTTCTCCTTAATTTTCCCCCGTGTTGGTGTTCCCATTGCACTGCATAGGCTGATCGAACAGAAAAAGTCCCATTCTTTGAATAGCTCCAAGCAACAAAATTCGACATATCATGCTGTGACAAAGGAATTGCAAGGACCCTTTGTGCATCAACTGGCCAGAACATTTGTGTGACCAAATTTTCGTCCCAATTACTAGTAGCAGGATCAACTAAATCAGATACCCTTGAGATCAAATTACTCCCTCTCGGTGTGATTACTTTTCTATTTGCACAATTAGGAAACCAGGCATCTTCCCAAATATCAATGTTGTGACCATTTCCAACACGCCAAATATAACCAAGATTTAGACAATTAACCCCTTCCATAATACTTTGCCAAGTAAAAGAAGAGCCCTTTTTTAGCTTTGTATTCAATAAATCACCGTTTGGGAAATATTTAGCCCTCAACATGGTAGCACATAAGGAGTCTGGATTTTCAATAATACGCCACACTTGTTTTGCCAGCATTGCTAGGTTGAAACAATGAATATCCCAGAATACCATGCCCCCTTGATTTTTGGGTACACACATTTTCCACCAAGCCATCCAATGCATCCGCTTCTGATTATCCTCGTCCCCCCACCAAAAATGAGATATCGCATCAGTGATTCCCTTACAAATTTTTTTAGGAATTTTGAAGACGGACATCGCATAGGTGGGGATAGCTTGTATAACAAATTTCAGGAGGATTTCCTTCCCTCCTGCAGATAAAAGTTTTTCTTTCCATCCACTTATCTTCATGATGATACGGTCAATCAGATACTGAAAATAGTCAGATTTATCCATACCCACATTAGCTGGTAACCCCAGATATTTATCACTGAGAGCTTCAGTCATGATATTGAGTGTTGTACATAGTTGCTCCTTGATTTCCACTTCTGTATTGGGGCTGAAAAATATACTCGATTTATCAACACTGATCAATTGCCCTGATGCTTTACAATACGAGTCCAGAATGGTTTTCAAAGCCTCTGCATTGTGAATACTTGCCTTCATCAGGATCAATGAGTCATCCGCAAAAAGAAGATTCGTAATCGGTGGTGCCTCTCTACACACTTTCACACCTTCAATTTTCCCACTTTCCTCCGCATGTGACAAGAGAGCAGACAGCCCCTCAGTACATAGCAAAAATAAATAAGGCGATAACGGGTCTCCTTGTCGTAAACCTCTGGATGGCTTAAAACTCTCAGTTTCTTCCGAATTAAATCTAACTCGATATTCAACGGTAGAAACACATTGCATGATAAAATTGACCCAACTCTCTTGGAAGCCTAATCTCAACATGATCTCCTTCAGAAAAACCCACTCCACTCGGTCATAAGCTTTATGCATATCAAGTTTGATCGCGCACAATCCTTCCTTTCCATCCCTTTTATTTTTTATTTTGTGAAAACATTCATAAGCCACTAAAACATTATCGGTAATCATTCGTCCAGGTACAAAAGCACTCTGTGTCGGGCTAATAATTTCTGGAAGGAAAACCTTCAATCGAGCAGCCACCATTTTGGATATAACCTTGTACACAACATTACACAGGCTAATTGGTCTGAACTGAGTTACCTTATCCGGTGAATTTATCTTCGGGGTCATTACTATCGCAGTATCATTCCAGCCTTCCGGGATAGTGCATGTATTCACGGCTTGCATCACTTCTTGGACGAGATCATCCCCGAGCATAGGCCAAAATCTTTTATAAAAAATAGCATGGAGTCCGTCAGGGCCCGGGGCCTTTAAATCTCCTATATCAAAAAGGGCTTTTCGGACATCATCAGCCATATAAGGCGCCAGGAGGGCATTATTCATCTCATCAGACACTCTTTTTTTAACGAGGGATAGAACTTCCATACTCGGCTGCCCCACTTCAGAGGTAAAAAGGTTTGAGAAATAACTCCTAACATGATTCTTTAATTCCGCTCCTTGTCGCCAAACACCAGTATCATCAAGAAGTTTTTTAATGTTATTCCTTTTCTTCCTGGCCGTTGCGGCATTATGAAAAAAAGATGTATTACGATATCCATGCATCAACCAGTTTGCTCTTCCTCTCTGTAGCCAAAAAATTTCCTCTTGATCTAACAAATTCTCGATGAGAATAAGGACTTCCTTCTGGCGCGAGCGAGATTCCGCATTCATTGGTCCCCGCCTCAACTTTTCCAGCTCTTTTTTTAATTTACTTATCCTTCTCTTTGGTCCTTTTAGAGTCTCTCGGTCCCATGAGCGTAAATCAGCCTGCACTGCCTGAGTACGTGCCGCAAGAGACGGACCAACACCCGCTAGTTTGGCCTTTTCCCATGCTATTCGCACAATTTCTCCCACCATCTCTTCTTTAAGCCATCTAGCCTCAAATTGCTTCACACGGGTTTTTGGGCTATTGAAAATATTCTCACCATAATATTTTGTGTCAAGGATTAAGGGACGATGATCAGAATGCACATGCTCCTCATTGATGATGCCCGCCTTTGGGAATTTATTTGACCATTCGACATTGCATACAGCCCTATCAAGTCTCTCCCTAATCTCCCCTCTCCTCCAAGTGAAACAGTCGCCGACATATCCCAGATCATATAACACACAATCTCCCAAACAATTCCGAAATTCTTGCATCATTGCATTTGGTCTTGGGTTACCTCCATCCTTTTCATGAGAATACATAATTTCATTAAAATCACCAAGAACAACCCACGGATATGAGGCATTAGAATGTAAAGTGCGAAGGTCGGACAAAGATAAATGTTTTTCATTCCAGGTCGGATGACCATAAAACCCCGTAAAGCACCAATCCACATTATTCTCATTCATAGATAATACATCAATAAAATACGGAGAAAAGTAGTTCAATTCAACTTTATTCTCGTTTTGATAATATATTACAAGACCACCAGCCTTACCATCACTCTCTGATAAAAACATGGAATTAAAACCTAATCTACAACGTAGCTCGTCAGCCTTTATTTTATTTAAATGCGATTCGGATAGAAAAACTAGCTTTGGGTTCACCCGTTCTTGGAGCTCCATGAGCTCACGAACTGCCGTGGGGGAGAGCATACCACGGCAGTTCCATCCTAGAATTTTCATTTGGCCCGGCGGACCTCCTCCTCGAAGGCCGCCGATGCGCCAGTTTCTTCCTTATCTTCACCAACTGACTCCCCTCCCTGTTGCACATACTCCTCCTCCTTTTCTTCTAACTCCTTCGCGACATGTGTCACAGCACCATAAACATCCTTCACTCTTTCTACTCTACCAGTACACACTCGTTTTGAAGAAACACTCACGTCGTTGTATAGTAAACGCTCATAACTATTCTTCCCCCTGTTCGTTCCCATTCGAGAGCGATGCTCCTGTAATCGGTTTGTACTAGCTACTACTTCAGAGAGCAACAATAGATCGATTCCTCTATCCAGTCTCTAACATCTAGTATCAGAGATCCAGCCACCACACGCCTCCACTCCGCTCTGGCGAACCTCATCGAGACAAGAGGGCTGCGGCACGCGCGTGAAACCATGGATCCGGGCGTCTCCGCCTTCCTCACTCGCTTCGAAAATAAGATCGAGGCCGCCATCGACGGGCTGACCAAGGCTCAGCAGTCCACGGCGACGAAGATCAACGACCTCCTATCATGGCGTCCCGATCTCGAGCGTCGAGTGGCGGATCTGGGCGACGTGGTCACATCACTGCAACGTGCGCACGCGCCTCCAACAGCTCGCACTGGCACGGATCCGGTGCCTGAGAGCGCCGAAGAGGGGATCCATCCTCAAGGGCCCGATGGCCACGGTGAATTCCAGATCAAACGGGGGCCATCGGCGGCGTCCCTCACGACGTCGCCGCCGCTCCCGGCTAACGGTACGGCCACGATTCCCACCTCTCCTGTTCTGCTGTCTCCGTTTTCGCATGCCAGCCAGATGCTCACCGGCATGGGCCAGGCACATCCCTCTATTACCTTCCCGCAGTTCTCGGGCGAAAATCCTAATCTATGGAAAACTCTTTGTGAGCAGTATTTTTTCATGTTTGGGATTGTACCTTCTTTCTGGGTTCCTATGGCATCACTGAATTTTTCGGGGCCAGCGGCAATATGGCTGCAGTCCATCCAACGCCGTATGGGCGAGTTCGATTGGGACTCGTTCACTGCAATGTTGTGCATGCGGTTTGGCCGAGATCGTCACCAAACTCATTCGGCAGTTCTATTCAGTTCGCCAAACCACTACCGTGGCGGATTATATTGAGAGATTTGAATCTATCATCAATCACTTGAATTCATACTCTGAATCAATCCATCCTTACTATTTTCTCACGCGTTTTGTCGAGGGCCTGAGGACGGACATCAGGGCGGTCGTCATGGTGCAGCGACCTCCTGGCCTGGACACAGCGTGCGCGCTCGCGCAACTATAGGAGGAGGTGGCGTATGGAGCACGGGGACATCCACCTCGACCACCTGACGCGTCTCCACGGGCAGTAGTGCCGTTGCCACTGCCCCCACCTCCGGTGCGCCATCCGACCCCTACGATCGCCACCGATCGGCGTGGAACTGACGCTGCGCATATAGACTCGTCCAAGATCAAGGTGCCGCGGGACTATCGACGTGCCCGCGGCCTCTGCTTCAAGTGCGGCGAGAAGTGGGGGCATGACCACGTGTGCCCCACCTCAGTCCAAGTGCATGTCGTCGAAGAACTCCTCGACATGATCGGCCTCGACAACTTCATCGACACCCAAGTTCCACAAGATGAACGCCCGAATGACACGGTCATGGCGATCTCCTTATTTGCCATGACTGGGGGCGTCTCGGCCAAGGAGTTCCAGTTGCACGCCTGGATACAAGGGCGCGAGGTGCTCCTCCTCATCGACTCAGGCAGCTCCAACTCCTTCATCGACAAGCAACTGGCCACAACGCTCGTCGGAGTCCAAGCTATGGCCAAACCAGGTCGTGCTCGTGTCGCGGATGGCGGCGAAATGGTCTGTTCAACCTACATTCCACATTGTGCATGGTATGCTCAAGGGCATGAGTTTTTCACGGATCTGAAGGTGCTTTCGCTCGGTACCTACGACGCCATCCTAGGGATGGACTGGCTGGAGGAACACAGCCCCATGACTGTTGATTGGCGCGCCCGTTTCACCAAGACAATCACCCCAACGGGACCGATCAGACTGAATGGACATGATGCAGCTTCTGTCGTCTGTGAAACCATCAACAGCATCCAACTACAGAGTCTCTGCAGCAACGGGGTTGTCTCGCACATCATACACCTATGTATGATTGCACCAGACCAGGAGTCAACTGCGCCTGTTCCGGACTGCATTCAAAAAGTGGTTGATGACTTTGCGGATGTTTTCTCTGAACCAAAAGGCCTTCCCCCTCGGCGTGCTTGTGATCACAGAATACCGCTCATCCCTGTAGCACAACCAGTCAACAATAGACCTTACAGACACAAGCCAGAACACAAGACAGAGATAGAGAAACAAGTCGAAGAGATGCTGCGATCAGGGGTGATACAGAGAAGCACGAGCCCATTCTCCTCACCAGTCATTTTAGTCAAGAAGAAAGATGGAACTTGGCGACTATGCATCGACTACCGTCAGCTCAACGCTCTCACGATAGTCGCCAAGTTTCCGATGCCTGTCATTGAGGAACTCCTGGATGAACTTCACGGTGCAGCTTGGTTCTCCAAACTAGACCTTCGCGCATGCTATTGATACGTCCATTTTGCATCATGCTTTTATATCGATATTTATTGCATTATGGGTTGTTATTTCACAATATGTCACAATACTTATGGCTATTCTCTCTTATTTTACAAGGTTTACATAAGGAGGGAGAATGCTGACAGCTGGAATTCTGGGCTGGAAAAGGAGCAAATATTAGAGACCTATTCTGTGCAACTCCAAAAGTCCTGAAACTCCACGGAATATCTTAAAATAAATAAAGAAAAATCCTCGCCAAAGATGAAGTCCAGGGGGCCCACACCCTGCTCACGAGGGTGGGGGGCGCCCCCCCCCCCCCCTCCTAGGGTGCGCCCCCTACCTCGTGGGCCCCCTGGTGGGTCTCCGACGTCCATCTTCTGCTATATGAACTCTTTCGATGAGAAAAAAAATAAGAAGCAACCTTTCGGGACGAGACTCCGCCGCCACGAGGCGAAACCTTGGCGGAACCAATCTAGAGCTCCGGCGGAGCTGTTCTGCCGGGGATACTTCCCTCCGGGAGGGGGAAATCATCACCATCGTCATCACCAACGCTCCTCTCGTCAGGAGAGGGCAATCTCCATCAACATCTTCACCAGCACCATCTCATCTCCAAACCCTAGTTCATCTCTTGTATCCAATTCTTGTCTCAAAGTCCGGGATTGGTGCTAGTAGGTTGCTAGTAGTGTTGATTACTCCTTGTAGTTGATGCTAGTTGGTTTATTTGGTGGAAGATCATATGTTCAAATCCTATATGCATATTATTACCCCTCTGATTATGAACATGAATATGCTTTGTGAGTAGTTACGTTTGTTCCTGAGGACAAGGGAGAAGTCTTGCTATTAGTAGTCATGTGAATTTGGTATTCGTTTGATATTTTGATAAGATGTATGTTGTCTAGCCTCTAATGGTGTTATGTGAACGTCGACTACATAACACTTCACCATTATTTGGGCCTAGAGGAAGGCATTGGGAAGTAATAAGTAGATGATGGGTTGCTAGAGTGACAGAAGCTTAAACCCTAGTTTGTGCGTTGCTTTGTAAGGGGCTGATTTGGACCCATATGTTTCATGCTATGGTTAGGTTTACCTTAATACTTTTGTTGTAGTTGCGGATGCTTGCAATAGAGGTTAATCATAAGTGGGATGCTTATTCAAGTAAGAACAGCACCCAAGCACCGGTCCACCCACATATCAAATTATCAAAGTACCGAACGCGAATCATATGAACGTGATGAAAACTAGCTTGACGATATTCCCATGTGTCCTCGGGAGCGCTTTTCCTATTATAAGAGTTTTTTTTGGCTTGTCCTTTGCTACAAAAAGGATTGGGCCACCTTGCTGCACTTTATTTACTTTTGTTACTTGTTACTCATTATAATTTATCTTGTCACAAAACTATCTGTTACCACTTATTTCAGTACTTGCAGAGAATACCTTGCTGAAAACCGCTTATCATTTTTTCTGCTCCTCGTTGGGTTCGACACTCTTACTTATCGAAAGGACTACGATAGATCCCCTATACTTGTGGGTCATCAGCTATCATCAAATTCGCTTGGCTCCTGGAGAGGAATACAAGACAGCCTTCCAGACGCACCAGGGCCACTTTGAATTCAGAGTGGTCTCGTTTAGCCTCGCAGGTGCACCGGCCACTTTTATTGGAGCAGTCACTACCACCCTCAAACCTATCAACCGTGTCTGTGTTCTGTCGTTCTTCGACGATATTCTCGTCTTCAGTGCAACACTCCAAGAGCACGTCGATCATTTGAGGCAGGTGCTTACTCTCCTCCGCAGAGACAGTTGGAAGGCCAAGCTCAGCAAGTGTGCTTTCGGTCAGCAGCAGATTTCCTACCTGGGGCATGTCATCAGCTCGCAAGGCGTCGCTACCGACCCCACCAAAATTGCAGCAGTCAGCAACTGGACAGCTCCGACAAACGTCAAAGAAGTTCACAGCTTTCTGGGGCTCGCAGGTTACTATCGAAGGTTCGTCAGAAACTTTGGTGCGATCGCACATCCTCTGTTCAACCTGCTCAAGAAAGGGACTCCTTTTCTCTGGACCTCCACAACTGAAACGACATTTCAAGTCCTCAAACAGCAGCTGATTTCTGCTCCTGTGTTGGCTCTCCCTAATTTCAAACAAGCTTTTACAATCGAGACAGATGCAAGTGACCACGGCATCGGGGCGATCTTACAGCAGCAGGGGCACCCGATTGCTTTCATGAGCAAAGCGCTCAGCCCTCGCTACCAGGGGTTGTCCACGTATGAGAAGGAGTACTTGGCCATAGTAGTAGTTGTGGATCAGTGGCGTCCGTACCTGCAACACGCTGAATTTGACATCCTGACCGATCAAAAGAGTTTGATTCACTTGGAGCAACAACGTCTGACGACCCCTTGGCAGCAGAAGGCGTTCACGAAACTGCTCGGCCTACGATATCGCATCTGGTACAAGAAAGGGATTGAGAATGTTGGTGCAGACGCGTTATCTCGTGCCAAGCCAAGCGACACACTTTTCTCCACCATGTCATGCAGCCCGGCCTGGCTCGAAGATGTCACCAACAGCTACCACAGCAACGATCAAGCTTCGCGTCTGTTGTCACAACTTGCCATCACGGAAGACCCAAAAGGCAGATTCTCCCTTTGACAAGGGGTAATCTACTTCCGAGGCAGGATTTGGCTGGGGGGAGCACTTAGATACAGCAGAGAATCATATCAGCATTCCACGACAGCCCTGTCGGCGGCCATTCAGGATTTCCCGTCACCTACCGTCGCATCAGACGCCTTTTTGCCTGGCCTAAGATGAAACTTCAAATTTTGCAATATGTCCGTTGTTGTCAGGTATGTCAGCAAGCTAAACCAGACCGTGCCGCATCGCCAGGCCTGTCACTGCCTCTACCAGTTCCACAACAAGCATGGGATATTATTTCCATGGATTTCGTGGATGGCCTGCCCCAGTCCAGCAAGTTCAACTGTTTGTTAGTGCTCGTCGACAAACGAACCAAATTTGGTTATTTTCTTCCTCTGGCTCATCCATACACAGCAGCTTCGGTGGTACAGCTATACATGAACCAGATCTACAGGACACATGGTTTACACAAGGCAATCATCTCTGACAGAGACCCAGTCTTCACCAGCCATTTCTGGCAGGAGTTGTTCCGTGGAGCAGGCACTGAACTCAGACTGAGCACGGCCAATCATCCACAGACCGTCGGGCAAACGGAACGCGTCAATCAGTGCGTCGAGACATTTCTTCGTTGTTTCACTCAAGCTTGTCCAAGGAGATGGAGTTTCTGGATCCCGCTCGCTCAATTCTGGTACAACAACGCACACCATTCTGATATAGGCATGACTCCATTCAAGGCGTTGTTTAGGTACGAGCCTTCGCAACTGGGAATCTCCGCGAATGGTGTTTGCTCTGTGCCAACGCTGCAATCATGGTTGGACGAGCGAGCTACAGTTCAGGACTTACTGCAGCAACACCTGAACAGGGCGCGACAGCTCATGAAAGATCAAGCAGACAACAAAAGATCTTTTCAAGAATTCCAAGTGGGCGAGAAGGTATTCCTCAAGCTGCAACCATACATCCAATCCTCAGTGGCACCGCGGGCGAACCACAAATTAGCCTACAAATTCTATGGACCATTCCTCATCATCGACAAGATTAATGAAGTGGCGTATAAACTGCAACTACCACCAGAAGCCACGGTGCACCCAGTTTTCCACGTTTCGCTGCTTCGCCGCGCCCTACTCCCTGGTATGTCGGTCGAACCACGATTGCCTCATTGTTCTGATGATCTTGTTGTGCCAATAGCAGTAGTGCAAACACGCTAGCGAAAAAAGAACGGGGGTATGCAAGAACAAGTCAAGGTGCAATGGTCCAATTCTGCAACCTTGGGCACCACCTGGGAGGACAAGGCCAGCCTCATGGCGCGCTTCCCGCATGCAGAGGCTTGGGGACAAGCCTCATCTCAAGGAGAGGGGGATGTTAGCACCCCTGACGGGAGGGACCCACTGGGCAGCGACCACAACAACTCTACAGCTGCCCAGCGGCCCACACGAGCCAAGCGGCCCAGCCCGCGCACCCACGGGCCAGAATGGATCAACTGAGCCCGCGAGCACGACTACTTCAGGGGAGACGCACGAAGAGCACACCATCCAGTGGATCAGGACGAACCGGCGGCTACCTACTTTCCTCTTCCCCGAACCCTAGTTCTTCCCCCTGTTCGTTCCCATTCGAGAGCGATGCTCCTGTAATCGATTTGTACTAGCTACTACTTCAGAGAGCAACAATAGATCGATTTCTCTATCCAGTCTCTAACATCCTGTTTAGTTGGATCCCGAGTCGGACGTGGAGTTTTTCCCTTTTTCGAGAAAACTTCTATTTTCCTCAAAAAAAAACTTCTATTTACCAACGGTTAAGACGATTCTAAAAAAACAAATAAGATAAGATAGTGCAAAGAAAGTCATAAGTAAAAAGTTACATCCAGATCCGTCGTTAGCTCGAGATCACACTGAGCCACGGAATCCAAAAAAGTAAATCTAAAAAAATGTCCATTTTCACATGCTTCAAAAAGACTGTTTTTCAGGCATGTGAAACAAACATCCATGTTTGTTGCAAAAAAAAAACAGAATGCGCATACATCATTATTAGTTGACAAAAAAATACATCATTATTTTTCAGATTTTACTCTTCATCCAAGCTCACGTGAGCTCCGGCTAAAAAGAGGACTTTCGTAGTGCAATGCAATCCTTAGGATTTGAATCATACAAATTGAACAACATAGGTAGGAACCTTAGGGGAAAGTCCTTAGAAATTCAATCCTACAAATCAAATGATGTATGATAGGAAATTTGCTAAAAATCATATGAATATCCTTGAATCAAAGGGGGCAGTGGCGGATGCACAACTAGGGGGCGTGCCCCCCTCCCAACAGTGAAAAAAATTTGAGGGAGGGCTTAGATGAGATTCTTTTAGCATTGTGCACTCCCCAGTAGTTTCTACCTAGCTCCGCCAGTGCAAATAAGCCCTTAGACATGATGGTTGAGAAGTGCAGGTCGTACACCGTGCAATGCATCAGGTGACAATCGCGTGATGGTTGCAGCACAGCACAATATCGTTTGATCCGTCTGGTGCAAATCACATGCTTGGACATATTGATAATTGTAACACCCTGGATGCAGCGATGCTAGGAGAAGCGCCGAGACCATGCCAAGGCTAAGCGTGCAGCAGCAAAACAATAAGAAAAGAAGAGCAGACTGGATGTGCTAATTGATGACACTGAAGAAAGTGCAGGCAACACTTGTGAGGGAAAGGTCACTGGATCCAAAGAGAAAGAACAAGATGATGGGCCCCACAAGTCAAGGAGACCAACAGCCTCATCCAAGTGATACGCCTCGCGAGGAATGGATCACATACTGACAGTGGGCCATTGTTGTAACTTGTAAGTGTGTGCAAGTTGTAACATAAATGTCTTCGATTCGTCTATTCTCGGCATCCGGTTGGATCACGAAACTGAACCGACGGACCGTGACAAGGGAGGCTCTCTCTCTCTCTCTCTCTCTCTCTCTCTCTCTCTCTCTCTCTCTCTCTCTCTCTCTCTCTCTCTCTCTCTCTCTCTCTCTCCGTGTGTATGGGTGTGTGTGTTAGTTGTTCCTGTGAGTTCTTGTGCGGATCTAAGCAATAATAATCTGGAAGCGGCAATGGAGGACATGCATGTGTACACCAAAACCAGATGGAATTTTTAGTCTCCATGTTTCGGTACCTTCTTGCCATTTGGCACCTTGAGGTGCTACATCATTTTGTCCCGTTTTACTTGAGTCTTTGATCATTCGCCCTCACTTATGTCAATCAAATGTAGGCTCAGGCCCGCCGGTCACTCTCACGGGGAGGACAGATTGTGAGAGTGGAAAATAAAATGGGCAAATGATAAAACTTTCCCACAAATAAACTGCATCTTCAAAATGTTGGGTAATTTTACTAATATTCATGCTTCTCGTTTCATAGTATTAAACTCTTACTCCCTCTCTAAACTAATATAAGAGCATTTAGATCACTAGAGTAGTGATCTAAACACTCTTATATTAATTTACAGAGTAGTTTTGTACGGTACTCTTCAGGCCTTGCTCTTTGCTTCACTTTTATGTCACTTTTGATCTCACTGTTTCCTCAACTCATGGTTGAGTGCATACGTTCGGTCCTTTTTGAACCCGCGCGGGTTTGTTTTTAGATGGCCTCCCATGCCGTTAAATATGTACTCCCTCTGTTTACAAATATAAGATTGACACGGAAAAAAACGAATACTTTTGTAGCTCGTCATTTATTGCCACGTATAGAAAAATAGATCTGCCAGCTACTTGTTTCATGACTTTTTTTTGACGGGTACTTGTTTCATGACTTTAATTTAAGCTCCATGCAAAGTCGTAGGCAACACCTAGGATAAAAGCACGTCTGAGTCACATGCAGGGAAACTTGCACACGTGTGGTTCTTGACACTGTTATGAGAGAATTATAGAAATTATCGGAATCCGGGGAAGAAAATATGGCGGGGGACAAATTTCTTATGACTGTGAACTGGATAAATATCCTTGGAAGCTAATTCTCTGGAAAGTGCGGTAGTAGCATCCAAATGTACAAATGCTGTGGCAGGGTCGGTCAAGTCGAGAGAGGGAATGTGATGATTGGGGTTTTGAATAAGATAACCTTTGCATTTTAGATTTGGGTCTTTTTTGTATTTTAAGAGGTGTTCAACTTTTATGATTCTGGCATAGAGCTATTTTGCCACTCAGGGTTTTATTTGAAATCCAAATTGAAATGCCTCAACTTGACAAATTGGCGGGCTCTGGCAGGGTTCTGGGTAGTGACCCAAACCGATACCAATAGGGATGAGGGAAGGCTCACTTATTAGTTTCATAATTTTCCTAAAAATAATAGTTTCACAATTGATTCTATTCCCCGATTCATAACTACAAAAGTAAGAGGTCAGAAATCTTGGTATCCAAAGGTCCCTAAAGGGCATTCATTGCTTGCTCCTTTTGGATATTTCAATATGGACTACATACGGGCTGAAATGAGTGAACAAACACACTAAAACGTGTCTATATGCATCCGATTCAAAAAAAAGTTGCAGTAGAACATATTATATTTGTACCCGCAAAAAAAGAACATATTATATTTGTGAGCAGAGTGAGTACTCAGTTTCAAGGAGCTGGCACACACCAGTGCAAGTGCAACAAAATTTCCAGTTTAGGCACGTAATGGCAACTCTAAGGAACTCCAGCAGACATGCCAGAACACACTGTTTCAGAAAAAATCAGGACACCACTATATATAGCACTATAAATCATAGACGAAGCAGCAGATACAACATCTGCCGGATTTCCATACAGGCACAAAACTATCTGTCTAAGCAAGTGATACAAACAAAAATATTCGGCACGTGTCAGAGTGCCCAGAGAAATTGGATATCAGGTGTCAGCAATCATAAAACTGACAAGCATCAAACTTTGAAGGATCAACATCGCCCTACGCTCTGGAGGCCTCAGAATTAACTCTTCCTGTGTAAAACTCTGGCACGGAATAGAATGGACTGGCGAGAATCAGACTAGGATGCAGCAGATACAAGCTGGGCCTTTTTCTGTCTGACAAAATTTTGGACAAATATCTCCCCCGCACGGTAAGAGGACCGGACCTGAAAAAGTCCAAGAATACAAAAGGTGAGTTCTTGTACTTTGCCAACAGCAGAACCACAAAACTGCATACGATTCCACCACCAAAAACTAACAAGACACGTGCTAGCTTTTTCTTTTGTGTTGTTTCACAAGCTGGATAACAGAGAGGCATGTTTTATCGAGGATGCAAAACAAGAACAGTTTCCCTGTCTGAGTGAGTGGGCACTGGTAAAAGTTTTGTCTTCTTTATATAAACACTGGCATTCCTTGTCTCGACTATTATTATCTAAAAGCATAACCAGCTATATGTAATGCTTACCAGAGGTCCACTAGCAACATACACAAATCCTAATGATTCTCCATACTCCTTCCAGAAATCAAACTTCTCGGGAGTCACATATTCTCTGACTCTCAAATGTCTTTCTGTTGGCTGTATAATCAAGGAGATATGGGTTTTACAGCATTTACAAAGGTAGCAGGGTAATATAAACTAAAAAGTACACTGTAAAGTCAATAAATATTCTCCTCGAAGAACTGGGCTAAACATCAAACCTGTAAATATTGTCCCAAGGTAAGAATGTCAACGTCGATGGCCCTCAAGTCAGCCATGGTTTGCTTTATCTCCTCGTCTGTCTCGCCCAGACCAAGCATGATCGAGGACTTCGTTACCATGCCCTTTTTGCAAGCCTTTGCTTGCTTCAGAACCCCTAAGCTCTGATCATATCTGTAGAGATGACAGATTGGAAATAAGGTGGCAGTTGCATCGCCAGATGCAAATATGATGACATTAGTGATTTCCCTTCTGTAATTGCTTCTAAATTATCAGTGAAGATGCAGGTTTTGAAATTACAGGTGTCATGTGACCAAATCATTAGAGTACTGTAAATGAGTGTGATGAAGTCAGAGGAGGGCATTGATGATATAGCGCTTTAGAGGACTCTCCTAGTTACGGTAGTATGCACAATGGTGGGGGCACAATAGACCGAGCAACATACAGAAGAAGTCAGAGAAGTGCATTACCCTGCTCGGGGATCTCTAACTATTCTCTGCATACTCCTCACAGTTTCGATGTTGTGCGCATACACATCTAGACCAGAGTTTGCCAGAGACGCAACTGCCTCCAGGTCGCCTCGAAAATCTGAAGTTAGGCACTCCACCAATATCGTAGGCTTCAACTCCTGAACAGAAGACCCAAAACTATCACATGGTAGATTCACTAACTAAATCAGCAAGCTATTAAGGCGCCAGGGACAAACCTTGAGAGCCCTGACTGTTTCGGCGAAATGGCCACTTCCACCATCAGGGATGTCATCTCTGTCGACGCTTGTCAGCACAACATACTCCACTCTGCAAAGAACAGCATTCCTCAGATATTCTTCACATCATCTTATCGAGTTCTTAACATGCCGATAACTGTCAGCCATCGTACCCCCAACTTGAAATCGCGATGGCCGTTTTCAGAGGCTCCAGGGCGTCGGGCGGCGGGGGCTTGTTACTGGTCTTGACGGCGCAGAACCGACAGCCCCGGGTGCAGGTGTCGCCGAGGAGCATGATGGTCGCGGTGGCGATGCCGTCCCCTTCCCCGCCGGCGCCGCCGCCTCCGTTCCAGCACTGCAGGCAGGCAAACCATCACCAAATCGCTGAAAGCATTCACCCGGGCCACGAACACGGCGGCTCCGTGGCAAGAGGATCGATGGGCACTACCTACCTCCCCGATGTTGGGGCACTGGGCCTCGACGCAGACGGTGTTGAGCTTGAGCTCGCCGAGCGACTCCCTGAGCCGGGCGTACTTGTCCCCCTGCGCCGCCCGCTGCCGCAGCCACGCCGGCTTCCTCGCGTCCGGGTCCCTCCCCGTGAAAGGCGTCGGCGGGGCCCATCCCGACGCCGACGAGGAAGACGACGACGCGGGCTCGCCGTGGCACCTCACCGCCGGCGGCGCCGGCCTGGGCCGGGCGAGGAGCCTCGCGCCCGCGGAGCCCCGCGCCAGGGGGGGCGGGGGCGGGGGCGGAGGCCGGGCGAGCGAGCTCTGCATTGTGGCGCGCGGAGGGATCGAGGCTGGCTGAATTGAACCCTAGGGCGCCATCGCTGCCGCTGTGTAGCGCGGTGCGGGGGCGATGGTACCGAAGCGGGGGGGGAAGGGCTCTTGGCTGTGACGGATTTGCCCCTGAGATCTGGTGCCTGTGAGGCGGATCGCACGGGGTGATGGGGAGGGCAGGATGGGTACTTCGCGGGAAGACGGCGATCGCACCAAGGCCAGCCTCGCCGTGTTTTTAACTGAACACAGGCTGAGTAATGGTTGGTAAGCAGTTTTTGACCTTGTGTGGTGGTGGGTGCGATGGTGCCAACGCTGTGCCGCGTTGGACGCCGGCGTGGCGGGTGGGGAGAAGGCGACGGCGGCCCTGCGTCGAGCTCCGGGGAACCTCGCCGGCAGGACTGGAGGAAGAAGGTTTCGGTGACGGTGAGAAAACCCGACTGCTGTCGAGACTTCACCTGTGAGTAGTAGTCCGCTGTTGCTGTCAAAGTTCATGCGATCTTCAGTCATTTGCTCTGCTTGCACATGATAACAGCGTGCCAAAAAAAAGATAACAGCGTGCCAAATTCACCTGTACATACAAATTTGCAGGAACAAAAGCCCGATTTTGCAGCGCAAAGCGAAAGAGCATAACGCTAAATGAAAGAAAATGATGCAACAATACAAAATGAGAGAAGACGCAAATCATAACCAAGCTTACAAAGATACGATCTCACACACGTGTGGATCCATCTCATATCACACCAATGCATATAGAATTATAGATAGAGCAAACTGAGCTTCAACACTGCCACCACCACTCACACAAGATCCCCCACCACACCACACCCCTCCACCACCAAGAAGCAAACACAAGATAGTCTGTAGAAACTCTAGTTGCACAACCATTGCCACCCCCCACCACCTTGTTTTTCACCGGGAGAAAATAAGGGTTAAAACTAGGTTTTCCATCTGGTCCATCACTGCACAGTTACAACACAGGGTACATACATGGGCAATCTGTCATGGATATATAACCATCAGGCGGGTATTATACACCCACCTGAAGGAGAATGCTGGTTCTATTAAATTAACCTCCACCCTAGTCACAGCCTCAGGAACGCTAACTTTGACACGGAGCCAACGGAACTTCTCCAAGCTCACACATCTCGCGGAACAGGAAGCATGTCTATCCCAATTCTGTAATCACCATCTGAAGGACAAGCAGCACATGTAGTTTTACCCGGGAACAGGTTCTGAAGTAGCAGAATGCCTAGCGCCGGAGTGGTTGTAGCCGATCACGGGCATGGATTTCCGAGCAAAGTCAAGAAGCATCTGGCGTTGTTCTTCGCTGGTGTGCGGAAGGCTTGCACGCAGCAGCTCGACGGGCATCTCCCTGCTGACGGCCTTCGAGGCTTCAGGTCCAGCCATTGAGTTGGATCCCTGCATGCTGAACCTCTGCAGAATGCTCCCATACTTGCTGTCGCAGTATTTCGTCAGAAGCCCAAAGAAGGCATCGAACGACGCCTGCCAAAGCGAACGGGTTGACCTGCTGTAGTTGGCTGCAGAATGGGGGTCGGCCAGTAGCTCAGTTGCTCTGTCCAGTACTGATTTGATGATTAGAGCAGCACCATCACCAGCTGAGCTGCCAAGAGGGCGGAGAGGTGGCTGTTGCGATGAGCAGACAACAGCGGCGAGGCAGGCGCTGAGGGCACTGAGCTCCATGTGATGCACGCAAGAGGACACGGTCTTGGCAAGACTGACTGTTGTTTCTGCAGCACCAGAATCTGACGGCAAACCCCCAAACAAGCTCCTAAGATGCCGAAAGATAGCCATGCAAACTATGCGGGTCAGCTCACTTCCAGGGGCAAGAAGTCGGAGATACCGTGCCAAGAGCTTGCGTCCTTTAGGGAGAGAAACAATGCGGAGAAAAATAAGGTCATCCGTCGGTGCCAATCCAGATGAATTGCCAGGTTTGTTGGGGCCAAAAGGGTCGACAAGCTCAAGTGATGTAGCTAAGCCTTCAAGGAGGACCTGCCGCCTTCGCCTCAGTTGGAAGCTGCTGTCCTGTGCCTGGCTAGACTGTAACACACGGTCAATATCATTTACATCTAGAAGAAGACATATACCATCCTCAACGGTAATTCTGGCTGCCAGCATTGGCTCTTTCTCCAGTGGCCTCGTAGATGACTTGTGACCATCACCAGATGCAGGAATATCAACTTCAAGAAGAGGGCGAGGCCTACGTATGGAAGAGAATGACACTCTTCCAAGAGAATCAACCTTCAGGTATGAATGCTGATCACCACCAGACCTAGACTTTGAGTGGGAGTCTTTTATTGACGCGGGGGAGAAATTCACCTTCTTCTGAGAATTGACAGATCTTTTGGCTATACAAGCTTGGTGGTAGTAGTCATCGACGTAAGGATCACTGCTGTGACTGCCAGAGTGCTGCATTCTTAAAATAGTATCAATCTCTTCGGATGACATATACTTTGATCTGAATTTTGTTCCTCCAGTGTCAACATTCTGGCTAGCTGTATCAGATTGTTGTTGAGAGAAGCGTATACTGTGTTTTCCTCTTCCTGACCTTGATCTCTTGTCCCTTGGTGAAGGCACACTAGGAATATGATCAAACCTGCCTATTATCTCTGGGGAATGATGGTGATACAAGTGAGGCTGCATGTTTAGGTAATTGTGATGAGGCGGTTGAACTAGTGACAACCTCTGCTGCTGCTGTTGCTGCTGAGAAAATAGCAAAGAAGACATTGAACTGCCCGGAAAAGATAGTTGTTGCTGCAATAAACTGGGATGTAGATTAAGATGCTCAAAAGCATGCGAACCAGCTTGATTTGGCCATTCGTTTTGCAGCAAGTTGTTTGCGTATAGATCTGCAGAAGTGTAAGACATGCTTCGCCCCAACCGCAGTCCATGAGGTAGACCAGTCATGTTATATGGAGAACCAGTAAGTGACGAACTTGGAGAACCCATTTGGTAACCAGCACCAGGTGATGGAATGCTCGAGTGCCGCGTAAGACCTTGTGCAGGATAAGATAATCCACCACCACCTGGTGGAGGATAGGATGTAAATGAAGGAGATCTATGTCCCAGAATAGGTTCACTGGAGCGGTGTTGTAGTGGCTCCAGGGGATAGGATGATGTTCGGCTCAATGGTTTTGACTCTCCAAACTGAGGCAAATACTGTGGCTGTGGACACAATTGTTTGCTGTCTTGAAATTCATCGCTGTCCAGTATATCATGATCCACCCAATTCGAGAACTCTGCTTCCTGGGCCCAGTCGGTAGTCAAAGAACCTGAAGAAACACGATATTTAGCTCGGGAATACAGAAATGAAAAACTGGACATGTGTATGGACAATATTTAGGGTTTGATTATCATCTTCCATATTAAACATGTCTAAATAAGGTGGCCAGCGCAATGTTAAGTATATCTATGTTTAGACTACATGTAACATGAAGAAACTTTTCCAATATCAAGCTTCAGTAGTAACTGGGGGCAGAAATGCAACTTACTTTCCCTGGAAATTGATCGTCTATCACCAATAACACCAGGATTCCTTGTTCCACCAATACTTCGGTTCAACTGAAGACAA
Organism: Aegilops umbellulata; assembly: GCA_032464435.1. NCBI lineage: Eukaryota > Viridiplantae > Streptophyta > Magnoliopsida > Poales > Poaceae > Aegilops > Aegilops umbellulata. The sequence continues at coordinate 475,675,620 of CP136054.1, forward strand.
GACAATTTTTTTTTCAGTAAGCAGTCCATGATAAATAAAAAGGGGAAAACATTAGGTGGCCCATGAAAGGGCCTATACTCAGTTTTAACTCACAAGGCTCAAAGATCTTGACAATGTACAATACCTATTCCATTTATTTTTTAAATATTAGTACATTTCAACTTTGGTATTTAGATATGTAAGAATGCAATCCGGAGATTCATGCCATATTTTGAACTTGAGTGACCGATTAAATCTGGGCATATGGTGTGTTTTATCCACTTATATATGAATCGCTAAAACTAGAACTTGTGTGACCGATTAAAAAAATGTGTTTTATCCACTTATCCTTAGCATATTAAAAAACCTGAACTAAAACCACGACGAGTAATTTGGAACGGAGGGAGTAATAACTCAGAGTACTCCAAAGTCATTTTCAGGATTGCATAATTTGACACAATAGATCATCTTTTTCACAATATATTAGTTGACCATATATTATGCTCAACGTCTTATAATACTTTACAGAGGGATTATTTTAGGAAGACTCATGAAATAGTGCAGGAAAAGAACTGCATTGAGCATGAAGTAATAAGCCTTCAAGAGCATAAAGGGTCATCCTGGACATACTAAATCGTTTGAAACTACAGATAATTCAATACATTATAACCATAGGTATGATATATAAGACCACCAACTGAAGTAATCAAGTTAGATATAGGCTGCTAACCTTTGCGAATGTGCTTGCAAGATCATCAATTTCAGACAAGTTACTCATGCAATCAATCTGCAAAAACATAAGAACAAGACAAATTTTCATCATGAAAAATAGAGGGAACATGACTACAGGAGTCAAAAGAAAGCAAGGCTGAAAGAAGAGCGACCAAAGTTACAAAGTAGGCAGGAAAAAACTTGCAGAATAAGGAAATCTAGAAATGATTTATGAAACAAATTGACAACGTTAAACATGAAAGTGGTGGAAATTGAGCTACTTCAGAATGTAATGTCGAAGGTTTGATAGGTCAGTCCTATATCATTATACTTGCTACGAAAGTCTATATTGGGCGATCAACTACAAAGAAAGAAAATAAAGCATTTTGATCTCCAGACAAGCCTAGTAGCTACAGATTCTTCATCCCCGTATAATAGCTACAGCCTATAGGCCTACGCACTTATAGGCACTGACTAGAAGTAAAAACAGTTGGGCAGAATACGCTCGCATTTGCATCATGAAATACTGCAAGGTGTCACCTAAAGTTCCATACCAAGTAGCAATCACTTTAAGTTGCACCTGGTTAACAGATCTGCTCAATAAATGGATGTGGGTACTCAAATCTAAGTCCAGATGGCAAAAACACTGATGGTGTTTGTGTATGTGGTGGGACATAGTGCAGAAGAAAGAGAAAGCTTGTACCAACACCCCTCAAAGGTCAACATTCCAGAGAAAAATAACGTATTGATTACTAAGTTCTAATTCCACGGCGAAACACATTTCAGCTACAGAGCAACGGAAGCTGAAACTAAACAACAGGAAGGCAGCTAACAGAAGGAATTTTATTTGATCCAAAGACGCATCCTACCATCACGTCCCTTTCCTGATGACAGCAGCTCAATTTACATTTCTCAGTACTGAGATATTATTATAAAGAACGCTCATAGTTGACAATATATCCAATAAAAAGACAATCTCTTCATCTATTGCATCTAACATTCGCAATCCCTCCTTACAAAAAAAAAACAGAAGGCAAAAATCGAATGTACCTAAAAAGGACAGAGCTATCATCCTACTGCATAAAAGAGCACCCACTCATGAGTCATCCAAAAGTAGCAATCACCAATAAACACGGTCAGGGCTGTGTGAAACATGCAATGCACATAATTTCACAGCTTTCAAACATTAGCAAGCACCAACACACAAAGAGAACTTTAGGAAGCATGCAGCAGTGCAGCACACAATCAATAGCAACAGGGAAGTCGGCTTCGCGGGATACTACCATCACGTCTTTTACAGCTGACAATAGCCCAATTTACATTTATCAGTACTGAGTTATTATTATAAAAGAATGCTCATAGTTGACAATATACCCTCCATTTTCTAAGAGAACAGTTTTGCTCAATCGAGTCCTAACCAGTTAGAAACACACACAAAATGATTTTCTTAGGTACATTTTGGGGAGATCATAACGCTTAGCTTCACAATTTACTACTCCCTCCGTCTGGAAATACTTGTCGGAGAAATGGATGTATCCGACAAGTATTTCCGGACGGAGGGACTATATGTTTTCTTATCACATTAAATCAGATGCAACCCCCTCCAAAACTAGAGGGGCAGTTCTCTTGATCTATTGTATCCAAAGTGCACAATTCCTCCTTGCAAGAACAAAAACAAAAGGCAAAAATCAAATGTACTACCGCCGACCAGTACGTCAAAATACAACAAGCTATCATCCTGCTGCAGAAAAGAGTATCCACTCATGAGTACTCATCCAACAGCTGCAAGCACCAACAAACAGAGTCAGGACCGTGCGAAACATGCAATGCACATAATTTCACAGCTTTCCAACAGTAGCAAGCACCAACACAGAATCAGGACTCTACGAAACCTGCAGCAGCAGTGCAGCACACAATCGATAGCAACAGCAGGGAAACCGGATACAAAGTCGGCGAGAGCCGCACCTCTTCCCCCACAGGAGACAGCTGGTAAGAAGCCCCATCGTCGTGCCCACCGAAGCCGCCGCCGTCCAGGCCCCCGTCATCCGCCAGGCTGCCACCGAGCTCCAGCCCCTCCAGCGGCGCCTTGCCGAAGAAGGAGTACTGCCCCGAGTCGAAGCGCGAGTTCTCTGCAGAGGAAGGACGCAACAAAAAAAAACATAAATCTCCATTGGTGCCACGCGAAAACGAGAGAATCCGCCAAGGCCGCCGCGCGAGAGTAACACGGAATTCAGCAGAGGCACGCGGAGACGCGTCGTGCGCAGCACGGATTCGACGGTGAGGCCGCTGAGTTGCGAGCCCGGGCAGGCGGATCAAACTCGACTAACTACAGCCCACCAGAACATCACTAGGCAGCGGAAGGAATCGCAATCACCTGCGGTGGAGGCCGACGAGGAGGAGGCGCCACCGCCGCCGCCGCCGCCGGCGTCCGCCCGGAGGCCCCTCATCGCGGGCGGGCAGGGGCGGGCGGCGCTGCTAGGGTTTGGATTCCGGGGGCGGGCAGTAGACGCGCTTGGGTTTTGGATCTGGGGGGAGCTGCGAGGCGGAGAGGGGTACAGCCGAGGAAATCTCGCTCAGTAGACGCGCCTTGGCTGCTTTACTTCCCTTGCCTTCGCTTCTCGACAATAATAAAAATATAAGCCGAAAATGATAGTCCCAGCATTATTCATATTTATTGATAGATATAGATAGATGGATATTGATGTGCTGGTGTGGACGAAGGGAGCTGCTGGATGGCACCAGAAAAAACTGACGGAGTGATCACAGTGATGAGAGGAGACTTTGGCTTGGCGTGTGTGCTACTCCATCTGCCCCTTTTTGTGTGTTGATGTGGTGATGTACTTCATGTCTTCAAATAAAGCTTTTTTTTTAATTTAGCTTTGCTTTGTTGCTCTTCAATGATCGTTTGCCACGCTAATGGTGCCCTTTCTGTTGGTAACAACTGGCGGAGCATGACGGTACTATTTCATTGGCCCAGAGCTAGGTGTGTGCCATGGTTGTAGAAAAGGTTTTGCTGAGCATATATTCCCAATGCAAATTTTATAGAGCATGGTCTCACATGCACCGGTCATCGTCATCATTGGTTTTGTTGGATTAAAGCAGGGCTGTTTGGAAAGTGGCGACCTTGGATGACCTTTGCATAAATTTGGTGCCCTCGCGAATTTGGAGTTATTTAGTTGTGTGTACAAGTGAATTTAAGTTGATAAGAGAAACTCAAAGAAAGTTGCTCTCATACTCTTTGCGCTGAAAATTATTGAAAACCATGAAAGCTACACTCTAATTGAGTGGACTTCTCTCCCAATATCTCCCCACTTTCTTACCCGTCGTCCTCGGTCCCCGGATCTAGGGATAGTGGTACCATCACCATCCCCAGCCACCCCTACCATTCGACCATCTCTCCCTCTCTGTGTGTGCGCGCGCGCGCGTGTGTGTGTGTCAGTGTGTGTGCGTCTCTCTCTCTCTCTCTCTCTCTCTCTCATGCGTTCATGTGAGGCTGAGCTCCCACTATCGGCATGACCTCGCCATTGGACACATCAATTCCCTTCAGACCCAGTATTTTAAAAACCAGTTGAAGCTGGTGAGCTATGAGGTTCGATGCTCCTCAAGGCACGGAGCAAAAAAGGGGTTCGTCGTACTCGAGCAAGAGGATGAATTGTTGTCTTTGGCTTGGTGGGCACAAGTGTTGATCCTCTTCAAGGCACGGAGCAAAAAAGGGCTCGGCTTTTTGGGAAATGTGCATGATTGGTTTCATGAGAAAAAGCATTGCATGTTGACAACAAGGAAGTGATCAATGATCAAAATCCAAAGTCCCTAAGCACCGATGATACACCACTCAAGAGGACATCAACAAAGTATAATAGTGTGCACACACAATAAAAAACCTAGTGGCCAAGTAGCGCGTCGCTCCTCGAGCTCGTAAGTTTTGCATCGTGTTGCTTTATGTGATGGGCAATTGATTGAATGGCTCTATGTTGCAACTTGTTTATCATGTCATTGTATCGCTTCGCTAGCCCCAATGTGCCGAAGCCAACTTGGAAATGGGAAAACAAAAGGAGAAAGCGAGAAGGGGTGGCAACCAAGATGACAGGGAAGTTCAAGGACATCATGGCGAAGAAGAAGGTTTAGCTTGTTCGTGGAAATCCAAAAGAAAAAGATCCAACTCGAGGAAAGGAAGCTTGCGACCAGGCAAGCGTGTGAGGATCAAAAGATCTTGTATGTGAAGGACACATATTTGGATTACGATGCGGCCAAGTTTGTCCGGGACTTGCGTGATATCATGATCACACGCTTTGTGCAAAAGAGGGGGGAGACGCCGAAAGTTGATGCTTTTGGCTCGGGCAATTGCTTCTTTTGCTTTTGGGTTTGATAATTGTAAAAACCTTGTTGCACATCCAATGCTTTTGATAGTAATTGCATTTGTTTGCAACTATTTAAATGTATGATCGAATTGCTATTGATATAGACAAATTGACAAAGAGAAGAGGTCAAACAAGTATGAAAAATTTGAGAGACGCGGTTGGATGGCTCCCGTCCGACCAGATGTTTGCGGAGGCTTCCGTCCGACCAGATTTTTGTGGACACATTCAGACGCGTGTGCGAACATTTTATAAGATATGTTAGGTGATCTCCGTTGGACATGCCCTCATACTCCTCCCCGTCCTCTCTTCTTTCATGACCAGCACGACATAGGGATGGTCAGGGGTGCATGCGCCGGCGGGGAGTGTTGGCAGGGGCCAAAAAGGGAATGTGAGTAGCGTGGTATCTCGACATTATATATGTGCATGTTAAGTTTTGAAGAAAACCGACATTTTTTGCGGCTTGTGCAAAAAAGACAAAAGGATGTCTCGTGAAAAGCATTTTTTAACACCGGATTTTGTCTTTTTCACACGCGACGTATAAGTTGTCGGTTTTTCGTGAAACGACTTTGTGAGCATGTACAATATCGAGATGTACACGCCAAGTTTTTGTTTGGAATTTTTTGACATTTCAAAATATGTTAAAAATACATTTAAAATCAGGAGCGCGCGCTCCCATGTGCCAAAACGCCACTCTCAAAGTTGAGATACATTTTTAGTACTCCCCCTTTTCCATAGTGTAATGTGTATATTTTTTTCAAAAATCAAACCTTATAAACTTTGACCATATTTACAGAAAAATATACATATATTTAAAATACAAAATGCATATCACTAGAGACATTATGAGTTATATTTCATATTTTATATATAAATATATTTATTATTGTAGGTGTAGATATTTTTTATATAAACTTGGTCAAAGTTTGTTTAGTTTGACTTATCAGAAATCTATGTGCACTATAGGAGTATTATGGAACGGAGGGAGTATGACATAAAACGGATGTCACCAGATTTGTCTTAAAAAATATTAAGGGCATCTCCAATGTGGATCACCAAATTTTCACTCCCAAATATCCACAGACACATTCAGACATGTCCCAGACATCTGACCTAGTGTTGGCCATCCAACGGGATCACCAAATGCCCCCTCCCCATTTTAAACAACATGAACATGAAATACATATGAAATTTAACAAAGTATGTTATATTATATGCAAAACAGCAAAATTTAACAAATTCGACGTAAAATAAACTAAAACTAATCTAAACCAGGCTAAGTTGCTAAGTAGTGGATGGTGACCTCGTAGGCATGGCCTCTGAGGCCACCACCACCACCCTGGTCGTTCGCACTGTCCTCGTCGTCACACCATTTTAGAAAGGCGCACCAGGCTTTGCGGCATCCTTCCCCAGCCGCGGGTTCACACTTATGAAATAGACGCTCCACCTCCTCCGCCTTGCGCTGCCTCTCATCGACTCGTTGGTGGACTGTCCGCTCAAACTTGGCCAGCCATACGCGGAGGAGTTGCTCGTTGAGACGACGAGGGCACCGGGCGTCAAACTCCATGATGGTCTTGGATAGATTGAGGGTCCACGCTTCCTCGAGCATGGGTCTGCAAGCACACAGGCTGGCGATACCTGGGTCTTCGCGAATGCGACCGACTGGTGCGCCTGACGCCGCTCCCGGCGTGCCTCTGCCCTCTGCCTCGGAGATGCATTTTTGCGCCCGATGATGACAACACGTCGTGTGAGCCGCCTCCTTGGATGTAGTAGTCGAATAGTCGATGCAACACTACTGCTTTGGGGGAGGGGGACAGAGCCCGCTCCTGCTTACGGGTGTCGGACGCCATTGTCTGTCATGGTAGTGGCCTGGTGGGGACGGTTGCGCGTGGACACCACAGTTGCGTCTGTACAATGCGGTTGCAGACGACCGCGTCGAACCGTGGTTGATCAACGAGCAAAGCAACATGATCTCCATGTGTCATGCGAACTCATCGTCCATTGCCGCTAAGGTAGCTTCTCCTCCTCCACGTTCGAAACCGGCTCATCCTTCATGGCGGACGGAGCCGAGGATGGAGATGGGCCCGGTGATCGCGGCTGGCACCACGAACTAGCCGGAGTCCTGGCGCGGCAGAGGCTGGTCGAAGCGATAACCATCTACCAGCCACCACACCTGGGTCTTCTTGGCGCCAGTCTTCTTGCCCATCACTGTGACCGGTGGTGGGGAGTGCTGTGTGTGCGGTGGCTTTGCGCGGATAGGGTTTGGGGGCGTCCAGCTGGCCGGTTTTAAGAGTTGGAGTAGGCTTCTTGAGTGACGTGCCGACGTGATTACTGGTACGCAACAAGCCAGTCAAACAGTGTGAATGCGTGAAGGGTTCTATAGTTGGTCAAAGGGGGTTTTGGGGTAGGTCCGGGGTGTCGGAGTTTGACGTGGCGGACGTCCGAAGTCCCCTAGAGCTACCCCCGATTTGGAGCCGACCTCGGAGATTTGAACGTTTAGACTAGTTCAACCTGTTTTGTGATCCGCATTGGATGGCTAAAAGTGTCCAGACCGTCCAGTGTGAACATTCGCGGGAGTTTTGGTCATTCACGTGGAGATGCCCCAAGGCCTTCAGCTTTATGCTGAATGGCGACATAAAGATGGCATTTCTCAGTAATGCTGAATGGCCACATAAAGATGGCATTTCGGAGTATGCAATAGTACCTTTCCACGCACGTATCAGTTCTATTGCATACTCCGATCAACACAAATTGTGAAGTTAAGGCTCCAGAGTTTGGCACTACCTCTGTACCAAAATATAAAACGTTTTTCTAGGCTAAACTGGTACGGAGTACTGACTTATTTTATTTTTGCAGACACATATTCTCCTATGCAATCATCATGTCTAGCACATTCCACATGATATTTTGTTTTAGGTAGTGGACGTTTCTTTTGCGTTTTTCTAATCTTTTTGTTTGTTAATGAATCCTGTATGGATCACTATCCCGCCCTGCTGCTCTTGTTCAAAAATAATAATAATTAAATCCACGAGAGGACACAATGAGCAGCAGGATATGTAATGAGTACCGGTTGCAAAGCGTAGTTTTCTTTAGGATTTTACATTCATGGATTGCTGGTCTCTGTGATTTGTAAGGAAAGCGTACGAGAAACCATAGGAATATGATTTCCCACTATTTATCCATTTGATCCAAAGCATTGAACCATAGGAAAAATGGAAGAACTTTTCTTTGGGTTGAGTTTTATAGTAAAACCGAAGGAATTTTACAATCCGGTGAATTTCTTTTTTACCTTCCTATGCAGAAAGAACGAGGCAAAAGGGCAAACATGGCATAATATTATCTTCATCTTACCTTTGCATAAGTTGTAATCTTATAATTTGACCATGATTTTTAGGATTACTGTGTTTTTCTTATTCCCACGAATCAAACAACCAATTGTACACATTTATGCGTTTTCACAATCCTCTATTTTGCACATGTAACCAGATCCTATTCATGTGGGTTTTAAACCCTATGAATCAAAGAGGCAGTAGAAAAAACCGGTGAATGTAAAGGAATGGATCTCAGCCGATAGTAGGCTTCACATCCCAGCTTGCCAGGGATGAGAGCACAGGTTTTTCAGGTTCTACAGCTTACAAAATGGGATCTCTTTAGGCACAGTGAAATAAACATCTTCCAGCAGGTTTATCAAACACAAAAATGCACCTCTACACAGCCAAAGGGAGCTTTCCGTGTTCCAGGCAATTTAGCTATGATACATTTAAATAGCAATTTCATTAAAAAAGACGTAGACCAATCACATTTTCTTTTCAGAACAAAATATTGTCAGGATAAAAGGGATGACATGTCATCCTGACTTCTTGCTGTGCAATTCACGTTATTTCCTATCCCCAGGAAAATTCCTTACAAAAATGAGATGATGTATGCCCAATAAATTACACAATATAATAGTTGTAAATAGGCAAACCAGCCAGCTGGAATAACATAGTCGTAGGATCATTCCAGAAAACACAATTTAGTACAGAGAAGAGTTATTCCTCCTAAAATAACATAATTTAATATGTGTGGGATGCAGTCTGAGCTCTGAAATCTTACAGATAATGAATAAAATACATGTGAGATTCCCGTTTTCTATCCTGCCTCGCCGTAAATGAGAAGAAAAGAAAAGGCAAAAATAATCATCCTCTATTCGAAAATCTTCTCGCCAGTTGAGAAGATCAAGAAAATGACTGAACTAAAAATACAGAGATATGCTGGAACAAAGAAGACTGTTCTCCAGGTTTCAGAGTTCGTTAGATCCATGTTAGAGGCCTTTGCAGCCTCCAGAATATTTCCTGTGAGGCCAACGCCAACTATCCCAGCCAATGTCCCAGCTGTATTTGAAACCCCCATCACTATGCCGGCGAACTTTGGAGCAACATCCATGTGATTCACCGCAAACCCTGCTCTTCCTAGAGCGAGAAAACCAAGGGATACAGATGAACAGATCACAGTCCCTGAGGGCGTCCCGAATGAAGGAAGGGCCATAAGTGCAACAGCCGAGACAACAAACCCAATGGTGTTAAGGAGTTTCCTTGTCTTGGTAACTGATAAGATCTTTTTTGTAATCATGCGATCAGCAACTACTCCACCAATGTTGGAGAATATAAACATGTTGAAATAGGGAAGCATCTTTGACGATCCCATGTCCTGGAGGCTAAGCTTAAGGGCTAGTTCGAAATAGGTAGGCAGCCAGTTCATGATAACATACAAGGCATAGTGGAAGGTGAAGTTGTTCACGACAATTGCCCAAACAGGTAGACTGAAGATAATTCTTCGCCATGGTATCTTTACAGTGCGAGGTGCAACAACCCCTGTTGATTGCGCCTTAATCTTCTCCCGAGATGCTACTTTTGGCATTGCCACTTTTGGAAGGTCAGTGCGAGGTGGCTCACTGGAGAACTTCAACCATATTACAGACCATGCTACTCCAAGTACTGCTTCGACTAAACATACAGATTGGGGTCCCATGTGCTTCACCAGACTTGGAAAGAACAGCATGCCACAAGCTGCCCCGAGGTACATCCCTGAGGTGGTTAACGACACTGAGCGAGAGCGCTCCTGCGGTGGCACCCATTGTGCCAGGACAGTGTGAATGGCAGGAAATATGAAACCTTGTGCTACACCAACAAAAAGGCGAGAAAGGACCAGAATGACTTCTCTGTTGGGGTCCAGTGGAATTAGACCGCATATCAAAGACCACAACAGAAATGACAGCAGCAGAACACGTCTCCCTCCCAATCTCTGAGCTGCCCATCCACCAGGAATTTGCGATAGAACATAACCATAATAGAACATGGAGAGTATCAGGCCCTTGTTTGCTTGATTCACGTTGATTGCATCAGCTGCAACGGTGTACGCAATCGAGAAACCCACACGCTCAATGTAACAGACATTTGTGCAGATGAATGTCAGCAACACTATGACATAACGCTTTGGGACCTTCATCCTCGGCATCACTAGTTAACTGGAGATGAACCTCAAAGTGTTGTAGCAGTCTCAATCAGGCCGCCACTTGCTGACCTCCCACGAATATTTACCAGGGTTTACCATAAACCTGTCTTTCTTCCTTCCATCTCCAGGGATACTAAGATCTGAAACAGACAAAACACTGATCATTCACCGGTATGAAACAATATGGGGCTTCTTCAGCTGTGCTTCATATATCCATAGCAGTTTACTTTTTACTGATCTCATAAAGAAATTTAACACAGGCAAAGCACTATATGCTGCACAATAACTCAAGCTACCTGCTCAATGGAGATGGAAAAACCAACATCGCTCAGTTAGATGAATCAGGACTTGAACTATGCCTACCATTATGCAATGTGCGAAAAGGCTTGGAATCCTACACTATCATCAACTATGGTTGAAATGCAAACTGCAATTTGCAGGACATGTGGTTTTGACTGTCACAGCCTTTACATCCCAAGAGCTAACTACACATTGGCAAAAAATCTAGAGATCCGAGTAAGCAGGCCCAAGTAGGTCGGTTCAAGATTTTCCCACCTCTGAGACAGATTCGCATCTAAAAAGATCCCAACTTGCGAGACCTTAACCGAAAACTTGCAGCATTCACCGCCAACCTCCGGCGCCGCACCTGATCGCCCAGAGATCTGATACTCGAAGCCCCAAATCGTAACCAAAATTCGTCACACTCTCCCGCCAAACAAGCGAGAGGGAGAAGAAAAAGGGGGAGAAAGCGTCGGAAGCGGGAGGCAGCGGGGTGCGGGCAACTACCTCGAGATCCCGGAGTCGTGTGGCGCCGCCTCCTGTGGGGGCTGGTGTGCCCGGCCTCGCACTTGCCGTCGCGGGCGGCGACGGGCGGGCGGCGGAGGTGGAGGCGGGCCGCGTCGGTGAGTGCGATGCCCTGCTGCTGCTGCTGGGCTCGGCTGCGGCGGTGTGGTGTGGTGTCTTCGGTTTGGAGTCTCGTTTAACTGAACCGCGCGGAGCAGTGGAAATAGGAAAAAAAGGGAGGAGGGTAGATCGAGAGCGAGAGGTCAACTGTTCATCGGCAGTTCGGCACCATTTTTTTCCCCTCTCGCCTGCGGATGTTCAATTAGCACGTGAAATTTCTATGGTCAGACACATTACAAAAAAGCAACATTGAGTAGCGTCGAATGGCAAACATCACTATTTATTGCTGAATTTGTTTTTTTCATGGCTCGTAATTGGTAGTGTGTCTGAACTTGGAATTTCGCATGGCATTAGAACATCACCCTCTTAACATCCTGTATTTTTTAAAGATTTTTTTGAAACTTTCAAACGTGATTTCACGAAGTTTTCTTTGAAACTCGGTTTTCATGTGATATTATCTCATCGAAGTAGTAGAGTATGCGATTGTGATGGTACATCTTCGTCGTAATAATTCGCTCTTTCATTTTTTTAGCTCTTAGTCGCACGGAAATTAAACGCAGTTGTCATCGGGTGTACCTCACAATCTTTTTTGCATTGTGGTTTCCTTTCTTTTCGGTCTCACGGTGCCAAACTTGCTCCCACCTGGTCTTGATCTAGATGAGGGGTTTCCACCCATCATGTTCCTTATCGCTAGTTGTGGGTGAGAGATGGAGGTAGAGAGCAAAGAGGAGCACCACGGTGCTCACGGTCACAGGCGTGGGAGAGATTGTAGGAGTGTCTCCTTTTGCGTGCCCTGGACGTCGTGGGTGTGATGACATGGCCGTTGCCACCATCGGTGACGGTCAATTCCACCATGAACCAAGCTCTACCTTGATGCATCCACACATCGCCTCCCTACTCCCGTGCTCTTGCCTTCCTTCACTCCAACACCATGACATGCTTCACCTACAACTTCCCTTCCTCTCCTCCCATGACATCGACTTTTCCCTTTCATGTCGCTCTGTCTACCATGTGGAGGCATCGAGCTAGACCCCTCGGGGCATGATGATTTGGATCATCTCTCTCTCTCTCTCTCTCTCTCTCTCTCTCTCTCTCTCTCTCTCGCGCGCGCGTCTTTCTCCTTCGTATGATTCTTGTCTCTCTCTGGGGTTTTCCTCTTTGAACTTCCATACAAAGGAGGTCGGGACCGAGTGCAGGCCAACGACTAGGACAAACAATTGGTGACTGGTACGTTCATTTTTCCTACTATTATTTATAATGTTTTTGATCATTATAATACTTTGTGATGCAATTCTAGTGCCTTTTCTCTCTTAATTTGCAAGATTTACATGGAGAGGGAAATTGTCGGTAGCTAGACTTCTGGACCTGGAAAAGCTACATCAGAGATACCTATTCTGCACAATTCCAAATGACCTGAAATTTCATGGAAATTTTTTATGTAACATAAAAATACTGGAACAAAGAAGTACCAGAGGGGGCCCACCAGTTGCCCACAAGGCAACAGGGTGTGGCCACCCCCGGGCACGCCCTGATGCCTTGCGGGGCCCACAGCTGGCCTCTGACCCCCATCTTCTACTAATATGAAGGGTTTTGACCGGGAAAATATCAAGAAAGGGCCGTCGTCTCGAGGTGAAACCTGGGCAGGAGCACTTTAGCTCTCCGTCAGAGCGATTCCGCCGAGTATACTTCCCTCCGGGAGGGAGAAATCGACACCATCGGCATCACCAACAACCCTCTCATCGTGGGAGGACCAATCTTCATCAACATCTTCGCCAGCACCATCTCATCTCAAACCCTAGTTCATCTTTTGTATTCAATCTTTGTCGCAAAACCTCAGATTGGTACCTCTGGGTTGCTAGTAGTGTTGATTACATCTCGTAGTTGATGCTAGTTGGTTTATTTGTTGGAAGATTATATGTTTAGATCCTTGACGATATTCAATACCCCTCTGATCTTGAACATGAATATGATTTGTGAGTAGTTACTTTTGTTCTTGAGGACATGGGAGAAGTCTTATTACAAGAATCATGCGGATTTGGTATTCGTTCGATATTTTTGATGATATGCATGTTGTTGCTTTCTTTAGTGGTGTCATGTGAACGTCAACTACATGACACTCCACCATACTTGGGCCTAAGGGAAGGCATTGTGGAGTACTAAGTAGACGATGGGTTGCTAGAGTGACAGAAGCTTAAACCCTAGTTTATGGGTTATTCCATAAGGGCCGGGTTGATCTGGATCCATATGGTTCATGCTATAGTTAGATTTATCTTAAATTCTTGTTTCGTAGTTGCGGATGCTTGCAGAGGGGGTAATCATAAGTGGGAGGCTTGTTCAAGTAAGAACAACACCCAAGCACCGGCCCACCCACATATCAAATCATCAAAGTAGCAAACGCGAACCAAATAAACATGATGAAAGTAACTAGATGATAATTCACATGTGTCCTCGAGAACGCTTTGCTTATTATGAGAGACTGTTCCAGTGTGTCCTTTGCTATAAAAAGGATTGGTCCACCTTGCTGCATCTTTGTTACCATTGCTACTTGCTCTCGTTACAAATTACCTTGCTACCAAACTATCGGTTACCGATAATTTCAGTGCTTGCAGAGAATACCTTGCTGAAAACCGCTTATCATTTTCTCCTGCTCCTCGTTGGGTTCGACACTCTTACTTGTCGAAAGGACTACAATTGATACCCTATACTTGTGGGTGATCAAGACTCTTTTCTGGTGCCGTTGCCGGGGAGTGAAGCGCCTTTGGTAAGGAAAAATTTATACTGAGTGCTGAAATTTACTGTTACTTGTCAGTATGGAAAACAATCCTTTGAGGGGTTTGTTTGGGGTATCTTCCAAATCCATGGAAAGGATACGTTTTAACCAAAGTAATTAACTCTGGGTCGACAGAGAATTCATAATCCTTATCAGTAATAAAGATAGGTGAAGTAGCAAACTTAGGATCATATTTCATTCTAGCGTTCAAAGATTTTTCTTTCAACTTGCATAGTAGCTTCTTAAGATCATCTTTATCCTTACAAGCAAGAAAGTCCCTAGCTACCTCTCCATCCATAACATAACCCTCAAGTATCTCAGGCAATTCATATCCAGGAGCACTAGTTCTAATAGGTGAATCATAATTTTCAGTTTCAGTAATTTCATCAACTTCAGTAATTTCATCAGTTTCAGCATTCTCAATTTCTTTAGCTCTAGCAAGTTGTTCATCAAGAAATTCACCTAGTGGCATAGTCTTATCAAGCAAAGTACTAGCATCATCAATAGCATCATTCATAGTAGAAGTAGCATCATCAATTACTTGCGAAATAATAGCAGGTTGTGGTGTTGCAAGCTTACTTAAAACAGAAGGTGAATCAAGTGCAGAGCTAGATGGCAATTCCTTACCTCCCCTTGTTTCAGAGGGAATGATCTTGGTTTTATCATCCTTAAGATTCTTCATAGTGATCAACAGTTATTTATCCCAAGTGACTCAACAAATATAGCTATGCTCCCCGGCAATGGTGCCAGAAAAAGGTCGTGATAACCCACACGTATAGGGGATCGCAATAGTTTTCGAGGGTAGAGTATTCAACTCAAATTTATTGATTCGACACAAGGGGAGCCAAAGAATATTTGTAAGTATTAGCAGTTGAGTTGTCAATTCAACCACACCTGGAGACTAAATGTCTGCAGCGGAGCGGTCAGTAGCACAGTAGTATGGTAATTTGATAGCGGTAGCAATGATAGTAACACTAACAACAACAGTAGTAGCAATTGTTTTGTAGCAGTTGTAACAGTAGTAACTTAGCAAGAACAATATGTGAAAAGCTCGTAGGCATTGGATCGGTGATAATGTTGGATAATATTCATCATATAATAGTCATAACCTAGGGCGACATAGAACTAGCTCCAATTCATCAATGTAATGTAGGCATGTATTCCATAAATAGTCATACATGCTTATGGAAAAGAACTTGCATGACATCTTTTGTCCTACTCTCCCATGGCAGTGGGGTCCATAAGGAAACTAAGGGATATTAAGACTTCTTTTTAATAGAGAACCGGAACAAAGCATTAACACATAGTGAATACATGAACTCCTCAAAATATGGCCATCACCGGAAACAATCCCAATTGTTGTCACATTGGGGTATGCAGATCATAACATGTAGTAGGTGCATATAACTTGCAAGATCGGACCAAGAACACAAATATATTGGTGAAACATAAATGGTTCAGATATGAAATCATGGCACTCGGGCCCTAGTGACAAGCATTAAGCATAGCAAAGTCATAGCAACATCAATCTCAGAACATAGTGGATATTAGGGATCAAGCCCTAACAAACCTAACTCGATTACATGATGAATCTCATCCAACTTCTCACCAACCAGCGAGCCTATGAAGGAATTACACACTCCTAGTGGGGAGCATCATGGAATTGGCGATGAAGGAGGGTTGGTGATGAAGAAGACCGAAGATTCCCCTCTTCGGAGCCCCGAACGGACTCTAGACCCGGCCTCCCGATGAAGAACAGGAGGTGGCGGCGGCTCCGCCTCCTGAAACGCTATAATTCTTCCTCCCTTGATTTTTTTCTCCAAAAAATGGTATTTATGTAGTTGGAATTAGGGTCTGCAGGGCCATGAGGTGGGCAGAACCCACCAGGGTGCACCTGGAGGGGGGGGGGTGCCCTGGTGTATCGTGCTCACCCATCGCCGTCTAGCAATCCTACGAAGAGATTACTCACTCCTGATGGTGAGCATAATGAAATTGGTGATGAAGGATGGTTGGTGATGACGATGGCGGCGAATCCCCCTCTCCAGAGCCCCGAACGAACTCTAGATCTGGCCTCCTAATGAAGAACAGGACATGGCGGCGGCTCCGTATCGTAAAACATAATGAAACTTCCTCCCTTATCTTTTTCTCAAAAAGTAGGAATTTATAGTGTCGGAATTAGGGTCAGCGGAGCCTCATGGGCCCCACTACCCACCAGGGCGCGCCAAAGGGGGGTGACACGCCTTGGTGCCTAGTGGGCAGCTGCCCCCCTCCAGTGGGTCTTCGTTCTAGTATTTTTCTTTTATTTCAGAATAATTCTCCAAAAAGTTTCCTCCAATTCAGAGAACTTTTATTTCTGCACAAAAACAACACCATGGTAGTTCTGCTGAAAACAGCGTCAATATGGGTTAGTTTTATTCAAATCATGCAAATTAAAGTCCAAAACAAGAGCAAAAGTGTTTGGAAAAGTAGACACGACAGAGACGTATCAACTCCCCAAGCTTAATTCAGGTAATAAACTGAAAGTGATGAAGAAAAACTTTTACGGACTCTTTTGTTCTTGTGTCCATATATATGCTTAAATAATACCCAAGTTCTCAGCAAAGATCATGACTAACCATGCAAAGAATAACTCTTAGAAATTATATTCATTCATATCAATGGCATAATCAACTAGCGAGCAATAATAAAATATCTCAAATGTTAACACTTTGTCAAAACAATCATGATATAATATGACAATAATGGTATCTCGCTAGCCCTTTCTAAGACCGCAAAACATAAATGCAGAGCACCTCCAAAGTTCAAGCAACGACTAAACATTGTAATGCATGGTAGAAGAGATCCAGTCATGATGCACACAACATTAACTATACACAATGCATAAGAATGACAATAGTGCTCTCAGGACTGGTGCTTGTTTGAGAAGGTGACGACTCAACATAAAAGTAAATGGATACCCCTTCGCAGAGGGAAGCAGAGATTTGCAGAGGTGCTAGAGCTCGAAGCTTAAATCAGAGACAAATATAATTTTGGGAGGTATACCTTTCCTGTCAATGTTACGACCAAGAGTTACCAATATCTTTCATGCTAAACATGTTAGCGGCGATTCCCAAGTGGTAAAAGTAAAGTTTACTCCCCCCCACCAACAAACACAAGCCATGGCTAGTCGAATCCTCGGGTGCCCTCCATACCAACAACAGTCCAAGGGAGTTTGTTTCATTATTATGGTAATTTTAATCATGGGACTGGGCATCTCGATTACCTGTCCCTCTCGTGCAAGGACGAGTGAATAAACACTCATCATGAGAATGACCCGCTTAGCATGGAAGATACTAACCACCCCCTGTCACTCCATGAGCAGTACGGGCACGCAAAACAGATGTTCATTTGAATTTTTAGAGATGGCACATGCAAATTTACTTGGAACGACAGGGTAATACTACATATAGGTAGATATAGTGGAGTTATCTGGAATAACTCTGGTTTAAGGATTTTGATGCGCAAGCAGTATTTCCGCTTAGTACAGGCGAAGGCTAGCAAATAGGTTGAGAAGCGACCAGCTAGAGAGCGAAAACGGTCATAATCATGCATTATGAATAATTAACATTGAATACTAGCATGAGTAGGATATAAACACCATGAACATAAATATCATGGAGGCTATGTTGGTTTTGAATCAACTACATGTGTGATAATGTGCCAAGTCAAGCCACTTGAAACATTCAGAGGAGGATACCATATCATCATACTACATCACAACCCTTTTAGTGCATGTTGGCATCTAACATAAATCATTATCCACTCCTAGCTACTTAAGCATGGCATGATCAACCATAATCTCTAATTGTCACTGTAAACATGTTTAATCATAATATGTTGAATCATGGATACCGAGTTAAACATATTTACAAAAACAAAAACAAGTTGAGTTCAGACCTGCTTTTCCCTGCCACAGTCACTTCATCAAATATCGTCATTATTGCCTTTCACTTGCACGGCCGAATGATATGGAAATAATAGTAGTGCAAGAGTGCTGTGGGCTATGCCAGAATCTGCAAACATTTTATTTAAAGTAGAAGACAAAATACTATGGGCTCTTTGTCAGATCAACAATAATGCATATGATTGCCACTCAACATTTTCATTGTGGTCTTCTCCTTAGTACGACTCAACAACAGAAAAGAATTTCAGAGAAACACATTGTAATATTTTTGGAGTTTTTGTTTTTTCTTGAAGAAAGCAAATTAAAGAAATAAAAAGAAAAACAAGAAAAACTATTTACACGGGAAAGCTCCCAACAGGCAAAAGAAGAAATGAGAAGTCTTTTTGGGTTTTCTTTTAATACTATAACTAATTTAAACTAGAAAGAAAAACCGAAAAGAAGCAAGAAATATTTTTGGATTTTCTCAAAGTTTTTTTCAAACACATAAGAAGAAAGCAAGAAAATAAATATAAAATGGATAATACAATGAAAGAGGATGAACACCGACAACTGGAATGAAGTGTGTGAACATGAATGTAATGTCGGTGAGAAATACGTACTCCCCCAAGCTTTGGCTTTCGCCTAGATTGCACTACAAAAAAACCATTTCCGTGATGATACGTGTTTGTCACAGTAGGTCACGTTTTCTATCATGCATGTACATCCATGACAATGTTATGATAGAATCAAGATAGTCATACCTGTGCTGTTGTAGAAGTGTTCCATGACAATACCAAAATTATCATCACGAAAGTGTCCACTTCCATGACGATAAATGGCGTGTCATGGAAGTGATTTTTTCAAGGGTAACTGACATGTGGCATCCACCATAACGGGTCGCTGTTAAGCTAACGGGTTCCGGTTTGGATCTGATAACCCGTTAACAGCCCGGACCAGTAGGGATTTTCCACGTGTAAAATTCTGATTCGTCGGAGTATCCACGTGTTAGCTCCACGTTGGGAAAGGTGTCATCCCAGCAAGTGGACGGGACGCGCCTATGGTACATCGACACATGGCTCGGCCCAACAGTGGCCTGTTTAGGTTAAAAACCGGGCCTGCCAAAATAAGCAGGCCAGCCCATTAGCGGCCACTTGAGTCAGGCCCATTCATAAGCACGACCCATATGATTTACACAGAATCGGCCCATCAAAGGCCCATTCTAGATTTGACAATTTCCGGCCCATCGTCAGTTTCAGCCCGTCAACGGCCCACTACGTCTTTGGGCTCAATTATGGCCCGACCTTCTTTCTGTTGGAAATATGCCCTAGAGGCAATAATAAAAGCATTATTATTATATTTCCTTGTTCATGATAATTGTCTTTATTCGTGCTATAATTGTGTTATCTGGAAATCGTAATACATGTGTGAATAACAGACAACAATATGTCCCTAGTAAGCCTCTAGTTGACTAGCTCGTTGATCGACAGATAGTCATGGTTTCCTGACTATGAACATTGGATGTCATTGATAACGAGATCACATCATTAGGAGAATTATGTGATGGACAAGACCCAATCCTAAACATAGCATAAGATCGCATAGTTCGTTTGCTAGAGTTTTCCAATGTCAAGTATCCTTTCCTTAGACCATGAGATCGTGTAACTCCCGAGTACCGTAGGAGTGCTTTGGGTATGCCAAACGTCACAACGTAACTGGGTGACTATAAAGGTATACTACGGGTATCTCTGAAAGTGTCTGTTGGGTTGACACGGATCGAGACTGGGATTTGTCACTCCGCTTGACGGAGAGGTATCACCGGGCCCTCTCGGTAATGCATCATCATAATGAGCTCAATGTGATCAAAGTGTTTGATCACGGGATCATGCATTACGGTACGAGTAAGGTGACTTGCCGGTAACGAGATTGAACGAGGTATTGGGATACCGACGATCGAATCTCGGGCAAGTAGAATACCGATTGACAAAGGGAATCGTATACGGGATTAATTGAATCCTCGACATCGTGGTTCATCCGATGAGATCATCGTGGAGCATGTGGGAGCCAACATGGGTATCCAGATCCCGCTGTTGGTTATTGCCCGAGAGCCGTCTCGGTCATGTCTGCATGTCTCCCGAACCCGTAGGGTCTACACACTTAAGGTTCGGTGACGCTAGGGTTGTGAAGATATGTATATGCAGTAACCCGAATGTTGTTCGGAGTCCCGGATGAGATCCCGGACGTCACGAGGATTTTCGTAATGGTCCGGAGGTAAAGAATTATATATAGGAAGTCCTGTTTTGGCCATCGGGACAAGTTTCGCGGTTATCGGTATTGTACCGGGACCACCGGAGGGTCCCGGGGGTCCACCGGGTGGGGCCACCTGCCTCCGGGGGCCACATGGGCTCTAGGGGGTGCGCCTTGGCCTGCATGGGCCAAGGGGAACCAGCCCCAAGAGGCCCATGCGCCTAGGGTGGGGAAACCCTAAAGGGGGGGGGGGCGCCCCCTTGCTTGGGGGGCAAGCCCCACCCCTTGGCCGCCTCCCCCCTAGGGGGCTATATAAAGGGGGGAGGGGAGGGGGGCAGCCGCACCCTGGTCCTTGGCGCCTCCCTCTCCCTCTCCAACACCTCCTCCTCCTCCGTAGAGCTCGGCGAAGCCCTGCCGGAGTACTGCAGCTCCACCATCACCACGCCGTCGTGCTGCTGCTGGAGCCATCTTCCTCAACCTCTCCTTTGCCTTGCTGGATCAAGAAGAAGGAGACATTACGCTGACCGTACGTGTGTTGAACGCGGAGGTGCCGTTCGTTCGGTGCTAGGATCTCCGGTGATTTGGATCACGTCGTGTACGACTACCTCATCCCCGTTCGTTGAACGCTTCCGCTCGCGATCTACAAAGTGGTATGTAGATGCAATCTCTCTCCCATGACTCGTTGCTTAGATGAACTCATAGATGGATCTTGGTGAAACCGTAGGAAAAATTTTAATTTTCTGCAACGTTCCCCAACAGTGGCATCATGAGCCAGGTCTATGCGTAGTTCTCTATTGCACGAGTAGAACACAATTTGTTGTGGGTGTAGATGTTGTCAACTTTCTTGCCGCTACTAGTCTTATCTTGCTTCAGCGGTATTGTGGGATGAAGCGGCCCGGACCAACCTTACACGTACGCTTACGTGAGACCGGTTCCACCGACTAACATGCACTAGTTGCATAAGGTGGCTGGCGGGTGTCTGTCTCTCCCACTTTAGTTGGAGCGGATTCGATGAAAAGGGTCCTTATGAAGGGTAAATAGAAGTTGACAAATCACGTTGTGGCTTTCACGTAGGTAAGAAAACGTTCTTGCTAGAACCCTAATTCAGCCACGTAAAACTTGCAACAACAATTAGAGGACGTCTAACTTGTTTTTGCAGCAAGTGCTTTGTGATATGATATGGTCAAAGTTGTGATGAATGATGAATGATCTATATGTGATGTATGAGATGTTCATGCTATTGTAATAGGAATCACGACTTGCATGTCGATGAGTATGACAACCGGCAGGAGCCATAGGAGTTGTCTTTATTTTTTGTATGACCTGCGTGTCATTGAGAAACGCCATGTAATTACTTTACTTTATTGCTAAACGCGTTAGCCATAGTAGTAGAAGTAATAGTTGGCGAGCAACTTCATGGAGACACGATGATGGAGATCGTGATGATGGAGATCATGGTGTCAAGCCGGTGACAAAGATGATCATGGAGCCCCAAGATGGAGATCAAAGGAGCTATGTGATATTGGCCATATCATGTCACGTTTATTATTTGATTGCATGTGATGTTTATCATGTTTTGCATCTTGTTTACTTAGAACGACGGTAGTAAATAAGATGATCCCTCATAATAATTTCAAGAAGTGTTCCCCCTAACTATGCACCGTTGCGACAGTTCGTTGTTTCGAAGCACCACGTGATGATCGGGTGTGATAGATTCTAACATTCACATATAACGGGTGTAAGACAGATTTACACATGCAAACACTTAGGTTGACTTGACGAGCCTAGCATGTACAGACATGGCCTCGGAACACAGAAGACCGAAAGGTCGAGCATGAGTCGTATAGAAGATACGATCAACATGAAGATGTTCACCGATGTTGACTAGTCCGTCTCACGTGATGATCGGACACGGCCTAGTTGACTCGGATCATGTTATACTTAGATGACTAGAAGAGGGATGTCTATCTAAGTGGGAGTTCATTAAATAATTTGATTAAATGAACTTTATTATCATGAACTTAGTCTAAAAATATTTATAATATGTCTTGTAGATCAAATGGCCAACGTAGTCCTCAACTTCAACGCGTTCCTAGAGAAAACCAAGCTGAAAGACGATGGCAGCAACTATACGGACTGGGTCCGGAACCTGAGGATCATCCTCATAGCTGCTAAGAAAGATTATGTCCTACGAGCACGGCTGGGTGACGCACCTGTTCTCCCTGCAGAACAAGACGTTATGAACGCTTGGCAATCACGCTCCGATGATTACTCCCTCGTTCAGTGCGGCATGCTTTACAGCTTAGAGCCGGGGCTCCAAAAACGTTTTGAGAGACATGGAGCATATGAGATGTTCGAAGAGCTGAAAATGGTTTTCCAAGCTCATGCCCGGGTCGAGAGATATGAAGTCTCTGACAAATTCTTTAGCTGTAAGATGGAGGAAAATAGCTCTGTCAGTGAACACATACTCAAGATGTCTGGGTTGCACAACCGCTTGACTCAACTGGAAGTTAATCTCCCGGATGAAGCGGTCATTGACAGAATCCTCCAGTCGCTTCCACCTAGCTACAAGAGCTTTGTGATGAACTACAACATGCAGGGGATGGTAAAGACCATTCCTGAGGTATATGCTATGCTGAAATCAGCAGAGGTAGAAATCAAGAAGGAACATCAAGTGTTGATGGTGAATAAAACCACTAAGTTCAAGAAGGGCAAGGGTAAAAAGAATTTCAAGAAGGACGGCAAGGAAGTTGCCGCGCCCGGTAAGCAAGTTGCCAGGAAGAAGCCAAAGAATGGACCCAAGCCCGAGACTGAGTGCTTTTATTGCAAGGGAAGTGGTCACTGGAAGCGGAACTGCCCCAAATACTTAGCGGACAAGAAGGCCGGCAAAACAAAAGGTATATGTGATATACATGTAATTGATGTGTACCTTACCAGTACTCGTAGTAGCTCTTGGGTATTTGATACCGGTGTAGTTGCTCACATTTGTAACTCAAAGCAGGAGCTGCGGAATAAACGGAGACTGGCGAAGGACGAGGTGACGATGCGCGTCGGGAATGGTTCCAAGGTTGATGTGATCGCCGTCGGCACGCTACCTCTACATTTACCTACGGGATTAGTTTTAAACCTCAATAATTGTTATTTAGTGCCAAGTTTGAGCATGAACATTGTGTCTGGATCTCGTTTAATTCGAGATGGCTACTCATTTAAATCCGAGAATAATGGTTGTTCTATTTATATGAGAGATATGTTTTATGGTCATGCTCCGATGGTTAATGGTTTATTCTTAATGAATCTCGTACGTGATGATACACATATTCATAGTGTGAATACCAAAAGAGTTAAAGTTGATAACAATAGTCCCACATATTTGTGGCACTGCCGCCTTGGTCACATAGGTGTCAAACGCATGAAGAAGCTCCATGCAGATGGACTTTTAGAGTCTCTTGATTATGAATCATTTGACACGTGCGAACCATGCCTCATGGGTAAAATGACCAAGACTCCGTTCTCAGGAACAATGGAGCGAGTAACCAACTTATTAGAAATCATACATACCGATGTGTGCGGTCCAATGAGTGTTGAGGCTCGCGGTGACTATCGTTATGTTCTCACCCTCACTGATGACTTGAGTAGATATGGGTATATCTACTTAATGAAACACAAGTCTGAGACCTTTGAAAAGTTCAAGGAATTTCAGAGTGAGGTTGAAAATCAACGTGATAGAAAGATCAAGTTTCTACGATCAGATCGTGGAGGAGAATACTTGAGTCACGAATTTGGCACACACTTAAGAAAATGTGGAATAGTTTCACAACTCACGCCGCCTGGAACACCTCAGCGTAATGGTGTGTCCGAACGTCGTAATCGCACTCTATTAGATATGGTACGATCTATGATGTCTCTTACCGATTTACCGCTATCTTTTTGGGGCTATGCTTTAGAGACTGCCGCATTCACTTTAAATAGGGCTCCGTCGAAATCCGTTGAGACGACACCGTATGAATTATGGTTTGGGAAGAAACCTAAGCTGTCGTTTCTAAAAGTTTGGGGATGCGATGCTTATGTCAAGAAACTTCAACCTGAAAAGCTCGAACCCAAGTCGGAAAAATGCGTCTTCATAGGATACCCTAAAGAAACTATTGGGTATACCTTCTACCTCAGATCCGAAGGCAAGATCTTTGTTGCCAAGAATGGATCCTTTCTAGAGAAAGAGTTTCTCTCGAAAGAAGTAAGTGGGAGGAAAGTAGAACTTGATGAAGTGTTACCTCTTGAATCGGAAAATGGCGAAACTCAAGAAAACGTTCCTGAGGTGCCTGTGCCGACTAGAGAGGAAATTAATGATGATGATCAAGATACTTCCAATCAAGCTCCTACTGAAATTCGAAGGTCCACAAGGACACGTTCCGCACCAGAGTGGTACGGCAACCCTGTCTTGGAAATCATGTTGTTAGACAACGGTGAACCTTCGAACTATGAGGAAGCAATGGCGGGCCCGGATTCCAACAAATGGCTAGAAGCCATGAAATCCGAGATAGGATCCATGTATGAAAACGAAGTATGGACTTTGACTGACTTGCCCGTTGAGCGGCGAGCCATAGAAAATAAATGGATCTTTAAGAAGAAGACAGACGCAGATGGTAATGTGACCATCTATAAAGCTCGGCTTGTCGCTAAGGGTTATCGACAAGTTCAAGGAATTGACTATGATGAGACTTTCTCACCGGTAGCGAAGCTGAAGTCCGCCCGAATCATGTTAGCAATTGCCGCATTCTACGATTATGAAATATGGCAAATGGACGTCAAAACGGCATTCCTTAATGGTTTCCTTAAGGAAGAATTGTATATGATGCAGCCGGAAGGTTTTGTCGATCCTAAGAATGCTGACAAGGTGTGCAAGCTCCAACGCTCGATTTATGGGCTGGTGCAAGCATCTCGGAGTTGGAACATTCGCTTTGATGAGATGATCAAAGCGTTTGGGTTTACGCAGACTTATGGAGAAGCCTGCATTTACAAGAAAGTGAGTGGGAGCTCTGTAGCATTTCTCATACTATATGTAGATGACATACTTTTGATGGGAAATGATATAGAACTCTTGGACAACATTAAGGCCTACTTG
The DNA here is from genome assembly GCA_032464435.1 of Aegilops umbellulata. Classification (NCBI taxonomy): domain Eukaryota; kingdom Viridiplantae; phylum Streptophyta; class Magnoliopsida; order Poales; family Poaceae; genus Aegilops; species Aegilops umbellulata. The sequence goes on from CP136054.1 coordinate 475,701,116, forward strand.
AATAAGAGTTTTTCAATGAAGGACCTTGGAGAAGCTGCTTATATATTAGGCATCAAGATCTATAGAGATAGATCAAGACGCCTCATAGGTCTTTCACAAAGCACATACCTAGATAAGATATTGAAGAATTTCAATATGGATCAATCTAAGAAGGGGTTCTTACCTGTGTTACAAGTGTGAAATTGAGCTCAGCTCAATGTCCGACCACGGCAGAAGATATAGAAGAGATGAGTGTCATCCCCTATGCCTCAGCCATAGGTTCTATTATGTATGCCATGCTGTGTACCAGACCTGATGTAAACCTTGCCGTAAGTTTGGTAGGAAGGTATCAAAGTAATCCCGGCAAGGAACACTGGACAGCGGTCAAGAATATCCTGAAGTACCTGAAAAGGACTAAGGAAATGTTTCTCGTTTATGGAGGTGACGAAGAGCTCGTCGTAAAGGGTTACGTCGACGCTAGCTTCGACACAGATCTGGATGACTCTAAGTCACAAACCGGATACGTGTATATTTTGAATGGTGGGGCAGTAAGCTGGTGCAGTTGCAAGCAGAGCGTCGTGGCGGGATCTACATGTGAAGCGGAATACATGGCAGCCTCTGAGGCAGCACATGAAGCAATATGGGTGAAGGAGTTCATCACCGACCTCGGCGTCATACCCAATGCGTCGGGGCCAATCAAACTCTTCTATGACAACACTAGAGCTATTGCACTTGCAAAGGAGCCCAGGTTTCACAAGAAGACCAGGCACATCAAGAGTCTCTTCAACTCCATTCGTGAAAATGTTCAAGATGGAGACATAGAAATTTGTAAAGTGCACACGGATCTGAATGTCGCAGATCCATTGACTAAACCTCTCCCTAAGGCAAAACATGATCAACACCAGAACTCTATGGGTGTTCGATTCATCACAATGTAACTAGATTATTGACTCTAGTGCAAGTGGGAGACTGTTGGAAATATGCCCTAGAGGCAATAATAAAAGCATTATTATTATATTTCCTTGTTCATGATAATTGTCTTTATTCGTGCTATAATTCTGTTATCCGGAAATCATAATACATGTGTGAATAACAGACAACAATATGTCCCTAGTAAGCCTCTAGTTGACTAGCTCGTTGATCGACAGATAGTCATGGTTTCCTGACTATGGACATTGGATGTCATTGATAACGAGATCACATCATTAGGAGAATGATGTGATGGATGAGACCCAATCCTTAACATAGCATAATATCGCATAGTTCGTTTGCTAGAGTTTTCCAATGTCAAGTATCCTTTCCTTAGACCATGAGATCGTGTAACTCCCGGGTACCGTAGGAGTGCTTTGGGTATGCCAAATGTCACAACGTAACTGGGTGACTATAAAGGTATACTACGGGTATCTCTGAAAGTGTCTGTTGGGTTGACACGGATCGAGACTGGGATTTGTCACTCCGCTTGATGGAGAGGTATGACCGGGCCCTCTCGGTAATGCATCATCATAATGAGCTCAATGTGATCAAAGTGTTTGATCACGGGATCATGCATTACGGTACGAGTAAAGTGACTTGCCGGTAACGAGATTGAACGAGGTATTGGGATACCGACGATCGAATCTCGGGCAAGTAAAATACCGATTGACAAAGGGAATCGTATAGGGGATTAATTGAATCCTCGACATCGTGGTTCATCCGATGAGATCATCGTGGAGCATGTGGGAGCCAACATGGGTATCCAGATCCCGCTGTTGGTTATTGCCCGAGAGCCGTCTCGGTCATGTCTGCATGTCTCCCGAACCCGTAGGGTCTACACACTTAAGGTTCGGTGACGCTAGGGTTGTGAAGATATGTATATGCAGTAACCCGAATGTTGTTCGGAGTCCCGTATGAGATCTCGGACGTCACGAGGATTTTCGGAATGGTCCGGAGGTAAAGAATTATATATAGGTAGTCCTGTTTTGGCCATCGGGACAAGTTTCGGGGTTATCGGTATTGTACCGGGACCACCGGAGGGTCCCGGGGGTCCACCGGGTGGGGCCACCTGCCTCGGGGAGCCACATGGGCTCTAGGGGGTGCGCCTTGGCCTGCATGGGCCAAGGGGAACCAGCCCCAAGAGGCCCATGCGCCTAGGGTGGGGAAACCCTAAAGGGGGGGGGGCGCCCCCTTGCTTGGGGGGCAAGCCCCACCCCTTGGCCGCCGCCCCCCTAGGAGATTGCATCTCCTAGGGCCGCCCCCCCTAGGGGGCTATATAAAGGGGGAGGGGAGGGGGGCAGCCGCACCCTGGTCCTTGGCGCCTCCCTCTCCCTCTCCAACACCTCCTCCTCCTCCGTAGAGCTCGGCGAAGCCCTGCCGGAGTACTGCAGCTCCACCATCACCACGCCGTCGTGCTGCTGCTGGAGCCATCTTCCTCAACCTCTCCTTTGCCTTGCTGGATCAAGAAGAAGGAGACGTTACGCTGACCGTACGTGTGTTGAACGCGGAGGTGCCGTTCGTTCGGTGCTAGGATCTCCGGTGATTTGGATCACATCGTGTACGACTACCTCATCCCCGTTCGTTGAACGCTTCCGCTCGCGATCTACAAAGTGGTATGTAGATGCAATCTCTCTCCCATGACTCGTTGCTTAGATGAACTCATAGATGGATCTTGGTGAAACCGTAGGAAAAATTTTAATTTTCTGCAACGTTCCCCAACACTTTCGGCATGTTAGCAGCCCATTATAGATATGGATCAATATGCCGCCGGTACATCTTTCGGCCTTTTCCCGGCCCATTCTGTAGTCGAGCCAACTTCTAGCCCGTTGTGACTTTCGGCCTTTCCTCAACCCATTATGTACATGGGCCAACTTCTAGCCCATTTTGTCTTTCGGCCTGTTAACGGCCCGCACAATGGTTGGAACTTTGACGGTGCCACCTGATTTTGGGTCCATTAGCGGTCCACATTCCGCAGGGCACAATTTCATCCTGACGCGACTTTCGGCCTGTTAAAAGTCTATTTTGTAAATTGGGCCTCTTCTGGCCGAAAACACCTTCGGGCTCCTACTAGCCCGTCAAGTAGAAGGGCCGAGACAAAATTGACATTTATTTTGGCCTGCTAGAGGCCCGCGGGCCGTTTCCATTTATATGGCCCTATCGAGCTTTCAGCCTGTTAACGTCCTGCTAAGAGCCATTGTTACGACGGGCCACATCGATTGGGATCCACTAAATATTAAGTTGACCAACCCAATTAAGGCCCGCTTTGACTACACATGTTTGTTCGTTCGGATGGCGTCTAGGTAATGTTTGGGCATGTTGGCCCCCCATTTCAACGATATAGCATATTGCTACCTCTTGAGCATTGAGTTGGATTTCCCCGAAGAGGAGAGAATGATGCAGCAGAGTAGCGTAAGTATTTCCCTCTATTTTTGAGAACCAAGGTATCAATCCAGTAGGAGGCTACGTGTGAGCCCCTCGTACCTACACAAAGCAAATAACTCCTCGCAACCAACGCGAATAGGGGTTGTCAATCCCTTCACGGTCACTTACGAGAGTGAGATCCGATAGAGATGATAGATAATATTTTTGGTATTTTTGGTATAAATATGCAAAGTAAAATAAAAGGCAAAGTAAAAAAGCAAAGCAATAATAAAGTGATGGAAGATTAATATGATGAGAATAGACCCGGGAGCCATAGATTTCACTAGTGGCTTCTCTCAAGAGCATAAGTATTCTACGGTGGGTGAACAAATTACTGTTGAGCAATTGACAGAATTGAGCATAGTTATGAGAATATCTAGGTATGATCATGTATATAGGCATCACGTTCGAGACAAGTAGACCGGCTCCTGCCTGCATCTACTACTATTACTCCACTCATCGACCGCTATCTAGCATGCATCTAGAGTATTAAGTTCAAGAAAACAGAGTAACGCCTTAAGCAAGATGACATGATGTAGAGGGATAAATTCATGCAATATGATAAAACCCCATCTTGTTATCCTCGATGGCAACAATACAATACATGCCTTGCTGCCCCTACTGACACTGGGAAAGGACACCGCAAGATTGAACCCAAAGCTAAGCACTACTCCCATTGCAAGAAAAACCAATCTAGTAGGCCAAACCAAACTGATAATTCGAAGAGACTTGCAAAGATAACCAATCATACATAAAAGAATTCAGAGAAGATTCAGATATTGTTCATAGATAATCTTGATCATAAACCCACAATTCATCGTTCTCAACAAACACACCACAAAAAGAAGATTACATCGAATAGATCTCCACGAGAGAGGGGGAGAACATTGTATTGAGATCCAAAAAGAGAGAAGAAGCCATCTAGCTACTAACTATGGACCCGAAGGTCTGAGGTAAACTACTCACACTTCATTGGAAGGGCTATGATGATGATGTAGAAGCCCTCCATGATGATGTAGAAGCCCTCCATGATGGAGCTCCGGAACAGGCCCCAAGATGGGATCTCGTGGGTATAGAAGGTTGCGGCAGTGGAATTAGGTTTTTGGCTCCGTATCTGATCGTTTGGGGGTACATAGGTATATATATAGGAGGAAGGAGTACGTCGGTGGAGCTTCGGGGGGCCCACGAGGCAGGGGTCACGCCCTAGGGGGGTGGGCGCACCCCCCACCCTCGTGGCCACCTCCCTTATTTCTTGACGTGGGGTCCAAGTCTCCTGGATCATATTCGGTGAGAAAATCACATTCCCGAAGGTTTCATCCCGTTTGGACTCCATTTGATATTCTGTTTCTTCGAAACACTGAAATAGGCAAAAAACAACAATTCTGGGCTGGGCCTCCGGTTAATAGGTTAGTCCCAAAACTAATATAAAAGTGAAAAATAAAGCCCAATATAGTCCAAAACAGTAGATAATATAGCATGGAGCAATAAAAAAATTATAGATACGTTGGAGACGTATTAGGCATCCCCAAGCTTAACTCTTGCTTGTCCTCGAGTAGGTAAATGATAAAAAAAGAATTTTTGATGCGGAGTGCTACTTGGCATAATTTCAATGTAACTCTTCTTAATTGTGGTATGAATATTCAGATCCGAAAGATTCAAGACAAAAGTTCATATTGACATAAAAATAATAATACTTCAAGCATACTAACAAAGCAATTATGTATTCTCAAAATAACATGGCCAAAGAAAGTTATCCCTACAAAATCATATAGTCTGGCTATGCTCTATCTTCACCACACAAAGTATTTAAATCATGCACAACCCCGATGACAAGCCAAGCAATTGTTTCATACTTTTGACATTTTCAAAACCTTTTCAATCTTCACGCAATACATGAGCGTGAGCCATGGATATAACACTATATGTGGAATAGAATGGTGGTTGTGGAGAAGACAAAAAGAGGGGAAGATAGTCTCACATCAACTAGGCGCATCAACGGGCTATGGAGATGCCCATCAATAGATATGAATGTGAGTGAGTTGGGATTGCCATGCAACGGATGCACTAGAGCTATAAGTATATGAAAGCTCAACAAAAGAAACTAAGTGGGTGTGCATCCAACTCACTTGCTCACGAAGACCTAGGGCATTTTGAGGAAGCCCATCATTGGAATATACAAGCCAAGTTCTATAATGAAAAATTCCCACTAGTATATGAAAGTGACAAAATGAGAGACTCTCTATCATGAAGATCATGGTGCTACTTTGAAGCACAAGTGTGGTAAAAGGATAGTAACATTGTCCCTTCTCTATTTTTCTCTCATTTTTTTATTTGGGCCTTTTCTCTTTTTTATGGCCTCTTTTCTTTTCGTCCGGAGTCTCATCCCGACTTGTGGGGGAATCATAGTCTCCATCATCCTTTCCTCACTCGGGACAATGCTCTAAAATTGAAGATCATCACACTTTTATTTTCTTACAACTCAACAATTACAACTCGATACTTAGAACAAAATATGACTCTATATGAATGCCTCCGGCGGTGTACCGGGATATGCAATGAATCAAGAGTGACATGTATGAAAGAATTATGAATGGTGGCTTTGCCACAAATACGATGTCAACTACATGATCATGCTAGCAATATGACAATGATGTTGCGTGTCATAATAAACGGAACGGTGGAAAGTTGCATGGCAATATATCTCGGAATGGCTATGGAAATGCTATGATAGGTAGGTATGGTGGCTGTTTTGAGGAAGGTATATGGTGGGTGTATGATACCGGCGAAAAGCGCGCGGTATTAGAGAGGCTAGCAATGGTGGAAGGAAGAGAGTGCGTATAATCCATGGACTCAACATTAGTCATAAAGAACTCATATACTTATTGCAAAAATCTAGAAGTTATCAAAGCAAAGTATTGCACGCATGCTCCTAGGGGGATAGATTGATAGGAAAAGACCATGGCTCGTCCCCGACCGCCACTCATAAGGAAGACAATCAATAAATAAATCATGCTCCGACTTCATAACATAACGGTTCACCAAACATGCATGCTACGGGAATCACAAACTTTAACACAAGTATTTCTCAAATTCACAACTACTCAACTAGCATGACTCAAATATCACCATCTTCATATCTCAAAACAATTATCAAGCATCAAACTTTTCTTAGTATTCAACGCACTCAAAAGAAAGTTTTACAAATCTTGAATACCAAGCATATTAAGATTTTTTAAAGCAAATTACCATGCTATTTAAGACTCTCAAAATAATCTAAGTGAAGCATGAGAGATCAATAGTTTCTATAAAACAAATCCACCACCGTGCTCTAAAAGATATAAGTGAAGCACTAGAGCAAAACTATATAGCTCAAAAGATATAAGTGAAGCACATAGATATTCTATCAAATTCCAATTCATGTATGGCTCTCTCAAAAGGTGTGTACAGCAAGGATGATTGTGGTAAACTAAAAAGCAAACACTCAAATCATACAAGACGCTCCAAGAAAAACACATATCATGTGGTGAATAAAAATATAGCTCCAAGTAAAGTTACCGATGGAAGTAGACGAAAGATTTCACCCAAAACTTGAAAACTTCACAACACTTGAAAACAAAAGATCTTGGGGGTGCCATGGGCATTCCCAAGCTTAGGCTCTTGCCACTCCTTGTTCCATAATCCATCAAAAGATTTCACCCAAAACTTGAAAACTTCACAACACAAAACTCAACAGAAATCTCCTGATCTCCGTTAGCGAAAGAAAACAAAAGACCACTTCAAGGTACTGTAATGAACTCATTATTTATTTATATTGGTATTAAACCTACTGTATTCCCACTTCTTTATGGTTTATAAACTATTTTTATCGGAGTAATGGGCCACGGGTAGGCTAACCCGAAGCCCAGAACCTTTCTAGACATCAGGGCAGGCTACGCCCCTCAGGAACCCCAGGACGGAAAGCCGCCTCTGGGAGTCGGCAGTGGCGCTGCCGACTACCCACTCACGGCCGAGTCCTGGGGACGGCTACAAGATGAGCCGACTCTTAACTGGCGGCTTCCAGAGAAGCCGGCTATGGGGAGTCGGCCTGCGTCTCCAACCACCCTCTGCCTTCGTAAGAAGGAACGGGACGGGGAACGGCCGCAGTAAGGCCCGCCCCCACCCCGATTACCAAGGGCAGGCATGGCTACAGTGCACCGTACCAATGGAGATCTCCGTCCGGCGCGGCACTGTTGCCATGCTAGCCCTGACATCAGCTCCAGTGGCGGAGTCCTGTGCCCACGTCGGCCTGCCTGTACGGCCCAGAGACGGCGGGCCCCGCCGGTCAGCGAGAAGACAGAAGACGGCGAGAGCGCCACAAGACGGACCCCGTGGGAGTCGGCTTCCAAGAGTCGGCCGGCTCCTCCCACGGGCCCCGCATGCCATTAACAAGACGAGACGGGGAGTGGCGACAGTGATCGCCCGTCAGGCGGCGGCACTGTTGCCATGACCCCATGACCAAGCCAGCGTCATTAGAAGCACGGCTACAGTAATCCGCACCCGGCAAGACCCGCCCGTGGCGGACACGGCCTGTCGGCAGGACCCACCAGTCGGCGGGCCCCAGTAGTCGGCGGAGAAGACGACGGCCTGAGAGAGAGACGACTGGGACCCGCGCCCAGCCGGATTACCATTGTACCCCCGGGGGGTAGGCCTATATAAACCCCCCGGGGCACCCATGCAAAGGGTTCGATTCCATTAGCACTAGACCAGAGAAGATAGGAAGGAGAGAGCTAGCCTTGCCTTCCCCTACCTCCAAGAAACAACCCAAGGAGCAACCTTGTACCCACTTTGCCATAGTGATCATGCGGAGACCCCGCAGAGCAGCAGTAGGGGTGTTATCTTCTCGGAGAGCCCTGAAGCTGGGTAAGATCCGCCGGCGTGCATGTCTACGCCTCATCCCGCTTCCATGCACCGGCACGTTCTACTCGCCCCCACCATGATAAGCCATCCTTTGGCATATGTCGCACCCAACCCCCGACATTTGGCGCCCACCGTGGGGCGAGGTGCACCGTCGTCCGGAGACCTGCTCTGGACGGGAACCCTCTTCCTCCCTGGCGAGCGCAGCCAGCCCGACACGCCAGATGGAGTTTGCGCCGACGCGCTGCACGGCGCTGAGATCGCCGACGCGGCCAGCTGCCTCGCCGAACTTGTCGGCGAGGTTCGCCTCTCCGACGAGCCTGCATCCGACGCAGGCACGGGCGGCCCCGAGAGCCTCCTCGCGGGCCTCCTCGATCAACTCCACGTCGCCGGCGAGCCCGCCATGGACTTGGAGTCCGTAGGCTCCACCAACCCGATGCTGGTCGACTCCGACACCGCGTCGCTCGACGCGTTCCCCACCAACGTGGTGATCTACGATGAACTGCTCCCTCGCGTGGAGAGCGGCGGGAGCACCGTCACAAAGGTGCTCGTCATCGACCATGGCGATCATTCCGGCAGAGGAGCTCATGACCCGCTCGACGCGGCGCTACAAGACCTAACCGCGCCCATTCCAGAAGACGCCGACGCCGAGACGCTGGAGGCACGCTGCCTCCAGCTCGTCGAAGACGCGAAGAAGCTGGCTAGCATGAGACGCTTGTCAGAGGCCTACCAGCGAGAGATGGATCGCACCGTGGGAGGCTCGCCGGCCCCAACGGGGCCTAGCCGCCTGGGCGCGGTCCGGCAGCGCGGCGTGGCCATCGCCAACCTGTTCGGGGCCAATCGCCCCGTGTACGCCACGCTCACGGAGAACATCCGAGCCGCCCAGGCGGCGGCGGACGAGCTGGACAACTTCGAGGGTGAAGAGCGCCGCCTGATGATGGAGCGGGTCCAGCGACTCCTCGACGCGGCTGCCGCGTAGAACGAAGCCGGCTGCCGCACAGAGGCACCGCAACGGCAAAACGACGACCTGCCTCCCCGCCGGGATCAAGGCGCGACGTCTCGGACGCCGACTGGTGGTGCCCGCGGAAGAAAGGACAAGGATCCGGCTGTCAGCCATAGTCGGACTCGCATCACCATCGAGCACGACCAAGACGGCCGCCCAAGAGCAGTGGAACGACGGGACGACTATCCGCCTCTTCCTCCTCGCAAGGAAAGGCGAGTCCCCCCGCCACCTGTTGACCATCCGACTCTCGGCGACCGCCTTGGCCGCCGAGAGGGAGTCGAAGAAAACGTTGCCCGCCACCAGATCGACCGACTTCACCGATCCCTGGCGCTGGAAGAAGAAGACGAGTTGGGCCCGCCCTGTTTCGGACCCCGCATCCGAGATGAGCCCTTTCCCAAAGGGTTCACGCTCCCCCGAGATACGCCCAAATACACCGGCTTCGTGAAGCTGGAGACTGGCTGGTTGACTACTCAACGACCGTCAACATAGCGAACGACAACAAGCGCGTTTCCATGAAATATGTTCCGCTCATGCTCCAGGGCACGGCCCGGACATGGTTGAACAGCCTGAAGGCCCGCAGCATCAATAGCTGGGTCGACTTCACCGAAGCTTTCGTCCGCAACTTCACAAGCACGTACAAGTGACCTCGCAAGCCTTGCCAGCTCTCCTTGTGCGTGCAGGGTCCCAACGAATCAACTCGCGACTACCTCACGCGTTGGGCCGAGCTTCTGAACTCCTGTGAGGGCGTGCACGAGGTGCAGGCTATTGAGTACTTCACCGCCGAGTGCAGAGAAGGCACCCTCCTCAAGCACAAGCTCCTCTGCGACGAGCCAGAATTCCTTGACGAGCTGCTGATCATAGCAGACAAGTATGCCACAGCCGAGTCCTCCATGAAGGCGGAGATTCAAGTTAGTGCGACTGGCAAAGTGGCCCCTCAGGCTCCCAGAACTCCGGCTGGAGACGCCAGTCGGCGACAACAGCAGAACGACCACAAGCGCAAGGCCCCACATCTGGCTTCCAGCAGTCGACAGGTCACGACGGTCGAAGACTAGCAGCCGGAGGGGCAGCCTCCGCCCAAGCGACAGAAAGGCGGCAAGTCCAACTGGTTGCCGGCCTTCTCTTACGAGCAGACTCTAGATGGTCCTTGCAAGTTCCACAGCGGCGCGAAGCCATCAAACCACACCACCCGGAAGTGCCACTGGCTCACTAGGATCGCCAAGGGAGACGACCTCCTGCCCCCCGCCTGCTGGGCAGCCGCCTCCGCCTCCACCCCAGCAGCCGGCTGTCAGGCCAGTCGGCGCAGTACAAGATGAGTACCCAGAAGAGTATGGAGCCTACGTGGTGTTCACCAGTGTGGCTGACGATCGACGCAGCAAGCGGCTGCTGCAGGAGGAGGTGAATGCAGTAGCATCAGATGCTCCGGAGTTCATGCACTGGTCCGAGAAGCCTATCAGTTGGAGCAGAGCTGATCACCCAGAAGTGATGCCGAATCCGGGCTCCTACGCCCTGGTCTTGGATGCCACATTTTCCACAGATAAAAGAGCCGCTCATTTCTCGCGAGTGCTGATAGACGGAGGCAGCAGCATCAACATCCTGTACAAGGATACCATGGAGAAGTTAGGAATCAAGCAAAGACAGCTTCAGAACAGTCGGACTGTGTTCCACGGCATTGTCCCTGGCCTTTCCTGCTCACCAATCGGCAAGATTCTGATAGATGTCCTCTTCGGAGACAATGATCATTTCCGTCGAGAGCCAGTCTGGTTTGAAGTGGTGGACCTTGAGAGCCCGTACCACGCGTTGCTTGGCCGACCTGCTTTGGCCAAATTCATGGAGATCCCCCACTACGCCTACCTCAAGATGAAGATGCCGAGTTCCAAGGGGATTCTGACCATATCCGGCGACTACAGAAAGTCGTCCGCATGTGCGGCTGAAAGCAGTCGGCTAGCCGAGTCCCTGGTGATCGCGGCCGAGAAGCGGCTCCTTGATCGGGTCGTGGGGATGGCAAACAAGCGGCCGGAGACGTCGCCTAACCCTAAGGAGTCGGAAGCTGAAGGTTCGTTCAAGGCGGCCAAAGAGACAAAGAAGATACCCTTGGACCCGGAGCACCCAGAGAGGTACGCTGTCATAGGTGCAAACCTTGACAGCAAATAGGAAGGCGAGCTCATCGATTTCCTCCGTGAGAATCAGGACATCTTCGCATGGTCCCCCAAAGACATGCCAGGTGTACCGACGGAATTCGCCGAGCACAAGTGACATGTCCGATCTGGTGTGAAGCCCGTCAGGCAGCCCTTGCGCCGCCTGTCAGAAGAGAAGAGAAGAGTTGTTGGAGAAGAGATAGCCCGACTCCTTGCAGCCGGCTTTATTATGGAAGTGTTTTTCCAGAATGGCTAGCAAACCCGGTCCTGGTACTGAAGAAGAACAAGCAGAGGCGGATGTGTATCGACTACACAAGCCTCAACAAAGCATGCCCAAAGGACCCATTTGCTCTGCCAAGGATTGATCAGGTGATAGACTCCAAAGCCGGATGCGAGCTGTTGAGCTTCTTAGATGCATATTCAGGATATCACTAGATCAAGCTGAACCCGGCAGATAGACTGAAGACCACCTTCATCATGCCGTTTGTAGCCTTATGCTACCTGACCATGACGTTCGGCTTAAGGAATGCCGGCGCCACCTTTCAGCGTTGCATGCAAAAGTGCCTCCTCAAGAAACTCGGCAGAAACGCCCACGTCTACGTGGATGATGTGGTGGTGAAGAGGGAAAAGCGCGGGACACTGCTGGAAGACCTCAAGGAGACCTTCGAGAACCTGCGCCGATTCCAGATCAAGCTCAACCCTGAGAAGTGCGTCTTCGGAGTACCAGCCGGCCAACTCCTTGGCTTCCTGGTCTCTGAACGCGGCATAGAGTGCAACCCTGTGAAGATCAAAGCCATCGAGAGGATGGAGGTACCCAGCCAACTGCTGGATGTGCAAAAGTTCACTGGCTGCTTGGCGTCCATCAGCCGATTCGTTAGTCGGCTGGGCGAGAAAGCTCTCCCCCTGTACCAGCTCATGAAGAAGACCACTTTTTTGAGTGGAATCACAAGGTGGACGAAGCTTTTCTCCAGCTGAAGAAGATGTTGGCTACTCCCCCTGTGCTGGCGGCTCTGACTCCCAAAGAGCCCATGCTCCTATACATTGCCGCCACCAGCCGGGTGGTCAGCACAGTCATCGTAGTTGAACGCAAGGAGGAAGGCAAGGCACTACCTGTCCAGAGACCGGTATATTACCTAAGTGAAGTACTGTCGGCCTCCAAGCAGAACTACCCCCACTACCAGAAGATGTGCTACGGCGTACACTTTGCCGCCAAGAAGCTGAAGCCCTACTTTCAAGAGCATCCAGTCACTGTGGTTTGCACAACCCCGCTAGCCGAGATCATCGGAAGCTGAGATGCCTCCGGCCGAGTGGCCAAATGGGCCATAGATCTGGCCCCCTACACAATCTACTACCAGCCCCGCACCGCCATCAAGTCGCAAGCGCTGGCCGACTTCCTTGTCGACTGGGCCGATACCCAGTACCTGCCGCCAGCGCCCGACTCCACCCATTGGCGGATGCATTTTGATGGCTCCAAGATGCGCACCGGCTTAGGAGCCGGCGTTGTCCTCACTTCTCCCAAAGGCGACAAACTCAAGTAAGCACTGTAGATCCATTTCGCCGCCTCCAACAACGTTGCTGAATACGAGGCGCTCATTCACGGGCTCCGGCTTGCCAAAGAACTTGGCATTCGCCGGATCCTGTGCTATGGCGACTCCGACTTGGTGGTCCAGCAGTCATCTGGCGACTGGGACGCCAAGGATGCAAACATGGCAAGCTACCGCTTCCTCGTACAGCAACTCAGTGGATATTTCGAGGGATGCGAGTTCCTTCACGTGCCAAGAAACGACAACAACCAAGCAGACACCCTGGCGAAAATCGGCTCCACCTGCCAAGCAATACCATCCGGTGTCACCCTTCAGTGCCTCCTCAAGCCGTCTGTTAAGCCTTCATTGGAGTCAGACTCCATCTTTGTGCCGGCTCCCCCCGAAGAAGTCGGATCCGATTCAAGAGCCCCAGCAGACGGCACAAGAACTCTTGCAGACGGCTCCAAGAACGCCGCAGTCGAAGCCGGCCCGGGGACTTCAGAACCCGGCCCGGGGACTGAGGCGACCAGACCGAAGACTCCAGAGCTCGGCCCGGGCAATGCATCAGTCGCCCCGGGGACTTCACCAGCCCAGCAAGCGGCCGCGGACTCCAGCCCGCCGCCTCCCAGCCCAGCCGCCCTCGTTCAAGTCGCAGTTCTGGAAGTCGAAGAAATAGCAGCGCCCTCATGGGCACAACCCATCCTCAAGTTCCTAGTGAGCAAAGAGCTGCCAACTGACGAAACCTTGGCTCGGCAAGTACAACGCCGAGCGGCAGCCTACACCATAGTCAACAGAGAGCTGGTCAGGCGCAGCGTCACTGGTGTCTACCAGCGTTGCGTCGAGCGAGAGCGAGGCCAAACAATTCTCAGAGACATACATCAAGGCGAGTGCGGCCACCATGCGGCCTCAAGAGCACTCGTCGCCAAAGCCTTTCGACACGGTTTCTTTTGGCCGACTGCCCTAGAAGAGGCCAAGGAGTTGGTCCAAAAATGCAAGGGGTGCCAAAAGTTCCGATCCAAGCCACATCAGCCGGCTTCCGCACTCAAGACTATCCCCATCGCTTGGCCCTTTGCAGTTTGGGGCCTGGACATGGTGGGACCATTCAAGACGGTGCGAGGAGGCCTAACTCATCTACTTGTCGCAGTGGACTAGTTCACCAAGTGGATAGAAGCAAAACCCATCAAGAAGTTGAATGGCCCGACTGCCGTGACTTTCATCTCCGACATCACGATTCGGTGCGGCATACCGCACAACATCATCACCGACAACGGCACAAACTTCGCCAAAGGCGCCTTCGCCCGTTTCTGTGCGACACAGGGCATCCAGCTGGACTTAGCGTCCATTGCCCATCCGCAATCAAACGGCCAGGTGGAGCGGGCCAACGGCCTCATCCTGTCTGGCATCAAGCCTCGACTGGTCGAACCACTGGAGCGTTCGGCCGGCTGTTGGCTTGACGAGTTGCCAGCCGTCCTCTGGAGTCTGCGCACAACTCCAAACAAGTCGACCGGCTTCACGCCCTTCTTCCTCGTCTATGGTGCTGAAGCCGTCATCCCAACGGACATAGTGTTCGACTCCCCGCGAGTCACCATGTACACCAAGGAGGAAGCAGAAGAAGCACATCAAGACGGCGTCGATCTGCTGGAAGAGGGCCGGCTGTTGGCACTCAGCCGGTCCAGCATCTACCAGCAGAGCCTACGCCGATACTACAACAGGAAGGTCAGGCCGAGATCTTTCCAAGAGGGCGACCTTGTGCTCCGACTGATCCAGCGGACAGCCGGCCAGCACAAGTTGTCGGCGCCTTGGGAAGGCCCCTTCATCATCAGCAAAGTACTGGGCAACGACTCCTACTATCTGATCGACGCTCAGAAGCCCCGAGCACGCAAGAGGGACGACTCCGGCAAAGAGACGGAACGGCCATGGAATGCAAATCTTCTCTGAAGATTTTATAGTTGATGCAGTATGTATCACGCTACCCTTTGTATTAAAGTACTAAGACTTCGGGCCCCCCGAGGCGAGCTCGGGGACTACCCTTTTTGTTATCTGTATGATAAGAATCATGCCTTCGAGTATGCCACTCTTTTTTATGCCGCTTGGCACCGGGTCCGACTAGTCGGCCCGAGGACTAGCCGTCTTGCGCTATGAAATGCTTCCTGCAGTCAGACAAGTAGTGTGTGGCGCCTAAGCCGTCTCCTGTGAGAAGCCGCAGCTCGCAGAGCGACTGTCTGGTGGGAAGGAGCAAGGAAGAATGGGCGCCCACATGAAAAATGGCTAAGGACTCAAAGCATAAACATAGCTTAAAGCCGGCTTTCCAGCCGCTCTTTGCAAAGCCGACTCCCGAGTAGTCGGCTTGCCGTCTTCTATTCAACTTGCTAAGAAACTCTAGAACGACCAAGTACTTGCCTTCCCAAAGTAGCCAAACACTTGATCCAGCGGCAGTCCGCAGAGCGGCTGTCCGACTGACAAAAACGGCAACTAAGGGAAGGCGGCAAAGGAAAAAGCCAAGAGAGCAATGAGCAAGAAATGATAGAACTCGGATAGATATTTACATAACATAGGCCCTTGGCCGAATCTTCAAACAGAAGTTCAAAATACACCCCGCGGGTGGAATTGTGCGAATTAACAAGTTCTTCAAAGACTACTAAAACAGATAAAATAAAGACAAGGCAGCAGCCTAGGAAGCAGCAGACGGGTTCGGAGGCTCGGAGGAGATGGCAGTGTCAGACGTTGGGGCGGCCGGCTGGGCAGTCTCGGCTTGATCACCTCCAGCGGCAGCCGGCTCGGTTGGGCGCGGCTCGTTGCTGGAGGCGCGGTCGAGCTGAGGCTGATCGTCCGCCCCGCCTCCTGGCGCCTCCGTCTCGCCTCCGTCCTCCGCCTCGCCTTCCTCCTCGGCGCTGGAGCCGATCACCTCCGCTGAGTCCTCGTCATAGTCCGGGTTCATCCCAAACCACTCCGGCGGTGCCTCCTCGCCGTCTTCAGCCCACTTAGGGATGAAGACGCTGGTATCGGCATACTCAGCGATCGCCGCGGTGCGCTTGACGAGGGCGTCTTCCGCGGCTGCCAGCTCTGGCTGGGCCTCTGCCCGGAGCGTGGCCAGCCGGTCCAGGTCCAGCCCCGGATACCACGCCTTGACGAATTCCAAGGCCTGGCGCGCTCCAGCCCGGGCCGAGGAACCCTTCCAAGCTTCAAGACGGCCGGCTGCGACCTCCAGCCAATCGGCAGTCCAACTGGGAGTGAACAGAACCGGCATGTCCGGCCACAAGGCAGCAATCGCCTGGGCGCCGACATGTTGAAGCCGGCGCAACATCCGATGGGCCGGCCGCAGACGAGCCTCGATGCTCAGAAGCTGCTCGTCAAGAGTCCGGGGGGCATTGGCGGCAATCTCCTTGCCATTTGCCCTCCGCGCCTCACGATCAGCCTCGATGGCTTGAGTGGCAGCTTGCGTGTGGCCAGGGAAGAAGTCTGCCAAAGACGGAAAAGAAGCAAGTCAAAAATCAGGAGTCGGCCCGACCTGCTGTCGGCGGCTCAAAGAAAGAGAGTAAAGAAACTCACCGTCGATGATATCCTCAATCTCATGAAAGTCGGAGGTCAGCATTGCCTCCTTGTCAGTCCAGGAGGAGTGCTCGCCTTCGAACTCGGCCAGGAGTGCAGTTTCTTTCTTCTCCGCCTCCTCCTGTGCCTTCTTAAGCAGCTCCCTCTGCTCCGCCAGCTGCATAGCCAGCAGGTCGCGCTCTGCGACGAGCTTGCCACACTCCTCCCCATTGGCGCGCAAGGCGGTGTTGGCTTCGCCCAGCTGCTGCTGAAGAACGACGTTGGCCTCTGAAGAAAAAATAAGAAGGCGCTAAGTCGTCATCAAAGAAGGTCGCCGGGAAGATCTGGCCCGACTGCTCAGCAGTCGGCCCGAATCTCAGGGACTACAGCCCGCGGGTGCGCCAGCGCGCCCCCGCGAAGAAGAAGGAGAACTCACTCCGGCTCTCCGACAAGTCGGCAGTCCGCTTGCCCAGCTCTTCAACATTGCGGTTGAAGGTGGTGACCCGGAGGTTGTGATAATCCTGTGATAAATATTTCAAACAAGAGTAAGTACGCCAACAGAGTTCCGAGCCGCCTGCTCAGCAGCCGGCCCGGAACTCGGGGACTACACCCAGTGGGTGCGCTGGCGCGCCCCCACAGAGAAAAGTAAGTAAAACAAAGTCAGAAGAAAACATACCCGGATGGCTACTCGCGACGCCAGATGTGCCTTGGTGCAGTTCTCGAGGGCGTCGCCCTTAGCCCGCAGCTTCGCCTGGATGTCCAGAAGCGCCTGGTTCAGCGGGCCTGTGCCGCCTCCTCGCGCCCACCCAACGGGCGCGGCGCTCGTTGCCTCGACGTCTGGGATGGATGAGCTGGCGGCGCCGGTCTCCAAGGGGCGTGGCGCTGAAAGCGCCTTCTCAAGGCGGCGGCGCGTTGGCGAGGCGACTTGAAGGAGCAGCTTCGCCAGGGCCTCGACTTTAGTCGGCGGCACCAGCGGGTCCGCCGGCTGTTCGCCTCGCACGCTCCCAGACAGCGGCGGAGGCGGCAGTGGCACGACCGTGTCTGACATGGAGGCCTCGCCGCCTTCCCTCTCCATGATGGGGTACTCGCCGCCGGCTTCCCCAGTCTGCTCCGTGAATTACGGAGGCGGTCGCGCTGAGTTCAGCGGGATGACGAATAACGCCGACTGGCGGCGCGCGGCTTCCTCAGCCTGCCGTTTTGCCGCGACGACGGCTTCATCATCATCCAGCTTCTTCTGGGCGGAGGCGGCCGCCTTCTTGGCCTCCGCCTTCTCCCGGCAGTCGGCCTCTTCCTCATCGCGCTTCTCTTGCGCGTTCTGCTCCGTCGCCTCCCGGAGATCGGCGGCGGGGTCAATCCGCCGAGTGGTGGCGGATGTCTCTGCCGACCCCATGATGGAGGCGGCGGTGACCCTCTCAAGGGTGAGGGGAGCCCTGGAACAGGGGAAGCATGAAAAAGACTTAGACAAAACAACCAACAGAAAACAAGACGAAGGGCGGCGGCACTTACGCGGAGACCAGCGGCGGTTTCTTCACTTCCTTGCGGAAGCGGTTGGCCCTCGCGACCGCCTCTTCCCGCTTGGTCACGGCGGTCGCCCCCTTGAACTTCTTCGACCGGCCGCCAAGAGAACTCGGCCCGGCCCGGCGCTTCCTCGCGCCGCCTAGACCATCCAAGGCGGCGGACGAACTCGCGCCGGGGTGGCCGGCCTTTGGTTGGTTGCGCGGGGCGACTTCCCCCTCAACGTCGTCCTCAGGCCAGTCGGCAAAGGTGGCCGAAGGCCTGAGGCCTCCTTATCCTCCTCCGCCTCCTCCTTCGGCGTCGGCCTCCATCGCCACCGCCCCCAAGTCGGGGTCGTCGACATTGCTCTCCGCTCGGTCGGGGACGAACTGGCGGGCCGGCCCCATGGTGCCGGCCGAAGGCTGAATGAGAGGGTTCTGTTTCAGGTACTGAAGAAGATTAGAAGTCGGACTCGGCTGAAGAAAGAAAGAAGAATAAGAAGAGAAACAACTTACAACAGGCGGTGGGTTGGCGCGTGAGTACGGCTCCTTGCCGAACTGCCAATCCTCCGAGAGACCGCAGTTCGCGATGTAGTTCACCGTGTCTGCCACCTCCGCGTGGGGCATGTCCTTGGAGTACATCTGACTTGGGTCCCGTTGGCCACTCATGTGACATATCATATGAGGCTGGCCTTGGAGTGGGAGGACTCGGCACACCACGAAGGCGGCCAGCAGGTCGGCCTCAGTCACACCCTCCGACTGCATTAGCACTCGGAGTCGCGTGACGGCGGCGGCACCAGCAGGAGTCAGCGTCTTGGCCCGGTGGGACCAGCTGGGGAGCCTTCCGGCCGGCGCGCCAGCTTTGAAAGGCGGCAGGTTGACCCAGTCGCCTTTCGGGGCGATGTTCTTCACGTAGAAATAAGATCGCTGCCACATCTTCACCGATTTGATCAGCGAGATGGTGGGAAACGGGTTGTCGGCCACCGACCTCCGCATCGCGATGAAGGCACCACACTTGGCTGGCATGTCGGCGACGTGCGTTCCGAGCTTGGAACTGAAGAATTCCCCCCACAGCTCGATGGTGGGGAGAACGCCGAGGAAGCCTTCACATAGGGTGGCGAAGGCGGCCAGCAGCACTTCCGTGTTTGGTGCGAGGTGGTGCGGCTGGAGTCCATGGAACTCCAAGAAGGAGCGGAAGAAACCGCTCGCCGGCAGCCCTAGGCCGCGCATGAGGTGCGAGCGGAATATGACCCACTCGCCCTCCTCCGGCGCCGACGATACCTCCGTCGCCGGCAGCGGCGCGGGCCCGCACTAGGTCCTTGCCGGGGAGGCAACGCGTCTTGCGAAGGAACTCAATGTGGTTGTCGTCGACCTCGGAGCCGTCCCACACGCCGGAGCGCACGACGATGGGCGCGACAGCAGAAGAAGAGCTCATCGCCGCGGGCGTGATGAGGTTCGGCGCGGCGGCGGCGAAGAAAAGAAGAAGCAAGAGGAAGCAGAAGGGAGTAAGGGAGAATGAGCGCGCGTGCTTCACCGCCCCGCTCCCTCCGCCTACTTATAGGCTCGTAGGCTGAGAAGCCGATGGGGCGTCGTGGGATTAACTGCGCCCAGGACCCCACGACCCCCACGATTTACCACACGAAGTTACTGCGCGCAGTTACTGTGCAGGAATCCCAACCGTCCGCACGGCCGCAACAGATCCGTTCAAAGACCGAGGCGCGGTAGTGGCGGGCCCCGCCTGCAGGCCTGTCCCGTCGTGCGCGTGGGCGGGCAGATTGGCCCGGCCACGTGGCGCCACTAGGAGGGTCCGCAACGGGCGGCAACCTGGAGGCTTATCAGGCACGCCGTCTGGATCCCGCTCCGACTTTCAAAGTCTTTAAGAGACAAGATGGCCTTCGACGAGTCTGGCTCCCGATAGTCGGCTTGAAGGAAGACGGCGGGCGAAGCCTAGATCCAAGCACCGGAAGGAAGAAACTCTTGAGGCTCCTCGACATGTCTCCCTCGGCGCCTCACCAGCTTCGGGGACTACTGTCGGAGTAATGGGCCACGGGTAGGCTAACCCGAAGCCCAGAACCTTTCAAGACATCTGGGCAGGCTACGCCCCTCAGGAACCCCAGGACGGAAAGCCGCCTCTGGGAGTCGGCAGCGGCGCTGCCGACTACCCACTCACGGCCGAGTCCTGGGGACGGCTACAAGATGAGCCGACTCTTAACTGGCGGCTTCCAGAGAAGCCGGCTATGGGGAGTCGGCCCGCGACTCCAAACACCCTCTGCCTTCGTAAGAAGGAACGGGACGGGGAACGGCCGCAGTAAGGCCCGCCCCCACCCCGATTACCAAGGGCAGGCATGGCCACAGTGCGCCGTACCAATGGAGATCTCCGTCCGGCGCGGCACTGTTGCCATGCTAGCCCTGACATCAGCTCCAGTGGCGGAGTCCTGTGCCCACGTCGGCCTGCCTGTACGGCCCAGAGACGGCGGGCCCCGCCGGTCAGCGGGGAGACAGAAGACGGCGAGAGCGCCACAAGACGGACCCTGTGGGAGTCGACTTCCAAGTGTCGGCCGGCTCCTCCCATGGGCCCCGCATGCCATTAACCAGACAAGATGGGGAGTGGCGACAGTGATCGCCCGTCAGGCGGCGGCACTGTTGCCATGACCCCGTGACCAAGCCAGCGTCATTAGAAGCACGGCTACAGTAATCCGCAGCTGGCAAGACCCGCCCGCAACGGACACGGTGTGTCGGCGGGACCCACCAGTCGGCGGGCCCCAATAGTCGGTGGAGAAGATGGCGGCCTGAGAGACAGACGGCTGGGACCCGCTCCCAGCCGGATTACCATTGTACCCCCGGGGGGTAGGCCTATATAAACCCCCCGGGGCACCCATGCAAAGGGTTCGATTCCATTAGCACTAGACCAGAGAAGATAGGAAGGAGAGGGCTAGCCTTGCCTTCCCCTACCTCCAGGAAACAGCCCAAGGAGCAACCTTGTACCCACTTTGCCATAGTGATCATGCGGAGACCCCGCAGAGCAGCAGTAGGGGTGTTATCTCCTCGGAGAGCCCTGAAGCTGGGTAAGATCCGCCGGCGTGCATGTCTACGCCTCATCCCGCTTCCAGGCACCGGCGACGTTCTACTCGCCCCCACCATGATAATCCATCCTTTGGCATATGTCGCACCCAACCCCCGACAATTTTACTAGCCATAGATTCATCAAAATAAGCAAACAACACACGAAAAACAGAATCTGTCAAAAACAGAATAATCTGTAGTAATCTGTAACTAACGCAAACTTGTGGAACTCCAAAAAATCATCCAAAATATGAAGACCTAGGAAATTTTTTAATTAATCAGAAGCAATTGGAATCACTATTTTATCACGTTCGAATTATTTTTAACAATTGTTTTCGTGAACAAAAAGTTTCTGGAAATTACAGCAAGATCAAATAACTATCATCCAAGAAGATCCTATAGGTTTAACTTGGCACAAACACTAATTAAAACATAAAACCACATCTCAAAGAAGGTAGATGGATTATTTATTCCTAAACAGAATAAAAATAAAAATAAAAAAATAAAAATAAAATTGGGTTGCCTCCCAACAAGCGCTATCGTTTAATGCCCCTAGCTAGGCATAAAAGCAAGGATAGATATAGGTATTGCCATATTTGGTAGGCAATCCATAAGTGGCTCTCATGATAGATTCATATGGTAATTTTATTTTCTTCCTAGGGAAGTGTTCCATGCCTTTCTTTAATGTAAATTGAAATCTAATATTCGCTTCCTTCATATCAATAATTGCACCAATCGTTCTAAGGAAAGGTCTACCAAGAATAATAGGACAAGAAGGATTGCAATCTATATCAAGAACGATATAATCTACGGGCACATAATTCCTATTTGCCACAATAAGAACATCATTAATTCTTCCCATAGGTTTCTTAATAGTGGAATCCGCAAGATGCAAGTTTAGAGAGCAATCATCAAAATCACGGAAATCTAGCAAATCACACAAAGTTTTGGGAATAGTGGAAACACTGGCACCCAAATCACATAAAGCATAAAATTCATGATCCTTAATCTTAATTTTAATAGTTGGTTCCCACTCATCATAAAGTTTTCTAGGGATAGAAACTTCCAACTCAAGTTTTTCTTCATAAGAGCTTTATTTTGACTATAAGCATGAGGAGAATTTAGCACGGATTGCAACAAGGAAATACAATCAATTAAAGAGAAACTTTCATAATTAAATTCCTTGAAATCCAAAATAGTGGGTTTAGTAACATCTAGGGTTTTAATCTTTTCAATCCCACTTTTATCAATTTCATCATCAAGATCTAAAAACTCCGAATTCTTGGAACGCCTTCTAGGTAAAGGTGGGTCATATTCAGTCTCATCATTATCAAGATTCATATTGCAAAACAAAGATTTAATAGGGGACACATCAATAACTTTTAGATCTTCATCTTGATTTTCATAGGAATTGGAAGAACACGCTTTAATAAAGGCATTTTTCATAGCACGCATCCTAGCAGTTCTTTCCTTGCACTCATCAATAGAAATTCTCATGGCTTTGAGAGACTCATTGATATCATGCTTAGGAGGAATAGATCTAAGCTTTAAAGAATCAACATCAAGAGAAATTCTATCAACGTTCCTAGCCAATTCATCAACTTTAAGTAATTTCTCTTCAAGCAAAGCATTAAAATTCTTTTGTGAATTCATAAATTCTTTAACACTAGTCTCAAATTCAGGGGGCATCTTATTAAAATTTCCATAAGAGTTGTTGTAGGAATTTCCATAATTATTAGAAGGATTACTAGGATAAGACCTAGGATTAAAGTTCCCTCTATACGCGTTGTTACCAAAATTATTTCTACCAACAAAATTCACATCCATAGATTCATTATTATTCTCAATCAAAGTAGACAAAGGCATATCATTAGGATCAGAAGAATCACTCTTAGTAGCAAATAATTTCATAAGTTCATCCATCTTTCCACTCAAAACATTGATTTCTTCTATCGCATGCACTTTTTTATTAGTAGATCTTTCAGTGTGCCATTGAGAATAATTAACCATAATATTATCTAGGAGTTTAGTAGCATCTCCTAAAGTGATTTCCATAAAAGTGCCCCCCGCGGCCGAATCTAAAAGATTTCTAGAAGCAAAATTCAATCCGGCATAATTTTTTTGTATAATCATCCACAAATTCAAACCATGAGTAGGGCAATTACGTATCATTAATTTCATTCTCTCCCAAGCTTGTGCAACATGTTCATGATCAATTTGCTTAAAATTCATAATATCGTTTCTAAGAGAGACGATCTTAGCGGGAGGAAAATACTTAGAGATAAAAGCATCTTTGCACTTGTTCTGAGAATCAATAGTATTTTTAGGCAAATACGAAAACCAAGCTTTAGAACGATCTCTAAGTGAAAAAGGAAATAGCTTCAATTTAACAATATCATTATCAACATCTTTCTTCTTTTGCATATCACACATATCCACGAAGCTATTTAGATGAGTAGCGACATCTTTACTAGGAAGGCCGGCGAATTGATCTTTCATAACAAGATTCAACAAAGCAGTATTGATTTCACAAGATTCAGTGTTGGTAAGAGGAGCAACCGGAGTTCTAAGGAAATCATTATTGCTGGTATTGGTAAAGTCACGTAATTTGGTATTATCTTGAGCCATCATGACAAGCAAGCAATCCAACACACGAGCAAACAAAAAAGCAAGCGAGAAAAAGGCAAATGGAAAAGAGAGGGCGAATAAAACGGCAAGGGTGAAGTGGGGGAGAGGAAAATGAGAGGCAAATGCACTACAAAAAAAAGACACATCCGTGGCATTTTGGGCCAAACGATTTTTTTTTCTGTCATACATATGACACTTCTATGACGATAATTGTGACAAAACCCGGTATCATCATAGATGTGGTGGGCTCCTACTTCTATGACAAAAAATCATGAAAAAATGGGCTTTTCGTCCTGGACGGGCCAGATACGCAGCTGCATGACATTCTTTGGGCCGTCCATGACGGAAAAAACCGTGGTAGAAGCGAGGGCGAGGAAAATTTCGGGGAGTTACCGGTTACGGTGGGAGGTCGGGGGCCGAGCGATGCGCGTTTCTCTCGTACACGTACGCGCGTGTGTGCGAGGCGTTGGCTCTAACTAAACCCGAGCGAGGTGTTGGGCTCTAACTGAACCCGAGCGATTGCACTGCAGGCTACGCGTTACTGAACCCGAGCGATCGCTCGATGGCTGTTAACTGAACCCGATCGAGCGATTCCTTCGCTACTGCTGCTAACTGAAGCCGATCGATGCTGCCTCTGGATGAACAGTGAGCGTTGCGGGGGGGTTTGGATGAACAGTTCCCGGTGGGGGTGGATGAACAGGACCCCGTGGTGTTGCCTCTGGATGAAAAGGACCCCGATCGATCAAGCTGGTTGGGGCTGGATGAACAGGACCCCATGGAGGGCTGGATGAATAGGACCACCCCGTGGAGGGCAGGATGAACAGTAGCCCGTGGAGGGGTGGTTGAACAGGAGCCCGTGGAGAGGGTTGGTTGAATAGTAGCCGGTGGAGTAGCGCGCGGTGGAGGCTGGATGAACAGGAGCCCGTGGATGAACAATCGCAGGTGGAGGCTGGAGGAGGTCGACGATGGATGAACAGTAACTCGTGGAGGCTAGAGGGGGTCGACGGTGGAGATGAACGGTATCCCGTGGATTCCCGTTTTGTGGTACGCCACACCCCTCTTGATGACAGGACCCCCGTTTCGATCGTAGGAGGTCCGTTCGTCCGTTTTGCGGTACGCCACACCCCTCCCGATGAACAGGACCCCCGTTTCGACCGTAGGAGGTCCGTTTCGTCCGTTTTGCAGTACGCCACACCACTCCCGATCAACAGGACCCCCTCGACCGTAGGAGGTCCGTTTCGTCCGTTTTGCGGTACGCCACACCCGTCCCGATCAACAGGACCCCCGTTTCGACCGTAGGAGGTCCGTTTCCTCCGTTGTGCGGCACGCCAGGCCTCGTTTCCATCGCCTCTTCCGTCCAAGCCCTCCTAATGAACATGACCACGCATTCCGTTCCGACCCAGCCGGTTGGCTCCCATGCTTTCCATTGCCTCCCGATGAACATGACGCATTCCGTTGCCTCCCCATGAACAAGACGAAGACGCTATTTCTCCATTCCGACCCAGCCATGTCAATGAGCCCTCGCCGTACGTATGCGCGAGTATGCGTTCGAGACCCCGCCCGTATGTACACATACGTGGCCGTATTTTCTTTCTTGCACCCTGGCCGCCTCTACTACAACACGTGCACGCCTCTACATCCACCAGTATATATGTACGTACACGTTCGCGACCAGAATGACAACGCTACATACGCTTCGACCAGGTGGGTCCCGACTGTCAGGCACTTCCTTGCGTGCGAAGATGTAGCTGGTGGGTCCCAGCAGTCAGGGGCAAACGTTTTTTTCGCGAAATATGGTGGCCCGTACGGTGGGTCCCCGCTGTCAGGTGGAGGAATAATTATTTTGCGTGTAATAAGGAGGCACTTCCTTGCTGCGGCCGTGGACCCAACTGTCAGCGTCTCCACGCACACTACTCTTCCGATGGAAGTCGGTCGTTGACCACATTGACCACGCCGCGTCGAGAGCACCACGGCGGTGGACGGCGACGATGCCTAGGAAGGGGACGACGCGGAGCCAAGGAAGACGCGACAGTGGAAGCCCGCGCGGAGAGGAGTATGAGGGTTCACTGGTTCGGCTGTGGTGTGAGGCTGCCGTCGCCGCAGGGCCTGGCCAGCGGTGGGAATAGTAGGGGGCAGTGAGGCCTCCGCGGCAGCACAGCTGGCCACGGGAGGCAGGAGCATGCGGCACGACCGGCGCTGCTTTGGGCGGCTGGAGCAAGAAGACCAGAGGTTGAAGAAGCACTACGGCCGTTGGATGGACATCGTACGGTCACTGGAGCTAGAATCGTTCATATTGACTAAGTTGACAAAGCCCTTCATCCCCGTCAACTTAGTAGGCCCACAAGTCAGCCTCCTACCAAGGTGGGACCCAGCTAGCCGGGGAGTATTCATTTTTTTATGCGTAATAAGGAGGCTCTTCCGGTGGGTCCGAGCTGACAGCGGGGGGAACGTTTTTTTCGCGAAATACGGTGGCCTGTCCGGTGGGTCCCAGTAGTCAGGGGGAAACGATTTTTTTGCAAAATACTGGTGGCCCGTCCGGTGGGTCCCCGCTGTCAGGTGGAGGAATAGTTATTTTCCGCATAATAAGGAGGCACTTCCTTGCGGCTGCCGTGGACCCAGCTGTCAGCCTCTCCACGTACAGTACTCTTCCGATGGAAGTCGGTCGTTGACCACATTGACCACGCCGCGCCGAGAGCACCACGACGATGGACGACGGCGAGGCATAGGAAGGGGACGATGCGGAGCCGGGGAAGACGCGGCAGTGGATGCCCACGCGGAGAGGAGTACGAGCGTTCACCGGTTCGGCTGCGGTGTGAGGCTGTCATCGCCGCAGAATAACAGGGGGTGTGGGTGAGTAGAGGGATGCCCTGGCCAGCGGTGGGAGTAGTAGGGGGCATTGAGGCCTGCGCGGCAGCACAGCCGGCCACGGGAGGTGGGAGTAGGCGGTCCCGCCGGTGCTGCTTTGGCGGCTGGAGCAAGAAGATCAGAGATTGAAGAAACACGACGGCCGTTGGATTGACATCCAACGGTTACGTCTGCTAGAATCGTTTGTTGACGTATATAATAACTAAAAAAATCTTGCATACGCGTCAACTAAACAGGCCCACAAGTCAGACCACTCCCTCTTTTTTTAATAATTTATATATAGCTCATGGCAACTTCTTATGCAATTTATTGTAGTCTCTTTTTTGGTTGGCCAGGGCCAATTTCGCATATTTCTGTGGGTTCCAAACTATTTTTAATACCGAAATGTCCAGCCAGATTTAAAGTACTTTGAAAATATATTTAAATTACGTTAATGCCCAGTGAAATAGGAATCTGAAAATGTGATAAAATTCAGAAATTATAAAGTAATTGCCAATTTGTCATCTGTTTTTATATTTACAACCCATTTCATATTACTTTCAAGATTTGCAGGCGTCTTGAAAGAGTTGCAGCCCATCAGGGCGTAGAAAAAGAAGTAGGCCTGGATTGGGTATTCTTCAGAAAAAATAAACTGGGCTCATTTTCACAAAGAAAAAATAGTTGGGCTGGTCACATGGTGAACATAAAATATAAGCCTAGGCTAGACGGGCCACAACCCAGTTCAAACCCTGGTCCGTCTCAACAATACCAAACAAAAAAAATACTGCTCGAGTAGCTACGTCCCAGGTGACAGCCGATCTTGTGTTGTTCTCTTGTCTATTGACTATATACGTTCACAATGTCGTGGGTCCCAGATGTCAGGAAAACACTAGGAGGAAGCATTTTATTTTTCCATACACTGATGTGGTGGGCCCCTACTGTCATCCTCTCCACGTACTTCTGCCGATTCCTGTTGTTTGTTGACCATGTTGACAACGCGAGAGGGCGGCGCCGCGGCGAGCGCACCAAAGCGCACGGAGGACGTCGGCGTTAAGGATTTAGGAAACGGTGGGGCGGTGATGCGTGCGCTGAGGCGCAGCCAGCCGTGGGAGGCAGAAGCAGGCGGCCCCACCGGCACTGTTTTGGTTTTGGCACCTGGAGGAAGA
The DNA here is from genome assembly GCA_032464435.1 of Aegilops umbellulata. Classification (NCBI taxonomy): domain Eukaryota; kingdom Viridiplantae; phylum Streptophyta; class Magnoliopsida; order Poales; family Poaceae; genus Aegilops; species Aegilops umbellulata. The sequence goes on from CP136054.1 coordinate 475,728,764, forward strand.
TAGGGCTGAAGAAACACGACAGACTGTAAAAGCAACATGAGTACTTAACAACCTTAACTGAAACCAGCAGGGGCACTTAACAACCAAAGCTAAAAGCAGTATGAGTACTTATACAGGTTCAACCGTACAAAGCACGCCTCGAACAGTGCTACTTTGCCTACAGTTAACAAAGGGTGAGGCCGCCAAGCCCCAGGACAAGGCCCAGGCGCCACCCCGCGCATCCACAACCTTCTGAAAGCGGCTTCATCTCGCAATGTGGTCAATAAACATGATATTCGCTTTAGAGCCATGGAAAAGCATGAACATAATCTTCTGTCCTATTCTCCAAGATGGACGTGCCTTCATTAATTGAGACCACCGATGAATAAGTATCTTTTCACCTCCGAGGGGAATTGAGTAGGTCGACATAAACATCATGTTGTGACCAAGCGCAAGTCTGACCCGACCATGGTCAGGCATCTGTATAGGAACAATAGAACTCGGCAGTTGCTGTTTCAAGAAGATCACAGCTGTAGAACTGTGTATAAGCAATAGTTTATGAACAACATATATAACAGAAAACAGCTCGTACCATAAGTTTCTTGACACAGTTGGACCTGTTCAACGAGTGTAGCAGTGGCACACATATCCCACGTGGCCTTCCACCATTGAAACGCCCCACAAGGACCTCAAGACGATCAATAAAGTGTAGGAACTTGTGGATGTCGATCCTGTCAACTTCAGTGCCATTAGTAACAGCCGAGTTATTACAGAGTAACAAACGAGCAGACTGCTTAAATCCGAAAAAACCTACACGTGCCATCAATTATAAGAAAATATTAGTTAGAAGTAGCATCTTCGTGAGAGATTCGTTGCTACTTCTAAAGTTAAATTGTGATTAGTTAGATAGAATAGGTGGATTAAGAAGTAATCGAGGCAACAAGCAAGAACCAGATACAAAACTAACATGGATGAACAATTGGAACGACGTCGGGGTGGAAGATCGCAGTGAAGATGAGACCAGGTTCTGCTATTTCCATCAACATTCGTGCGCCAACTTTCAGTCCGTAACACTTGAGAAAGTTTATCCAAGTTCGGCCATAAAAAAGCAGCGATCTTCTTGGTTCATGAACCCAACTCGGAACTTATATCCATGGCTTGTCTTCACTGTGACCATTAAACTAGTGTATTCAATTATGGCAAGGCCGAGCAACTTGAGTACATGTGTTCTGGCAGAGCAAATAATACACTGCAGGAAAAATAATATGAGAACACAACATGTTAAAAAAAACCCCACCCTCCCGGATAGAAAAGAGGATTCTAGGAACATACTGTGCGCGTTTCAAAATGCTGTGTTAGGATGAGAAGGAACAAGTGTGGCGTCTCGCCGAGGGCGTAGAAACCTGTAGGGTACTCACACTTTGGGCACTGCAAATGAAACACACTAGATTCAGTAGGAAGAAAAATGCATCAACGACGGCGGCTGCCATCCTAGGATTACCTGCGACCAAGGGACTTGGGTTTATCGGGGATGGATGAAGAATTCGTACCTGGTTCTCCATGAGAAAACCCTATGCAATCGCTGAGAGGGGGTTTTCTCTGAACAAGCAGACGAGGGAGAAGGGGATTCAGGCCCAGTGAAATATTGCCGCTTCGTCCGTCCAGCTTACTGCTAAAGCTGGAAAGGGGGGGGGTTGTGATTTGACGGCTCATTGGGCATTACTGCGGCGCTACGACCGGGGTGTGTCTACCGTGAAGTTGTGCACTCTAATTTGTGCATATGGCACGTGGACCCCGTTGCCGGTTGCCCCACATATTAGCGAAAGGAAGTAGAAAGACAGGAGTAACTAGTTACACATAAATATATATTTTGACAGAGAGATGCTCCCTCTGTAAAGAATTATACAAATCTTTTATATCACAGGCTCAACTTGCCGAGAAATATACTCCCTCTGCAATGCACGAGCATTATGGGGGTTCACCTTTTTTTATGGGGGTTCAGCTGAGAATATAATACTCAGATAGGCTCACGGTTCTGGACTTTGGGCCGCAGGCCGACCCTGCATGTTTGGGGGCCCATGTGCTCTACCTCAGCGCTTTTCATATTGCAAGCGACCGGTACGGCGCTGGTTTTTGATGCTGTCGCAAGGCGAATACACAAAATTGAATAAAGCACGGCAGCTGTTGGAATGAAATTGAACGACAGTTCCTAACCAGCAATCAGAGTTGCAATTCTATCAATGATATACCATGTGATAAATAATACTGTCGTACTACTTATACACACAGGACACTTGTTTCACCATGCCAGATTATTACATCAAAATCTCTCGGAGGATAGCTCAGTTCGGCAGTTGCGTGCTGCTATTGAAGAATTTCAAAGTTGATTTGGACCAGCTCTCCTTGCCGAGAAAGTTTGATTTTGACATCATCCCCTACCGCAAGATATGATTTAGATTTGAACCTTGACCATCCTTTAGCATCAATCATCATGCGACCATCCTTTGTACTTACGGCATATTGAGCAGGTTCATTCACACCAAGGCTGCGCATGGTAAGAGAAACTTGGCCACGGTCGCCCGGATTGTTGAACGACTCCCTTGTTGCTCTAGAAATTCTCTGTTTGCAAACAAGAAGACATACCCAATCAGTTAGATCAACACAGTGAATCATGTGAAACAACATGGAAAGAAAAAAGAACGAAGCACTTGGGCGTGTCGGATCACGGGTTCCGGCAGACCTTTAAGGTTCGAACTTTGGGGTGCGCGCGGAGATCGTGCCCTCTACCTCTCCGTCTCGTAAGGATCTAACTATTGCAAGAACAACACAAGAGACACAAGGTTTATACTAGTTCGGGCCACCATTGTGGTGTAATACCCTACTCTAGTTTGTGGTGGATGGATTGCCTCTTGGGATGATGAGGAAGAACAGTACAAGGGGGAACGGCCTCGCGAGGGCCTGTTCTTGGCTAGGGGATGAACTGCTAGGGGGAGTTCGATCGCCCTTCTCTCTCTCTCTAGATGCTGGATTCGATCCTAGCTTATTCCCATCTGCCTCTACTCTGTGGGTGGCTAGTCCTATTTATAGGCAAAGGCCCTGGGCCTCTTCCCAAATATTGAGCGGGAAGGGCGCCAACAATTGGCCAATTCGAAGGGGAACATCTGGTACACTTATCCTGACTAAAGTTGGTCTTCACCTGCCAAAGGCCCTGCGGTGACGCCGTCCTGGGCTCCATGGTGACCTCCTTCCAACCGTTGGACTGGTCTTGGTCTCGTTGCACCGAAATGGGTGCCTTTGCTTGATCCTCTCGCCTGCGCTTGTCCCCTTTGCACCAAAGAGGAAAGGGGGACGCTGCGCCGGCTGGCGCCTGCCTGGCACCCTTGATCGTCATGGCTTGCGTCATGGGCACCTCGCGAGGTACCCCGCCTTGATCTCTCCGCCTCCTCGCGAGCCAGCCTAAGGAGGCCGTGCTTGAGGAAGCGCCGTGTCGTCCGCCTCGCGAGGCTTGGCCCCTCGCGAGGGTCTTGAGCCTTGTGTTGATGCAGATGGGCCACGCTGGGCCTCCATTCGAGCCACGCCGCAGGCCGCAGGCAGGCAAGTCTGGGGACCCCCGTTCCCAGAACGCCGACAGTAGCCCCCGGGCCCGAGGCGCGCATGGACTTGGCCGTGCCGAGAGGCAAAAGGGCAAGGGCGAAGCGCCGCGGGCCCTAACAGCCTGCGGCCTCGGGCGCCGCGTGGCGGTTGATTGGACGTGGGCGGCACTGTTTACCCACGCCCCCTTATTCTGCGCCGCGCTAGGTTGCCCCACAGTTGTACACAGCCGCCCTTTTCCCTGTTGCTTGACCGTCTCCTGCTCTTCCTCCCTCCAAACTCTGACCCTTGCTTCCAATCCCATCTCGCATCTCCTCTCTTCCGCCCGCCGCCATGGCTCCAAAGAAAGGGAAGGGGGAGAAGCCTGCGGCTCCATCTCGCCCGCTGCCGCCGGTGGCGCCTGCTGTCGGCCGCTCAATCATACTCAACCTGGAATGCCTGGGCAAGCTCAGTCCGGCTCTGGCCACCGCCTTCAACGAGTGTGGGAGGACGACGGCGTGGCCTACGTGTCACCTCCCCACTGACAGGATAATCACCGAGGTCCATTACTTTGCCGACGCCTTGTGGGCGGGTTTGGTGCCTCCCTTCTCTGATTTCTTCAACGCCATCCTCGACCATTATCAGATCCACATGATGCATCTGGGTCCTGAGTCCATTGCTCTCCTTTTAGTCTTCGCTTTTGTTTGTGAAGCGATGGTGGGCATCCCTACTTCTGTTGCCCTGCTGCGCCACTTCTTCTCCTTGCATCTTGCCGACCCCACGCAATGCTCGGCATGCGTGAGCTTCGTAGCTTCGCCCCAGACCGCAGCCTCTGGTATCGACTTCAACCTCCCTCTGCCTTCAGCTGGGTTCCGCGAGCGGTGGTTGTACATTGATGTCGGGGTACCCAGCCCCCGGCTCGTGAAGCCGACAACGCCTGCTGTGCCTAATTCGGGCTGGGGCCAGGAGACGCTCGTAAGTCCCCGGCTCGCCTTCGTTTGGCACCGCTTTATGTCCCTGAAGAAGCTTGGCGTAACGGCGCCCAAAGTGGTGAAGGAGTTCCTACTACGCCGCATTGCCCCTCTCCAACGCCATTCTCGTCGAATGTGGACCTTCAGCGGGCGTGGTGACCGCATGAGGCTTCAAGAAGAAGACCTGACGCCCGAGGCGCTGAGGAGGGTGCTCTTGGTCCTGACAGGCGATCCCAACCCCGGGGGGATCCGGCAGGGGGGAGCTTTGCTGTACCTCTGCCAAAACAGGGGTGACTTCGTGAGGCAGATGCCCCCCTTCGATGAGTGGGGGCTACGCCCTGTCGGCCTCCAGGGGCCTCGCGAGAACCCTGTGGTGGTGATTTCCCTTCCGGTCGGCCTGGGTGAATCCTCCTCGAGTGGTGGCGCAGGGAGGCAGGAGACAACGGGGGTCGAGGGAGCCGCGGACTACGTGACCGCACCTTGCGATGCTCTTGATGGGGTAGCTCACGAGGTCCGCACTGCCGAGGCCACGGGTGAGGCGCTGCCGCCTCCAATGCTTGAGGCCGAGGCTCCTGAGCCCCCGGCTGTGATTTCTGACGAAGCAACCACCCGTGCGTATCAGGCATGTGCCCTCGACGCAAGTGGCCTTGGTACTCCGTCCTCTTCGCAGGCTGATTCCTATGCATCTCTCCTGGGCCGTTTCCGTGTGGACTTTGAGGCCATCCGGAGAAAAAGGGAGGCCCTGGGCGACGACGTCCCTTGCCGCTTGCTGAAGCGCCGGAAGTACTTTGCTGTTGACGAGTAAGTCTTCCCCTTTTCTGTTCCCTATCCTGCTTGCCGCATCCGCTGACCCTTGCTCCGCAGGCCTCTCCCTACTGAACTCAATGAAGCCGCCGAGCCGACGCCTTCCTTGACTTTGTCTCCTCCGCAACCCCCTGGTGCCTCGAGCAGCACTGCCCTTGTGGTTTGGGCAGGTGATGGCGCGGACCGCCGCATAGCGCGCGGCGACCCTCCCGTTCCCGCGATCTCCTTCCGCGGGCCTTCCCTCGACATAGGCAGCCTGCCGTGGGCTTCCCGTCTGGTCGCGGGCTGCGACCGGCTGAGGCACCTCCGGGGCCCCTCTCCTAAGGTCAGGTTGGACTCAGGTCGGGATTCTGATGCGGCACGGCCGGCCGTCGTGAAGGCGCCAGCCCCCAGCCCCCAGCCCGGGGCCGGAGCGATGATCCGAGGTCCTCGACGCCCGCTCGGGGCGGATGATGGCGTGGCAGACGTGCTTGAGCGTGCTCGGGAGCGTCGTGCCCGTCGCCACGAATTCCTTTGGAAGGCGAGTGGCGCCGTAGACCTGCTTGGGCAGGAGCTCGCTGAGGAAGACGCGCGCCTGGAAGCCGAGGGCCTGCGCCTGGCCGCAGAGCGGCGCGTGCTGGAGGCAGCCGCAGCCCTCGCGCGTCGTCAGCGCGTCCTTGATGATGAAGAAGCGAAGGCGTCGCTGGAGGCTTCCCTGGCGGCTCGGTCTCAGGCCGTTGAGGAGGCCCGAGGAGCAGACCGATGACGAGGAGCAGCAGAAGAACAAGCTCGGGAGCTCTTGGCCTGGTGTCGCTCGTTGGAGGAGCAAGCGGAGCTGCGCGAGGCAGCCCTTGCATCGATGAAGGTGGCTTCTGGCGACCCGGCTGAGCTTCGGAAGCGCGAGGAAGCGTTGGTGCTGGAGGCCGCCGAACGCGCTCGCGAGCTCGAGCAGCTGGAGACGAGGGAGCGCCTAGTGACGCAGGTGGAAGACGATGTCGCCGCGCGAGAAACGCGTGTCCTGGAGGAGGTTTGCCGTCGGGTGGCGACAGCGCGCCAAGGCCTCGAGCGTGAGTTCGAGGGGAAGCTGGGGATGATCCGAGTCGAAGCTGAGGGTAGAACCGCCGCCTTGAGGGCCCAACGGGATGAGGCGACGCGACGAGCGGACGCCTCTCGGGTCGCTCTTGGGGCAGCGCAGAAGGAGCTGGCCACCTCCCAGGCCGAGGTGCTCCGCCTGCGCCAACGTGTGGAAGAGGCCGTGGCCGTCGAGCGTCAGAACGCCGACGAGATATGCCAGCGGCAAGTCCTGGAGCACGAGCATGGCCCCATGCTCAACAAGCTCAGGGAGAGGGCTAACATTGCCCTGGGGAACATCTGTGAGGCTGCCGTGGGCGAGCCGCACATGATTAACTACGCCGGCAACCTGCAGTTCTTCACTACCGTGGTGACACAGCTGGAGGCACGGTCGGCCAAAGCCGATAGGTTGGTGGAGGAGAGGAGCCGCGCCCTGCTCGAGCGCGCCTTTTCCCGCGTCTTCAGCCATCTTCGAAACATGGATCCCCACTTCGACTTCGATGCCGCCATCGCCCCAGTTCCCCAAGCTGTTCGAGGTGACCTGGCCGAATGGGTGGAGAGCCACGTAGATGCTCTCGTCCAGGCCTTCACTTCGGATGATGACAACGTGATCGTGGGCGCCGACGAAGGTGGCGTGGTGGAATACCCCAATGCCGCTGATGGGGGCGCAGACAACGAAGGTGAGTTCAGCGACGCCAGCGACAGTTCGGGAGGCGCCTCCGAGGATGCATTGGGGGATTTGTCAGATTGACCATGTACTATCCTCGTCTTTTTACCCTGCATAGATAGAACTCAGGCGTTTGGCCCGACGGTTGTGAGAGCATTTTGGGAGGGGAAGCCCCTCATGTATGAACTCGTATCTAATGTATCTGCGGTGATTAAATCGTACGCGTGTCCGACGGTAGGCTGGTTCGCCCTTGTTCCTTGCTAGCTCCGGAGCTACCTTCTGGAGGGCGTCACGTCCCGGGTGCTGGGTAGTTGAAGCCTCGGGAGGCGGGGTCGTTGCTGACAGGAAACCCCACAGGCGTGGGCCATCTTCGCAGGCTTCGTGCCTTTTCTCGAGCGAGACGTCTTCACAGGCGTTCGCCTTCTTCACAGGCTCCGGGCCTTCTCCCGAGCGGGACGTCTTCACAGGCGTTCGCCTTCTTCACAGGCTCCGGGCCTTCTCCAAAAAGAGACGATCTTCACAGGCGTTCGCCTTCTTCACAGGCTCCGGGCCTTCTCCCGAGCGGGATGGCTTCACAGGCATTCGCCTTCTTCACAGGCTCCGGGCCTTCTCCCGAGCGGGACGGCTTCACAGGCATTCGCCTTCTTCACAGGCTCCGGGCCTTCTCCCGAGCGGGACGGCTTCACAGGCGTTCGCCTTCTTCACAGGCTCTGGGCCTTCATGAGAAAACGATCTCCACAAGCACCAAAGGTCACCTCGCGAGGGAGCGGCAGCAGCAGTCTGGGCCGTGCCTAAGCTAGGCCTGGCCCGGCTCGCGAGGGGCTCGCGAGGGGAGGCAGCTGTGGTGAGATGGTGACCAGAACGCGGGAAACGATTCAAACAAGACCAAGCACCCCTCCCCCGAACGCACGCAAAGCTCAAATTCGAATTCAACTTAAATCCAGCGGGGAAAAAGGTTACAACCAAAGGAAGAAGGCAATGAAAGCAAACAAAAAAGGCCGCGTCCGGCACCTAATCTAGTCTTCGACGTCTTCTCACCAGCGCGGAGCTAAGTGCTGTCCATTGGGCATGGGAGGGAGCCCCAGGGCCTGAGGCCGACACCCCTGAGACTCCGGGGCGTGTACAACCCCACTCATTATTACGTGAGAGTGTCACGGGGCGGCGAGCTTCACAGGCACTGGGCCTTCTTCACAGGAACCGGCCTTGCTTCATATCGCCAGACGAGGGCCCCGCCTTGCGTCACACTCTAGTGCCACCAACGACGACCGGAAACCAGGACGCCGCCGGTGGGGTAGAGCGGTCGCCAGCGGTTCCCCCGACGACCACGGGTCCTCCGCGAGGGGCAGGCCCTCAGGCGCCTTCCCAGCGGAGGGCCTATCTTCTAAGAACGCCTTGCTCCGAACGCCGCGATGATGATGTAGGATCTCTGCCCCTTTCCTGCAGCCCCCTGCGTCCTCCTCCCGAGGGGTAGGAGGCCGCAGGAGCTGGGCAGCTGCTGGTTGCGGCGACCTGCATCTCCTGTGATCCATGATTAGTGTATGCCTGCTCTTGAGGAATTAACGGTACCCGATAGTCGTTGCCTCCAGTGTGACCGACGGAGCCGTCCTGGGGTTCCTGGAAGGGCTCGGCCTCTGGCGTCTCGTCCTCCCAGCTGGGGCTGAAGAGTGAGCCCCGTTCGCCCCCGTGAGCATGCCCTTGGTCCATCATGTGGGGCACGTATTCCTCTGGCGCCGCCACCCCGAATGCTGTGTTGTAGTGCTCCATGCGCCATGCGGCGTTGCTTGTCGTGCCCACCACGGGGAGGTAGCGCGGTTGGCTGCTGGCGTCGTGGGCCTCATTGAGCCCCTCTCCTTCGCGCGCCGGGGGCGGGGGTAGCGCCACCGCCAGTCTGGTGCCGGCGGATTCGCCGGTGCTGGGGTAGTCTTGAGGCCCGCGCGGGTGCGCGGGGCCCCCTCGTGTGCCGCCCTGAGCTTGAGGCGGAAGCTGGACGCAGAAGGGGCGAGCCCCCAAAGCGGCGAAGCCCAGGAGCTCGGCGACCCGCTCCAGCAGCACGTCGCGGCCGCCCTCCAACAGCCTGCACTGCAGCAGCTGCCGCGCTACTGTGAGCGCGGCCCTCGAGTTCGTCTGTTCCCGGCGGGTGTACAGTGTCGTAGTTGCGGCGTGATTGGATGCCCTCGCTGCCGACCACGCCTGTCGTGGTGTGAGGGTCGCAGAAGCTTGCCCGCGTCGCCCGCGGCCCGCAGCGCCCTGCGGACCACGAGCTGCCTGCGGCGCGGGGTCGCCCAGAGCGGGAGGCTCCGCGCAGATGGGCCACGACGCCCATGGGCCTTGGTTGCCCGCCTGGTCGCCGGACATGGTGACAACGACGCAACGGGAGACGGAGCGATGGGAAGGCAGATTCCGGCGCACCCCTACCTGGCGCGCCAAATGTCGGATCACGGGTTCCGGCAGACCCTTAAGGTTCGAACTCTGGGGTGCGCGCGGAGATCGTGCCCTCTACCTCTCCGTCTCGTAAGGATCTAACTACTGCAAGAACAACACAAGAGACACAAGGTTTATACTAGTTCGGGCCACCATTGTGGTGTAATACCCTACTCTAGTTTGTGGTGGATGGATTGCCTCTTGGGCTGATGAGGAAGACAGTACAAGGGGGAACGGCCTCGCGAGGGCCTGTTCTTGGCTAGGGGATGAACTGCTAGGGGGAGTTCGATCGCCCTTCTCTCTCTCTCTAGATGCTGGATTCGATCCTAGCTTATTCCCATCTGCCTCTACTCTGTGGGTGGCTAGTCCTATTTATAGGCAAAGGCCCTGGGCCTCTTCTCAAATATTGAGCGGGAAGGGCGCCAACAATTGGCCAATTCGAAGGGGAACATCTGGTACACTTATCCTGACTAAAGTTGGTCTTCGCCTGCCAAAGGCCCTGCGGTGACGCCGTCCTGGGCTCCATGGTGACCTCCTTCCCACCGTTGGACTGGTCTTGGTCTCGTTGCACCGAAATGGGTGCCTTTGCTTGATCCTCTCGCCTGCGCTTGCCCCCTTTGCACGAAAGAGGAAAGGGGGACGCTGCGTGGGCTGGCGCCCGCCTGGCACCCTCGATCGTCATGGCTTGCGTCATGGGCACCTCGCGAGGTACCCCGCCTTGATCTCTCCGCCTCCTCGCGAGCCAGCCTAAGGAGGCCGTGCTTGAGGAAGCGCCGTGTCGTCCGCCTCGCGAGGCTTGGCCCCTCGCGAGGGTCTTGAGCCTTGTGTTGATGCAGATGGGCCACGCTGGGCCTCCATTCGAGCCATGCCGCAGGCCGCAGGCAGGCAAGTCTGGGGACCCCCGTTCCCAGAACGTCGACAGGGCGGCCAATGCTTACCAAGAAGGTGGACATGTCGTTTTTTGTAAGGACTTTGGTATATGAAGTGCTAACTGCAGCCCAGTCTGTCGCCGGTGCAACTGCACGGGCTGGAGCAGATGCAAGTGCAAGCGTTGGTGCAGGTGCCGAAGCCGCTGCTGCTGCCGAAGATGGTGCTCCTTGTAGAGCTGGTGCCAGTGTTGGAGCAGGTGCCGGTGTCGATGCCCGATCCTCCGGTAGATCAGACTGATCCGCTGACGCGGTCGGTGCCCAATCCTTAGCTGGATCAGACAGACCTGCTGCCGCTGTCAGTGCTAGAGCAACTGCCAATGCTCGATCTGTGCGAGACAACGGTGATCGTGTCTGGTCTGCTATGATCAGCTTTCTAACTTGACTAGGATCCATGACCGTGATCCAGTCTTTTTCTTCATTTCTTTTAAACGCGAGAAGGACTAATTGTGGCGTTTTTGTTAAACCAAACTGCAGTTCATCATAGGGATTCAGCTTGTACTCAGACAACAGACTGATCCGATTTTTTCCAGTAATATAAGTGATGGACGGTGCCTTCATTACTGACACGACATAAGAAGTGAAACCTGCAAAAATAGCCATCGTAGAGCAAACCGTTGAATGTCACATGGCAAAACCTGCATAGTAAAATTGCAGAAAAAGAAAGAAAACATGACATTAGATCAATAAGATTTAGACAATAAATCAATAAGATTTACTTGATGTGACACGAGTGAATCCTTACCAGGAAATCACAATGTTGAAGTACTAAACAGAAGATTGATCGTCCAACTACGCGTGGCATGCAGGGGCCCCGCCTACTCCCACAAGCAAGACAGTCCAAAGGTCGTGACAAATCGTATGGACCGAACATCCATGGGGCTAGAAATCCTGGTGGGTACGATAAACCCTGCAATGCATACAGATATTGGAGTGTAACCATAATTGATAGACCGTCCTCACAAAAAATATGATATGGATACTTCAAAATATACAGACTGAATTGAGTGGACAGACATTAACATAGACCGTTCTCAAGACTGACCAAACACCAAAAGCGACAGTACTAATAAACAATACAGGGTTCACAAACACAAATCAAGTACTGAACAATAGTACTTACTACAGACAAGCAAAGTTGCACTAACGAAACTCTGCAGACTATTTTTGCCACCGACCTACGGGATGAACCCGGCATAACTGACTAGGCCATGGACTTCGTGTGAGATGTCTACATGCACCATCACCATCTTATCAACCTTGGAGAACCTAACAGAGTGGTGTTTCCACTCATAAACATGATGATGAAGACAGGCCGCATCATATTTGTTGGGAAGCTTTACAAGAACCACACCCTTCGTAATTGAAGGCACATCCAGGAAATTGTTGTGGTCAAGTACAGCCTCAGAACACGCCTGACAACAATGCTATAGGAAAACACTAGTTCAGGACACGTGGCGACAAGGACACAGCAGCTGGATAGTTCAGAAGTAGAACTCATCATCATGTCTTCCAGTTCACACGGCATGACTTTGAGACCTTCATCTCCACCGCGGACCTGGTTCTAATTCAAACAGAAACCATATTTTATTACTACCTCCATTCAGAAATATAAGATGATTTTCGATATTATACTCCATATATGACTACATATACGTACAGAAATGAGTGAACAAAGACACTAGAACATGTCTTCAAAGGCCTGAGAGCAGAGGGATTACATGCAATATCCATAACACAAGTTACTGAGGCAAATATACCATCTTAAGAGGTAGCATTGATGTTCATAAAGTACTCCCTCCGTCGCAAAATTCTTGTCTTAGATTTGTCTAGATACGGATGTATCAAGTCACATTTTAGTATTAGATACATCCGTATCTAGACAAATCTAAGACAAGAAATTTGGGACAGAGGGAGTAGTTGAAAGTAATCTATAAGAAATCAGTGTCAACCTCTCGCATGTTTTGGTCAAAAGAGGAATTTAGAACCGTCATTTGGCACACAAAAATCACATGCAAGATCACCCAGAAAGTTGTACTACTAGTACTAGTACTGCGTGTTAGATGAAAAAACACGATCATGATCGAGAAAAAGATCGTCAAGAAGAGATATTACCTGGACTTGCTTAATGAGGGATCCCGGAGAGGGGGTCTTGGACAGGGCGATGGCTTTGAGCTTGTCTGCGGTAGTCTCGGCGGGGTGCTTGCGCTTCTTCGTACCATGATTCTCGACAGTTTTGGCCGGAGCCATAGACATCACTTCGGCCGGTGCTCCAGCTTCCATCAAGAAACTGTCAAATAGAAATAAAAGAAAAGAAACCATAATCACAAACCCAAAAGAAGAAAAGAGAGGGAGTTATAGGATCAGTCTCGGGGTTGCAAGACCGGGCCTTGGCCAGAATCAACACCATTGATGCACTCACCTTTCCTTCTTTGGGAGAGAAGGACAATGGCAGAAGCAGGTCGGGGTTTTCTTGAAGAAATGAGGAACAAGATGAGGCAGAAGCAAGGGTTGGGTAGAGAGGAAGCTGAGAGAGAAGAGTGAAATGATGGTTGCTTCGTCTGTCCAACTTACTACTGGAAAGGAGGGGGTTTTGTGATTTGACGGCTCATTGGGCATTACTGCGGCGCTTCGATCGGGGTAGTCTACCGTCACTCTACTACGGAGTAATTTAGTGCATGGCTAGTGGACCCGATACTGGCTGTCCCACACATCGACGAAAGTGAGTAATTTAGTGCATGGCTGGAGGAGGATCCGCACGGTAGAGCGTGTCCACTGTTTTTTAGAAGAAAAAAATGATTACAACAAGCGTTTACACTCTTATGACGGAGGAGTGCGAAACACGGCAACCACTTGAACATACATAGTGCTCCTACTACTAGGCATGTGCAGTGGTTCATACGTCAGTACTACACAATCTTGTTGCTAGTGTAGTAAGATATGACGATAACAAATGATGGTGTGCGCATGTCAACTACTCCTATATGTAACATAGTACCGCTTTTTCGACTGTCCGGTCGAGAATGAACGGTGAGATCAATGTTAACAGAACTAGGTCCACAGCGCACGGAGAGTACGGTGCTACAGTACTCCACAAAACAGGAACCATATGAAGCACGAATAGTGTTAGGCAGGGTGTATGAAGGGTGCACGGGATGGGAGCAAAAGTTCCCCTCTCGACCAACTTTTGGGTGTTTGGCAGAGTGCATGAAGGGTGCATGAGTCAACACTAGTAGGTTGACAAAAATACACGAAGAGGAAACAACTATATTGAGATGAGAATGCAACCAAACACACCCACACGCTTTGTGCTACAGTGACTGATCTGCACTGTCTGAGTTTGATCCAACGGTCATGTTGCGTCGAGACATGGACATGACCGTGCAGAGGGCGCCTAAACACTATCGAAGTCCCTCTGCTTCTCGAGGCGCACGACGTTGGTGATGCAGGTAAGGATGGCAATGGGTCGGGTTTGGATTGGGTTGAACAATATCAAATCCATATCCATATCCATGAAGACAGTCTTTGCCCGCCCATGAAAAAATCCATGGATGAAAAATTGTGTCCATGTCCAAATCCGATGGATATCCATACCCATTGGATATCCATTGGGTCCTCTCGAGACATATAAATAAGACATAACACAATATTAACATAAACTCTTCCATTCTTCACCTCGTGGCAGGCTAGGCTTCACTTATGGTAAATCAACATCCACTAACAACCTAAGATCATTTAGTATTTTTCTAACATATGAGAATGACGAGTCATTTAAGAAGGAGGTAAAATAAGGGAAGGGGTGTTGGAGTATGTTACGGAGGGGATTGAATGTCAACTAATAAAAGTTACCATGGGGATTGTGTAATTTCTTATGCATGTTTTAGATAAAAAAGTGTAAAATTATTGTGGGACATATGACCGTGGGGCAGGGATACCAGATTTTCCCCCATTAAGTCATACTATCGGGTCGGGTTTGAGTATATCCATGGGTACAAGATTATATCCATGCCCTATCCACGAACAGTCGGGTCGGGTTTGGGCGCCGCCCATGGACACAAAAGCATATCCAAACCCTATCCATTCGGGTCGGATATCCATGGATATCCATGTCCATGGATAAAATTGCCATCCTTAGATGCAGGGTGCAATCGCCCGCAGAGCCCGCTCCTGGTCGACGGGAGCTAGCTCGTCAAAGACGACGTCTAATGGCACGAATGGATTCCGGTGACGAAGCCCTGAAAGGATTCGCCTGGCAACGGCGACGGCAACCCGCAACCCCTCCTTGTCCAGCTCAGCCCCCACCATCGCGTGAAGACGACTCAGCTCCTCGGAGATATAGGTGAAGATGGAGACCAGGTCAGGAAGCCGCAGCTCGTTGAAGTCGACCGGGTGGTCGAACGGGTTTAGCCCGACGGCCGACATCGTCGCGTTGGCACGACGGTAGGCATCGCGCAGCAGCAACACGTGCGTGGCAACTTGGTTCACCAAGTGGCTGAGGCGATCCTGGACCTCGTCACGATTGACCCGCTCGCGCTCCAGCCGGCTCCCCGGACGGCCTATCGTATCTCCCGCTTTCTGCAGCAACACCGACGACGCCTCGAGCATCTTTGTGGTGGTCGCCTGCCGCTTTTGAAGTTCCGTGAACTCCCGCACATAACGGAGGAGCATGGCACTCCTCTCCTCCTTGAGCTCACAGAGCTCCACGTCCTTGGCCCTGAGCTCCGCATCCTTGGCATGGAGATCCTGTGTCAGGAGCCTCACCTTGGACTCCGTGATCTGCTGCGCCGCCATGTGCACCAGGTAGAAGCAATGGGGAGAGGAAGCAAAGGGGGCAAAACGGCTGAAAGGCAATGCAATCTACAGGAAGGCGGAGGGAGCGGGGAATCTTTTGGTTTTCACCACGGTAAAACACCAGTCGACGACTTCTCACATCAGGGAGCAGTGGGTTTTTACAGGTAGAGTCATCGTGACTAATTGCTGCCGCGCCTGCTCCCGTCAATCAAAAAATTAAAAATCCTGCCGCGCCTGCTCCCGTCAATCAAAAAATTAAAAATCCTGCCGCACCCAAACACCAAAGCAACGCTGCGGTGGATATTTAAATTTACCCGCCGGCAAGTAGATAAAAAATGGGGTGAAAAAACAAATGTGGCAGCGGCCTAGCTAATCGGTTGAACTGACCCAACTAGCTAGCCACCGTGCTTCACTGATGTACTCGGCGGGAAAGGTGGTCTTTCGTGATTTGACGACTCATTTACTTGCTTCGGCGCTACGATCGAGGAGGACCCAGAAAACGCACGGTAGGGCGTCCCACGTCAGGAAGAATATATGCGTGCACCACCCGGGAGGACCCCGAAACCGTGCGGTAGGGTGTGCCACGTCTCGGCACGGAGGAAAAATGTGCGTGTAAAACTATACTGTATCTCTATTTTCTCTAGTACACCAATTTTCAAACTTTGGATAGCCACCCGCCATGACACAGAATCATTTGCTAGCCATTGATTTCCTCCGCGGGTTGAATCACCACCGTTTATCAAAATTGAACCCTACTAATCCAACGGTTATGGTTAGTGGGATTCGCTCCCACGGTTGGGCGCCAAAACAAGGTTGGGAGGATCTTTCTAGAGCTTCAAGTGAGCATGCAGCTAGCCTCATATTGTGAAATGTTCCTGTTAATACTCCAGTACACACCAGAAGCATCTAAACAAATGTGCATGTAGAGGCTAGCGGCCTATATTAGCAATTTGCTCCTCACATGAATACTGTTGAATGCATGTAGGGAAGTATTTTTTTCTCAAAAGAATTAGAACACGGTAGAAAAAAAGTGTACGCATGGCAATATTTTTGTTCGCTGAGTGAAATATTCAAAATATCATTATAAATTTTAGATTTAGACTTTACTATTTTTCTTAAGGGGACACTAAGTTACTTAAATTGCTGTGCGGTCGACAACACACAAATGAGATAGAGTTTATGAGAAAACGCTGACTTGAAAGTATGGAAAGATGAAAATTATAACATCAAATTAATTTTACCTATATTATAAGTTTGAATTTGAAAAACTAAAAGATTTCACAAACACGCCCTTATCATTTCTTTTGGAATAAAACTATATGTTTTTTCTAATGCATTCTTCATATATAAATTCATTGTAGTACTCTGATTTTTATGAGATATGATATTTACTTTTAATCTAACGTGCAAAGCACGTACAAATTACTAGTCAGTGAACTCGTATCACCATAGAATCTACGGTGCGGGAGCACCTCATACTCTCCCGTGCGAGAAAACATAAGGTGCTATCGCAGCTTGGATGCTACGGTGATACGAGCTTGGAGGTCGTTTGATCTGAGATCCAATGGCATATGAGCAGTCTTTGTGCTTGTAAGCAGTGGTCGAACTCTTTTGGGGCTTTTCTGCAGAAAACCATTCGAACCACCGAGGAGGTGTTGGGTCACAAATCCAACGCCTCCGAAGAGCTTGTATCACCAAAGCATCTAAGGTGTGGTAGCACATGATATTCTTACATACAGGAGAATATGATGTCCTCCTTCATCTTAGATGCTACGGTGATACAAGATTCGAGGTCGTTGGATATGGGATCAAAGGGCATCTAAGTAGTTTTTGTACAAATTGTGTGCAATTCTCAAACTCATCAAGGTTTCCTGCAGAAATATTAAGACACATCATGTGAGTTGCTATATCTCAGATCTACAAGCTGCAAGCAACTCGTATCGGCATATAGCATCTAAGGTATGGGGGCACATGATATTCTCCCGGGGAGGAGGGGTGGGGTGGGGGGTTGTGCACAACCAATCGGTGGTTGGGAGGGTGGGGACAAATATAATCTAAACAACCCTAAATAGAGATCCACAATTTTATCTAAGGTCGAGGGGTTGACCCCCGACAATCATAGCTCCGCCTAAACAGAACATTTGCATGTACTATAGTAATAGACTTAATATTCATGTTTCAGTTTCATGTTCATTTTAAATATTGAACTAGGACCATGGATGTCTTACATTTTACTCCCTTCATTCCTAAATATTAGTCTTTTTAGAGGCTTCAAATGGACTGGCACATACGGATGTATATAGACATATTTTAGAGTCTAGATTCACTCATTTTGCTTCGTATGTAGTCACTTGTTCAACTCTCTAAAAGACTAATATTTAGGAATACAAGGAGTATTTTTGAATTCGTGTCATACATGCATGGTTTGGAAAAATAGATGCACTATACTTATTGGATTTTTGTTGTGTTCGTGCGTGTGTGTGTCTCTTTCTCTCTCTGTGTGTGTGTGGTCATATGCTTGATACATACAAAGTTTTCTCACCTCCATATTGTTCATCTTTTAAATTTGAATTTGCATTGGAAAACTTACTAGGGATACCATGAAATGTGAAATCCACGTTGAGATCAATATATCACAAACTCACTCTAATTCAACAACTCGTTATAAATCAATTACCACGTTGAGATTAGTATTTGCAAGAAAAATACGGGTATTGTAATACACATAGATTCGTTCGGCAATTTAAAAGGTTCCTTTCGTATTCTCGAATGGTAGGACCCAACGGCGTACCAGCCAGACCTTGGCTCGTGTTGATCCTAAAAAAACTGGGCTCGTGTCCTTCGGTGGCGTGCGTGGTACGCACATTAGGTAACCCCAACCAGTCAAGCCTCAGCGTTTCAAGTCAAAATATCTGGCGGCTAGAATTCCAGCCCTAGGAAATTCCCCTCATGTCCCCGGTCCATAATGACTACCGATGAACAACGGAGGGATGCTTTAGTAACTAGACAACGTTACCTACCGTGCTGAGCACGGTTCAATTCCCTTGGTCGCCGCTCGTCAAGGTCACCCGTCAACTGCATTGCCTAGTACTAGTACTACTACACCAGGATGAGCACAGAATTGAGCCCGTTTGTTCGTGCCTAGTACTTGAGTTAATATATCAGGCAATGCACTGGTACGGAGGGATTATCCTTTTACTCTGCATATATAACTTGTCTGAAGTCTAACTAAGCAAAATGTTTGACCAAATCCTTTCTTAAGGAATACAACAGGACATATGTACGGCTTGAAAATTTATTGCATGATGCAGGTTATGATATTGTTTCGAATCCTGGATCTTAAATTTCAGAAAATCCAAAAGTGAGCATAAATTCTTGAAACTAAGCATGGTCACGTGATATGGCACAAATATTACTTCGTAAGTTTTTTCTTCAATTTGAGACAAGCTGCTTATGACAAGTTGCACAAATGAAGAGCCAAGGTATTTTGGAAGAAAGACCTGTCACGTTAAGGCGAACGCTTTCACTATTGAAACCGTGGGCGTTTACATGCCGCCACGAGTCCCCGCTTCTCATCGGCAGGTGCCGTCCGAGCAAGCATGTGAGTCGACGGGAGGCGTGCGAGCAGACCGCTGCGCCGGCTGTCAGGGAGGCGTGCGAGCAGACCGCTGTGCAGGCTCACCAGGAGGCGAGCCCTTTGACCAGGCTCCGCCGCCCACCGTCGTCCCAACTGCTCCCACTTTTAATGTCGCCGGCGCCGCAGTTTAAAATCAACCCCGCACTACCCGGTATCGCTACAATCCTCTCTCTTCCTCTCCGATTCTCCTGTCGTCTACCTCCAACTAGCCTGACCTAAACGTACGCTATGCCGCATCACGATAGTCTGCCCTTAGTGTTCCAGTTTCCCGAGGAAGACACCCAGCCGGAGTCTCAAGAACATAAGGCGCTTTGGGACGAGCTTGAACTGGCCTTGCGGGAAGACGTCGCGCCTGTCCCCGCTCCCGTTCCGGCTCCCATCGCCCCGACTGCGCCAGCGCCCATCCCCTTGGCATTGATGGGCTGGGAGCCGCACATTGTCGCCGAGCTTGATCCCACGGGGTTCCACGAGGTCCCCGCCAACTTTCACGCACCCGTGCACCTGCCAGCGCATGCGCCTGCATGTGCACTGACGCGCACGCCCGTGCCGGTGCCCGGGCACCTGCCAGCGCATGCGCCTGCGCGTGCACTGACATGCGCGCCTGTGCCGGTGCCCATGCACACGAATGTCTCCGCCACGCCGTTGACAACGCCGGTCCCCGCGCGGGTGCCAGTGCCCCCCTTAGCGGCATGGATGGCCGCCGTCGACCGCTTCCTTGCACCAACGCCAGTCGCCTCCTCCCGCCAGTCGACTCGCTCCGAAGTCCAGAACATTTTGGCCTTCCTTGAAGCTAGGCCAACGTCCAGGAGTACGCCAACAACGGCGCAAGACGCCGCCGTCGCCGTCGGTCAGTGGCACAACGACACACATAGCACGGCAGAGGAGCCGCTTCCCACCGCGAGACGCCCCTGCCGCCGCCGCGTAATCTAAATTTGCCATGAAAAACGTTCGGATTGCCATGCTTAAAATCCGAACGTTTATCATTTCGGTTTATTTTATATTGATCTCGTATAATTTAAAGTCAGAGTCAGATTGAACGAAATGTATGGTTTTTCTCGATTGAATGTTCTGCTAGAGTCGTATCAAATTAAATATAAAACGTCATCAAGCCACATGTATTCCTTGTCATCCAACGACCTAGACTGCTTCAATGTCGAGCGCCCAACACGTTTAGCGTGCAGTTAATTTCATGCAAAAATAGTGCTAATCACATGACAACACGCAAATAATATCCTAGTAGTAAATATCCGCATGCACTTAATATACTTCCAAATTAACGTGCATTGCACGTACACACTGACTAGTGCTGCTAGTACGTGAAACTGGTGCCGTGACTTGTGAACGCGTCCAGATATGGTCAACGGCAACATCGCCCGCGAGTTCTTCCTGTTTGCCAGTGCGTCTAAACGCAGAAGGGGAGGAGAGAGAGAGAGAGCACACATGGAACCCACTAGTAAGTGAAGGCGAATAGTACTAAAAATAATATTACATGTTATCCATTAATTAGGCTGTGGTAATATAAAAACATTATGTGAACAAAGGGGGTACAACAAACATTGCCATTCTACGTATGTTGCCTACTCTTGACGTGCGGCTTGAAGGCCCGGTCGCATGTTCGATCCTCGTCCTTTATTTTTTAATTTGTATATGGGTCCAAATTTGTTTCATGACATGTGGGCCCCTCGGTGTGTAGTTTGTACCACTTTAATTTGTGGGTCGAAATTTGTTCCATTCCAAGTGGACTATCGGTGTGTAGTTTTGTAGCTTATTTATAATAATTAAAGAAAACAACATAGTTTTTTCAATAATACCATGGTGCGACGTTGAAGGCGAGAAAGGATGTGCGAGAGAGCGATGACCGAGCCAGAGGGAAATCAACTAGGGCAGTTGCGTGGGTTGCAACGGTGTTTGGAGTAGTTGTGGGCCAAATGCTACGAAAATATAATCTAAACCGACCGGAATAAATGCCTACACAAATTAATCCAAGGTTGGAGTGCCCCTCGCAATGTAAATAGCTCCGGCTTTGCGAGGGATGGAGAGGTAGTAGCTTCAACGCGTGGAAGATACGATGTGAGAAAGCAAGGTCAATCAAGAGACATATAGATAGAGAGACAAAGTGAGTGTGGTCCGACATTCATTGAACAGATATATATGCTCTGGAGAGATATTGTCCGATTGAGCTTTTTGGCAAGGGTGAGGGCTGTAAGATAGAGCTTGAGAGATGATCCAGTCACAGACGTGTAGATATATTTTGTGCGTGGGAGGAAGCAAGGTCAACCGATCACATAGGGTTGCCGTGCGATCGAAAGAGTGAGACGGGTTGGAGAGAGTGACCTAGATAGACGATGTGCGTGAGAGAGTATAAAATGTGAATAGGTCAAATTGGGCTCAAACATGGTGATATATCGTTTTTGTTCGAGAAAGAGCAAGGTCAATCGAGACATAGAGAGAGAGAGAGAGAGAGATTGAGTGAGCGTGGCCCACCATGAGGTCGAAAGAGTGGTGGCGGCTTGGATGGACTGACCTAGATAGACAATCTACGTGAGAGAGTATAGAGTGTGTCGATCGAGGCCCGAACAGGGAGATATATCATTTGTGTGTGAAAGAAAACGAGGTTAAACGAGACTCAAATACAGAGAGCGAGATTGAGCGAGTGTGGCCCGCCGTGCGGAAGAAAGAGTGAGACAGTCTCGAGGGAGTGACCTAGATATACAACATGCGTGCGTGCGCATGCACGAGAGGTTGGGGGGCTAGATAGGCAATGCATGTACTTAGCGCGAGAGGGTTAGAGGGAGAGGGGGGGGGGAGAGAGCTCGGCATGGGGTGCAATGGCGGGTGTGTGAGGTAAATACATTTGGTAACAGAGTGGAAAAAGGGGTTGTGTAGTTGAGAGACTTAGAGATAGAAACATGGAGAGAAAGAATGAACGTGTGTTGGAAACCGATAGCTTCCTAAGGTGGTTAGGAGAGGAAGATTGATCGATATAGGAAGTATGTAGCGTTTGTGCCGGGGGGGGGGGGCTAAAAACAACATTTGAATGTACATAGTACGAGACTTAATATCGATGTTTCAATTCGGTGTACATTGTAAGATTTGAACCGAGGACCAGGCATACGGGTAATTATTTCGAATTCGTGCCATACTAAGTTTCGAAAAGTTGACATTGACTCAGTTTGTTGTGCTATTTTGTAGGTCATATGTTTGAATCCATCCAAAAGTTTTCTCACTACCATGGTGTTCATCATATACATATGAATTTGTATTAAAAAGTAGCATGGATACAGTGAAATGCGAAATCCACGTTAGAATTGGAGATCGCTACGTGACACACACTCTAATTCAAATAACTAACTACATGACACACACTCTAATTCAAATAACTAATTATGTGACCCACACTCTAATCCACGTTAGCGTGGGTACGGTTTCGATTTTTTTTCAAATAACTCCTCATTAATTAATTTATAGTACTCCCTCTGTTCACTTTTATAAGACCTTGAAGACATTTCAGACAATGTGCAAAACAGTTCATTTTAAGTTGTCTGAAACGACTTACAAAAGGGAACAGATGGAGTATCTCGTTTTGAATGACTAATTATTGCAAGGAAAACACGGGCATGGTAATACATACAGATTCGTTTGCAAATGAAAGAAGATTCGTTTGCATTCTCAAATGTAGGCGCACTACGCAAACCAGGGTCGTGTCAGGGTGGACGCTGCTTCGGTGCCTTAAAGGCAACTGCCTTTGGGTCACTGACACATGGGCCAGCCACCTGTTGGGTCCATATGTCATGGACACAAAGGCAGGTGCCTTAAGGCACCGAAGCATAGTCCTGTCGGGGTGGTCGCGTGTGTCGGACGGACGCGTTGCACCCAGCCACCCACTCCCCTCCCCCCCAAAAAGGACGACAACAATATAAGTTCGCGCTTCCACGTTTCGGATTGAAATATCTGGCGGCCCCAATTCCAGCCCTGCAAAATCTCTCTTCTCCACCGTCCCCTTCCGCGCCCAGATTGCTCAAATCCCTAATTCGCCGCCAACCCTCGAATCGCCCCTCGTCTCGTCTCTTTCCCCACCGTTCCCCACCTCTGTGCCGGACGATGACGACGAAGACGACGGTCGCGCTTCACCACCGCACCGGAGCTACCTCATCTACGCCCTCGTCCACCGCACCGGGTGGTCCACCGACAACGTCGGCCGTCGCAACCGACGTGCCTCACTGACACCGAGTTCCACCGCATCAGGTGTGCTTCACCGACGCCGTCTCCCAGCTCACCGGGGCTACTTCACCGAGCACATCGTCGCACCTCTGCCCCCCGAGGCCGTTGGGGCTTCACCAACTGTCTCGTCAACCGCATCGTAGCCTGTGCTGCCACTCAAGATCTGCATCCGTGCGCGGCCAGCCAATGCCAGCGCATCACCCTCAACGGCTCTGAAGTGACCCACACTCTAGCTAGGCGAGCATGCCCAAACGCCGGCCGGAACTAGGTATCCACACATCACTCCCTTGTGCACTGTTCCGACGATGTTTGGATATCCTTTCACTGCTCTCTTAGCTTACACGCCTATGCAACTCTGACCTTAACTCTTATTTCTTCTGGAGATATCATCTGAAACAAGCAAATCCATATTCTAGCGAAGCATGATAGCACTACGGGATCTGGTACACATCCTGCACACCCGTATAACCTTGTAAGTATCTGTCCTTCGGTACAACATCAAGGTCGACTCCTCTTATTTAATCAACCATTCGCCGTGTCAAAAATGCAGAGGGGGATGTTGTCGAATTTTGGGTTCCGGCAGACCCTTGAGGTTCGAACACTGGGGTGCGCGTGGAGATTTCTCCTTCTACCTGCCTGTACCCCTCCGCCTCGCCAAGATCTAAGCAAAGGAAAGAACAACACAAGAGACACAGAGTTTATACTGGTTCGGGCCACCGATGTGGTGTAATACCCTACTCCAGTTGTGGTGTGGTGGATTGCCTCTTGGGCTGATGATGAAGAGCAATACAAGGAAGAACAGCCTCGCGAGGGTCTGTTCTTGGCTGGGGCGATGAACTGCTAGGAGGAGTTCAGTCACCCTTCTCTCTCTCTGATTCTTCCTCTCCCTCTACCCTGGGGGTGGCTAGTCCTATTTATAGGCAAGTGCCCTGGGCCTCTTCGCAAATATTGAGCGGGAAGGGCGCCAACAATTGGCCATTTTGAAGGGGAACATATGGTACACTTATCCTGACTAAAGTTGGTCCTCGCCTGCCAAAGGCTCTGGTGGTGACGCTGGCTTGGGCTCCACAATGACTTCTTCCCTGCCGTTGGGCTGGTCTTGGTCTCGTTGCACCGATGCCTTTGCTTGATACTCCCACCTGCGCTTGCTCCCTTTGCACCAAAGAGGAAAGAAGGACACTGCGCGGGCTGGCGCCCACCCGGCGCCCTTGATCGTCATGGCTTGCGTCACGGGCACCTCGTGAGGTACCCCGCCTTGATCTCTCCACCTCCTCGTGAGCCAGCCTGATGAGGCCGTGCCTGAGGAAGCTCCGTGTTGTCCGCCCCGTGAGGCTCGGCCCCTCGCGAGGGTCTTGGATTTGTGTTGGTGAAGATGGGCTGTGCTGGCCCCCCTTTGAGCCACGCCGCAGGCCGCAGGCAGGCAAGTCTGGGGACCCCCATTCCCAGAACGCCGACAGTAGCCCCCGGGCCCAAGGCGTGCCCGGACTTGGTCGTGCAGTGAGGCGAAAGGGCAAGGGCGAAGTGCCGCGGGCCCTAATAGCCTGCGGCGTTGGGCACCGCGTGGTGGTTGATTTGGACGTGGGCGTCTCCTCTTCCCCACGACGCCTTGGAAACTGCGCAGATTGGACAAGTCCCTGCATCCAAAGCGGGTCATGATTACCTGCGATCATGGAGGTCGACGGTTGGCCTTCACCGACCATAAATACAGAATGGCACGCACCCTTCCAGTCCATCTCTTCTTGCTTCTCCTTCTTCTCGGTTCTTACTCCATCTTGCTGCAATGGCTCCGTCAAGGAGGTTCTCGGCCGCAGAGAAGGGGAAGGCTCACCAGGTTGAGCCCGCTTCTCCCCCGCGCAAGCGTGGACGTGGGCGCCCCCGCAAACATCCTGTGGCCACCACGACAGCTCCCCGCGGCCGTGGAGATGGTTTCCAGCACGGTGACGGGCGGACAGCTGCGGTCGGGGGGCGTGCTTTGGTCGCGCATCCCCCTAGGCCATGCTTCCACGCTGCAGATGTGCTGCCGGAGTTCGCTCCATGGTCGCGGAGCCGACCAGCGCGCGGCTTCAACTCCCTTGCTTCCTCCTCGGCGAACTCCCGGCCGGCGCCCCGGGCGGCCTCTGGCTTCAGGCACACGGCTGCTGCAGCCGGGCCTCGTGGGATTCACTGGAGGTCTCCTCAGCCGGGAGCCTGGCCTTGACCTGTGGTTGGCAGACGTTTGCCCGCGCGCGTGGCCTGAGCCGTCGGTGCACCCAGCACTTCAAGTTTGACGGCGATGCCACCCTCTACGTGAGGGTGTTTGGGGAGGATGGTCGCCGCGCAAGGTGCTGCCCTGAGGACGACGACCGTGGCCGGGGACCCAGCCCCAGCAATGACGGAGGGGACAATGCTCGCGTGATCGGCGGCTGAGGGAGTCATGGATTAGGGGGTGTTCGGATAGCCGGACTATACCTTTAGCCGGACTCCAGGACTATGAAGATACAAGATTGAAGACTTCGTCCCGTGTCCGGAAGGATCTTTCCTTGGCGTGGAAGGCGAGCTAGGCGTGCGGATATTCAAGATCTCCTACCATTGTAACCGACTCTGTGTAACCCTAACCCTATCCGGCTTCTATATAAACCGGAGGGTTGTAGTCCGTAGGACAACCATCATCATACACATTCATACCATAGGCTAGCTTCTAGGGTTTAGCCTCCTTGATCTCGTGGTAGATCTACTCTTGTACTACCCATATCATCAATATTAATCTAGCAGGAGTAGGGTTTTACCTCCATCGAGAGGGCCCGAACCTGGGTAAAACAAAGTGTCCCCTGTGTCCTGTTACCATCCGACCTTGACGTACAGTTCGGGACCCCCTACCCGAGATCCGCCGGTTTTGACACCGACATTGGTGCTTTCATTGAGAGTTCCTCTGTGTCGTCGCTTTTAGGCCCGATGGCTCCTTTGATCATCGACAACGATGAGGTCCAGGGTGAGACTTTCCTCCCCGGACAAATCTTCGTCTTCGGCGGCTGCGCTCTGCGGGCCAATTTGCTTGGTCGTCCGGAGCAGATCGAAAGCTACGCCCCTGGCCATCAAGTCAGGTTTGGAACCTTAAACTACACTGCAGATATCCACGGAGACTTGATCTTCGACGGGTTCGAGCCACAGCCAAGCGCGCCGCACTACCTTGAGGGGCATGATATAGCTCTGCCTCCGAATAGTGCCCTGGAGGCCGCACACGCACCGGCCCCGATCCTCGATTCGGAGCCCGCTGCATTCTTTGAGGATGAACGGTTGGACGTCACCTCGGGGGCTGCGATCTGGAAGGCGATCGAGCCGAACGCCAGCCCCGCACTCCGCACGGCCCATGACTCCAAGGAGTCGGATTCTTCTCCGAACTCCGGGCCTTCCGTGCCCCTGCCGATCGAATCCGATTGGGCGCCTATAATGGAGTTCACCGCCGTGGACATCTTTCAGCACTCACCTTTCGGTGATATCCTGAATTCTCTCAAGTCTCTTTCTTTATCAGGAGAGCCCAGGCCGGATTACGGTCTGCGAGGTTGGGATTCGGACGACGAAGAAATTCAAAGCCCACCCACCACCCACTTGATAGCCACTGTCGATGATTTAACCGACATACTTGACTTCGGATCCGAAGACTTCGACGGTATGGACGACGAAGATGGAGACGAACAGGAACCAGCACCTATAGGGCACTGGACTGCCACCCCATCTCACGATGTATTCATGGTGGATACCTCTAAAGGAAACGAGAACGAGGAAAAAGGGGATGAAAAAAGGGATAAACCCTCCGAAAAGCAATCAAAGCGGTGGCGAAAACGCCGAGCCAAGCACCGCCTCGATCAAGACCCAGCCATAGAGCAGGATGAGCCGGTAGACGACGAGCATGCCTCAGAGCAACCGTCCGAACAGGGCAATGCGGATAGAGTGGACAGACAACCCTCCCTCGGCCATAACAGAACTCCGGACGATCTCACGCCGGATAAAACCATGGAGCAGAAGAATCTCCACGAAAGGCTCGTTGCCACAGCACGCAGCCTGAAAAAGCAGAAGCGGAAGCTAAAGACGGTGGAAGATGCACTCAGAATAAGATGGAGCAAGGTAATCAAGACCGCAGACAAATACGGCGGCAGCCGCCGCACTAAAAGCTATCCGAAGAGAAAACTACTGCCCGAATTCGACCAAGAGGCCCTAGAGCCCTCGCATTCAAAAAATAAAAAAGCCACACGGTCGGATAGACGACCCCACGGCCACCATAAAACGGCAAGCGGCGCCGCATTCAATGCGGCATGCAACCCAATTAAAGACTCGCATCATGGCCCAGCCAGGTCCATTTATGGGCCAAGAAAGCAAGATCTCACAGGCAATGCAAAAAAGCCATCATCAGAATCCGGCACACCCAAATACAGGGGCGCCGCACACCCCCTATGTTTCACCGATGAGGTCCTGGAATATGAATTTCCAGAGGGATTCAAACCCGTCAACATAGAGGCGTACGATGGAACAACAGACCCCGTAGTCTGGATCGAGGATTATATCCTCCACATACATATGGCTAGAGGAGATGATCTCCACGCCATCAAATATTTACCCCTTAAGCTTAAAGGGCCAGCCCGGCACTGGCTTAAAAGCCTTCCCGAAAACACAATTGGAAGTTGGGAAGAGCTCGAGGATGATTTTCGAGCAAATTTTCAAGGGACCTATGTCCGCCCCCCGGACGCAAACGATCTCAGTCACATAACTCAACAGCCCGGAGAATCAGCTCGGCAGTTCTGGAACAGATTCCTTACTAAAAAGAATCAGATAGTGGATTGTCCGGACGCTGAAGCCTTAGCAGCTTTCAGGCATAATGTCCGAGACAAATGGCTCGCCAGACACCTCGGCCAGGAAAAGCCAAGAACAATGGCCGCACTCACAAGCCTCATGACCCGCTTTTGCGCAGGAGAGGACAGCTGGTTGGCACGATGCAGCCCCAGCGACCCAAGTACATCCGAAATCAGGGATGGAAACGGAAAACCGCGATGAAATAAGGACCGTCGCCGAACCAAAGGAAAAAGTCCGAAGAGCACGGCAGTCAATGCCGGATTCAAAGGCTCACGGCAAAATCAGACAAAACCACCCCTTCAGGACAATAGGGACGATCCGTCCAGCTTAAACAGAATCCTGGACAGAATATGTCAGATACACGGTACTCCTGGGAAGCCTGCTAATCACACCCACAGAGACTGTTGGGTTTTTAAACAATCCGGAAGGCTTAACGCCGAACACAAGGGGCTCGATACACCAAGCGAAGACGAGGACGAACCCCAGAAGCAGAACACCAGGAAACAAAAGAACTTCCCACAAGAAGTTAAAACAGTGAACTCACTTCACGTAACAAAATGTGTGGCACCCATAAAGGTACACACAATAAAACCTATCCCTCAGGGGTCCCGCCACTGGTTATTAAAACCAATCATTTTTGATCAGCTAGATTATTCTAGAAATATCAAAAACGCAGGCCGGACTGCCCTGATACTCGATCCAATAATTGACGGATTCCAGTTTACCAATGTCCTTATGGACGGCGGCGGTGGACTAAACCTGATATATCAGGATACAATCCACCGCATGGGCATAAACCCAGCAAGAATCCGCCACAGCAAAACCTCCTTTCAAGGGGTGGCACCGGGCCCGGACACCCATTGTATGGGTTTTCTCCGGCTTGAAGTCATATTTGGCTCTGCCAATAACTTCCGTCGTGAAAAGCTGACCTTCCATGTCGTCCCGTTTTCAAGTCGCTATCAAGCACTAATGGGACGCGGAGCTTTCGCTCGCTTTAACGCAATACCGCACTATGCATCTCTCACGCTTAAGATGCCCGGTCCGCGAGGCATCATCTCTTTAAAGGGGGCGCACTAAAATACGCCTCCTCCAAACGGAGGATTGCACGGCCGCTTAAACAGCCGCACAATAAAGTGGCCTCGCCAGCAAAAAGACTTTTTCGATATAAGTCATTAAAGGCCACGGACCCGGACTAAATGAGTTCGGCACAAGTCCATCATCAACGCAGGCTTAAACGCCATATACCCCCGTACCGGGGGCTATACGCAGAGACAATAAAGCTCAACTTTATATATTTTTTACTTTATATTTTGATTATTATCTTTTTTGTTTCGCACGACCCATTTTCAATTCAGTTCCTCTCTTTTACAGATGAATGTCATGCGGCGCCCGTCCAGGACACGGCACAACGGAGACACAGGCGCAGACGTGCAGTAGGGACCCATCCTAAGGATTCTTTTTAGATTAAGACCCTGTGTAAACCTTTTTTACTGTCTCTTGCTGCTATACATCCCCTGGTTTTTTCTACTATAACCAAGGAGGAGGCTGGCGTTTTGGCATGTGGCCACGCCAGAATTTTTGCTCGTACCTGGACACTAGGGGCTCTTTTTTTAAGGGTGTTGTTTCACCCGCACTCATAAAGACCGAACACCTTAGGGAGTGTTCGGCGTCGCGAGTTTTGGCACTATATGCATCAGCTCCGAATCATGTCTTTGGTCAAATGTTGGGTTGCCTGGCTCCTGAGTTCGGCTACCTTACGTTCCGCTCTATCGGCTAAGGTAGCACCAGGAGAACTACTGCGATTGTTCCCCGGTTCGGCCGGGTGAGCACCTTAGTAGAGAAAGCCGAAAACTGACTATCATGATGTAGCGCGAGACTGGTTGCCACTCGATGACTTATAGGAATTTATCAGATTCCTCCGCTTTGACGAAGGGCCATTTCCCGGTCAGGCACGTATGCGCCCCGAATTCGGGCAAGCGCAGTCGCCACTAAGGGGCTACCTAAAGAGTCCCACTGTCAAGCTCGTATGGATAAGTGAAAGTGTTAAAGCATTATAGTCCGGTTGCCTAGCCCGCTACGCTATCACCTCCTTTGTAGGACCAAGACGTTGGGTTAAGTGTGAAAATGCGTCTTCTGCGCGCACCCCCGCACTATGTGCGTGGGGGCTGAAGCCAACGACTGCAATCTTTCAGAATTTATATATTAAAACGGCCACACAGGAGGTGTTATTAATACTTGAAGGCACAAGTCTAAAAAATGCCACTACAATTTATCAAAATACTGTTTTATGATTACATATGCTATCATAATATAGCATCCTTCGAGCACTCCGTCTCTATTACGCGAGCGCCTTCGAGGACTTCCTTAAAATAGTGCTCGGAAGGTATTCGGCTTTTATCCGAATCCCGGGACGCAACAATGGTGGGCTCCATATCTGCCCAGTATGTCTTGACATGGGCAAGAGCCAGCCGAGCGCCCTCTATGCACGCTGACCTCTTCATAGCATCGACACGTGGCACCACGTCTAGAAATTGCTGCACCAGGCTGAAATAACTCTTCGGCTTCGATCTCCCCGGACACAGATGATCCATGACGTACTTCATGGCGAGTCCGGACAACCTATTCAGTTCGGCCCATTGGGCCAGGCGATCGTCCACTGCCAGTGGACGCTCTGAATTGAGGAATTGCGACCAAAAGAGCTTCTCCACTTCATGATCCTTTTTATCTCGAAAGTGTTCGGTCACATCGGCAGCACTAGCCGCCAAATCCAGATAGGTGTCCTCTACACTCCACATCCGGTCTAACGGGGCAAACTTTGGATCACAAAATTTTCTTTGCAGCGAGAAGGGATTTCCATCCGCAATTTGTCCGGCTTGACGCAGCTCTTCCCTTGCCGCTCTCATTATAGAGCGGGCATCCTTGGCGTCAGCAATAGCCTTCTCTAAGCTCGTTTGCCTCGCCTGACCCTCTTCTTCAAGAAGCTTGAAACGGCCAGTAGCACTCTTTAACTTTACGGCCATATCAGCCATCTCCTCCTTGCTTCGGCAATGGGCAGCCTGTTCGGCTTTCAGCTCTTCAAGGGCTTTCACTGCAGCCGCATTGCTTTTCCTGGCTTGTTCCTTCGCACGGGCAAGTTCGGCCCTAAGACCCTCCACGGCGGCCGCACCATCTGCATCAAGCATACACACTGTAAGATATTGACATAAAGCTCCTCTTACTAACCATCACCCGATGATTTCAATACCTTGAGCATCATCAAGCCGCTTGTTAACAAGCACGATGTCGGCTTCTGCCTCATCAAGTTGTCGCTTCAGTTCGGCAAATTCACCAGTCCGGCTTGACTCCGGACAATCCGCCACCTACATATAAAGGTGCCACTTAAAGGACCTGGGATTAAGATCCTCTGCGCGCCGTCAATTTTAACGACGCACAGAGTCTCATGGGCTACTATCTACACAGGACGCACTTTATTTATGCGCAACTAACACAAGTGTACATTATTTAAAACGTACCTCAAGGCCCGTCAGTAAACTTTTGACGGCCTCGTGCAATCCGCTTTCTGCGGATGAAATCTTTTCAATCACCGTGCTCATCAACGCACGATGCTCCTCTGAGACAGAGGCTCGCCCCAGCAGAATCTTTAGCTCCCCCGGCCGAACACCAGATGGTGCCGGACTCGTCCCATGGCCTCCCTCAAAGGCCGGACGCGGAGAACCTCGGGGGGGGGGGGGGGGGGGCGCATGGCCACCTTCCGCCCCTGGCGGATCCGGAGAAATCCTCCACGACGACACTTCAGCGTCGCCCGCCTTGCTAGGCGGTACAGAAGGAGGAGGCGTTCCGCTCTCCATCATCTCCGGAAGAAGATCCCCCAAGGACAAGTTCTGCTGAGAAGGGCTGAGGTCCGAACTACAAAGTAAGGTTTCGGTTAAAACTTCTCAGATATAAATCAAGGATTTCTCTTAAAAGAAAAACTCTTCTTCTACTTACGGCTCGCTGGAGAGCTGGTCCCTTTGAGGGTTTAGTTCGGCCGAGGGGCTCCCCGACGTCGGGCCCTCTGACAAGGATTCTTTCCCTCGCTTCGAGGCTACGGTCTCCGGGTCGTCAGAGGCGGCCCTTTTCTTTCCCTTAGGAGAGGAATTGTTGATTCCCCCCTTCGGAATGGCCTCTTTTGAGGAGGCCATGGTTTCCTTGTCCTCCCCCTTATTTCCCTCCAAAGGCACTACCTCCAGCATCCTGACTAGCATGGGATCCAGCCTGGTTTCGGGAAGGGGAGCCGGACACCTGATCAGCTTCGCCTTCGCTATCCACTCCTGCTTAAAAGGAGAAGCGCTGTTAAGAGCAAGTCAATTATGCGGATAGAATGTCCGGGCACAAGGTCACTTACTTGAGTATCCGGGCGATTGCGGCTTAAACCCACATCCTCGGTCAAATCCGGACTCACTTCTTGTGATCCGAAGAAAAGTTTATACATCTCTGCGGGCGTCACGCCCATAAAATCCCGGAGAACTCGCGGTCCCTCTGGACTGAACTCCCACATGCAAAGGGGGCGACGTTGGCCGGGCAGTGTCCGGCAAATCAGCATGACTTGTGTCACCTTGACCAGGTTGAGGTCTCCTTCCAAGAGATCCTTAATGCGGCCCTGTAGCAGAGGTACGTCTTTGGGCAAGCCCCGATCTAACCCTGTGTTGATCCACGACGCTAACCGCGGTGGGGGACCCGAGCGAAAGGCAGGAGGCGCCACCCATGCGGTGCCCCGAGGAGCGGTGATATAGAACCACTCCTGTTGCCATAAGCCAAGCTCCTCTTGAAAAGCGCCCTCGGGCCATGGAGCATCAGCATTTCTTTTTATAGCAGCGCCTCCGCACTCTGCGTGGCACCCCACGATCATCTTCAGTTCTACTTTGAAGGTCTTGAGCCATAATCCGAAGTGAGGGGTAACACGGAGGAACGCTTCGCACACAACAACGAATGAGGAGATATGGAGGATGGACTCCGGAGCTAAGTCGTGGAATTCCAGCCCATAATAAAACATCAGCCCCCTTACAAAGGGATCCATTGGGAAGCCTAATCCCCGAAGGAAGTGGGATATGAATACCACACTCTCACCGGGCTGAGGGCTAGGGATCACTTTTCCTTGAACAGGCAACCTGTGTGAAATCTCGCCGGTCAGGAATTTAGCTTCTCTCAACCTTAATACGTCCTCCTCCGTGGCGGAGGAGGGCATCCATCGGCCTTGGAGGTCGGAACCGGACATTGTCGAAGGTCCGGTGCACCTGGAATCTGGAAGCCTAGGGTGTTGGAACTCGAGGCGACGGGCGAGCTCGTTTTGAGAATAGAAGAGGGGAACATGGTCTTGGTCTCTTTATAAGAGGCAGAATACCAAGAGCCCTCCCCATAACCGTCTTGGACTAGCCTTTAATTAAGGCAAAACATGCTAACGGGCACGACTGGGTTACCCACGTCCGTATTGATGAGAATCCCATTAAAAGGGGCACACGATCTTTGCTTTGACAAGACGTGCCAAGGAAACCGCCTCGCTAAACACGCTGAGGTGGAACAATGAAAACAATTTATATAAAGAGCTTGGCCGCAGTGTTATGACGCACTGAGGAATACGCCAGCAAATTTGATTTGTGTTAATATTATTCTCTATATGGCAATATGTGGAAACTTATTTTGCAGAGCCGGACACTATTTTTGGTGTTTATAATCTTGAAGAACTTGGAGGAGGAACCCGCCTTGCAATGCCGAAGACAATCTGCGCGCCGGACTCATCGTCATTGAAGCGTGGTTCAGGGGCTACTGAGGGAGTCCTGGATTAGGGGGTGTTCAGATAGCTGGACTATACCTTCAGCTGGACTCCAGGACTATGAAGATACAAGATTGAAGACTTCGTCCCGTGTCCGGAAGGATCTTTCCTTGGCGTGGAAGGCAAGCTAGGCGTGCGGATATTCAAGATCTCCTACCATTGTAACCGACTCTGTGTAACCCTAACCCTATCCGGTGTCTATATAAACCGGAGGGTTGTAGTCCGTAGGACAACCATCATCATACACAATCATACCATAGGCTAGCTTCTAGGGTTTAGCCTCCTTGATCTCGTGGTAGATCTACTCTTGTACTACCCATATCATCAATATTAATCTAGCAGGAGTAGGGTTTTACCTCCATCGAGAGGGCCCGAACCTGGGTAAAACAAAGTGTCCCTTGTCTCCTGTTACCATCCGACCTTGACGCACAGTTCGGGACCCCCTACCCGAGATCCGCCGGTTTTGACACCGACAGCGGCGCTCAGGGTTCCCCAAGCTTCTCCGGTTCTTCTTCGGGCGGCGACTCTTCTAGAAGTGGCCGCGGCTAGCCTCCACACCGCCGCACCTGCTTGGAAGGTGGTGGCGCGTCTACCCGCCGTCGCGCCTCAGTGAAGCGCGAGAGGGAGTCTGCTTGAGCCCCGGGGGCGGCTCGAGTCTTCCCTGCAGGCCGGTGTGAGGCGAGCCGCGCCCGATTTGCTCTTTCTTTTCCTTTTTCCTGCGTAAAAAGACAGTAGCGTGGAGCCCCGCGGGGGCGTGTTTTGGGTTAATGCTGTTAGTCATCGCTTTGCTTTCGTTATCGTGCCTTCTGGCTGCGTGCCTGTGAGTGGATAGTTCCCGACGCCAGCCATGGCGGGGGGCGACCGACCTAGGCCCTGTGTTCGTGTCGTGGTGCCCGTGGGGCACGAACCGGAGGGGTGCTCCTATAATGGGCCCAGGTCGCGGAGCCTTTGAATGACTAGGACAGAAACACTCGCGAGGGCGCTCGGCTGCCCCCCTTGCGAGGCCTTGCACAAGAGAAATCGAGTCAGGAGAGTGAAAAGGCGAAGAACCATAAGTCAGGGTCGGTAACAGCTTCAATAAAACTTCGGAAAGCAAATGAACAAACCAACCGCGGAAAGCAAATGAACAACCCAACTGCGGAAAGCAAATGAAAAAGCCGCGTCCGGCACCTAATCTAGTCTTCGACGTCTTCTCACCAGCGCAGAGCTAAGTGCTGCCACTGGGCGTGGGAGGGAGCCCCAGGGCCTGAGGCCGGCGCTCCTGAGACTCCGGGGCGTGTACAACCCCAACTCATTATTACGTGAGAGCGTCACGGGCGGCGAGCTGCACATGCGTTGGCCTTCTTCACAGGCTCCGGGCCTTTCTCGGGGGAAGCGAGCTTCACGGGCATTGGCCCTCTTCACAGGCTTTGGGCCTTTTCCAAAACGCGACGGCTTCACAGGCGTTCGCCTTCTTCACAGGCTCTGGGTCTTTTCCAAAACGCGACGGCTTCACAGGCGTTCGCCTTCTTCACAGGCTCTAGGCCTTTTCCAAAACGCGACGGCTTCACAGGCAGTCGCCTTCTTCACAGGCTCCGGGCCTTTTCCAAAAAGGATGATCTTCACAGGCAGTCGCCTTCTTCACAGGCTCTGGGCCTTTTCCAAAAAGGATGATCTTCACAGGCAGTCGCCTTCTTCACAGGCTCCGGGCCTTTTGCAAAAAGGATGATCTTCACAGGCAGTCGCCTTCTTCACAGGCTCCGGGCCTTTTTAGGGGTAGAACCTCCGGAGGTGCTGGATGTTCCATGCGTTTTGGATCACACTCCCTCCTGAGTCTCCAAGTGCGCAGAGCCAGGCCTGGAAACATGAACAACCTTGAACGGGCCCTCCCACATGGGAGAGAGCTTGTGCAGTCCCTCCCTGTAGAGAACCCGCCTGAGCACGAGGTCTCCTACCTCAAGGGTTCTGGGGTGGATGTTGCGGCAGTGATATCGTCGCAGCGCTTGTTGGTACCTCACCGCTCGCAGCGCGGCTTCTCGGCGCCGTTCCTCCCTTAGCATGAGGTCCATCCCCCGCATGGCGTCCTGCTGCGCCTCGTTGAACGCCAGGACCCGTGCGGAGCGACGTCTGACCTCGTGAGGGAGGACCACTTCAGCTCCGTAGACCAGGAAGAATGGGGTCTCTCCAGTCGGCTTGGTCGCGGTGGTGTGGATGGACCACAACAGGGACTGAAGCTCATCGTACCAACCTCTGCCGCAGGCCTCCAGCTTCTTCTTGAACGTCCTGGTCTTGAGGCCCCTCAGGACCTCTGCGTTGGCCCGCTCGGCATGGCCGTTGCTTCGGGGGTGCACCACCGAAGCGTAGCATATCTGCGTTCCAAGGTTAGCATAGTATGTTTTCAAGAGGTTACTGGTGAACTGCAAACCGTTGTCTGTGATGATGCGGTTTTGGCACCCGAACCGGCTCACGATGCCCCTGATGAACTTGACCGCGGAACCCGCGGGGATGGTGCGGACGGCCTCCACTTCAACCCACTTGGTGAACTTGTCCACGGCGACGTAGAGATAGCGGTAGCCCCCTGGCGCCCGAGGAAATGGGCCCAGGATGTCCAGCCCCCAGACTGCGAACGGCCATGAGAGGGGTATAGTCTGCAGGCCTCCTGCCGGCTGATGGATTTTCTTGGCGTGGAACTGGCAGGCCTCACAAGCCTTCACCAGTTCGATGGCGCCGTTCAGTGCGGTGGGCCAATAAAACACACCGTGGAACGCCTTGCCGGCGAGGGCCCGTGATGATGAATGATGCCCACAGTCTCCACCGTGTATATCTTCCAGCAGTTCCTTTCCTTGCTCCCTGGAGATGCAGCGCAGGGATACATCGTTTGGTCGCTTCCGGTAGAGCTCTCCATCCTTGATGCAGTATGCCGTGGCCTGCCGTGCCACACGCTCTGCTTCCTCCTCCTTCTCCGGCAGGGTCCCTTGCGTTAAGTAACTCCGGAGCTCCGTGATCCAGCACCCCTCCTGAGGCTCCATCATCAGGAGCAGGCGTTCTCCTGAGGCCGGGCCACAGACCGGGGCTCCGGAGGCAGGTGGCTGGGGGAGCTCCTCCCGAGGCTGAGCCGTGTTTGACAATGACGGCAAGGCTGAGGGCTTGAAGAGCCGTTCTTCGAAGACGCCAGGCTCCTGAGGTAACCGACTGGATGCTCGTCTGGCGATGTTGTCGGCCTCTTGATTGGTGCCACGGGGCACATGCTGCAACTCCAACCCCCAAAACTGCTTCTCCATCTTGTGGACCTCTGTAAGGTAGGCTTCCATGTGCTCATCTTTCGGCTCGTACACCTTGTTGGAGAAATTGACAAGGAGCTGCAAGTCGCCCTTGATGGTGAGGCATTTCACCCCCAGGGCTGCCGCGGCCTTCAAGCCCGCTATTAGACCTTCAAACTCCGCTATGTTGTTGGAGACCTTTTCACCTTGCTGGAAACAGAGCTGTACGACGTAGTAGAGCTTGTCCTGAGTGGGCGATATAAGCACCGCCCTAGCCCCAGCGCCATGCCTGGAGAACGCCCCATCGAAGTACATGACCCAGCCTTCCGGCACTTCGCTTCCCGGGGAGAGGGATCGATCCTCGTCGGCCTTGAGGCCTGGTGCCTCCGTCCATTCTGCCACAAAATCCACTAAGGCTGCTCCCTTGATGACTCTGGTTGTGCTGAATTCGAGCTGAAATGCTTGCAGTTCTATGTTCCACTCAGCGACCCTCCCGGCCGAGTTAGGGCTCCTGAGCACTCTCTCCAGAGGGTATGACGAGACGACCTTGATGGGGTGACCAAATAGTGCCGCAGGTTACGCGAGGCCACCAGCAGCGCGAGGAGGAGCTTCTGAGGCATGGGGTACCGTGCCCTCGCGTCCCGCAACACCGTGCTGACGAAGTATACTGGATGCTCGATGAGGTTGGGTGCGTCAGTGCTGGTGAAGCCCTCCGAAGACCATGGCGCCTCCTGAGGCGATGAGGCCTCCGGAGGCTGGCCATCTGGGAGAGGGGCCCCTTCCGACTCCGGTGCACTCCCCTGCAGCGGCTGACCCTCCCCAGTCGCGGTGGCGGTTTCTGTGGGCCTTCCTTGTTCCTGTTTTGCCTTGTCCCGTGCTGCTGTCGTGGTTTTGACTCGACGCTCCTCCCTAACCGCCACCAGGGCTGCGCTGGCGGAGTAGGGAGTGGCGGCGAGGTAAAGCACCAGGGGTTCTTGAGGGCGCGGAGCCACCATGACCGGAGGGCTGGTCGGGTATCTTTTGAGATCTTGGAACGCCTTGTCGGCCTCTTCATTCCATTCAAAGGGCCCCTTCTTCTTCATTAGTTGGAAGAAAGGCAGCGCTCACTCCCCCAACTTGAAGATGAAATGCCCTAGTGCGGTCACGCGCCCAGTGAGCTTCTGCATTTCTCTGATGGTCTTTGGCGGGCTCATGTCCTCGACCGCCTTGACCTTTTCCGGGTTAGCCTCGATTCCTCGGTGGGACACGAGGAAACCCAAGAGCTTGCCCGAGGGGACTCCGAACACACACTTCTCTGGGTTGAGCCGGAGGCTCACTGCGTTGAGGCTCGTGAAGGTTTCCTCTAGGTCTTGTATCAGGGTCTTGGCCTCCCGAGACTTCACCACAATGTCATCGACGTAAGCCTCAACATTGTTCCCAAGTTGTGGGCCCAAGGTGATGTGCATCAGCCGCTGAAAGGTCGCCCCTGCGTTGCGCAGCCCGAATGGCATGCATGTGTAGTAGTACACCCCACATGGGGTTAGGAAGGTTGTCTTCTCAACGTCTTCTACCGCCATCTTGATCTGGTGATACCCTGAGAAGGCATCCAGGAAGCATAGCAGGTCGCATTCTGTGGTGGAATCAACGATCTGGTCGATGCGGGGGAGCGGGAACGGATCTTGCGGACATGCCTTGTTGAGGTTGGTGAAGTGGACACACATACGCTCCTTCCCCCTTTCTTTGGCACAACGACAGGGTTGGCCAGCCAATCCGGGTATCGGACCTCGCGATTGACCCCAGCGGCCTCTAGTTTGCGGGTCTCTTGGACGATGAAGGCCTGCTTTTCTGTGGACTGCCGCCTTGCCTTCTGCTTCACGGGGCGCACGTTGGGGCACACGTTGAGGTGATGCTCGATTATGCTCCTAGGGATCCCCGCAACTGGTCGGGCTCCCAAGCGAATACCTTCTTGTTCACGCGCAGGAATTTGACCAGGGCCTCCTCCTGCTCAGGCTCGAGGTTGGCGCCTATGGTGAAAGTGGCGTTGGTGGACCCGTCCTCATCGACGGGTATCTGCTTGGTTTCTACCTTGTCTTGGGTGAACAACTGTTTCTTCTTGGCAGGTGCAGCCCCCTTGGGCTCGGGGGTCTCTGAGTCGGCGGGCTGTGCCGACGCCGCTGTCTTGAAGGCGAGCTTGAGCACTCGCAGCGCGTCCCCGGTGTCCCCGTGCACGGTGAGGACACCACCGCTCCCAGGCAACTTCATGAGGTTGTACGCCGGGTGTGTCGCGGCCATGAACTGGGCCAGCGCTGGATAGCCGAGGATGGCGTTGTAGGGGAGGCCGATGGGGGTGATGTCAAAGTTGACCAGCTCCGTGCGGAAGTTGTCGTACGTGCCGAAAGTCACAGGGAGCCGGATGTGTCCCAAGGAGCTGGATGACCCGCCCCCAACGCCTGAGAAGGACCGACTGGGTTGCCGCCGTTCCAGGGGTATGCAGAGAGGTTGAAGGCCTCAATCGAGAGCACGCTGAGGCCTGCGCCGCCATCGATGAGGGTTCTGGTGACGGCCACCTGGCAGATGGTGGGGGTGCACAGCATGGGGAGCGCACGTGAGCAGGCCGGGTTGGAAGGGTGGTCCTCCGAGCTGAAGGTCAGGCCGGCCTTGGGCGCCGCCCGGTCCGGGAGAGCCCCCTTGCGCGTGGAAGCGGCGTTGGCCCGGCAGATGAACGGCTTGACGTGGTGACTTGTAGGCGGCGCCTGCGAGCCGCCCAGGAGGGCCGCGACGACCGAAGGTGTTGGTGCAGCATGGTGGGCGAGGAAGAGGCCGCGGAGCTCTTCCCAGGAGGCCATGGAGGCTGCCGGCAGGTGGAGCAGCCATGCGCGGGGGGCGCCGGTGAGGGCCATGGGAAGCCAGTTGGCCATGACCCTATCATCACCTCCAGCTTCGAGGATGGTGCCCTCGTACGCCAGCAAGAAGGCCAACGGATTAGTCGCGCCGCTGTAGCGCGGCGGCGTCATTGGCTTGAACTTGTCCGGCCACCGTACCCGTTGCAGGGCTGGGGCCAGGGCTCGGAGCCCCCTGGCCCCCGTGCCAGCGCCGGAGGCCAGAGCGGGCGACGCACTACTCATCACGAAGCAGGTCGTGGCGGTGGTGAAAGGGAAAACTCTGGTGCACCCCTACCTGGCGCGCCAAATGTTGGATTTCGGGTTCTGGCAGACCCTTGAGGTTCGAACACTGGGGTGCGCGCAGAGATTTGTCCTTCTACCTGCTTGTACCCCTCCGCCTCGCCAAGATCTAAGCAAAGGAAAGAACAACACAAGAGACACAGAGTTTATACTGGTTCGGGCCACCGATGTGGTGTAATACCTTACTCCAGTTGTGGTGTGGTGGATTGCCTCTTGGGCTGATGATGAAGAGTAATACAAGGAAGAACAGCCTCGCGAGGGTCTGTTCTTGGCTGGGGCGATGAACTTCTAGGAGGAGTTCAGTCATCCTTCTCTCTCTGATTCTTCCTCTCCCTCTACCCTGGGGGTGGCTAGTCCTATTTATAGGCAAAGGCCCTGGGCCTCTTCCCAAATATTGAGCGGGAAGGGCACCAACAATTGGCCATTTTGAAGGGGAACATATGGTACACTTATCCTGACTAAAGTTGGTCCTCGCCTGCAAAAGGCTCTGGTGGTGACGCTGGCTTGGGCTCCACAATGACTTCTTCCTTGCCGTTGGGCTGGTCTTGGTCTCGTTGCACCGAAATGGGTGCCTTTGCTTGATACTCCCACCTGCGCTTGCTCCCTTTGCACCAAAGAGGAAAGAAGGACACTGCGCGGGCTGGCGCCCGCCCGACGCCCTTGATCGTCATGGCTTGCGTCACGGGCACCTCGTGAGGTACCCCGCCTTGATCTCTCCGCCTCCTTGTGAGCCAGCCTGATGAGGCCGTGCCTGCGGAAGCTCCGTGTCGTCCGCCCCGCGAGGCTCGGCCCCTCACGAGGGTCTTGGATCTGTGTTGGTGAAGATGGGCCGTGCTGGGCTCCCTTTGAGCCACGCCGCAGACCACAGGCAGGCAAGTCTGGGGACCCCCGTTCCCAGAACGCCAACAGATGCAAGGAGCACAAGGCCTGCACATCCAAGCAAGTGGTAACATGGACTTGTACATGGAACATCCCAAGCGCAAGCATAGCTGCAGTGAGCCTGTACAACGAGCTAGCGTAAGTCCCTGCATTTCATTTAATTCGTACTGGCATTCGTGTATGATTTGTGTGCAGTGGCTGATCCACGAATTCAAGTTACCAGGGGCGAACATTTAACTTAAAAAATACGAAGGCACTTGCACTCCGGAAATCAACATAACTTGAGAAATGTGAAGCTACATGCACTTTGAAAACCAGCTACTGATCCAAAGTAGTTCAGATTATAAACACTAAATGATGCAAGCACCAAAAAACACAAAATGCAACATGGTGTACAAGGACTACAAACATGGTCTGTACCTGCTTGAATTATTCGTTCTCTGGCTGAAAATATCGAAGTGTAATTGCACGTATAACCAGTGCGCAAACTGCATATCAATATATATATCCTGCACAAGTATGCCAATAGTTTCAAACAACAGATTAGAAAAGTATTTATGCTATATTGTCATGATACGGGGACTTTCTGGTAGATGGCCTTGACGTTTCCTCAAGCTATGAAAATGCACTATAATTTGCTTCTCATCAATGCCTGCAAATCTCTGACTCTCTCAACATAGTAGATCATCATTAGACATTAAATCCTTAAATGAGCTTGCAAAATGCTTGCATTAGATCCCTCATTAGACACTATATGTTCATCGCCAGGAGCATGTAAAATGTTTGCATCAAATCCTTCATTAGCAGTCTGTTCATTAGACACTTCAGGCTCAAGAACAACATGAGCTTGTATGTTTGCACCGGAAACTTGATTAGATACATCAGATTTAGTCAGTTCTGTATTGATTGGGGGAGTTATAAAATAAGTAGAAATTGGTTTCATTTTCTCATAGATTCCCTACATACAAGCAGTTTTACAACACCGTCAGGTTTAACTATTGGCCAGAAATTGAAGAGTTGAATTAGATATAATCAGGGATGTGATGTACCTGCTCGTTGCGCATGCTACTCTTGCAAGCTGCGACTGTCCGTTCACGCAAGCTTGATGCCATGCCCGTGCTGCCGCCGCTGCCTCCCACACAGGCTACACCCAGGGTTGGATCTTCATCTTCTTGTCCTTCCGTTCGCTTGAAGCCCGGCGACCGCCCTCCATCGAGGGCGCGAGGAAGTGCTGTGTCGGTCTGTCCAGCGGCGTCTAGGTTAGGAGCGAACCAGACTAGAGGCTGGAGCGAATGAATTGGGATTTTTCCTGCTGTCGATCGATATGGGAGGCGCTCGTTTGGGCCGCGAGCCTGCTATAGGGCCTGCCTTGCACTTATGTTATTGGCCCATCCAAATTGAAACATTTTTTTTCATTTTTTACATTGCCTGCTCGTGCGTTGG
This sequence comes from Aegilops umbellulata, assembly GCA_032464435.1. Classification (NCBI taxonomy): domain Eukaryota; kingdom Viridiplantae; phylum Streptophyta; class Magnoliopsida; order Poales; family Poaceae; genus Aegilops; species Aegilops umbellulata. The sequence continues at coordinate 475,771,156 of CP136054.1, forward strand.
GACGAACAAAACTAGTGTGGGCCAACCTGGACGACTCAAACTAGGTGCACACTTTCCAGCCACCTGAGGCGGCCGCCCATACCAGCCCCTATGGTGGCGTCGCCCCTTTTTGCGTGTATGATTGGATAGTGAAAATTATTCCAGTGGCGCTTTTGATTTACCCACAGAATGGTTGAATTGCTTGTTTCTTTGAACTGAGTTCGCCAATAATGTGAAGGATGCCAGTCTTTTCATCCTATTGTAGATTGCTTAGATCTCGATATGCCAAAAGTAATCGCATGAAATATACAGTAAAAGCCAGTGTGATGTGTTTGGCTACAACTAGTCTGACTACACGTCCTCATATAACATATCAAAGACGCACCATCTTACCAAATTAACCATTCGACTTGCCCATGCAGTGTGGGAAGAAAGAAGTATTGGGACTGCGTATCCAAGCAATTGATGCCATGGACTCCTTCGTACAACCTTGTAAGCGAAAAAGAAGTTGCAGTGTGCCTGTACAAAGAACTAGCATAAGTTCAGTTACCTGCTTCTCAGAATTTTAGTTAGCCACTTATTGCAAAATTGTTCAATTACGTTGCTTGGCTTAATTTAGTTTGCTACTGATTACATAATGGCACAGCCTGTTAATCATATTGTGGACTATGCCTTTCTATGTGTTTGATACTTACTGTTAAGAATTACCTGTTTGCCTTAACTTAAATATCTACTTGTTTGTTTAACTGCTTTGATGCTGCAACAGCGGGTACAATGATGTTAATAACTACTTTTCAGCATCCAATTGAAACTCTTTAATTCCTTGTTTGTTTAACTGGTTTGCTATTATAACTCCCAGTTGAGATGTTTTGCTAGCTTCAACTTTTCTGAATCCAATCGGAACTTTAATGGCAAAACAGTTTAGCCCAAGATCAAAGAGCGAGGTCCCCATGGACGTTGCATCATCCCACAACAGTGGCACCGGCCCAATCGTGCATTATGAATTGCCAACTGTTGATGCTCTAGAGGCTAAACTAGTGGTAGAAAGAGATTCTGCTTCTGCACTTAGAGATGAAGTTGACATGTTGAGGAAGCAAACAACACAACCACAAGCAGTACTCAGGACAACCATTAAATATTTGGTGGATTTCAAAACGAAGCAAGTTGAGACTGACCAGATTGTTAAGGTCCTGAAGGAAAAAAGGAAATTAAATTCCTACTTGGTAAATCATAGGTGAAATATTCTTTCCATAGTTGAATAACCTTTGTGTTGTCTGTTCATGTAATCAATCAAACCATTTGTTTTAGAGATCATGGAATATTTGTTTTTTTGTTTGTAATTTTATTTGAGCACAAGTCTGTATTAATTGATAAGACTCGGAGACATTTCATTTGGATTGCTGTGCCAGACCTACAAATATGCCAATCGGGCTGAATGTGCATTCAGCAATAGTAGTATAGATGGACCATAAGTGGCACGCATCGGAAAGGGCCAAGATGCTGGCTAAAAAAAGGATGCTGTTGTAGCCAAAAAAAAGTACAGCGGTCTGGCTTATGTATGTTAGTTGATATTATTGATCCATATACTCTATAAGTGTTTATATGTCTGTTAGTTCCGTACATTCTTGGTTGATTGACTCGGTATTTGAATCTTGATACATCACTTGTGTACATATCTAAATGGGAGTACACATTATGCTGTGTGTGACATTTGAGTTGGACATGAAGTGTTCCAAATATTCGAATTCACCTTAAACTGGATTCTAGTTTCTGAATTTGAGTATCGGCATTTGTAAACCATATTCATATATGACAGTGGAATACATCTTTGTCGTCCTTTTGAAGATATATAAAAACACATAGAATTATTTATAAAGATTCATATAGGAATACAAAATGGATTCGAATTTAGTTGCCAGGGTAAACGTGGATGCTTATTGTCCCAAAATTTGAAAGAAACAGCAAAATGTCAACTCCCACATCGGCTGCCCGAAGCCAAGTGTTTGTGAGATGGAAATTACTGTCTACCCATTACACGGACAATCCATCGGCCCGATTTCCACTGCTCTAAATAGGGGTAGGTTAGTAACTTCAATTAGACGTGACACGACCGCCTCTGAGCCCATTCCGACACGGTGGGCGTCAAACATGGGCGGCAAAACTCATTTGATTCAAGCTCGTCCGAAAGACCTCTGTTTCTCCCTCCATTCCCCATTCATACATGATGGGCGGCAAAACAAACTCTCCTCGTCCGAAATAGATGTAGGCTAATATTTTAAATAGGGGCAGATGTGTAAATTCCATCAGACGTGACACAACCGCCCTACCTATCAGCCCCGTTCATACACCGTGGGCGCCAACCGTGGGCGGCAAAACACCCTCTCGTCGCCCGAAATCGATGTAGGCTAATATTTTAAATAGGGGCAGATGTGTAACCTCCATCAGACGTGACACAACCGCCCTACCCGTTAGCCCCGTTCATACACCGCTGGCGCCAACCGTGGGCGGCAAAACACCCTCTCCTTGCCCGAAATAGTTACCGGCAAATATTTGGGAGATGCGAGATTACCGTCCTATCCCCAACCGACGAGTCGTCCAAATTTGAAAGGGGGGATAAGTTCGTAACTTTCCCATATTTCAGACAGGCACGTCCCAAAAACATGGTTCCCCGTACCTCTCCCTCCATTTTCCCATTCATACACCATCCGCGCTAGAACAACCCATTCCCACACCAGCCTCCGTCCGCCACCCCATCCATCGCCGCCGTCCTCCACCACATCCATCGCCACCGTCCTCCACCATGCCGGAGCGCCTACCAAGACCGCGTCGTCCACTGCTAGAGATGGACGTTTCTCATCCACGGCGACGAACCAATAGCCTTGCATCGCATCCTCTCGCTTCATCGGCAACATCGTCCTCTTTGCCGAGGCCGCTCACACGACCTTCTCTTCCATCGCAATGGGACTTATCCCCTGATGCACCCGTCTACCATCGCAGATCTGCTTCAACGCCACCGATAGCCATCGCACCCCCGATGCCTACACGGCGCCGCAAGAGAGGTGGTACTTCATATCTCCTCAACTTTTTGATCTCAACCAGAAAATAGATCTTAACTTGGTTACTCTACTTTCTTTTTCAGCTCTTAGAATTTAGTTCTTAGTTCGAAGCAAACAATGGATGCTAAATATCATTTCTCCGGTTTGCAGCTTCAAATCTCCCATGGCACAACCATAATACGGTTTAATTGATCATGCTTAGGGTTTAATTGATCATGTTGGTTTCGTGGTGGTTTCTTTAATAGAAATCAGAGGGGAAACCCTCTTTTGCTAAAAAAATATATGCTTAGAGTTTCCCCCTTTTATGATCACTATACGATCAGAATACGTGCTTCGTGTCATAATAACACTGCTCCACCCATCAAGCTAAACAAGCTTAGTTGTTCAAATACGAATCTGATATTATTAAAACAGAGTTGTTTAATTGGGCGGCTAAATGTTCCTAAATTAGTTTCAAAAATGCATGTTCACCGCTCAGGTGTGTATCTCTGTGTGTGGTCTGGTCAGCACGGTTGGGAGGTGAACTGTGCATATGCAGGGGTTTATAGGGAGGCACTCTCCGAGTTGAAACCGCAATGCATTCCATAGACAATCTGACTACTTTTTATGTTTTCATGAATCTCAGATTCTGAACAGCATCATAATGATTATGAGCATGCGCGCATGAAAAGAATAAAGCAGAACAATGCCATGGCTGTCAAACTTGGCATTAAGGGACTGAAATCAAGTCTGGATGCAATGCAATGCAAACACTCTCCACCTACAGATTCATGCTCAGAATATGATCCTAAAAGTGATTCTGAGCTAGAGGGAGACCTAAGTCAATGTAGCTCCCTAGTGGAGGAGTCAGAGGAAGATGCCCTATCTTATTCACCCATTAAGGTACTTGCTCTAACTTTCCAAGGTTACATTGCTCGCACATATCTTGCAACTGATGCTTTGCATTCCTTCTACTTTGTTGAACTGCCATTAGCATAGTTTACACATCGTGTATGTGAATACGCCCTGCCTATCCATTTTCAGTACATATTCCATCTGTCATCATACCATATTTATCCATTCAAATGCTGTTCTTGTGTATCAGACGTTCAAAAGGAAGAGGGCGATTGCTGATCGTGGAGGAGCACAAGCAAAGTAATTGGAAAAGGTAGTGGCACCTGATAAATCAAATAGCCCATTAGGTGTAGTTGCAATATCACCTGACCCACAAAATACCCCAACTCTAGCAGACTCTAGCCCTACTACACTGGTCATTTCTGATGCCCCAACTCAGTAGACCCCAACTGCAGCAAACAGTATGATTATGCTAGTTGACATAGCACCAGCTGTATGACGCAAATCCCCCATTCCAGCAAAGAGTACACCAAATCCAGTTGCCAAATCCCTTTTCGAACCAGAGAGAGCCCCAATTGCAGCAAATAGGACCCCTATTCCATTTCTTCCCAGTTTAGAAGATGATGGTTATGTTGTTGTCAGGAACTTTGTGCGCATCTTTCCTTCATGGGAAGATTATACAGCAGACACAGAACAATTTCCAGTCTTCCTCCGCAACTTACACGTAAGTAATGTACTAATGTTATTCATGGTCATTACTGCATATGTTTCTGCTGACAGAAGACACAAGATTTCATTCTTTTAAATAGGCGAGGCGCAAACTGGATTGTGATGACGAGCAAGGGTTGGTTGCTCTTTTCAAGCACTCGTTGATGAAGTATCGTTCCTACCTGAGGCAAGCGCACTTCGATGGCAAGCCTCTGAACGAAATTTCTGTAAAGTCTCCGACGCTACATTTATCCGACGGTGACTGGAATAATCTTGTTACACATTGGTCTCGGCTGCAGCATAAGGTACTGTCTATGATATCACATCACAATTTGAACTACATTTCTGCATTTGCCTTAATGTCTCACTTGTACGAAAACTGTTAGCAGAAGAACATTCGTTCTCAAGGGACCACAGAATCTCGCAACTATACTGCACACTGCATTGCTCTTGTGAGTACCTCTTGCCCTGTATGACCATACTTACTTTCATAGCTGTTTGATTATGTAGCATCACTGCACATGTTAGCCTCGTAATCGTCCATTTGGTGGACATTATAAGATCCGTATGGACTCTTGCATAAATTTAGAATCAACCCAATGCTTTTGAAGAGGTTTAGCTCTGCAGTCCTCTTTTAAGGACTGAACGTGGTCTATCACTGTACTTACATTAACAGCTACTCCCTCCGTCCCATAATATAAGAACGTTTTGTACAGTACACCAGTGTTCAAAACACTCTTGTATTATGGGAAGAGGGATTGGTTCATTTTGTAGCATTCTACATCTTATCTCCCTCGCCCACCATTTACTAAAAAAGATCAGATCTATATTTAATCTTACCAACAAGTAGAATACACAGACAATGCGAGTGCAAAAGTGTAGCCCATTGCTCTTGTCAGTACATTTTGTCCTGTAATGCTTGTACTTCCAGGGATTGGTAGTTGATTATGTAGCATCAATCTGCATCTTATCTTCATTATCCTCTATCCCTTCTAGTATTATCATATCTATAATCACTCTCTACAAAATGTAGAGTACAGGCAATGCTTATGAAGAAGATTTTGTGCTGAAATTCTTGAGTTATCCTTCCCTTGACATGGACAAGGGCATTAAAGAAAGCTGATTAAAACTATCTTGACGACAGTGAGGAAACCCAAAAGTCCTGTCTTGATGTAGTGTTCGAGTTACTGGCCACTACTGCTGGCACAAGCTCTTCGAACTCGCTGCCTGAATCAGTTCGTCTTCTTGAGTCTCAACTTCAAGTTGAAAGACATCGATCAGATGTGCTGCGATAGGAAGCTGAAGGACTGAGGAAGTCCCTGCAGAATTCAGATGCATATTTTCTGGTGCAACAGCAAGCGCTGGAGGATTTAAGCGCCAAACAAGAGAAAGTTAATAAGCTTGCTAAGCATCTTGCCAGCATTATGGGTACCCAGGATATTGTTTCTTGAGATCTTCTGAAGTGGTTTCAGTTCTGGATTTGTTTTGCTACGGTGTTTATTTGCGCTGGTCGCCAACTTTAACAACCAGTGTATATGATATGCTGCTTTGTTCCCTATATTTGCACTGGTGGCAAACTTTGATGCCCAGTGGATGTAATATGTGTAATAGCCGTGATAGCCTAGCGTTAGTTGCTTGCTTATTTATTTCCTTGTTGTCTTGTTTATTTGTTTGCTTGTAGTCATTGCAGTTCTTTTTCCGCGGTTAGCTAGTGGCTGCAATAACCTATTTTTTAAAACTAGGCCACAATAACCATGGGCTAATATTTACTGTAGTGACACTCGGCCTCCTACTGGCCGTAGAAACAGTGGTCCTTCTACGGGCCGTAGAAACAATGGGCCATCTACGGGCCGTAGAAACAATGGGCCTTCTACGGGCCGTATTATAAATGGGCCTTATACGGGCCGTATAATCGATTGGCCAAACATGGGCCAAACAGACCGCATTATGGCCGTAAATGGGCTAGAGTTGGAATCGTCCGTTCATGCACCGACCATAACGGGCCATCGTTAATAGGCCGCATTTGATGACGCTATGAAATCGGACCAACGTATTAACGGACCACAAACGGGCCGACTGTAATCACGGGCTGAATTTGGCCCATAAGCAGAAAATGACAGTAACGGGCCATAAGTAAACGAATGCTGAAAATGAGCCCAAGAATAAATGGGCTCTGAGAAGGCCGAAAGATAACATGGGCTGGAAACGGCCCAACGGAATAACGGGCCGTTAATGGGTATAAAGTGATACACTGTTCATTACGGGCCAGTTTCACCACGGGCCGTTAATGGGTATAAAGTGATACACTGTTCATTACGGGCCAGTTTCACCATGGGCCGTTAGTAGGCCAAGAGTTACATAGGGCCTCATATGGGCCGAAAGATGTCATGGGCCATACATGGGCCAGAAGTGAAAACGTGCTGGAATCATATTGGATGGCCCAGATAACGCTACTGGGCCTAATTCGGATAGGGCATAACGGGCCTTGGGTTAGCGGGCTATAAATGGGCTATATTCGAACAGGCCGTTAACAGGCTTTCCGTGGGCCGGCCCGCCTGCTTTTGACCAAGTCAAACGGGCCGGCCTTTTCATAAGAATGGGCCTTTGTTGGGCCGTGCCACGTGTCGACGTATCATAGGCGCCTATCTGACCCACTAACAAGCTGACACATGGTTCGTCCAGCCAATAAGAATTTTACACGTGGAAATTTCCCATTGGTCGGGGGTGTTAACGGGTTATTGGATCCAAAACCCGAGCCGATAGCTTAACGACGTTCCGTTATGGTGGATGCCACGTGTAGGTCACCCTTGACGAAAGCACTTCCGTGATGCGCGATTTATCGTCATGGAAGTGAACACTTCCGTGATGATAATTTTGGTAATGTCATGGAACACTTCTACGACAGCACAGGTATGACTATCTTGATTCTGTCATAATTTTGTCATGGATGTACATGCATAACAAAAAAACGACCTAATGTGACAAACACGTATCATCACGGAAGTCTATTTTTTTGTAGTGGGTATAGTAAATCGGCCGCCGAACCAGATATTCCTTTCCTGCCTCTTTGCGCTCCACCACAATAGCCACACTAACAACCCGAGTGTTTGCTGCTACATATAGCAACAATGGCTCTTTGTCAACCGGAGCAGCAAGAACCGGCAGATTACCCAGCTGCCGCTTTAAGTCCTCAAACGCTTCATTCGCGGCATCACTCCAGACGAAGTTATCCGTTTTCTTCAGCATCTGGTATAAAGGCATGGCCTTGTTTCCAAGGCGACTGATAAACCGGCTAAATGCGGCAATCCGGCCTGCTAGGCGTTGAACATCATTGATACACTTCGGTTTGGCCAAGGAGGTGATGGCCTTGATCTTTTCCGGATTAGCTTCAATACCCCGGTTAGACACCAAAAAGCCCAAGAGCTTGCTTGTAGGTACACCAAAGATGCACTTGGCCGGATTAAGCATCATTTTATAAACCCGCAGGTTATCAAAAGTTTCTTTCAAGTCATCAATCAATGTCTCCTTCCTTGATTTCACCACAATATCATCCACATAGGCGTGAACATTGCGACCGATCTGTTTATGAAGACAATTCTGCACACACCGTTGATAAGTCGCCTGGGCACTCTTGAGCCCAAAGGGCATGGACACATAACAGAAGGCTCCAAAGGGAGTTATGAAGGCTGTCTTCTCCTGATCCTTAATTGCCATTTTGATCTGATGATAACCAGAATATGCATCCAAAAAGCTTAAACGCTCGCAACCCGCCATAGCATCAATAATTTGATCAATACGGGGGAGGGCAAAAGGATCTGCTGGACAAGCTTTGTTGAGATCTGTGTAGTCCACACACATACGCCAAGTGTTGTTCTTCTTAAGAACCAGCACCGGATTAGCCAACCACTCAGGGTGAAATACTTCAACGATAAATCCAGCTGGCAAGAGCCTGGCTACTTCTTCTCCAATAGCCTTTCGTCTTTCTTCATTGAACCGTCGGAGAAACTGCTTGACAGGTTTATACTTGGGATCAACATTGAGAGTGTGCTCAGTGAGTTCTCTCGGTACACCTGGCATGTCAGAAGGCTTCCACACGAAGATGTCCTGATTCTCACGGATGAACTCGATGAGCGCGCTTTCCTATTTCGGATCCAAGTTAGCGCTGATGCTAAACTGCTTGGACAAATCACCGGGCACGAAGTCAACAAGCTTAGTCTCATCAGCCGATTTAAACTTCAGGGACGGATCATGCTCTGTAGTTGGTTTCTTCAATGAAGTCATATCTGCCGGATCAACATTGTCTTTGTAAAACTTCAACTCTTCTATTGCACAAACCGACTCAGCATAAGCCGCATCACCTTCTTCACACTCCAGAGCAATCTTGCGGCTCCCATGCATTGTTATATTTCCCTTGTGACCCGGCATCTTGAGCTGCAGATAAACATAACAAGGCCATACCATAAACTTAGTGTAGGCTGGCCGTCCAAACATGGCATGATACGGGCTTTTGATCTTCACCACTTCAAAGGTCAAAGTTTCTGATCTCGAGTCATGCTCATCTCCAAAAGCCACCTCCAGAGCCATTTTACCAACAGGATATGCCGATTTACCAGGCACCACGCCATGGAACACCGTATTGGACGGTTTAAGATTTTTATCGGTTAACCCCATGCGACGGAAAGTTTCATAATAAAGGATATTGATACTACTCCATCCGTCCATGAGTACCTTGGTGAACTTATAACCTCCCACCTGAGGTGCCACCACCAACGCCAGATGACCTGGATTATGAATCCGGGGCGGATGATCCTCTCGACTCCACACAATAGGTTGTTCAGACCAATGTAAGTACCGGGGAACCGCCGGTTCAACGGAATTCTCTGCCCTCTTATGAAGCTTCTGATCGCGCTTGTCCAGGCTAGTGGTGAAGACATGATAATGTCCGCTATTCAACTGCTTCGGGTTGCTCTGGTAACCCGACTGCTGCTGCTGTTGCTGATTCCCCTGATTGTTATAACCACCTTGGTTACCCTGATTGCTTTGATTGCCATGTCCGCTCTGGTTACCGTGAAAACCTGAACCGGAACTGCCTCCACCATAACCCGGCCCATGAGACCCGGGGCCCGAACCGCCACCCGGTCCATGATCATACTGGAAAGAATTAGAATTTTTGAACTCTTGCATGATGTAGCAATCTTTCCAGAGGTGCGTGGACGGATTCTTCTTTGTCCCATGTTTTGGGCAAGGCTGGTTCAACAGATAACACAGGCGGTCCGGGTTAGGACTTGGTCCTCCATCACGCTGGGGCGATTTACCCTTACGCTGTCCTGCGTGCTGGTATTAGCCACAAAGTCTAAGCCGTGGTCTGCTTTACGCTTGCCGCTGTTTCCATGACCCGCCGGGTTGTGGTGCTGTCCCTTGGCGTTGCCGCTCCTTTTTCCCTTCCCTGTCTTAACATCGCCAGACTCGGGATCCTTGGTACTATCAGAGTCAGCATACTTCACTAGAGCAGCCATGAGGGTTCCCATGTTGTTACAATGATGTTTGAGTCGTCCCAACTTCAACTTCAGAGGTTCAAACCGGCAATTGCCTTCCAATGTTAAAACTGCAGTATCAGCGTTGATGCGTGTCAGCTTTCTGGGAACGGGGGTCCCCATACTTGCCTGCCTGCGGCCTGCGGCGTGGCTCAAGTGGGGGCCCAGCGCGGCCCATCTTCATCAGCTCAGGCTCAAGACCCTCGCGAGGGGCCAAGCCTCGCGGGGCGGAGGACAGGAAGCTTCCTCAGGGGCAGCCTCATCAGGCAGGCTCGCGAGGAGGCGGAGAGATCAAGGCAAGGGTACCTCGCGAGCAACCCGTGACGCAAGCCATGACGATCGAGACCAGGCGGGCGCCGGCCAGCGCAGTGTCCTTGTTTCCTCTCTGGTGCAAAGGGGCAATCACAGGCCAAGGCATCGGGCAAAGGTTACCATTCCGGTGCAACGAGACCAAGACCGGCAGAGCGGCAGGATGGAGGTCACCGTGGAGCCCAAGACGGCGTCATCACGAGTGCTTTTGGCAGCCGAAGACCACCTTTGGTCAGGATAACTTGTACTAGATGTTCCCCTTGAAAATGACCAATTGTTGGCGCCCTTCCAGCTCATTATTCGGGGAGAGGCCCAGGGCCTCTATAAATAGAGCTAGCCACCAGAGTAGAGAGAACAGGTTCATGATCTGGTAAAGGCATCTGATAGAGCCCTAGAAGAGAGAGAGAGAGAGAGAGAGAGGCGATTGAACTCACCCCAGCAGTTCATCGCACCAGCTCAAGAACACCTCTCGCGAGGCTGTTCTTCCCTTGTACTATTCATCATTAGCCCCCGAGGCAATCCACCACACCACACACTGGAGTAGGGTATTACACCACAACGGTGGCCCGAACCAGTATAAATCTCGTGTCCCTTCTGTTGTTCGTCTTTCCCAGCTTAGATCACGCGAGGAGATCAGATGTAGATCGGTAGGGGAGAGATCTCCGCGCGCACCCTAGAGTTCGAACCTTAAGGGTCTGCCGGAACCCGAAATCCGACAATGCGGTCCGATGAATGCAAAATTTCTGAAACCCGGCGCACCCAACTGGTTGTTGACTCTCCTTCCTCCTGGACACAGGCAGCTAAGTCCACAATTGACATGGGCTGCTTGCATGTATCCTTGAAATTCTGGATAAACCGGGCTCTCAACTCGGCCCATGACCTGATAGAATTAGCCGGTAAGCTCTTTAGCCAAGTGCAGGCCATCCCCTCTAACATCATGGTGAAGTATTTCGCATACGCCGCATCGTCCACATCCAGCATCTCCATGGCCATCTCATAGCTTTCGACCCATGTCTCAAGGGACAAATCGGCGGTGTAATTTGGCACCTTACGCGGGCCTTTGAAATCCTTGGGCAGGCGCACATTGTGCAATGCTGGGACAAGACACGGTACCCCCAACGAACTAGAAGTAACTCCTGGTTCCACCGACGTGGTTGGATGAACCGGAGTAAGCTGACGGGATTCATGTTGTGCCGCTAACTCGGCCTCTTTGCGTGCCCAAGCCCGGTCCACCACCTCCTGAGCATCCCCAGCACCACCCACTGGGTTATTGCCACGGGGCGGAGCACGGTTCCGCGTGTTGCTTGACACGGCCGGTTCATCCATACGCCTGCTATAACTCCGACTTGGGCGGGGAGTGGAATGAATCCGATCACGACTATATGAATAAGCCTCCTGCTGAACCAAGGCTGTCTGAAGAAGCTCCTTAACCCGCGCGTCTCAACCGCCGCCGGAGAATCGCCTTTGATCGGGATGGCTGCCAGCTGTGAAGCGGCAGCGACAATGTTGTCCATCGGGTTAGAGTAATGACCCGGTGGCGTTGGGACATGCAGTGTTACAATGTTGTTCTGACGAGGCGGATCTACTAGACATGGCTGAACTGGCTCCCCTGCTCTAGGTGCCTCTGCCCGGTTTACCACCGGCGGATTACTGGTCCCTGCTCCTGGGGTGTTAAAGAGGTTTCTAGCGTCATAAACCAGCGGCAGGCGAGATCGGTACCTCCTCTTCAGGACTTCGTTCGACGCACTCTGATCCAACATAATCCTGTAAGCCTGTGCATCCAAAGCGGCCCGCTCCACGGCCATCCTGGTATCCTCAGCTGCCAAGTCGGCTTTGGCCTGGGTGATCTAATCTTTCACCTTCGCGATTTCCGCATCGTGTGCATCCTGATCCGCTGGGTTAACCTCCGCCACCAGTGTTGCCAATGCATCAAACAAATCAGATAGGACCTGAGCCGGCGGTCGCACAGGGCCTCCTGCCACAGCCGATGTTGCCGCTGCCGATCCGGAAATCATTGCCGCTGCGGTCGAAGAGTGGGGCGCTGGTTGCGTACCGGCCATGAAGATCGCGACCCGGTTTGGCAGATCAAAGGGGTCCGGAATACTATCGCCATCGGAACAGACCCCAATCCGGCCATCTTGTAACTGATATAACGACTCGGTCTCTCTGGTCGATGACTCGTCGCCGGAATAAATGACAATTTCACCACCAGATTCCGATCTATCCTCAGATTCCCCTCCATGTATGACTCCGGCGAAGGCACGCTTCATGACAGGCTTGACCCGGGCAGATCTCGCACGCTGAGCCGTTTCGACGAGGTCGGTGCAGATGTCCGGCTCAGGGCCCGGTTCACCGATCTTGCCAATGAAAAAATGAATGCCACCAAAGGGGACCCGATACCCGTACTCGATTGAGCCGGCCTCGGGGCCCCAACCTCCATCATCGATGTAGAGCTTGCCGCGACGACTCTTGGTCATCCGGCCCACAGCGTAACCCTTGAGTCCTTCGAAGCTGCCCTCCAAGAACTTGAAACCATCGTGCGATAGCCCCATGGTGGGCGCCAACTATCGTGGTTTTGTCATGGCAGATGTCCTAGAGAAAGGACTTAGTTGTGGAGCCATCGCTACGGGTTAACTTAAAGGGGTTAAAGCGGACAAGGGATGCAAGAGAGTTTTATACTAGTTCGGCCCCTTACAATGAAGGTAAAAGCCTACGTCTAGTTGTGATGGAATTGCTGGAGTTTCGATGACCAGGGAGCGTATACACTTTGCCCGAGTCTCGAGTTGTTGTCCGTTCCCCTTGAACCACCGCCGGGTCGTCCCCTTATATACATGGGTTGATGCCTGTCGATTTACAGAATCCCGAGGCCGGCTCATAAACGTGTCCGGCTCGGTCTCTGCTATTTCCATCTTACAACACAAGTTTACATATCAATGCCGGTTTATGTCTACATGCCTTAAACCGGCTTTGGGCCCAGGGCCTTCATAAAGTGTCACTGTCTGTCTTCATGGGCTTCAGATACATTGAACTACTTATGGGGTTAACCAGGGCCTCTCCTGGCCGGTTTACGCCCAGTGGTAATATCCCCAACACCTAGCCTTCTATGCCACAACCAACCCTTAGAAGATTTAGCAATTAAGCAAGTTCTAGGTTGAGCCTTTTTAGTGAAATAAACAATGTAAAGATCACCTCTACATATACCGGTGAAGACCATTTTATGATTGTCTCTTCGAAACACTTGGCAATCTACCTCAGTAAACAGAACATTGAAACCGAAATCAGCAAGTCTAGAAACTGAAAGTAAATTGTACCCAAGAGATTCGACGAGCATGACATTTTGTATGGAGCTATCATGTGACATGGCCACCTTACCGAGGCCAACCAACTTACCCTTTGAATTATCACCAAAAGTGACATATTTTCGAGGGCTGTCGTTTTCAGCAAGCTCAAGGAACATACCTTTATCTCTGGTCATATGATCAGTACATCCACTATCAAGGACCCATTCCTTTCCTCCAGTCATGTAGCCACAAAGATTTGCCATAAGAGCAAAGTGTCTCATTGCATCATCAATATCATAGTCACTATCCTCATCATCCTCATCATAGTATCCATGTTCAACATCATCTTGTGATTGATCAATTCCTAGAGAGGGTAATTCATTAGATAAATGATCACTTCCATGGTTATCTTTATGGACTCTAATAGCTTAGGAAATGACATTGCTAATGATCCCAACATCTCCTATGGCACGCATGAGATTTGTAACCTCAAATAGACAATCACCAAAGCTAGGATAACTAGAATTAATCTTACTCAATGCAATAGACTTATGGAGAATTTCGTCTAAATTTTCCAAGGAATAATCTGGAAATCGTTCCTCAAGAAATCTCCATATAGTATAGGCACAATCAAGAATAGGCAAACTAGCAATCAAAATTTTGGGCAATCCTATTATGATAAGATTGATAGTTCAAAGATTGCGAATCATGTCAAGATCCTCTTTGGGTGTGGGATGCAAAGGATCAATATGAGGTGCACAAGGGCTAGTAATGTACTTGCTCAAATGATATTCATTGAAAATCTCAAGCATTTCATTTTTCCACTCATGAAAATATTCTCCATCAAGAATAGGCACTCTACGTCTAAAACTCCCCAAAGTAGACACATCCATCTTCCTCCAAAGTTGTTTAAACCAAGGCAATGGAGACCAATGCTCTGATACCAATTGAAAGGATCGAGAAGAGGTGTCTAGAGGGGGGTGAATAGACTCTAATAAAGAAAATTTGCAGTTTTTTAATCTCTTGAGTTGAAGTGGAGTATTAACACAAGTTTAAACATTCACAAAACATATCAAGCAAGCATGCAAGCATTCAAAGAGTATATGAGCAGCGGAAAGTAAGGCATGCAAGTTGCAAGAATGTAAAGAGAAGGGACTGGAGTTTGCGAACGCAATTTGGAGACACGGAGATTTTTTATCCGTGGTTCCGATAGGTGGTGCTATTGTACATCCACGTTGATGGAGACTTCAACCCACGAAGGGTAACAGTTGCGCGAGTCCACGGAGGGCTCCAGCCACGAAGAAGCAACCTTGTCTATTCCACCATGGCCGTCGCCCACGAAGGACTTGCCTCTCTTGAGTAGATCTTCACGAAGTAGGCGATCTCCTTGCCCTTACTTACTCCTTGGTTCAACTCCACAATTTTGACGGAGGCTCCCAAGTGACACCTAGCCAATCTAGGAGACACCACTCTCCAAGAAGTAACAAATGGTGTGTTGATGATGAACTCCTTGCTCTTGTGCTTCAAATGATAGTCTCCCCAAGATTCAACTCTCTCTCATAGGATTGGATTTGGTAGAAAGAAGATTTGAGTGGAAAGCAACTTGGGGAAGGCTAGAGATCAAGATTCATGTGGTTGGAATGGAATATCTTGACCTCAACACAAGTGTAGGTGGTTCTCTCTCAGAAAATATGTATTGGAAGTGTAGGCATGTTCTGATGGCTCTCTCCATGAATGCAGAGTGGGTGGAGGGGTATATATAGCCTCCACACAAAATCTAACCGTTACACACAAATCACCAAACTCGGTGGGACCTAATCATGAAACTCGGTCGGACCGATTTAGTTCAAAATATGAATGTTAGGATTCTCGGTGGGACCGACTGGATCAACTCGGTGGGACCGATATCATTAGGGTTAGGTCATAACGTAATCTCGCTGAGACCGATTACACAAACTCGATAAGACCGATTTTGGTAATAGTCAAACAGAGAGTTGGTCTGGCAAACTCGGTGGGACTGGTTCGATCATCTCGGTTGGACTGAAACGTTGCAAAAGGGAAACAAAGAGTTTACATTGCAATCTTGGTGGGACCGATCGCTCATCTCGGTTTGACCGAAACGTTACGAAAAGGAAACAGAGAGATTACAACCCCATCTCGGTAGGACCGAGATCCCTATCGGTGAGACCGAATAGATTAGGGTTTGTGGTAGTGGCTATGACAACTGAACTCGGTGGCTCCGGATATGAAATTTCGGTGGGGCCGAGTTGGACTTTTTGATTTAGGACATATGTGGATATGAGAAAGTAGTTGAGGGCTTTGGAGCATATCACTAAGCACTTTGAGCAAGCAAGCCATTAAGCAACACGTCATCCCTTCTTAATAGTATTGGCTTTTCCTATGGACTCAATGTGATCTTGGATCACTAAATAGAAAATGTAGAGTCCTGAGCTTTGACCTTGAGCCAATCCTTTGTCCTTAGCATCTTGAAGGGGTTCCACATCCTCTTTTCCATGCCACTCCATTGTTGAACTTATATGAAACATACTAGGTAGAAACATTAGTCAAACAAGAGATATGTTGACATTAATTACCAAAATCACCCAGGGAGCACTTGTGCTTTCACCCTTCGGTACGGCCAGCAGCTCGGGCCGCCGTCGCCGCCTTTGGAGGCCGTGGCGGGCCTACTCGCTGTGATCCTCCCGCCTCGGCGAAACCAATCAAACTCTGAATGGTAGCTCTCCATTCATCCATTTCATCGGTCGCCTGCGGGAATCCCAACAGGAGTTGGGCCTGTGCCATGGCCTCCGAAGCAGTGCTCGGCATGGATGGCGACGCGGATTGTGATGTCGCCCAGCTTCTGACGGTGCCAGTTGTGGCAGTGTCGTGCTCTTGTCGCCGTGAGCCGGTTGCCAATGTGGCATGGTGACGAGGTGGATGTGCTTGGGGATCAGCGGCCCCATTCGGCGCATCGGCTCGGTCGGCTCGTCCTGGGGGTGGCGCATGCCTTGCGGCAGCACCCGCAACGGGGGCAGCCAAAGGGTTGCGGTTCGCCCTAGAGCGAGCGTCGTTGCTGCGGCTGCGCCCTTCGGTGGGGTGGAGAGGTAGAGACGGAATAATCTCTCCACCCGCACCCTATGGAGCGTGGCCACTGGGATGCTGTTGGCGTTGTCCTTCTTCGGTGCCTCCCGCTCCCGTTTCGGTCACGGGGGAGGTGGCAACGACGCCGCCTGCGCTGGCCATGTTCCCCACGGCGTCCACTTCCCCGTGCGTACCCGCAGCCCCCACGGCATCGACGGCCGCGTGCGGAGGGGCCTTCGAGGTGGACGGCTGAAAGCACAAGTGCTCCCTGGGTGATTTTGGTAATTAATGTCAACATATCTCTTGTTGGACTAATGTTTCTATCTAGTATGTTTCAGATAAGTTCAACAATGGAGTGGCATGGACTAGAGGTTGTGGAACCCCTTCAATATGCTAAGGACAAAGGATTGGCTCAAGCTCAAAGCTCGGGACTCTACATTTTCTATTTTAGTGATCCAAGATCACATTGAGTCCATAGGAAAGCCAATACTATTAAGAAGGGATGAGGTGTTGCTTAATGGCTTGCTTGCTCAAAGTGCTTAATGATATGCTCCAAAGCCCTCAACCACTTCCTCACTTCCAAATATGTCCCAAACCGAAAGTCAAACTCGGCCCCACCGATTCTTTCTATCCGGCGCCAGCGAGTTCAGTTGACATAGCCACTGCCAGAATCCCTAATCAAATCGGTCTCACCGATAGGGATCTCGGTCTCACCGAGATGGGATTGCAAACACTCTGTTTCCTATTGCAATAATTTTGGTCTCATTGAAATTTGCAATCGGTCTCACCGAGATTGCAATGCAAACACTCTGTTTCCTTTTCATAACGTTTCGGTCCAACCGAGATGAGCGAATCGGTCCCACCGAGTTTGCCTGACCAACTCTTTGTTAATCTTTTACCAAAATCGGTCTCACCGAGATTACGTTATGCCCTAACCCTAATGATATCGGTCCCACCGAGTTGACGTGTCAGTCCCACCGAAACACCTAATGATCACATTATGAACCAAATCGGTCTGACCGAGTTCTTTGAATCGGTCCCACCAAGTTTGGTGATTAGTGTGTAACGGTTAGATTTTGTGTGGAGGCTATATATACCCCTCCACCTACTCTTCATTCATGGAGAGAGCCATCAGAACATGCATACACTTCCAACACATATTTTCTGAGAGAGAACCACCTACACTTGTGTTGATGTCAGGATATTCCATTCCAACCACATGAATCTTGATCTCTAGCCTTCCCCAAGTTGCTTTCCACTCAAATCTTCTTTCTACCAAATCCAATCCTATGAGAGAGAGTTGAGTGTTGGGGAGACTATCATTTGAAGCACAAGAGCAAGGAGTTCATCATCAACACACCATTTGTTACTTCTTGGAGTGTGGTGTCTCCTAGATTGGCTAGGTGTCAATTGGGAGCCTCCATCAAGATTGTGAAGTTGAACCAAGGAGTTTGTAAGAGCAAGGAGATCGCCTACCTCGTGAAGATCTACCCAAGTGAGGCAAGTCCTTCGTGGGCGACGGCCATGGTGGGATAGACAAGGTTGCTTATTTATGGACTCTTTGTGGGTGGAGCCCTCCGTGGACTTGCGCAACCATTACCCTTCGTTGGTTGAAGTCTCCATCAACGTGGATGTACGATAGCACCACCTATCGGAACCACGGATAAAAAATCTCCGTGTCTCCAAATTGTGTTTGTACACTCCAATCCCTTCTCTTTACATTCTTGCAACTTGCATGCTTAACTTTCCAATGCTCATATACTCTTTGTATGCTTGCAAGCTTGCTTGATGTGTATTGTGAATGTTTAAACTTATGCTAATACTCCACATAAACCTAAAGAATTAAAAACTGCAACTTTTCTTGATTAGAGTCTATTCACCCCCCTCTACAGACCTCTTCTCGATCCTTTCAATTGGTATCGGAGCTTTGGTCTCCATTGCCTTGGTTTAAACACCTTTGGAGGAAGACAGATGTGTCTACTTTGGGGAGTCTTAGATGTAGAGTGCCTATTCTTGATGGATAGTTCTTCCATGAGTGGAAAAATGAAATGCTTGAGATTTTCAATGAATACCATTTGAACAAGTACATTACTAGTCCTTGTGCACCTCA
This sequence comes from Aegilops umbellulata, assembly GCA_032464435.1. Taxonomy (NCBI): domain Eukaryota; kingdom Viridiplantae; phylum Streptophyta; class Magnoliopsida; order Poales; family Poaceae; genus Aegilops; species Aegilops umbellulata. The sequence goes on from CP136054.1 coordinate 475,790,048, forward strand.
TATTGATCCTTTGCATCCTACACCCGAAGAGGATCGTGACATGATTCGCAATCTTAGAACCATCAATCTTATCATTAGAGGATTGCCCAAAAATCTTATTGCTAGTTTGCCTACTCTTGATTATGCATATACTATATGGAGATTTCTTGCTGAACAATTTCTAAATTATTCCTTGAAAAATTTAGACGAAATTCTCCACAAGTCAATGTCCTTGAGTAAGATGAACTCTAGTGATCCTAGCTTTGGTGATTGTTTATTTGAGCTTGCCAATCTCATGCGTGCCATAGGAGATGTTGGAATCACTAGCAATATCATTTCCGAAGCTATTAGAATTCATAAAGATAACCATAGAAATGATCATTTATCTAATGAATTACCCTCTCTAGGAGTTGATCAATCACAAGATGTTGTTGAACATGGATAGTATGATGAGGATGATGATAGTGACTATGATCTTGATGATGTGATGAGACACTTTGGTCTTATGGAAAATCTTTGCGGCTACATGGATAGAGGAAAGGAATGGGTCCTTGACAGTGCATGTACTGATCATATGACCGGAGATAAAGATATGTTCCATGAGCTTGCTGAAAACGACAGCCCGCGAAAGTATGTCACTTTTGGTGATAACTCAAAGGGTAAGGTGGTAGGCGTAGGTAAGGTGGCAATCTCACATGATAGCTCCATACAAAATGTCATGCTCGTCGAATCTCTTGGGTACAATTTACTTTCAGTATCTAGACTTCCTGATTTCGGTTTCAATGTCCTGTTTACTGAGGTAGATTACCAAGTGTTTCGTAGAGACAATCATAAAATGGTCTTTACCGGTATACGTAGAGGTGATCTTTACATTGTTGATTTCACTAAAAAAGGCTCAACCTAGAACTTGCTTAATTGCTAAATTTTCTAAAGGCTGGTTGTGGCATAGAAGACTAGGTCATGTGGGCATGCGAAATCTTGATAAGCTTATTAAAGGTGATCATATCCTTGGAATAAAAGATGTCATATTTGACAAGGATAGACTTTGTAGTGCTTGTCAGGCAGGAAAACAGGTTGGAGGAAGTCATCGCGCAAAGAACATCATGACCACGAGAAGACCACCCGAGCTACTTCAGATGGATCTCTTTGGTCCCAATGCCTACAAGAGTCTCGATGGTAACTCATTTGGTCTAGTCATAGTTGATGATTTTTCAAGATTGACGTGGGCGTTCTTTCTTGATGACAAATTGCAGGTCCAAAAGATTTTCAAAAACTTCGCTAGGAAGACCCAAAATCAATTTGACGTGAAGATCAAAAAGGTTCGGAGCGACAACGGAACGGAGTTCAAGAATGCAAATGTGCATACCTTTCTTGATGAAGAGGGGATTTCACACGAGTTCTCGGCTACGTACACACCTCAACAAAATGGAGTTCTTGAGAGAAAGAACCGGACTCTTATTGAGGTGGCAAGAACGATGCTTGATGAGTACAAGACTCCAAAACACTTTTGGGCGGAAGCGGTTGAGACAGCTTGTCATGCAATAAATCGCTTGTATCTTCACAAGCTACTCGGCAAGATGGCATCCGAGCTCCTCACCGGTAACAAACCCCAAGTTGGATACTTTCGAGTATTTGGCTCAAAGTGCTACATTCTTGATAAGCATCGTCGTTCTAAATTTGCTCCTAAATCTCATGAAGGATTCCTACTTGGTTATGGATCAAACTATCACACTTACCGTGTCTACAACAATTTCACCTGAAAGGTTGAAGAGACGGTAGATGTGAAGTTTGATGAATCTAACAGCTCGCAAGTAGAGCAATTGCCAATTGATGTAGGAGATAAAGACCCTTCAGAAGCAATCCAAGACTTGTCGATCGGCAAGATTTGTCCAACGGAGGTGAAGGAGAGTACATCATCCGTCCAGGTGGAAGCTTCTACCTCACGACAAGGTGAACCAAGAATTGATACGGAAGCATCCACAAGTGGGACACACCAATACGAAGAAAACGAGGAAGCACACCAAGATGAACATCAACAACCTCCTTGTCCACCACGACAAGAGAATGACAATGTCAACAATGAAGAAGGCCAAAAAGAAGAACAAGATGAAGAAGATGTTCCACTCCGAGCCAAGCCAAAGCTCCCACGAGTTCGAGCAAGAATCACCAAAGATCATCCCGTCGAGCAAATCTACGATGATATCCAAACCGGGAGAACCACTCGCTCTAAAAATCGTTTGTCTAACTTTGTGGACATTACTCATTCATATCTAGCATTGAACCTATGAAGGTTGAAGAAGCATTGGAAGATCCGGATTGGATTAACGCTATGCATGAAGAGCTACACAACTTTGAGAGAAATCAAGTGTGGACATTGGTCGAGAAGCCCGACAACAACCACAACATCATTGGTACCAAATGGGTGTTTCGCAACAAGCAAGATGAAGATGGTCAAGTCGTCCACAACAAAGCATGCCTAGTCGCCCAAGGCTACACTCAAGTCAAAGGTATGGACTATAGTGAGACATATGCTCCCGTTGCTAGACTTGAGTCCATTCTCATCTTACTTGCTTATGCTAATCACCATGATATCACCTTGTACCAAATGGACATTAAAAGTGCTTTTCTAAATGGTGAAATTGAGGAGGAAGTTTATGTTAAGCAACCTCCCGGCTTTGTCAATCCTAAGAAACCTAATCATGTTTACAAACTTCACAAAGCCCTTTATGGTCTTAAAGAAGCTCCTAGAGCGTGGTATAAATGCTTGACCAAGTTTCTTATTGAAAAAGGCTTTGAAATTGGTAAAATTGATTCTACTCTTTTCACTAAAAGGGTTAATGGAGAACTATTTGTGTGCCAAATTTATGTTGATGATATTATATTTGGTTCAACTAACCCTCATTTTAGTGAGAAGTTTGGAAAACTAATGTCGGAGAAGTTTGAGATGTCTATGATGAGTGAACTCAAATTCTTTCTTGGTTTGCAAATCAAGCAAACTAAGGAAGGTACCTCTGTTTCTCAAACAAAGTACACCAAGGACTTATTCAAGAAGTTCAATATGCAAGAATGCAAAGGTATTTCTACACCCATGCCTACTAGTGGACATCTTGATTTAACCAAAGATGGTGAACCGGTTGATCAAAAAGTTTACCGCTCTATGATTGGTTCATTATTATATCTATGTGCCTCTCGTCCTGATATTATGCTAAGTGTGTGCACGTGTGCACGATATCAAGCGGCCCCTAAAGAGTGTCATCTTAAGGCTGTGAAAAGGATAGTGAGATACTTAATACACACACTAAATTTTGGCATTTGGTATCCTAAGAGGTCTTCTTTTGATCTTGTTGGCTATTCCAATTCGGACTATGCCGGAGACAAGGTTGATACGTCTCCGCCGTATCTACTTTTCCAAACACTTTTGCCCTTGTTTTGGACTCTAACTTGTATGACTTGAATGGAACTAACCCGGACTGATGTTGTTTTCAGCAGAATTGCCATGATGTTGTTTTATGTGCAGAAAACAAAAGTTCACGGAATGACCTGAAACTCCACGGGGTGTCTTATAAAAAATAATAATAAATCCTCGCCAAGATGAAGACCAGGGGGCCCACACCCTGTCCATGAGGGTGGGGCGCGCCCCCTACCTCATGGGCCCCCTAGAGACCCTCCGACGCCAACTCCAACTCTATATATTGGCTTTCGGGGAGAAAAAAATAGGAGTGAAGAAATCATCGTGTTTTACGATACGGAGCCGCCGCCAAGCCCTAAAATCTCTCGGGAGGGCTGATCTGGAGTCCGTTCGGGGCTCCGGAGAGGGTAATTCGTTGTCGTCGTCATCATCAACCATCCTCCATTACCAATTTCATGATGCTCACTGCCATGCGTGAGTAATTCCATCGTAGGCTTGCTGGACGGTGATGGGTTGGATGAGATTTATCATGTAATCGAGTTAGTTTTGTTAGGGTTTGATCCCTAGTATCCACTATGTTCTGAGATTGATGTTGCTATGACTTTGCTATGCTTAATGCTTGTCACTAGGGCCCGAGTGCCATGATTTCAGATCTGAACCTATTATGTTTTCATGAATATATGTGAGTTCTTGATCCTATCTTGCAAGTCTATAGTCACCTACTATGTGTTATGATCCGGCAACCCCGAAGTGACAATAATCGGGACCACTCCCGGTGATGACCATAGTTTGAGGAGTTCATGTATTCACTATGTGCTAATGCTTTGTTCCGGTTCTCTATTAAAAGGAGGCCTTAATATCCCTTAGTTTCCAATAGGTCCCCGCTGCCACGGGAGGGTAGGACAAAAGATGTCATGCAAGTTCTTTTCCATAAGCACGTATGACTATATACGGAATACATGCCTACATTACATTGATGAATTGGAGCTAGTTCTGTGCCACCCTATGTTATGACTGTTACATGATGAACCGCATCCGGCATAATTATCCATCACTGATCCGGTGCCTACGAGCTTTCCATATACTGGTTTACGCTTATTTACTTTCCCGTTGCTACTATTACAATCACTACAAAATACCAAAAACATTACTTCTACTGTCTTTACTTTTGTTGCCGTTACCACCACTATCATATTACTGTGCTACTAAACACTTTGCTGCAGATACTAAGTTTCCCGGTGTGGTTGAATTGACAACTCAGCTGCTAATACTTGAGAATATTCTTTGGCTCCCCTTGTGTTGAATCAACAAATTTGGGTTGAATACTTCACCCTCGAAAACTGTTGCGATTCCCTATACTTGTGGGTTATCAAAGGTTGATAGAAAGTCCACTTCGGGTACTTGTCAATTCCTTGGTAGATCTCTTGTGTCTTGGTCTTCCAAGAAACAAAACTCGGTATCCTTATCCACCACCGAAGCGGATTACATTGATGCTGGATCTTGTTGTGCTCAATTACTTTGGATGACCCAAACTCTTAAAGATTATGGGATATATGTGAAACATGTTCCATTGCTTTGTGACAATGAAAGTGCTATTAAGATTGCTCACAATCCCGTGCAACATTCTCAAACTAAGCATATTGAAGTTCGTCATCATTTCATTCGAGATCATGTTGCCAAAGGGGACATTGATCTTAAGCATGTTCGCACCAATAAGCAATTAGCGGATATATTTACCAAACCGCTTGATGAGAAAGTCTTTTGCCGTTTGAGAGGTGAATTGAACATCATTGATCCTTCAAACCTGGAGTAGGAACTCCATTTGGGTACATGCAAGGCATGAGCCTTTGACTAATCCTTGATATTTCTTTCATGATGCTATCTATATGTCTTGGATACTTCTGCACCCTTGCATGCTATCTAACCCTTGTAGGTACTTGGATGAATCTAAATCCATGAGATTGCAACTCACTCACATCTTGAGCAATCTCTACATCACCAAGTCTCTATACAATGGTGGTTGAAGTCAAGGAAGCACAAAACCCCTCAAATATATCCTTTGACTCATTCTATGTTAAATTTTTATGATTGTCATTTTGGATACATAAGTGCTCTTCCTTGCAAAGCTAACCCATGTAGTAAGATGAACTCAAATTCCAAGTGGTGCTCCGAACTCTTGATGAGCTACATCAACCTTGAGCAACCCACACAAGTTCGACTACATGATCAAGATCATCACCACCACCCAAGGTATGTTATTCCATCTTAGAGAAGCTTTACTCCAAGTCATGGGGTAAAGCAACTCAACAAGATGTGAATACATCAAGAAGCTTAAATGAAAAATGGCAACCCCATTTTGAGCTTAAACGATGAGTATGACCAAAGATCATGTGATCTCACTTGACTCCTAAGTCAGTATACTCTAACATAGGTGACTTTGTCACCGCCAATTCTAGATGAAGTTCCCTTGTGTTTCCTCTTGCATTTGTCTCATGAATTTGTGTTTCCCCTTTCAACAAAGAAATCTTCATCTAGATCTTTTTATTACTTTTCTTTCTCTTTGTTATGCATTTTCTGCATCCAATTCTTTGCAAATCTTTCAGCAAATTCCCTGCAAATCCTTGTGAGATCTTAAGTGCCTAGTGAGCTGAGGTGACAAGTGTTGTCTCTGTGATGAACTCGGTCACACTGGTAGTTTCTTTCGGTCCAACCGAATTCTCTTGGTACCACCGAAGCACACAACTCGGTGCTATCGTCTTCCCTACAGGAAAGACAGCTTGCCATTTTTTTCTTGCATTCATTTTTTTGCTCTAGCTCCACCTAATGACTCTTTTCCTCTACGAGCATCACATTCTACTAGCTTTGTGACTCAAGGACCAAACCCTTCTGCAATAAAACAAAAATCCAGAAGAGCCCTTCTTGGAAATTGATGTTAAAGGGGGAGAGAGAGATCACATCAAAGCTTAAGCTAAATCATTTCTATAGGGGGAGAGGACACTCAGGGGGAGTGTGTACGCAACCCCAGATGCTTGGTGTTCAAGAGGAGAGAAGTTACATGTCTTCAAGAGGGGAAAGACATGTTCATATTTGATCATATTTGATTGCTTTCATTAGCTCTGTTGTCTTTTGGTCTGTTTTTCTGTTCCCTATCTTCTCCCAATATCCCATTCAAGATTCAGGGGGAGCAATACTTCTAAGGGAAGGAAATCTTTGAATTCATTATACATCTTTACCTTTGGGGACATGTCTATATCCAATGGAGTACTCAGTACTCACTCTATACATGTCATCCCAGTCTTGGTGCCTTTGTGGTTCTTTTGTTTGCTCTGGCTAGTAGATGTATCTGTGTTATCTAACCTTGTTTACTCAGGTTCATTCCCTTCTAAGCCAACTCAAGACCACAAGGTAAGTATATGCATCTCAGTCATGTGCATGAGGATTTCTTGCTGATGTACATATTGTTTGCAAGAAGGACTCATGAGCATGAAGGCACATTTCCTATATTTACATCATTCACTCTGATGCATATAGCCAAGATACATGTAACACATGGCTTACTCTGTCATGCTTAGGCACGCTCACATGCTCCTATGTTTAATATTTATATGTTTGCATACATATAGGGGGAGCCTTTGTATGTTACATGTCTTTCCAAAGCTTTACTTGTTGTTCTCTATATCTTTATCTAAAGCTTTGATGTATGTTGTCAGCAATTACCAAAAAGGGGGAGATTGAAAGCACAAGTGCTCCCTGGGTGATTTTGGTAATTAATGTCAACATATCTCTTGTTGGAGTAATGTTTCTATCTAGTATGTTTTAGATAAGTTCAACAATGGAGTGGCATGGACTAGAGGTTGTGGAACCCCTTCAATATGCTAAGGACAAAGGATTGGCTCAAGCTCAAAGCTCAGGACTCTACATTTTCTATTTTAGTGATCCAAGATCACATTGAGTCCATAGGAAAGCCAATACTATTAAGAAGGGATGAGGTGTTGCTTAATGGCTTGCTTGCTCAAAGTACTTAGTGATATGCTCCAAAGCCCTCAACCACTTCCTCACTTCCAAATATGTCCCAAACCAAAAGTCAAACTCGGCCCCACCGATTCTTTCTATCCACCGCCACCGAGTTCAGTTGACATGGCTACTGCCAGAAACCCTAATCAAATCGGTCTCACCGATAGGGATCTCGGTCTCACTGAGATGGGATTGCAAACACTCTGTTGCCTATTCTAATAATTTCGGTCTCACCGAAATTTGCAATCGTTCTCACCAAGATTGCAATGCAAACACTCTGTTTCCTTTTCGTAATGTTTCGGTCCAACCGAGATGAGCGAATTGGCCCCACCGAGTTTGCCTGACCAACTCTCTGTTAGTATTTTACCAAAATCAGTCTCACTGAGTTTGTGTAATCGGTCTCACCAAGATTACGTTATGCCCTAACCCTAATGATATCGGTCCCACCGAGTTTATGTGTCGGTCCCACCGAAACACCTAACGGTCACATTATGAACCAAATCGGTCTGACCGAGTTCTTTGAATCGGTCCCATTGAGTTTGGTGATTTGTGTGTAACGGTTAGATTTTGTGTGGAGGCTATATATACCCCTCCACCCACTCTTCATTCATGGAGAGAGCCATCAGAACATGCCTACACTTCCAACACATATTTTCTGAGAGAGAACCACCTACACTTGTGTTGAGGTCAAGATATTCCACTCCAACCACATGAATCTTCATCTCTAGCCTTCCCCAAGTTGCTTTCCACTCAAATCTTCTTTCTACCAAATCCAATCCTATGAGAGAGAGTTGAGTGTTGGGGACACTATCATTTGAAGCACAAGAGCAAGGAGTTCATCATCGACACACCATTTGTTACTTCTTGGAGAGTGGTGTCTCCTAGATTGGCTAGGTGTCACTTGGGATCCTCCGTCAAGATTGAGGAGTTGAACCAAGGAGTTTGTAAGGGCAAGGAGATCGCCTACCTCGTGAAGATCTACTCTAGTGAGGCAAGTCCTTCGTGGGCGACGGCCATGGTGGGATAGACAAGGTTGCTTCTTCGTGGACCCTTCGTGGGTGGAGCCCTCCGTGGACTCGCGCAACCGTTACCCTTCGTGGGTTGAAGTCTCCATCAACGTTGATGTACGATAGCACCACCTATCGAAACCACGAATACAAAATCTCCGTGTCTCCAAATTGCGTTTGCACACTCCAATCCCTTCTCTTTACATTCCTGTAACTTGCATGCTTTACTTTCCGCTGCTCATATACTCTTTGTATGCTTGCAAGCTTGCTTGATGTGTATTGTGAATGTTTAAACTTATGCTAATACTCCACATAAACCTAAAGAATTAAAAACTGCAACTTTTCTTGATTAGAGTCTATTCACCCCCCTCTAGACACCTCTTCTTGATCCTTTCAACGGCTGAGCTGCAGCACCGGTCTTATTAGGTGCCATGGATGACGAAGCCGTTGATGAAGAAAGTGATGATGAAGATGATGTGCTCCGTACACTCTCGAGTTCGCGCAAGCGCTTCCCCTTACCTGGCGTGCCAAATATGTCGTGGGAAAACACGGCCACCTATGGGACCCCCGGCCCCTTTGTGGTTCGGCAGGGGGAAGAGCACATTGCACAAAGAGCGAATGGTGCAGGGGCAGCACGACAGCGATCACACGGGGCAGTTGTTACCCAGGTTCGGGCCATCATGAGGTGTAAAACCCTACTCCTATTTTGGTGGATTGATGAGAGGGCCGTGGTGGCGATGCAGCGCTCTAGCGCGTACGAGAGTAGAGGGGTCCGAATTCTTTATAAGTTTGCGACGACCCTCCTTTTATAGACCAAGGGGTCACCATAATGGCAAATCAGTCATTGCATACTAATTAGATAGCAAACATTGCTATCATACCTAACTCTGCAGACAGGATAGAGCGCATTAAATGTGCCGCTTAGTGTCACATCATAGCGCAGCCCGGCAAGCCTTGCTGGGCAGTTCGGCCACCTTCTCCCCTGCCTGCGTGACATGTCTCTGGACGAGTGTCATTTGGAGGTGATTTCCTTTGGAAATGGCTGCCATGTGTCAAATGACACCCACTTAGTCACTTGGAGGCTCGACACCGCACCGATCGATGACTTGCGTTGCTGTGAGGTGGAGCGGTGGAGCCTTGGCGGGGTAGTCCACCCTCAGTGTTCCCGACAAGCTTGCCGAGGCAATCTTGAGACCTGTCTTCAGGGCAACCTTGACCTCGCCGGGCTCGCCTGCCCGGCAAGGGAGGTTTTTCCTTAGTGGTATCTTGCTCCTTCAGCTTTACTTGGTCTTCTCGATCTCCCCTTTGATTTCTCAAAGAGCTATTGCTTCTGCTTGGTCTGGTCTTGGATGTTGAGTGTTGCTGGACCGGTGGTTTGCTGTCTGTGCACAAGTCAGGGGAAAACATACACCCCTGTTTGTGTACCCCGACAGTCTTCATGAGCAAGCAAGTTGGATGCACACCACTTAGGTTTTTTTGAGCTTTCATACACTCATAGCTCTAGTGCATCCGTTGTGTGGCAATCCCTACTCACTCACATTGATACCTATGATGGGCATTTCCATAGCCCGTTAATATGCCTAGTTGATGTGAGACTATCTCCTTCTTTTTGTCTTCTCCACAACCACCATATTCTATTCCACCTATTATCCATGGCTCACGCTCATGTATTGCGTGAAAGTTGAAAAAGTTTGAGAACATCAAAAGTCTGAAACAATTGCTTGGCTTGTCCTCGGGGTTGTGCGTGATTTAATACTTTGTGTAGCATAGCCAGACTATATGATTTTGTAGGGATAACTTTCTTTGGCCATGTTATTTTGAGAAGACACGGTTGCTTTATTAGTATGCTTGAAGTATTATTGCTTTTATGTCAATATTAAACTTTTGTTATGAATCTTATGGATCTGAATATTCATGCCACAATAAATAAAATTACATCAATAAATATGTTAGGTAGCATTCCACATCAAAAATTCTGTTTTATCATTTACCTACTCGAGGACGAGCAGGAATTAAGCCTGGGGATGCTTGGCACGTCTCCAGCGTATCTATAATTTTTTATTGTTCCATGCTATTATATTAACTGTTTTGGATGTTCTATATGCATTAATATGCTATTTTATATTATTTTTGGGACTAACTTATTAACCTAGAGCCCAGTGCCAGTTTCTGTTTTTTCCTTGTTTTTGAGTTTCATAGAAAATGAATATCAAATGGAGTCCAAACGGAATAAAACTTTCGCGGTGATTTTTCTTGGACCAGAAGACATCCACGGAACTTGGAGATGAAGTCAGAAGAGTCCCGAGGGCTCCACAAGCCCTTAGGGCGTGCCCTAGTGGGGCACCCCTAACTTGTGGGCCCCCCGGGAGTCCACCGAGCTCCCTCTCAGCTCTATAAATTCAGAAATATTCCCAAACGACCAGAAGCGTCCACCAAAATACTTTTCCACCGCTGTAACCTTCTGTACCTATGAGATCCCTTCTTGGGGCCTTTTCCGACGATCTGTCAGAGGGGGATTCGATCATGGAGGGCTTCTACATCGACCCTATTGCCGTTCTGATGAAGCGTGAGTATTTTACCTCAAACCTACGGGTCCATAGCTAGTAGCTAGATGGATTCTTCTCTCTCTTTGATCTTCAATACAATGTTCTCCTCGATGTTCTTGGAGATCTATCCGATGTAATATTCTTTTGCGGTGTGTTTGTCGAGATCCGATGAATTGTGGATTTATGATTAGATTATCTATGAATATTATTTGAATCTTCACTGAATTCTTATATGCATGATTTGATATCTTTGTATTTCTCTTCGAATTATTGGTTTGGTTTGGCCAACTAGATTGGTTCTTCTTGCAATGGAAGAGGTGCTTAGTTTTGGGTTCAATCTTGCGGTGTCCTCACCCAGTGACAAAGTAGGGGTAGCGAGGCACGTATTGTATTGTTGCCATCAAGGGTAAAAATATGGGGTTTTCATCATATTGCTCGAGTTTATCCCTCTACATCATGTCATCTTACTTAAGGCATTACTATATTCTTATGAACTTAATACTCTAGATGCATGCTCGATAGCAGTCGATGTGTGGATAATAGTAGTAGATGCACGCAGAAGTCGGTCTACTTGACACGGACTTGATACTTATATTCATAATCATTGCCTTGGATATCATCATAACTTTGCGTTTTTCTATCAGTTGCTTGATAGTAATTTGTTCACCCACCGTGTTGCTTTGTTTCAAGAGAGAATCCTCTAGTGAAACCAATGGCCCCCGGGTCTATTTTACATCATATATTTTCAGATATATAAACCAAAAAACCCAAAAATACCTTGCTGTAATTTATTTGTGTTTTACTTTGTTTTATGTTTTAGTGATCTTTTCTATCTATCTCTATTAGATCTCATCCTTGCAAGTGACCGTAGAGGGATTGACAACCCCTTTATCGCATTGGGTGCAAGTGTTTGATTGTTTGTGTAGGTGCATAGATTGGAGACTTGTGCGTACCTCCTACTGGATTGATACCTTGGTTCTCAGAACTGAGGGAAGTACTTATCTCTACTTTGCTGCATCATCCTTTCCTCTTCAAGGGAAAAACCAATGCAAGATCAAGAAGTAGCAGGCAGAAACCCCTGAGTTCAGATCCGGACCACCCACGAGGCTAACCTTGTGGATCAAGAAAAGCCCCGACCGGGGGTCATCCGAAGAAGTGGAACTGTTACAGAAGCGCATCATCAGCGTGAAGAAAGCTGGCGTTAAGCTGACCAGCGTGATCCAAGGTATGCTATGACGTCGCCTCCTCCTTTGCCAGCAACGGGATGCCTCGATGTGGGCGTATAAGACCGAAGACCCTGCCACCGTGCACCACTTTCTTGGCATGACGTATGACAAGCTGTGGAGGGTGCTATTCAAACTGCAAGAAGAGGAAGAAGACGTCGGCCTTGACCTCGAGCACCCTCCTAAGAAGGTAACAAGGCTCTTACCTACCCTAAATCTGGATGTTCACAGTCTAGTAGATCTATCTCCCATTCTTCCATTCCCACAGGGCTGGGTCGAGAAGGCCAAGAAGATCAATAGCTCGGCCCCACTGCCCGAGGACCCCAGGCCAGCTCAGCTGGAAGAGATGTTGGCCGTGGCGCCTTATAAGGCGCCAGAGAAGAAGGAGAAGAAAAAGAAGAATCCCAAGAGGGAGGCCAGGGAGGGCCTCCGCCCACGATTCCTCCCGGACACTAAGTCTGGGGACACACACGCCCCCTCCACACAAGAGGGGGAGCAAGAAGAAGAAGAGGAGGAGGAGGAGAGCGGCTCATCCCACACCAAGAAGAGAGCGGCGTTAGCCGAAGCCGAGGGAAATCATCCTTCTCTCGATCCGAAGAAGAGGAGCAGGGGCAAACTGGTCCTGCTTGATGACAGCTTCGACTCCGATGAGTCCGTGATGACCCACAAGTATAGGGGATCTGTCGTAGTCCTTTCAATAAGTAAGAGTGTCGAACCCAGCGAAGAGTAGCAGGAAATGACAAGCGGTTTTCAGTAAGGTATTCTCCGCAAGCACTGAAATTATCGGTAACAGATAGTTTTGTGATAAGGTAATTTGTAACGAGCAACAAGTAATGAAAGTAAATAAGGTGCAGCAAAATGGCCCAATCCTTTTTGTAGCAAAGGACAAGCCTGGACAAACTCTTATATGAAGGTAAACGCTCCAGAGGACACATGGGAATTATCGTCAAGCTAGTTTTCATCACGCTCATACGATTCGCGTTCGTTACTTTGATAATTTGGTATGTGGGTGGACCAGTGCTTGGGTGCTGTTCTTTCTTGGACAAGCATCCCACTTATGATTAACCCCTATTCCAAGCATCCGCAACTACAAAAGAAGTACTAAGGTAAACCTAACCATAGCATGAAACATATGGATCCAAAACAGCCCCTTACGAAGCAACTCATAAACTAGGGTTTAAGCTTCTGTCACTCTAGCAACCAATCATCTACTTATTATTTCCCAATGCCATCCTCTAGGCCCAACAATGGTGAAGTGTCATGTAGTCGACGTTCACATAACACCACTAGAGGAAAGACAACATACATCTCATCAAAATATCGAACGAATACCAAATTCACATGAGTACTTATAGCAAGAAAAAATAAGGAGAAGGCTTTTGGGATGAAGCGCCGCCGTCTCGAGGCGGAACTTGGGCAGTAGCACTTTTGCCCTTCCGTGGAGCGATTCCACCGGGGGGACTTCCCTCCCGGAGGGGGAAATCATCGTCATCATCATCACCAACAACTCTCCCATCTTGGGGAGGGAAACCTCCATCATCATGTTCAACAACACCATCTCATCTCAAACCCTAGTTCATCTCTTGTATTCAATCTTGTTACCGGAACTATAGATTGGTGCTTGTGGGTGACTAGTAGTGTTGATTACATCTTGTAGTTGATTACTATATGGTTTATTTGGTGGAAGATTATATGTTCAGATCCATTATGCTATTTAATACTCCTCTGATCATGAACATGTCTATCATTTGTGAGTAGTTACCTTTGATCTTGAGGTCACGGGAGAGATCATGTTGCAAGTAATCATGTGAATTTGATATGTGTTCGATATTTTGATAGTATGTATGTTATGATTCCCTTAGTGGTGTCATGTGAACGTCGACTACATGACACTTCACCATATTTTGGGCCTAAGGGAATGCATTGTGGAGTAGCAATTAGATGGTGGTTGCGAGAGTGACAGAAACTTAAACCCCAGTTTATGCGTTATTCCGTAAGGGACCGATTGGATCCTAAAGTTTAATGCTATGGTTAGAATTTATTCTTAATACTTTTCTTGTAGTTGCGGATGCTTGCGGGAGGGTTAATCATAAGTAGGAGGTTTGTTCAAGTAAGAACAACACCTGAGCACCGGTCCACCCGCATATCAAATTATCAAAGTAGCGAACACAAATCGAACCAACATGATGAAAGTGACTAGATGAAATTCCCATGTACCCTCAAGAACGCTTTGCTTATCATCAGAGATCGTTTTGGCCTGTCCTTTGCATCAAAAGGATTGGGATGCCTTGCTGCACTTTTGTTACCACTATCGTTACTTGCTCGTTACAAATTATCTTGCTATCAAACTACTATGCTACTTACAATTTCAGCACTTGCAGACATTACTTTACTGAAAACTACTTGTCATTTCCTTCTGCTCCTCGTTGTTCGACACTCTTACTTATCGAAAAGAGATAAAATTGATCCCCTATACTTGTGGGTCATCAAGGCTATTTTCTGGTGCCGTTGCCGAGGAGTGAAGCACCTTTGGAGAAAGTATCGCTCTAGCTTGGGGGAGGCTTAAGTCAATGTTATAAACATGCCCCAATCATGAGTACTCAAGAGAAATTATTATTCAAAATTGTTATGCTCGGCTTTCTCGTAATGATCAAACCATGCTTGATACTTTGTGTGTTGGTTCTTTTATGAAGAAGACTATTGAATTCCGGTGGTATCTTTTAGAAAGAAAAAAACACAACTCTGAAGATTGGGAACTCGACGAAGGTAAAGAATGAGGTATTAAACTTAAGTATGATTGTGTTAAATCTTTTATTGATACCAATGCTTTTCAAAAGTTTAGCACTAAGTATGTGGCACCCCGGCTCAGAGCGACCAGTTTACCATGCATTGCTAGCCCAGAGACCATGTCTTCTGTCTACACACAACATCTTGGTACAGAAAACAATCGCTTTATTGATGCTAGTGGATCAGAGTTTATATTACAACAGGGGTCGAGGCCAAGCGGCACACACAATGCGGCTGAACAAGATGTACATCATTTAGTGAACATAAAGGGGGCCTCGATCATAACAACTACGCGGTAGCGGAACAACGCCATAGCGGAAACTCCATAGCACAGGGACACCGACGTGGACACGATCTAGACTCGAGCAACACTCCTTTCCAATGAGACTTTTCTGAAATCTGGCATGACACGCCAGGTCAGTACATTGAATGTACTTGCAAGCTCAAACCAGGCATAATCATAATGACAAACAATATCATGATAATTAACCAATTAATAATGCAATAATGTTCCAATATGTCGTGATCATGCTCTTGTGATAAACGTCCCTCGGGACCGACTTACCCACTGTGATCATTCTCGGATCACAAACAAACCACCATCATGGTCTTGACCAGAGTAACTCGTGATCCTTACAGCGATCACAACCACGACCAATATTTGGTATCGAACATCTCGAAGGCCTTCCCGCCATCATCAACAGTGCAAAGTTCATAACTTAGTGTGCAAGTTTATTAAACGTTGACTCATGGTGGGACCTACTACGAGGCATCCATGACCGTGGACTCGGCTATCGATAGATCATACACTCTGTAGAGGTAGCACACTGTACCCACACCACGGAATCCATGGACTCGCACTCCCATTCGGGTGGACCAACGGCATTCCGACGAAACCCCTCCATTGCCATGACACTCTCCCGGCCACTCTGACCCAGTCCCTAACGGGCTAGTCCTGGATGGCCCCGTGTCTACCAAAGACACAACGACCACCGTCGTGGCCAAAATGATCCCACTCGGGCACTCGGTACCATAATCTCAACAACGGGCACACAAGATTAAGCGTGCTTACCGGGCCAGGGTAAGCACGCCATAACCTTCCCTAGTTGGAGGCAACGACCAGAGGCATGTCAATGGACCGAATCAAGGCCTTCCCACAAAGGCAAATGTGGTTGCACTGGGAAAACCTCGATTCAGCGGCACCATGACCCAGTCAACGATATATTCAAGTTGAGTTATATTCAGGTACAACTTAAAATGAAAATGACCAGTGTCATAGCTTGCCATGAAATGCAATACTACACGTGCATCACATATTAACAAAAATGATTGATGTCAACCAAATTCACACTAAGCATAAACATCAACAACTTATATTACTTTCCTGGTCAGGGTAACTCTCACTTTAACAAGATATTTTGTAAAAAGTATTATTATTTTCTCATGCAAGAAAATAACATTAATTAATGTCTCATATGCATAGCAAAATTTTACTATCATTGCCACAAGCAAATCCAAATTTCTTTACCAACCAAGTTAGGTTCAAACATTCTGTAAATCAAGTAAAATGGCTAAACAAGCACTTAACAGAATATTTTCTAGCAAATTTTACTATTTTATTTGTGCAAGAAAATAACTTTAAGTAATTACCCATATGCATAACAAATCATTTTATGATTACCAGAAGTAGATCTTAATTTTGCTTTACCAACTAAGCTAGTTTCAACATTCTGTAAATCAAGCACAATAACTAACAAACACTTAACAGAATATAATAACATAATAGTTATTTAAATGCATGGATTAATCATTTCATTTAGGTAAGAAAATCATAAATATTGAAATGACACCATGAAAATGTTGTTGTGGCTTGCCTTAGTGCAGATGAGGTTCACAAGCCTACTGGTGATCCTCAAGACAAGCCTCACCCTCTGAAAATAATTTTAAGCACAAGAAGAAAATATCGAGAACACTTCTGAAAATCACCAGAAATTCTAGACAGCTCAGAAAAATCTCATTTTTGGTGAGCTGCTAGATTTCTTTGTAAAGAACATAATACAAAAAGAATCAATTCATTTGGACTTATGGTTGAAAAGTTATAGTTGTTTGAAGCTCTTTGGAATTTTATTGAATTTGAATTTAAATAAACAGACTAGGGGGTGACGTCAAAGGCGTAAAGCCTCAGGGCACCACCACTCGTACCGCTTTGCGCGGGTACAGAGTGGCTGACTAGCGGGGCCCGCTAGTCAGGTGAGGTGGAGGGGGAGAAGGAAACATAGGGGGTCGCGGCTTCGCCGGAGCTCTCGTCGGCGACGAGGGATCCTTGGTCAAAACGAGAGGGAGGGATTGAGAGAGGGGACGGAGGCGCACCTTCCCATACCCGTAGCATAGCTAGGGGTGGTCGGGTGGCGTCAGAATCAACCTCGCAAGTGGAGGCAGAGAGTGGTGGTCGCCGGAGATGAGGAAGACGACGAGCAGAGGCAACTTCAGGGGCTCCAAGGGGACGGGATGGCTTCACCGGAGAGAGGCGGAGGCCCTGGAAGGGTCGCCTGGGCCTGGGAGGGGCTGGAGCTACCGCGACGACCCGAGGGGATAGCCGGCAAGCTTGAGCTCGGGGACGGTGGCCCGCGGCCTGCCCGGCCGGGCTACGGCTATCTACGCGTTTGTGGAGTGTGTGGGAGTGGAGGATGGTGCTCGAGGAGGCTGGGGTGGCTCCTTTTATAGGCGAGCGTCGAGAGTGGATCGGGGCTCCGCTGGTGACACCTGGACGCTGCGCCCGGTGACGAGCGGCGTCAGAGAGAGGGGTAGAAGCCGACGCAGCTCACGCGAGGACTGTGGGCGAACGGGGACGAACACAGGATCAAGAGGAACGTGACGAGCACAATGCAGAGCGCACTGTGGCGTTGGCCGGACCGTGCCCGTGCTCGCTGCGACAAGCTCCGGCATCAGCGAGCGCCAGGGGGGAGTTAATGGCGTTTAGACGAGGATGGTGGCGAAGTTTGGCACGCTCGGGCAGACGGGGGAAGCGAGCACGCGCGAATAGAGCGCTCGGCGGCACCCAGAGCGCGTCGACACGCATGCTGGCATCATGGATACGTGTGGTCACCTCGTGAACTCTTCCCTCAGGCCGACCAACGTCCAAAAATCATGTGTGGCTTGTTGTTCGTGGTAGTTTTGAGGATTAGCACGCTTTGGTTTGGCCCAGGATGCAGTAGAGAAGATTTTACAAGCCAGGTAAGTTTCTGATCAGTAACTTTGAGAGGTTACTGAGGTCAAATGGCTAGGAGTTGGGGTTGTGCTTTGGAGGCTAGCCATCATCTACTAAGGTGATGGTGCAAGTAAAATGGTAGTTGCTGTAGAAACCACCATTTCTGTCCAGAACAGAAAATATTTTCTGTAGCAAAAATATTCCAAAAAGTGATGAAATATTTTTGCTCGGGAAGGTGCCCTAGGGTTCAAAGAATATTTGTGAATTTTCTCATATTTTTGTGGGCAAGAAAATTAGGGTTGCTTTGGAGCTCATTGGACTAGCTAGGGTTTTAGAGAGGAAAAATGAATATTTTTCATTTAAGAAAAATATTCCCAAGATTATTTTGAGGTGGATCAGAAGGAGAATGATGATTAGAGAGTGGAATTATGCACTTGGGTGAAATCCAAGGGTACCCAAGTGTTTAAGTCCATATGAAAAGATTCAAAAACTCCAAATTTCAAAATAAAGCCAAATGAAAATCAGACAAATAAGAGAGGGCAAAAATCAGGCTGTCACAAACCTCCCCCACTTAGAATGAATCTCGTCCTCGAGATTCGGTTGCTTGGGAAAACCACTCTGGATAATGAGCCCTTAGGAATTCTTCCCACTCCCAAGTTGATTCTGATTCTGTGGGATGCTCCCACTGAACTTTGTAGAATTTTCTTACTTTACTGCGAGTGACCCTTTCCATCTAATCCAAAATTCTAAACTGTCTTTCTTCATAGGTCAAATCATTTGCCAATTCTACCTCACCCATAGCAGTCCTTTTCTCAGGCGGGGATATGGAACGTCTTAATTGTGAAACATGAAACACATTATGCACGTCTACCAATTCAGTGGGTAGTTCCAATTGATATGCAACAGTACCCACTCGGGACATAACCGGGAGTGGACCAATAAATCTAGGTGCCAACTTTCCACGAGTCTGAAATCTCTTGACTCCTTTCATAGGAGTGACTCGGAGGTATACATGTTCTCCGGGTTCAAAACTAATCTGTCGGTGCTTTGCATCATAATAACTCTTCTATCGAGATTTGGCCAACTTCAATCTGTCCCTGATTTCTTTAACTTGTTTCTCAGCTTCCATCATGAGATCTATTCCGAAGATACAGCTATCTCCAGTTTGAGACCAATTTAAAGGAGTCTGGCACTTACGGACATACAGAGCTTCATGTGGTGACATCTTTAGACTGGTCTGGAAGCTGTTGTTATAAGAAAACTCGGCATATGGCAAGCAGTCTTCCCATTTAGGTCCTTGGGCTAAAGTACAAGCTTGCAACATATCTTCGAGTATTTGATTTACCCACTCTGTCTGTCCATCCGTCTGAGGATGATAAGCAGTACTATATTTCAGCGCTGTCCCCAAGGCTTGATGGAGACGTGACCAAAAAGCGGAGGTAAACAGGGAACCTACGGTTGGAAGTGATAGTTCGGGGTACTCCATGCAGACTGACAATTCTGGATACATACAGCTGTGCAAGTTGATCTGCTCGATATCTGGTGCTGATTGAAATGAAGTGAGCAACCTTGGTTAAGGTGTCCACTATGACCCAGATTGCATCATTGCCTCGCTGAGTCTTAGGCAATCCCATAATGAAATACATACAAACGTCATCCCATTTCCATTGCGAAACCGGCAGCGGTTGGAGGAGTTCGGCTGGCTTCTGATGCTCTGCCTTCACCTTGTTACATACTCCCTCTGTTTCGTTATGTAAGGTGTATTATTTTTGGCATGGTGACCAAGGCATAAAATTATAGACATGTTAGGAATAAATTACCCTTGGCAAATTTGTGGATTAGTGGTAAGTCAATTAATTAATTTAGAAAAGTAAGAGATGCATGCAATCGACTGAGAGATACTTTTCTTCTTTTGCTAAAAGGAGAGATACAGACAATCAGGAGAGAGATACTTTCCATTTTTCTGAAGGGCTAACAAGGGAATTATGAGGAATTAGAATAAATGCACCTTACATTCTGGAATTTTATCAAAAAATAAATACACATTATATAAAGGAACGGAGGGAGTATCTCGTAACAGGCCACAAAATAGGCAATGTCTTTCTTCATTCTATCCCACCAGAATATTTTTATAAGGTCCTCATACATTTTCGTACCTCCCGGGTGAATGGAATATGAGGATTCGTGTGCTTCCGACAGGAATTTTTTCTTTAAGTCCGGCTGATTGGGTACACAAATCCGTCCATGGAATCAGAGGGTACTGAATTTGTCCTTGGAGAAATCTAGGGTCTTCTCTGCCATCGGGCTCTTGGCACGTTTTTGTAGCTTGATGTCAGCTAGCTGGGCCTTGCGGATTTCTTCCTCAAGTGTGGAGGTAACTTCCAAAATATTAGCGAGGCCAGCATCCACTATGACCAGGTTGAGCTGAGCGATCTCCTCTTGGAGTTCGGGAGGCAAGGATTTCAATATGACATTTAAGCTGACAAGCTTTCGACTGAGTGCATCGGCAACCACGTTGGCCTTACTCGGGTGGTAATTTATTCCAAGATCATAATCCTTGACCAACTCTAGCCATCTTCGTTGACGGAGATTTAAATCTCACTGAGTAAATATGTATTTAAGACTTTTCTGATTGGTAAAAATTTGGCACCTTTTTCCAATGAGGTAGTGTCTCCAATTTTTTAGCGCATGAACCACCGCAGCCAATTCCAAATCATGAGTAGGATAATTTCCCTCATGGGGTCGTAGCTGTCACGATGCATATGCTACTACCTTGCTGTCTTGCATAAGTACGCAACCAAGGCCTTGCCTGGAGGCGTCACAATACACATCAAAACTGCGATAAATGTCTGGAAGAATCAATACAGGTGCGGTTGTCAGCCGTATCTTTAGCTCATTGAAGCTTTTCTCACAGTCCTCCGTCCATTCAAACTTCTTATCCTTTTTTAGCAGCTCCGTCATGGGTTTAGCAATGTTGGAAAACCCTTCAATGAAACAACGGTAATATCCGGCTAATCCGAGAAAACTCCGGATCTGCGTCACGGTCGTGGGTGGCAACCAATCGAGCACATCCTTTACTTTGCTCGGGTCCACGGCTATACCTTCGGCGGATAGTACATGCCTGAGAAACCCAACTTGCTTGAGCCAAAATTTGCATTTACTGAATTTGGCGTATAGCTGATGGTGGCGGAGTCGTTGTAGCACTGCTCAAAGGTGATCCTTGTGCTCTTCTTCACCCTTGGAGTAAATGAGGATGTCATCGATGAAGACTACGACGAATTTGTCAAGGAAGTCCATGAATACTTTGTTCATCATATGCATGAAGAAAGCAGGTGCATTGGTGAGACCAAAGGACAACACTGTATATTCATAAAGACCGTACTGAGTAGTGAATGCGGTCTTAGGAATATCTTCCTTTTTAATCTTGAGCTGATGATATCCGGTTCGTAAATTGATCTTAGAGAATACTTTAGCCCCACTGAGTTGATCAAACAGATCATCAATCCTTGGCAGCGGATATTTATTTTTGATGGTGACCTCATTCAGCTGGCGGTAATCTACGCACATGCGAAGGCTGCCATCCTTTTTGTCCATGAAAATAGCAGGTGATCCCCATGGTGAAGAGCTGGGACAAATATATCCTTTCTGGAGCAGTTCATCAAGTTGTTTCTTTAGCTCCACTAATTCCGATGAGGGCATCCGGTAATATTCTTGTATAACGGTGCAGTTCCGGGCACAAGATCTATTGCAAATTCCAGCTCTCGATCTGGTGGCATGCCTGGCGGTTCTTCTGGAAATACATCATGGTACTCGCTGACCACATGAATTAATTCCAACTCAGCCACGGCGGTGAAAACCAATTCTTGCTTGGGTATACTCTTGCGAGCATAAAATTTGGTAGTCTGCCCATTCAGACTGGTCAAAGTGACTTCTCGTGTTGCGCAGTTTATGCAAACTTGATATTGGGTCAACCAATTCATACCCAATATAATATCCAACTTTTCAGACTCAATAATTATCAAAGAGCTTGGAAAGTAGACTCCGTTGATATTGATTTCCAGATCACGGCAGACCAGATTGCTCTTGATTAAAGATCCCGGGATTTGTACCAGCATATTTTTGCCCAAAAGCGTACAAGGAAATTTGTTTTGGGCAGCAAAACTCCGAGAAATAAAATAATGGGAAGCCCCAGAGTCAAATAAAATTACGGCGGGTATGTCATTAACAGAAAACATACCAATGACGAATTTGGGGTTCTCTTGGGCTTCATCGGCTGAGAGATGATGCACGTGCCCATCGGGTGAGAGATGATGCACGTGCCCAGTAAAGTTTTGCTGGGTCGGGCATGACTCTATAAAGTTGACTTGTGGTCTGAATGGGGTATTCGCCTTGTTGTTCTTGGGGCACTGTCGGGCATAATGTCTGTTCTGCCCACAACTGAAGCAAGAATTATTGCGTTGCTGCTCCTCGTGCACTGGGTTAGTCACGACATTCTTGACTTGAGTGGTGGTCTTGTTAACATTCTGTTGCCAATTGGTCTTGTATTCCACCTGAGTCTGCTGCCAGGTACGAGCCTTTTGCACTGGTTGCCCATCCTTCTTTGGCTCAAACTTACGCTTGTTGTTGTTTTTAACAGGCTTATCATCTGATATAAGCTTGTGCTCCCGTTCAGCAATGAAAGCCTTGTTCACCATAGTTTGGAAATCTGGGAAATCAAACATACTTAGAGTACACCGGAGTTGCGGATTTAAGCCTCCAAGAAATCTGCCAATCTTCCTTTCTTCGGTGGCCACGTCATAAAGGGAGTAATGGGCCAGATGATTGAATTTTTGCAAATATTCACCCACCGACTGACTTCCTTGGATGAGTGCAAGAAATTCATGCTGCTTAGTCTTCATAACTCCAATAGGGATATGATATTTCCAGAACTGATCCTTAAATTTTTCCCAGGTGGTTTCTTCATCAACAGGCCACATGGCTTTTGCATTTTCCCACCATATGGCAGCAGCGCCTTCAAGGTAATGAGTTGCAAATGGAACTTTATCATTTTCTTCAGTACGAGCAATCTCAAGCTTTTTCTCAATGGTACGCAACCAATCGTCTACATCCAATGGGTGAACAATCTGACTGAAACTGGGTGGCTTGGTCCTTTGAAAATCTGACAGCTTTGAGTAATGACCGTTTTGATTTCCATTCTGTCCAACCATAGCTTGCACACTTCTTAATATTTCAATCAGATCATTGTTCCTTCTTTCCTCAAACATACGCAGAATTTGCTCGGTGGATGCGGTGGCGGAACAGGAGAATGACCTGCCTGTCGTGCGGAATGACGAACAGGAGTTCCCTCACGAACGTTCCTACTGTTGCCTCCCCGCGTCATCCTATTGTGGATTTTTTCCAAGACAACGCAATCGAGATGAGAAACATCCAAGAATAAACTTGGGGAAAAGCCAGCAAAAAATCCCGGAAGAAAACAAAAGAGCGAAGAAAATACGGCGAATAAAGTCCCAACATAATTATACATAGACTCATACATGCAAGACAAACAACATGCCAGGTTCAACTACTCTCATACATGCAACGAAACATCATGACTCGTACGACTACATCCGTACATCATCCGGACAACTGCGAATACTCAGAGGTACTACTGCTCTGCTGGTGCTGCGGTGTCCTCCCCTGAAGCGGACTCGGATCCTGAATTGACGAGGTTAACGGAAACCTCCGGGTTAAAGGTAACACGACGATGCTGCCTTGAGGGCTCTCCCTCAGGGGCAGGGGTAGGGTGAATTATCCGAGCTACAGGAGTAGTGAGAAAGTGAAACCCACTCGGCAGGAGTACTTAGAGGATTCACGGCCGAGACGCCCGTGCTACTCGGAGGAGTAACCAGCGAAATAGGGGAACTAGAACTGGCTGGAATATAAGGAGTAAATCCCAGATAGGATGGAGTAGATCTAGTAGTGACTAAAGCAGCGGATAAAGTAGTACGGGCACGAGTCAGCTCTCGAGCCAGCTCATGGATCATAAGATAGCTAGCAGTGACATAACGAGCAAGCTGGCTAGCAACACTATCAGACTCCGGATCAATGATAGGGAGACGGACACGACCATTGTCGTGCAGAGAAGGGTAGTAATAGAAACCTGGGTGGTTCTGCATTCGGACCTCGTTGTAGCGAAGCTCGACAAGGACCTCCAATGCAGCAAACTGGACAGCCTGAGAAGCGGTAGAGGCGTAACCGCTCCGAGAAGTACGAGTGTAAGAGCTGGAATCGGAACTAGTGTGCAGAGTAACCACTGCGTGATACTCATACACTGAATCAGCTAGACACTCCCAATGCACACGGTAGACTGGATCGTCTTCGAGGGGGTACAGCCAACGCCACACGTTGCGAAGGAGGTGCGGTGACGTGTACGGCATCAGCTGCAACTGGCACGGATACGGCACCGGAGCCATCTACACTCACAACCATTAGCATGTTAGCATAAAAAATAAAGCAAGTGCATACAATGCAACAGCCAGCTACAAATGCTACCGGCGCTCAACTTAAACTCATATCTAATGTCCAGTTAACACGTCGTAGTCTAGCTGGCCTACAGTCAGCGCAGCTCTGATACCAAGCGTTGTGGCACCCCGGCTCAGAGCGACCGGTTTACCATGCATTGCCAGCCCAGAGACCATGTCTTCTGGCAACACACAACATCTTGGTACAGAAACCGCTTTATTGATGCTAACGGATCAGAGTTTATATTACAACAGGGGTCGAGGCCAAGCGGCACACACGGTGCGGCTAACAAGTGGCCAAAACGATCCCACTCGGGGACCCGGTACCATAATCTCAACAACGGGCACACAAGATTATGTCTGCTTACTGGACCAGGGTAAGCATGCCATAACCTTCCCTAGTTGGAGGCACCGACCAGAAGCATGTCAATGGACCGAATCAAGGCCTTCCCACAAAGGCAAATGTGGTTTCACTGGGAAAAACTAGATTCAGCGGCACCATGACCCAGTCAACAATATATTCAAGTTGAGTTATATTCAGGTTCAACTTAAAATGAAAATGACAGGTGTCATAGCATGCCATGAAATGCAATACTACACATGCATCACATATTAACGAAAATGACTGATGTCAACCAAATTCACACTAAGCATAAACATCAAAAACTTATATTACTTTCCTGGTCAGGGTAACTCTCACTTTAACAAGATATTTTGTAACAAGTTTTATTATTTTCTCATGCAAGAAAATAACTTTAATTAATGTCTCATATGCATAGCAAAATTTTACTATCATTGCCACAAGCAAATCCTAATTTCTTTACCAACCAAGTTAGGTTCAAACATTCTGTAAATCAAGTAAAATGGCTAAAGAAGCACCTAACAGAATATTTTCTAGCAAATTTTACTATTTTATTTGTGCAAGAAAATAACTTTAAGTAATTACCCATATGCATAACAAATCGTTTTATTATTACCAGAAGTAGATCTTAACTTTGCTTTACCAACTAAGCTAGTTTCAACATTCTGTAAATCAAGCAAAATAACTAACAAACACTTAACAGAATATAAATAACATAATAGTTATTTAAATGCATGGATTAATCATTTCATTCAAGTAAGAAAATCATAAATATTGAAATGACACCATGAAAATGTTGATGTGGCTTGCCTTAGTGTAGATGAAGTTCACAAGCCTTCCGGTGATCCTCAAGACAAGCCTCACCATCTGAAAATAAATTTAAGCACAATAAGAAAAATATCAAGAACAATTCTGAAAATCACCAGAAATTCTAGACAGCTCAGAAAAATCTCATTTTTGGTGAGCTGCTAGATTTATTTGCAAAGAACATAATGCAAAAAGAATCAATTCATTTGGACTTATGGTTGAAAAGTTATAGCTGTTTGAAGCTCTATGGAATTTGATTGAATATGAATTTAAATAAACAGACTAGGGGGTGATGTCGAAGGTGTAAAGCCTCAGGGCGCCACCACTCGTACCGCTTCGCGCGTGTACAGAGTTACTGACTAGCGGGGCCTGCTAGTCAGGTGAGGTGGAGGGGGAGAAGGAAACAGAGGGGGTCGCGGCTTCGCTGGAGCTCTGTCCGGCGACGAGGGCTCCTTGGCCAAAACGAGAGGGATGGATTGAGAGAGGGGACGGAGGCGCACCTGCCCATACCCATAGCATAGCTAGGGGTGATCGGACGGCGTCGAAATCGACCTCGCAAGCGGAGGGAGAGAGCGGTGGTCGCCGGAGATGAGGAAGACGGCAAGCAGAGGCAACTTCAGGGGCTCCAAGGGGACGGGATGGCTTAACCGGAGAGAGGCGGAGGCCCTGGAAGGGTCGCCTGGGACTGGGAGGGGCTGGAGCTACCGCGACGACCCGAGGGGATCGCCGGCGAGCTCGATCTTAGGGACGGCGGCCCGCGGCCTGCCTTGCCGGGCTACAGCTACCTACCCGTTTGTTTAGTGTGTGGGAGTGGAGGATGGTGCTCGAGGAGGATGGGGGTGGCTCCTTTTATAGGCGAGCGTCAGAGGTGGATTGGGGCTACGCTGGCGACACCTGGACGCTGCGCCCGGCGACGAGCGGCGTCAGAGAGAGGGGGAGAAGGCGACGCAGCTCACGCAAGGACTGTGGGCGAATGGGGACGAACACAGGATCAAGAGGAAGGTGACGAGCACAGTGCAGAGTGCACTGTGGCGTTGGCCGGACCGCGCCCACGCTCGCTGCGACGAGCTCCAGCATCGGCGAGCGCCAGGGGGGAGTTAATGGCGTTGAGATGAGGATGGTGGCGAAGTTTGGCACGCTCGGGAGACGGGGGAAGCGAGCACGCGCAAACAGAACGCTCGGCGGCACCCAGAGCGCGTCGACACGCATGCTGGCATCATGGACACACGTGGTCACCTCGTGAACTCTTCCCTCAGGCCGACCAATGTCCAAAAATCATGTCTTGCTTGTTGTTCGTGGTAGTTTTGAGGATTACCATGCTTTGGTTTGGCTCCACAAGTAGTAGAGAAGATTTTACAAGCCAGGTAATTTTCTGATCAGTAACTTTGAGAGGTTACTGAAGTCAAATGGCTGGGAGTTGGGGCATGTGCTTTGGAGGCTAGCCATCATCTACTATGGTGATGATGCACAAGAAAATTCATGCACAATGGAGCAAGTAAAATGGTAGTTGCTGTAGAAACCACCATTTTTGTCCAGAACAGAAAATATTTTCTATAGCAAAAATATTCCAAAAAGTGATGAAATATTTTTGCTCAGGAAGGTGCCCTAGGGTTCAAAGAATATTTGTGAATTTTCTCAGATTTTTGTGGGCAAGAAAAATTAGGGTTGCTTTGGAGCTCATTGGAGTAGCTAGGGTTTTAGGGAGGAAAATGAATATTTTTCATTTAAGAAAAATATTCCCAAGCTTATTTTGAGGTGGATAAGAAGGGGAATGATGATTAGAGAGTGGAATGATGCACTTGGGTGAAAGCCAAGGGTACCCAAGTGTTTAAGTCCATATGAAAAGATTCAAAAACTCCAAATTTCAAAATAAAGCCAAATGAAAATCAGGCAAATAAGAGAGGGCAAAAATCAGGCTGTCACAAAGTATGGACTTGACTCTGAGATAGTAGCCTTTTTTCGTGAATCATTTGCTACACAATTTGAACTCCCTAAAGAGAAGTGGTTTAAATATCACCCACCTATTAAAGAAGAAATTAAAGAACCTGTACTAGTTAAAGAAGAAAGCATACTTTGTAATGTTGATCCAGTTGTCCCTTCTGCTTATATAGAGAAACCACCTTTTCGTGCTAGGATAAAGGAACATGCTAAGGTTTCAACTGTGGTTAACAAAAGCTATATCAGAACACATAAACCTGATGAACAAATTAAAGTAGAACCTAGCATTGCTATGGTTAAAGATCTCTTGGAAGAAGATATGGATGGGCATGTTATTTACTTTTGTGATGAAGCTACTAGAATTGCAAAACCAGATAAAGAGGATAAACATAGACCGGTTGTTGGCATGCATGTTGTCTCAGTTAAAATAGGAGATCACTGTTATCATGGTTTATGTGACATAGGTGCTAGCGTGAGTGCTATTCCCTTTACCCTATATCAAGAAAGTATGAATGAAATAGCACCCGCTGAAATAGAAGAAATAGATGCCACTATTAAACTTTCTAATAGAGACACCATCACACCACTTGGGATTGTTAGAGATGTTGAAGTCTTGTGTGGGAAAGTAAAATATCCTACTGATTTTCTTGTTCTTGGTTCCCCACAAGATGACTTATGTCCCATTATTTTTGGTAGACCTTTCTTGAACACATTTAATGCTAATATAGATTGAAAGAAACAAACTGTCGGTGTTAGCTTTGGTGGTGAGTCTCATGAGTTTAATTTTTCCAAGTTTAGTAGAAATCTTCATGAAAAAAGAATTGCCTAGTAAGGATGAATTAATTGGTCTTGCTTCTATTGATGTGCCACCTACTGATCCTTTAGAACAATATTTGCTAGACCATGAAAATGATTTACATATACATGAAAGAAATGAAATAGATAAGATTTTCTTTGAACAACGTCCTCTACTTAAACACAACTTGCCTATTGAAACTCTAGGAGGTCCTCCTCCACCTAAAGGTGATCCTGTGTTTGAATTAAAACAATTGCCAGACACTTTGAATCATGCTTATCTTGATGAAAAGAAGATATATCCTGTTATTATTAGTGCTAACCTTTCAGAAGATGAAGAAGAAAGATTATTGAAAGTTCTAAGGAAGCACCGAGCTGCTATTGGATATATTCTTGATGATCTAAAGGGCATTAGTCCCACTCTAAGTCAGCACAAAATTAATATGGAACCTGATGCTAAACCAGTTGTTGACCACCAATGTCGGTTAAATCCAAAGATGAAAGAGGTGGTAAGAACGGAAATATTAAAACTTCTGGAAGCAGGTATAATCTATCCCATAGCTGATAGTAGATGGGTAACTCATGTTCATTGTGTCCCTAAGAAAGGAGGTACTACTGTTGTTCCTAATGATAAGAATGAGCTTATTCCACAAAGAATTGTTACAGGCTATAGAATGGTAATTGATTTTAGAAAATTAAATAAAGCAACTAGAATAGATCATTACCTTTTGCCTTTTATTGATCAAATTCTTGAAAGATTATCTAAGCACACACACTTTTGTTTCCTTGATGGATATTCTGGCTTTTCACAAATACCTATTTCTCAACCTGATCAAGAAAAGACCACTTTTACTTGTCCTTTTGGAACTTATGCTTATAGACGTATGCCTTTTGGTTTATGCAATGCACCTGCTACCTTTCAAAGATGTATGACTGCTATATTCTCTGACTTTTGTGAAAAGATTGTTTAGGTTTTCATGGATGACTTTTATATTTATGGGAAGTCTTTTGATGATTGTTTAAGCAATCTCGATCGAGTTTTGCAGAGATGTGAACAAACAAATCTTGTCTTGAATTGGGAGAAGTGCCACTTTATGGTTAATGAAGGCATTGTCTTGGGTCATAAACTTTCTGAAAGAGGTATTGAAGTGGATCAAGCTAAGGTTGATGCAATTGAGAAAATGCCATGTCCTAAGGACATCAAAGGTAATCGTAGTTTCCTTGGTCACGCTGGTTTCTATAGGAGATGTATCAAAGACTTATCTAAAATTTCCAGGCCTCTTACAAATCTTTTGCAAAAGGATATTCCTTTTGTTTTTTATGATGACTGTCTTGAAGCCTTAGAAACACTAAAGAAAGCCTTGATTTCTGCACCTATTGTTCAACCACCTGATTGGAACTTGCCTTTTGAAATTATGTTTGATGCTAGTGATTATGCTGTTGGTGTTGTTCTAGGACAAATTGATTCTGCCTCTGGGGCAGGGATTTTTTAGTTTGGGGTAGGCATAGTGGGGAACAACATTGAAATGGGCGAAGGCCATTCGTCCTAGGAGGGTGTGATAGCCAATGTGAAAAGGAACGATGTCGAAGATCACGTCTTCGCTTCGGAAGTTATCCAGAGAACCAAACACTACCTCCAAGTTGATGGTGCCCGAGCAACGGGCTTCAATGCCAGGGATTACCCCTTTAAAGGTGGTATTACTGTTGGGGAACGTAGTAATTTCAAAAAAAATCCTATGATCATGCAAGATCTATCTAGGAGAAGCATAGCAACGAGCGGGGTGAGTGTGTCCACGTACCCTTGTAGACCGAAAGCGGAAGCGTTTTCAATGCGGTTGATGTAGTCGTACATCTTCATGATCCGACCGATCCTAGCGCCGAACGTACAGCACCTCCGTGTCCAGCACATGTTCAGCTCAATGACGTCCCTCGTACTTTTGGTCCAGTTGAGGCCTAAGGAGAGTTTCGTCAGCATGACGGCGTGGCGACAGTGATGATGAGGTTACCGGCGTAGGGCTTTGCCTAAGCACTACGACGATATGATCGAGGTGTGTAACTGTGGAGGGGGGCACCGCACACGGCTAAGAAAAGTATTGGTGTGTCTTTGGGGTGCCCCCTTCCCCTGTATATAAAGGAGGGAGGAGGAGGAGGCCGGCCTAGGAGGGGCGCGCCTATAGTGGGAGTCCAACTAGGATTCCCAATCCTAGTTAGAGTCCCCTTCCTTTTCCAAGAGGTGAAGAGAGGGAAGGAGGAGGAGAGGGAGAAGGAAAGAGGGGGGCACCGCCCCCTCCTAGTATAATTTGGACCAGCCCATGGGGGGTGCGCTGCCTCCCCTTGTGGCCATTATCTCCTTTCCACTAAAGCCCAATAAGGCCCAATACTTCCCCCGGTGAACTCTCGTAACTCCCATGTACTCCGAAAAATACCCGAATCACTCGGAACCATTCTGATGTCTGCATATAGCATTCCAATATATGAATCTTTAGCTCTCAACCATTTCGAGACTCCTCGTCATGTCTGCGATCTCATCCGGGACTCTGAACAAACTTCGGTTCATCAAATCACATAACTCATAATACAAATCGTCATCGAACGTTAAGCGTGCGGACCCTACGGGTTCGAGAACTATGTAGACATGACCAAGACACATCTCTGGACAATAACAAATAGCAGAACCTGGATGGTCATATTGGCTCCTACATATTCTATGAAGATCTTTATCGATCAAACCGTATAACAACATACGTTGTTCCCTTTGTCATCGGTATGTTACTTGCCCAAGATTCGATCGTCGGTATCATCATACCTAGTTCAATCTCCTTACCGGCAAGTCTCTTTACTCGTTCCGTAATGCATCATCACGTAACTAACTCATTAGTCACATTGCTTGCAAGGCTTATAGTGATGGGCATTGCCGAGAGGGCCCAGAGATACCTCTCCGATCCACGGAGTGACAAATACTACTATTGATCTATGCCAACCCAACAAGCACCATCGGACACACCTGTAGAGCATCTTAATAATCACCCAGTTACGTTGTAACATTTGATAGCACACAAGGTGTTCCTCTGGTATTCGGGAGTTGCATAATCTCATAGTCATAGGAACATGTATAAGTCATGAAGAAAGCAATAGCAATAAAACTAAACGATCATTATGCTAAGCTAATGGATGGATCTTGTCCATCACATCATTCTCTAATGATGTAATACCATTCATCAAATGACAACACATGTCTATGGCTATGTCACGACCGGTTTTCCAATAAAAATATTTATTGAGAAACTGATCTTTTGAGTCCAGTATGAGGAGAAATCCTCCTTACTGGTAGACAAATCTCTTGATACAATAAGCCAGTAGCATAAAATATATTACAGGGTCGAGCCAAGCATGCTCAACAAATTATTACAAGCGCGCCAATAATTATACATAATGGCGGGTATGACACAGTGGGGTGGTGGTC
Source organism: Aegilops umbellulata (assembly GCA_032464435.1). Classification (NCBI taxonomy): domain Eukaryota; kingdom Viridiplantae; phylum Streptophyta; class Magnoliopsida; order Poales; family Poaceae; genus Aegilops; species Aegilops umbellulata. The sequence goes on from CP136054.1 coordinate 475,822,088, forward strand.
TACTACTGACTCGAGGATAAAGTGATGGTGGAATAACACTACGGGGAGTGGATGACACGACTCTACAACTAGCATCTCATCGAGCGTCGAGGTGAGGCTTGATGAATTTATTCGGGTAGCGGAAGCGGATATAATACAGTGACCAAATCCAGGGTCGCACGAGACTGACTGGGACTCCTCTAGGCGTCGGACTCGCAATCGAACTCTTCATCCATGAGATCGCCTTCGTCAGCATCTGGCCAAATCAACAAGCCAGATGAGTACTTTGAAAGTACTCGCAAGACAGTTCGAACGTAAGATATAACAAATGCATGCATGAATGCGTCATGATTAAATTTACCGATGCACATTCAATTTAGTAAACAAGGTAAATAAAAAGGGAAACGGCGGTAGTCCGCCTGAAGACCCAACAAGATAATAGGAAACCGATCGGGTGTCTGAAGCGATGCCTCAAAAGGTAAACAAATAAATAAAGATCATGCCACAGTCGGGCGTCTATGCGACACCACGTAAAGGGCTTAAACTGAAAATAAAAGGGTATGCGTGCCACAGTTGGAAGTCGGGGCGACATCACAGAAAGGGCTTTTAATGAAAGTAAATAATAGCAATGCCACAGTCGGACGTCTGAGCGACATCACAGAAAGGGCTTTTGACACAGTGGAGCATGAGGTAATCTTACAAATCCTTCATCATAAAGGTTTTGATAGTAAGTGGATTGCTTGGATTAGAGAGATATTGTCAACTGTGACATCTTCTATTATGCTTAATGGCATTCCAGGGAAGCAATTCAAATGTAAGTGTGGGGTCAGACAGGGTGATCCTTTGTCACCCCTTCTCTTTGTTATTGCTGCTGATCTGTTGCAATCGGTGGTCAACCAAATGAGGGCTCAAGGTACCCTGTCACTCCCAATCCCATCCCATGATCCTAACTACCCAATTATCCAGTATGCTGATGACACCATCATCATTCTGCCAGCTGTGGATGAGCAACTGCTGGCCCTTAAGAATATGTTGGCTGTTTTCGAACAGTCGACTGGTCTGAAGGTGAATTTTGCCAAGTCCTCTATGATACCTTTGAACATATCTAATGAGGAGGCTATCAGGTTGGCTACCCTCCTGGTTTGTAAGTTAGGTGAACTCCCCTTAACTTATCTTGGTCTACCTCTTGGCACCACCAGGCCCAGAATTGTGGATGTCCTCCCCCTTGTGGATAATATTGAAAGAAGGCTATCTGCTAGCTCTGCCATGCTTAATCAGGGTTCTAGGTTGCAGCTATTGACTTCAGTCTTAACTTCCATGCCAATCTATTTCCTCTGCACCTTACATATACCTCTTGGTATAATTAAACAGCTGGATAGGATCTTCAGGCAGTGTCTTTGGAGAGGAAATTCAGATACACCTAAACAATCCCTGGCAGCTTGGGATCTAGTTTGCAGGCCCAAAGAAAAGGGTGGTTTGGGTATTCTCAATCTCAATATTCAGAATCAGGGACTGCTTATGAAACATCTACATAAATTCTTCAATAAACATGATGTTCCTTGGGTCTCTATGGGACTCCTATTATGACAACATTGTCCCTCAGGCAACTGTTTTGACTGGTTCTTTCTGGTGGAGGGATGTATTCAAACTAAATGATTCTTACAGGGCCATTGCTTCGGTTCACATTAACATGGGAGACACTGCATTATTCTGGCATGATGCATGGCATGTCGCTGGTTCGTCCTTGCCCTTAGTAAGGAGATTACCTAGATTGTTCTCTTTTGTGATCGATGATAAGGTCTCAGTCAGGGATGTGCTTCAGACCCATGACCTCTTTTCCATGTTCTACCTGCCCATTTCACAAGAGGCTGCTGCTGAGCTAACAATTCTAGAAGGTTGGCTACTAAACTTACAAAGAGATCCGCTGCTTCCTGACCAGTGGGTCTGGCCTTCCAAAGCTGGGTCCTTTTCGGCCAAAGGGTTCTATACCATTATGCATTCCCATATGCCCACTATTATGCCATGCAAATGGTTATGGAAGAGCAGATGCACCATGAAGATTAAAGTCTTTGGTTGGTTATTGTTCTTTGATAGGCTCAACACCAAAGACATGCTGGTAAGAAGACATTGGAGGTCTCAAGCTAAGGATAATTTTTGTGTTATATGTAATGCTTATGTACATGAGGACAGAACCCATTTGTTCTTCCAGTGCAATTTCAGCTCAAGAGTGTGGAACTACCTTCAGATTGACTGGTCCCAGGGTGCTAATGTCCAGGAGTGTGTTGCCAGTGCCAGATCAAATTTTCGCCAACCCTTTTTTTTCGAGGTGATGCTGACTGCAGCATGGAATATTTGGATTCTCAGGAATGGGAGGATCTTCAGGGGAGAGCAGGCTCGTTTTGCTACCTGGCGATGCAATTTTGTACATGATATCCTACTCCTCTCCCACAGACTTAACAGTTCTCTTAGAGCACAACTGTTAGCCTGGGTTAATGCCCTTCTGTAAATCTTCTAGGATAGCTTCTTCTTAACTTATATCTTCTAACTCTAGGTAAGTTGTATATATGACTCATCTTTGCTTTCGCACTTTCCCAGTGCTTTGTAATTTGCTGGACTTTTTGTTTTTATAATAAAATGGGCTGTGGGGTCTTATCCCACAGTAAATAGTCAAAAAAAATAATAGCAATGCCACAGTCGGACGTCTGAGCGACATCGCAGAAAGGGCTTATATTGAAAGTAAATAATAGCAATGCCACAGTCGGACGTCTGAGCGACATCGCAGAAAGGGCTTATATTGAAAGTAAATAATAGCAATGCCACAGTTGGACGTCTAAGCGACATCGCAGAAAGGGCTTATATTGAAAGTAAATAACAATGCCACAGTCGGACGTCTGAGCGACATCCCAGAAAGGGCTTTTATCAAAAGTAAATAACAACAATGCCACAGTCGGATGTCAGGGCGACATCACAGAAAGGGCTTTCTTCACAAGGAAAATAATACTCATAATAAATAATCATCTCATGATAATAAACGGGTTAGTCCATCCACCGGAATAAACAGTTAACCGGACTTAGCACTCATGTGATTCACCGGAGTCTCTGTCATCAAAACTGACACTTGTCAGAATAAGATAGTACTGAACTTGGACATGGAATTGATGATTCAAGGAATATATGACTCTGTAGAGTTTGTACAAAAATTTCCCACAACCAAAGGATATCCGTAGTCACGAAGGACTAGTTCCGTTTACGGTATTTCGGAAGAAACACAGCTAACCGGTACACACCCATCCAACCTCTCGATGCCAGGAATCACCCTAGACATCGTCCAAGAAAAACTTTTGAGACGGGGAGATCACAATCTCGATTAGCATGGGATCAAATTTATATACACGCGCTCTAAGGGGTGCCCCCCTCTTGGTCCCAACCGGAAACACCCATGCCCCCTGACCGGATGACTGGCTTTAATCCAGGGCCATGGAACCATCATCATGGCCTCTCCTTTTGGTGTGTACCAGGAAAGCGGTTTGCAACTTACTAAGCCATATCCCTTGCGGAAAACATGTGGTAGTACAGGGAATAAAATGGGAGGAACTGGACCGATACGGTTTGACACTGAAGTCAAGTAGTCTAGCATAAGACTGGCATGCTACAACACTGCCATCTTACCCATTCTCATGCCAACACATGGCCATGTAAACTCACATCCATCCACTTACGGATTTTCGAAACTCACTTGCCTCAACGTTGCATGTAATAAGACATTTATCGGTATGCTCATAAACATGCCATGAAACTACTTAGTGCAAACATGCCAAACACTCATCATATCAAAAGTTCAAACATGCTTGCCTGGTTGAGAGTAGTCGGAGTCTAGCTCGGTGAAGTTCGCGGCTCCGTTACCTCCTTCGGTATCTATGGTATACACAAAACATACGCGCTAACGTAAATACCGAGAGTTGCACAAAAATTATTCCAAATATTTTTCAAATAAATCTAATAAAAAACTAGATAAAATTCTAAAGAGGACAGAAAATAAATAAATCAAAAATATATTTTTGTTTAAAAGTTATTAGTGTTTTTGTCCAGGGACCTTTCTGTAATGAAACAGAAACTTTCTAGGGTTTTCTTTATAAAAACAGAAAACGCTTCAGTCTCGAATACGTCAGTTCAGTGGGGAAGACGTATTTTGCCTGAAGGCGTTTCCAGAAAACGATTCAAAAAGAAGAAAAAGCTAACGGGGCGGGCCCACCCGTCGGGTTTGAAAACGAAAGCAGAGCTTGGCGCCAGAGGGCCGCGGCGATCGCCGGCGGCGATCCACGGCGAGGCAGGGGGATCGGAGGTTACCAACGTGTTCAGGGTGTCATTCCGCGGTTGGTTGGTGGTGGTGGTGGTCGCCGGCGAGCACCACGTCGACGGCGGCCCTTGCTCCGACGGACGGTGGTTCGGGCGTTGATGGATCTCGCCGAGGAGGACTGCAAGGATCGAATTGAGGTGGGGCTTAGAGCACTAGGTGTAAGAAAAGGCTACGGAGGAGGTTTGGGCACCAGAGATGGACTCACCGCAGTGAATCAAGCTGGAGGCCGAGGCGGATCGGGGCGGCCGGAGTCGAGGAAGAAGGGCCCCTCGGGGCTCTTCCAGTTGCTGGGCGGGGTCCAAAGAGGTGGTGGAGGTGTGCGGGGGCGAGAGTGAGCTCGGGGTCCCCTTTTATAGGCGGTCCGAGGCGGTGGTCGCGAACGGAGTTCTTCAGCGACATTTACGATGGCGCAGGGCATTGGTCGGGGTTGTTTTAGGGGTTGAGCGCCGTCGTGGGGGTTCACTGGGTCCGTTTAGGTGCTAAACGAGCCAGGATTGGGTGCTTTGGGTGTGCTCGACGGAACGGGGCGGCGCGGGCCCGTCGGCAGCAGGGAGTATGCTCTGTGCTTGCCGGCCACGGTGACGGTCCCACGGGCGTGCGCTGGCATGCCAGGGACACGCAGAGAGCCAGGGGGCGTTGGGCGGCGCCGGGTGGCGTGGCGAGCGGGCTCGGGCCCTCGCTGGCCGCCACGGGTGGCGCGGCCACCGCAGAAACTTCCAACGCCGGCGAGGCTCGTCGCCACCGACGCCAGGAATCGGCCAAGCATGCGTGCGGGGTGCTGGCCAAGGGGAAGAGGCCGTGTGCATCGTGCCAGGGCGCACTGTGGCCGCGTGACAATTCTCTGGCGAAGAACGACACTGAAGTTCTCTAAATTTTTTTGAATTTGCAAAGAAACAGTGCCTGCCAGGTGTTCGACAGAATGATTTTGGTATGAGGGAGGCTCTGTTTGAGCTGATTTTTGGTGGAGTGGCTTCTCAATGCAACAGGGGATTGCCTGAATTTTTGTGGAATTTTTGGTGAAGAGAAGATATGAATTTCACTAAATTTGACAAATCTGGTCCAAACTTGCAGAGACTGAAATTTGAAAATTTTGAAAAGAGGAAGAGTGGATCAAGATGGTTCTGGGTTGTGGGTACCAAGGACTATCCAGGGGAGTTGGTTTGAGGTCAAAACTCAAAAGCAATAGGGTACTTGCTTTGAAAATCACTCAGGCTCAAAATAATTGGCAGAGAAGATTTGAGAGATAAATAATTGAAATAAAATCCAAAAATGGTTTTGACTTGATGGGACAGAGAATTTAGATTGTTCCAAAGTGGAGGGAGGGGTCTTGAGAGGTTTTATCATATGAGGCAAGATCATAGACATGGGTGGTTTAAAATGAAAGAAGTCCCAAAAACTTTTAGGGTTTTCTTTTTAAATGAAAATAATAAAAATCAAAGATATATTTGAGAGGGAAGGAATGAGGAGAAAAGTTTTCCATCATTCAAATACCAAATTTGCCAGGGATGTAAACAAGAATCCTTGTCAAGGGTGAAAGTTTCTTTAGAGAGGGGTTTTCAAACAAAAAAATTAAATGGCCTATTTTTAAAACCAACAAAGTTTTTGCTGAAAACCACAAAAAAATTTTTGGAGTGTCACACGCTAGGAAACTTAACCATCTTTGATTAGCGAGCTAGTCAAGTAGAGGCATACTAGGGACACTCTGTTTGTCTATGTATTTACACATCTACTAAGTTTCCGTTTAATACAATTCTAGTGTGAATAATAAACATTTATCATGATATAAGGAAATAAAATAATATCTTTATTATTGCCTCTAGGGCATATTTCCTTCAATTACTGGGTTTGATCTTTGATGGATCAATGCCCATTTTCCTGACGGTATCTGCGTATATCAGATTGAGGATGCTGCCTCCATCCATGAGGACTCTGGTGAGGTGATACCTGTCATTGATGGGGTCTAGGTCCAAGGCCGTCAATCCTCCATGACGGATACTGGCAGGTGGTCCCTATGATCGAATGTGATCGGACATCCCGACTATGGATTAAATTTCGAGGCTACCGGCTCGACAGCGTAGACGTCCTGAAGTGCTCGTTTCCTCTCCTTCTTGGGCATGTGAGTTGCATAGATTATGTTCACCGTTTTGACCTCGGGAGGGAACTATTTTTTCCACCATTATTCGGCATGCGGGGCTCCTCGTCATCCTCGCTGCCAGGGCTTTTGTCGTGTCTTCGGCGATAAGCTTGCCGACCTGTTTAATGACCCAACAATTACGGTTGGTGTGGTTGGCAGGCTTGTCGGAGGTGCCATGTATCTGGCAGGGCCTATCCAGGATGACATCCAATTTCGTGGGTCCGTCCTAGTTTCGTTTAGAGGGCTTTTTCCGCGGCCCTGACTTGGAATTGAGGAATCCGGCATTTACTGTCGTGTCATCAGCTTCGGTGCCACTATGTCGACGCTTATTTTTGTTGTGTTGTGGCTTCCCATTGCCATCTCGGACCTCCGGAGTGCTGGGGTCCTCTGGGTTGGTGCTTCTACGAGCGAACCAGCTATCTTCGCCTATGCAGAAGCGAGTCATGAGGGAGGTGAGAGCCGCCATTGTTTTTGGCTTATCCTGGTTGAGCTGTCATGCAAGCCATTTGTCCCAGATACTTTGCCTGAAAGTGGCTATGGCTTCGGCATCTAGGCAGTCGACTATCTGGTTCTTTTTGGTAAAAAAACTGATTCCGAAGTTGCCGGTCTGACTCGTCGGGCTTTTGAACCACGTGGCTCAGGTCATCGGCATCCAGAGGCCGAACATAAGTGCCTTGAAACTTGGCTCGAAAGGCGTCCTCGAGCTCTTCCCAGCTCCCTATGGAGTCTTCGGGGAGGCTGTTTAACCAATGTCGGGCTGGTCCTTTGAGTTTGAACGGTAAATACTTGATGGCGTGGAGATCATTTCCACGTGCCATGTGAATGTGAAGGAGGAAATCTTCAATCCACACGGCTGGGTCTGTAGTTCCATCGTATGGTTCGATGTTCACGGGTGTAAACCCTTCTGGGAATTGGTGCTACATCACCTCGTCGATGAAGCACATTGGGTGAGCGGTGCCCCTTATTCGGGCCACATCGCGTTGAACCTCGGATTCAATCCTGGCCCGGTGTTGATCCTGAACTCTATCATTTCGGTCGAGCCATGATTGGTATCCATCTCTTCTATCGGGAGGGTAGCCCTTGATCCGTAGATAGACCTTGACTGACCCAAACTAGCGTCTAGGTCATGTCGCAGGTCGTATTGTTATTCTGGTTGTGCTACCTCCTTGCCTTTTCGGCAAGGTGGTAGTTTGGCCTCTCCAGCAGCGTCCTCGAGGGGGGCGGTCTGGCTGGTTGCCTTGGGCCCGTCTTGGCGGTGCAGGCTCGATGGCCGCTTCATCGAACTATGGCAGTAGCTTCCTCTTGGGGTAAATTTTGTTTTGTTTCTCGTAGCCATACCCCTCTTCGGCTGCCAGGACATTTGTCCATCTGTCATTGAGGGTGTCCTGTTCGGCTTTGAGCTTCTGTTGCTTCCTCTTGAGACTGTAGGTGATGGCTATAAGTTGCCGCTTGAACCGCTCCTAATCGAGCGAGTCTTTTGGGACCATGAAGTCTTCGGCTCCAAGGCTAACCTCCTCCTCGGGAAGAGGGAGGTAATTATTGTCCTTAGAGTCATTGAGGTCATCGGGATCAACTTCATCCTCATGCTCCTCCAAGCCATCGGGCTTCTGATCGAGGGCGGGGTCGCCGAGGTCTTCGATGTTGTCCGGGGTGTGCTCCTCCCCGGTGTCCGTATTGGTTTCCCTGCTTCCTCGTCCCTTGGACTGGCGGCGTTGTTGTCGGCGTTTAGGCGGCTCCTCGCCTGGCTTGTTATTGTTTCTGGGGGAGCTATCGCCATCGTTGGCACCATCGTCGATGTCCTTGGGGGTGTCCACCATGTACACATCGTAAGTCGAGGTGGCCGTCCATCGGCCGGTGAAAGGGATGTCATCGTCCATATCCTCGGCCTCCTCGGAGGTGTAGTCTAGCATATCGGTTAAGTCTTCTATAGTGTCTACTAAGTGAGTGGCGGGTGGGACGCAAAATTCCCTGTGATCTATCTCGTGAACCGAAGATAGGTCGTCTGAGATGCTCATCTCTTGGATCTGGTCTAACACCTCATTTTTCAGGGCGAGGCTGGTCGGATCGACGTGTGGGATTCTTTCGGAGTTGACCTACGAAGTGCTAGTAGGTGGAGGGGTGCATCCAGCAACGATGAACTCTTGCTCTTCGGATGTCGAACAGATGTTTGGGCTCGAGGCCAGACCAGTGGCAAGGGGGAGAGTCCGGCAGGGACCGTCCCATAATTTATGCATGCTAGGACGGCATTAAGGCTCGCAGCCTGACCCGAGGTGGGGGAAGTGCATCCAGCTAGAGCTAAATCTGGGTCTCCAAAGGTAGCCGCGTCCGGGTTCAAATCCCGGTGCACGTTGATTCGGAAGTCGAAGCTTCCGGATAGTCCGGCATCCTAGGCAAAACCGAGAAACCCGTGAAGATCAGATCGCCTCGAGCGTCGGTGATGTACTCCAAGTTACCGAATCTGATGTGATGCTCGGGGGCAAAGTTGTCAAGCCGGTCGAGATGACCGGTCGAGTTGGCATGTAGAACCACGCTGCCAAACGCGAACAATTGGCCGGAGATGAAGAGGTCTCCGATGCCGACGCCGTCTCTGATGATTAGGCGAGCCATCGATCCTTCGGTGATCCGACAATGAAACTCTCAATGAAAGCACCAATGTTGTTGTCAAAACCGGCGGATCTCAGGTAGGGGGTCCCGAACTATGGATCTTGGATCAATGGGGAACAAGGGACGTGGGACACGATTTTACCCAGGTTCAGGACCTCTCTAAGAGGTAAAACCCTACGTCTTGCTTGCTTATAGTGCTTGTGTATATGGAGATTATAGAGTTGATCTACGACGAGATCCGATGAACTAAACCCTAAACTAGTAGGATGGTAATTGTTCTCTGATGTCTACTATGCAACTTTATTCTTGTAGACTCGTGTTGGGCCTCCAAGCGCACAGTTTTGTAGGACAGTAGCAATTTTCCCTCAGGTGGATGACCTAAGGTTTTTAATCCGTGGGAGGTGTAGGATGAAGATGGTCTCTCTCAAACAACCCTACAACTGAATACAAGAAATCTCTTGTGTCCCCAACACACGCAATACAATGGCAAATTGTAAAGGTGCACTAGTTTGGCGAAGAGATGGTAATAAAAGTGTAGCAATGATAGTAGATATGAGTTTTTGTAGTGCGAACAATAAAAAACAGCAAGGTAGCAAGTAACAAAAGTGAGCACAAACGATATTGTAATGCTTGAAAACAAGGCCTAGGGTCCGTACTTTCGCTACTACAATCTCTCAATGATGCTAACATAGTTGGATCATATGATTATCCCTCAAAGTGCAATAAAGAATCACTCCCGAGTTCCTATTAGCGGAGAACAAAAGATAGAAATTGTTTGTAGGGTACGAAACCACCTCAAAGCTATTCTTTCCGATCAATCTAATCAAGAGTTCGTACTAAAATACACCATATGACACACATCAACCAACTCTAATGTCACCACGAGTATCCGTGAGTTAATTCTACTATATGCATCAAACAACTTCGTGATCATAATATTCAATCCACTCAAAGAACTATAAGGAGACCCCAAAGTTTCTATCGGAGAAAAGATAATAAAAACGTGCATCAACCCCTATGCATAGATTGCCCCAATGTCACCTTGGAAATCCGCAAGTTGAGTGCCATAACATACATCAAGTGAATCAATATGATACCCCATTGTCACCTCAAGTATTCATACTGCAAGACATACATCATGTTTTCTCAAATCTGAACTTTCAATCCGACAAGACAAAACTTCAAAGGGTAAAGATTCAATTCATCGCAACAAGAGTAGAGAGGGGAGAAACATCATATGATCCATCTATGTTAACAAAGCCCATGATATATCAAGATCGTGACATCTCACGATCACGAGAGAGAGAGAGAGAGATAGAGAGATAGAGAGAGAGAGAGAGAGATTAAACACATAGCTACTGGTACAAACCCTCAGCCCTGAGGGTCGACTACTCCCTCCTGATCATGGTGGCCGCCGGGATGATGAAGATGGCCACCGGAGATGATTCTCCCCTCCGACAAGGTGCCAGAACAGGGTCTAGATTGGTTTTCGGTGGCTATAGAGCCTTGCGGCGGTGGAACTTCTGATCTAGGTTAACCCCGAGGGTTTTTGGAATATTTGGGAATTTATAGGGCGAAGAAGGGGTGCAGGAGGCCACCGAGGTGGGCACAACCCACCTCGGCGCGCCTGGGCCCCAAGGCGCACCCTAGTGGGTTGTGCCCCCCCCCCTCGGGGCACTCCCTAGGTGCTGTTCTGGCCCTTTGGATGTCTTCTGGTCCATAAAAAATCCACAAAAAGTCTTGTGGTGTTTGGACTCCGTTTGATATTGATTTCCTGCGATGTAAAAACAAGAAAAAACAGCAACTGGCACTTGGCACCGGGTCAATAGGTTAGTCCCAAAAAATGATATAAAGTTGCTATAAAATGATTGTAAAACATCAAAAAATGATAATATATTGGCATGAATACTTCATAAATTATAGATACGTTGGAGACGTAAGCATCCCCAAGCTTAATTCCTACTCGTCCTCGAGTAGGTAAATGATAAAAGAAATAATTTATGAAGTGTGAATGCTAGCAAAGTGCACAAGTTTGATCAATGACAATTTCAATCACTTTTCCTAGCATCATAACAGCAATTCTTTCTCATAAAAGTTTTCAAGTTAAAGTAGCAACCAATTCACATGTTAAGGTTCAAACAATGAATTCTCTTGAAACTCAACAACCTATGTTCTCAGTCACCAAGCAATGGTAGTTCAACTTATTCAACAGAGTTTAAGTAAGAGCTCCACATACTCAACCATCATATAGTATTCTATGATTGCTAACACTCACCGCATACACATGAGCAAAACGTTTCAACCAGACACATAGAAAGACATGGCTTACAGTTTCACCTCCCAACGTATTCACCTCAAGGGTGATGTCAACAATAATAACTCATGCTACCCATATTCAACTGGACATATGTGCCTAGATCTTTCCTCACCACATGATGCTTGCCAAAGGAGAAAAATAAAAAGGAATAGGGAGAAAAACTTTGACCCTTGCATAAAAGTAAATACATAAAAGTAAAAGATAGGCCCTTCGCAGAGGGAAGCACAGGTTGCCATGTGCTTATTTGTTTGTACGCTCAACCCCTTAGTGCAAAAGAACGTCACGTTGTATTGCCCCTTGTGATGGCAACCTTTATTATGCAGTCTGTCGCTTTTATTCTTCACCATCACAAGTTCGTACAACGCTCAATTTTCACTTACACTAAATGATCTCACACTTTTAGAAGCAATTTTTATTGCCTTATTGCACCGATGACAACTTACTTGACGGATCTGACTCAATCCTTAGGTAGGTATGGTGGACACTTGAAAATAATATTTGGGTTTAAGGGTTTTTGGATGCACAAGTAGTATCTCTACTTGGTGCGGAATTTTTGGCTAGCAAAGATGGGGGGCAAGCACCACATGTTGAAGGATCTATGACAATATAACTTCTATGTGAATATGAACAAACATAAATCATTACGTTGTCTTCCTTGTCCAACGTCAACAATTTTGGCATATAATATTTTGATGGGGGCTCACAATCACAAAAGATTTCCAAGATAGTGTATTTGCATGTGAATGTTCTCTTCCTTATACTAATCATTCATGAATTGCTTGTACAACCAATATTGTGATTGTCAAGCCTCAAAAGATTTCACTTTCTAAACCCATTGTGAAGCTACCACTAGGCATGATATGAACTTATAATTTCAACTTCATTACATTCAATTTATTCAACAATTTACTCATAGGATATAAGTGAAGCACAAGAGTAAATGACAAACTACTCCAAAAAGATATAAGTGAAGATCATGCGAGTAGTTAAGTAAATAGATAGCTATGTGAGGACTCTCTCTTATTTAAAAGTTTCAGATCTAAGTATTTTATTAAAATAGCAAGCAAAAACAAAATAAAATGACGTTCCAAGAATAGCACACATCATGTGAAGAAGCAAAAACTTAGGTTCAACCAATACTAACCAATAATTTTTGAAGAAGAAAGGTGGGATGCCTACCGGGGCATCCCAAAGCTTAGATGCTTGAGATTTCTTGAAATATTATCCTGGGATGCCTTGGGCATCCCCAAGCTTGAGCTTTTGTGTCTCCTTAATTCCTCTCATATCACGGTTTTCCTAAATCTCAAAAGCTTCATCCACACAAAACTCAACAAGAACTCGTGAGATAAGTTAGTATAAACCAATGAAAAAACCTTACCATTCTCTACTGTAGTGCTACCTCTTGAGCACTACGTTGGTTTTCCCTTGAAGAAGAAAGGGTGATGCAGTAGAGCAGCGTAAGTATTTCCCTCAGTTTTCGAGAACCAAGGTATCAATCCAGTAGGAGGCCACGCTCAAGTCCCTCGCACCTACACAAACAAATAAAAACCTCGCAACCAATGCAATAAAGGGGTTGTCAATCCTTTCACGGTCACTTACGAAAGTGAGATCTGATAGATATGATAAGATAATTTTTTTGGTATTTTTATAATAAAGATGCAAAGTATAATAAAAGGCAACAGAAATAACTAAGTGTTGGAAGATTAATATGATGGAAAATAGACCCGGGGGCCATAGGTTTCACTAGTGGCTTCTCTCGAGAGCATAAGTATTACGGTGGGTGAACAAATTACTGTTGAGCAATTGACATAATTGAGCATAGTTATGAGAATATCTAGGTATGATCATGTATATAGGCATCACGTACGTGTTAAGTAGACCGACTCCTGCCAGCATCTACTACTATTACTCCACACATCGACTGCTATCCAGCATGCATCTAGAGTATTAAGTTCATAAGAACAGAGTAATGCTTTAAGTAAGATGCCATGATGTAGATGGATAAACTCATGCAATATGATATAAACCCCATCTTGTTATCCTCGATGGCAACAATACAATACGTGCCTTGCTGCCCCTATTGTCACTGGGAAAGGACACTGCAAGATTGAACCCAAAGCTAAGCACTTCTCCCATTGCAAGCAAGACCAACCTAGTAGTCCAAACCAAACTGATAATTCGAAGAGACTTGCAAAGATAACCAATCATACATAAAGAATTCAGAGGAGATTCAAATATTGTTCATATATAAACTTGATCATAAACCCACAATTCATCGGTCTCAACAAACAGACCGCAAAAGAAGATTGCATCGAATAGATCTCCATGAGAATCAAGGAGAACATGGTATTCAGATCCAAAAAGAGAGAAGAAGCCATCTAGCTAATAACTATGGACCCGAAGGTCTGAGGTAAACTACTCACACATCATCGAAGAGGCTATGGTGTTGATTAGAAGCCCTCCGTGATCAATGCCACCTCCGGTAGGACGCTGGAAAAGGCCCCAAGATGGGATCTCACGGGTACAGAATGTTGCGGCGGTGGAATTAGGTTTTCATGGATGCTTCTGTTGGTTTGGGGTACGTAGGTATATATAGGAGGAAGAAGTACGTCGGTGGAGCAACGTGGGCCCCATGAGGGTGGAGGACGTGACCAGGGGGTAGGCACGCCCCCCTGCCTCGTTCCCTCCTAGTTGCTTTCTTGACGTTGGGTCCAAGTCCTCTGGATCACGTTCGTTCCGAAAATCACGTTCCCGAAGGTTTCATTCCGTTTGGACTCTGTTTGATATTCTTTTTCTGCGAAACTCTGAAATAGGCAAAAAAACAGCAATTTGGGCTGGGCCTCCGGTTAATAGGTTAGTCCCAAAAATAATATAAAAGTGTATAACAAAGCCCATTAATCATCCAAAACAGAATATAATATAGCATGAAGCAATCAAAAATTATAGATACGTTGGAGACGTATCATGTAGCAAATCACTAAAGTTATTATTCAACTTTGCATACTAAATGCCTCTCCATATTTAATTCTCCTATCTTCAAATAGAATCATTAAACAAGCAAACATATGCAAACATAACAGCAATCTGCCAAAACAGTACAGTCTGTAAAGAATGCAAGAGTATCAATACTTCCCTAACTCCAAAAATTATGAAATTTTACCACACTATAGAAAATTCATCAGAGCTTACTATGCAAAAAGTTTCAACATTTTATCATATTCTGCATTTTCTAGGGAATTTTTGCAACGGAGATAAACTTTCTGTTTTGAAACAGCAACATGTACACTTGCAAAATAAGCATGGTAAAGGCTATCCTTGACATTTTTATTGAAAATAAAGATGCAAAACATTATTCTAAATAACATAAAGCAAATCCTAACAAAATAAAATGATGCTCCAAGTAAAACACATATCATGTGACGAATGAAAATGTAGCTCCAAGTGAGGTTACCGATAATGTTGGAGACGAAAGAGGGGATGCCTTCCGGGGCATCCCCAAGCTTAGTTTCTCGAATCTTCCTTGAATATTACCTTGGGGTGCCTTGGGCATCCCCAAGATTAGGGTCTTTTCACTCCTTATTCTCGTCATATCGACATCTCATCCAAAACTTGAAAACTTCAATCACACAAAACTTAACGGAACTTCGTGAGATAGGTTAGTATGATAAATACCAAACCATTTCACTTTGGTACTGTCAAAGAGAAGATTCATAATTTTTTCCACACAATTCCTACTGTAGCATATCATTTCCACAATTTATATTAAGCAATATAACCAATAGAAACTAGAAAACAAGCAAACTATGCATTGAAAACAAAATCTGTCAAAAACATAACAGCCTATAGTAATCTGTACTCCAACCATACTTCTGCTACTCCAAAAGTTCTGAACAATTAGGAAAACATAGAAAATTTGTATATCTATCACCTGTAAAAAATTCAGATCAAAAGCACGTTCCAGTGAATTCTCAAATTTCCTGGACTGAGCGCAAAAGTTTTTGTTTTTGCACAGATTCAAGTCAACTATCATCCACACTATCCCAAAGGCTTTACTTGGCACTTTATTGAAAAAAAGCAACAGAACATGGTTACTACAGTAGCATAATCATGTGAACACACAAAAACAGTAGGTAAAAGTGTTGGGTTGTCTCCAAACAAGCGCTTTTCTTTAATGCCTTTTAGCTAGGCATGATGATTTCAATGATGCTCGCATAAAACATAAGAATTGAAACATGAAGAGAGCATCATGAAACACATGTCAAGCACATTTAAGTTTAACCCACTTCTTATGCATAGGGATTTCGTGAGCAAGCAACCCATGAAAACAAGAACCAACAAGCATAGGAAGGCAAAACAAGTACAACTTCACAACAATCAACACATAGAGAAAAAACTTGATATTATTGAGATATGTAAGAGCAAAGTTCCTCTCTCATAATAATTTTCAGAGGCATCATGAATGGATTCAACAATATAACTATCGCATACATAGAAAATTTATTAATCTTTATGGCATACATGTCATCATAATAATCATCATAGATAGCAACTTTATTGTTATTGTCAATTGAAACCTCTTCCAAAATAGTGGATGTATCACTAAATAAAGTCATGACCTCTCCAAATCCACTTTCATCAATATTGTAATAAGATTCAACACCCTCCAAAATAGTGGGGTCACTACTACCTAGAGTTGACACTCTTCCAAACCCACTTTCATCAATGTAATCATCATAAATAGAAGGCATGCTATCATCATAATAAATTTTCTTATCAAAAGTAGAAGGAATCAAAGGATCATATTCATTAAGCAAAGAATCCCCAAGCTTAGGACAAGCATTATTTCCAGCAAATAAATCTTCAAACATTTCATACTCATTAAGCAAAGCATCCCCAAGCTTGTGGTTTTGCATATCATCACAATCATTCTTATCAATAGCATGAATGGCACCAATAGTATAACAACCATTATTATCATATTCTTCCAAGCAAGTCCTAAAAAATTTTCAAGATCATAAGGGACATCATTGTCTTCCCAACATAATCATCACAACAAGCAATAGGCATAACAAAATCATCATCAATAGTGCTCTTGGACATTGTGCCATAAGACATAGAAGCAATATCATCATCAAGTTCATCATCTTCCACAATAATTTTTGATTCATTTTCATTGGGCACAACAATAATAGGAGCAACATCATTTGGGAGAGATACCTTTTTACCTCTATTCTTTCTTCTTTTCTTCTTCTTCACCACATCATGTGTGGGTTCAACTATTTTTTTCGAGCTCCTTGTTGAAGAGATTGATTGGATAGGAATCTCCTCCTCGTTACCTGATTCATCATAATAAACACTAGGAGGGTATTGGGAAATATTGTTCCTTTCATTAGTACTCTCTTCATATTCTATTTGTTTTCTTGTCTTTAGATAGTTGGCAATATAAGGATTCTCAATGCAATTTACCACACAAAACATATACATTTCTTCTAGATCAAAATCAAGGAACCTCTCGGGATTTGGAAAACTCTTAGTTATATGTTTCATTTCCTCGTACCCCAAAAGAAGACTAAGCTCTTTATGATGCTCAAGGGTAATCAAGTTATCACAATTTTTTGACACGAGTTGATCATGAAATAATTTGCATTGGAGATTTAATAACCACGTTCATTGCAAAGTTCACAAGGATGGAGAAAAAAATTACATCTTTCAGCACAATCATCTAGCCTCTCTTGCAACTTTCTTGTTTCTAAATATGTATGCTTCTTACAAAATCTATCTTCCCTTTTTGGTGCGCAGAGGCACTCCCAATTCACTCCACAAAAAGTGACATGCTTATAAGAAACATTTTTTATCATGACTTGTGCAATCATCGTTTGCATTTTGGATATTCAAACAATTCATACTAACAACATTGCAATCATGCTCATCATTCAAATATTTTGTACCAAGCATTTCGTTGACTTCTTCTTCTAACAATTGAGCACAACTTTCCGATCCATCATTTTCAAGAAAGATATTATAAAGATGATCAATAATATGATGCAACCTCAATTCCATTTTTTAGTTTTCTTTTATAAACCAAACTACTAATAAAACAAGAAACTAAAGGATTTAATTGCAAGATCTAAAGATATACCTTCAAGCACTCACCTCCCCGGCAATGGCGCCAGAAAAGAGCTTGATGTCTACTACGCAACTTTATTCTTGTAGACTCGTGTTGGGCCTCCAAGCGTAGAGTTTTGTAGGATTGTAGCAATTTTCCCACAAGTGGATGACCTAAGGTTTATCAATCCGTGGGAGGTGTAGGATGAAGATGGTCTCTCTCGAACAACCCTGCAACCAAATACAAGAAATCTCTTGTGTCCCCAACACACCCAATACAATGGCAAATTGTATAGGTGCACTAGTTCGGCGAAGAGATGGTAATAAAAGTGTGGTAATGATAGTAGATATGAGTTTTTGTAGTGCGAACAATAAAAAACAGCAAGGTAGCAAGTAACAAAAGTGAGCACAAACGGTATTGCAATGCTTGAAAACAAGGCCTAGGGTCCGTACTTTCGCTAGTGCAATCTCTCAACAATGCTAACATAGTTGGATCATAAGATTATCCCTCAAACTGCAATAAAGAATCACTCCCGAGTTCCTATTAGCGGAAAACAAAAGATAGAAATTGTTTGTAGGGTACGAAACAACCTCAAAGCTATTCTTTCCAATCAATCTATCCTAGAGTTCGTACTAAAATAACGCAAGCTATTCTTTCCGATCGATCTAATCAAGAGTTCGTACTAAAATAACACCATATGACACATGTCAACCAACTCTAATGTCACCTAGATACTCCAATGTCACCACGAGTATCCGTGAGTTAATTCTACGATATGCATCAAACAACTTCGTGATCATAATATCAATCCACTCAAAGAACTACAAGGAGACCCTAAAGTTTCTATCGGAGAAAAGATAATAAAAACGTGCATCAACCCCTATGCATAGATTACCCCAATGTCACCTCGGAAATCCAATCCACAAGTTGAGTGCCATAACATACATCAAGTGAATCAATATGATACCCCATTATCACCTCAAGTATTCATACTACAAGCATACATCATGTGTTCTCAAATCTGAACATTCAATCCGACAAGACAAAACTTCAAAGGGTAAAGATTCAATTCATCACAACAAGAGTAGAGAGGGGAGAAACATAATATGATCCATCTATGTTAACAAAGCCCATGATATATCAAGATCATGACATCTCAAGATCACGAGGGGGAGAGAGATTAAACACATAGCTACTGGTAAAAACCCTCAGCCCCGAGGGTGGACTACTCCCTCCTCATCATGGTGGCCGCCGGGATGATGAAGATAGCCATCGGAGATGATTCCCGCCTCCGGCAGGGTGCCAGAACAGGGTCTAGATTGGTTATCGGTGGCTACAGAGCCTTGCGGCGGCGGAACTTCTGATCTAGGTTAACCCCGAGGGTTTTTGGAATATTTGGGAATTTATATGGCGAAGAAGGGGTGCAGGAGGCCACCGAGGTGGGCAGAACCCACCTAGGCGCGCCTGGGGCCCCAGGCATGCTCTGGTGGGTTGTGCCCCCTCAGGGCACCCCCACGGTGTTGCTCTGGCCCTTTGGATGTCTTCTGGTCCATAAAAGATCCACAGAATTTTTGCGGTGTTTGGACCTCGTTTGATATTGATTTCCTGCGATGTAAAAAACTGCAACTGGCACTGGGCACTGGGTCAATAGGTTAGTCCCAAAAATGATATAAAGTTGCTATAAAATGATTGTAAAACATCCAAAAATGGTAATATATTAGCTTGAATACTTCATAAATTATAGATACGTTGGAGAGGTATCATTCTCTTAGCCTCTACAGACTAGACCCTCTGGTTTATATA
Source organism: Aegilops umbellulata (assembly GCA_032464435.1). Taxonomy (NCBI): domain Eukaryota; kingdom Viridiplantae; phylum Streptophyta; class Magnoliopsida; order Poales; family Poaceae; genus Aegilops; species Aegilops umbellulata. The sequence goes on from CP136054.1 coordinate 475,841,388, forward strand.
GACACCAGGGGTACTAGGGTTTACATATAGTTGGTTACATCAAGGGAACGCCGATTCTTCCATCTGACTTGAAGTACACACCAAGGCACAAAAGGTCTTCGGTCCAGATACAACGCGGCCCAACTGTCCGGCCCACAAGAGATAGGCCAGCCAGCCGAGGACCCTGTAGTCCATGACTCCCTCACCGGGGACAATTCCGTGAAAAACAGTCGAGGGAGGTGAGAGTTGCTTTTCTGACAAGTTCATCCTCCTAAAGGTATCGTAGTATACGATGTTGATGCTGCTTCCTCCATCCATCAGTACCTTTGTGAGTTTATATCTGCCAACTTGAGGCGCCACCACTAGGGCTAGGACACCGGGGTTATCAACCCACGGCGGGTGATCAGCCCTGCTCCAGGTGACTGGTTGCTCTGACCAATTCAAGTACTAGGGAACTGCCGTCTTGACCGTGTTAACATCACGTTTCTGAACCTTCCTGTCTCGTTTGCAGGTACTAGTAGTAAAGACGTGATACTGCCCACTGTTCAACTGTTTAGGATTGCTCTGAAATCCTGTCTGATTATTCTGATGTTGATTGCCACCTTGGCCAGAATGTTGATTGCCACCATGATTGCCACACCCCTGATATCCAGATCCTGAGTTGCTCGAGATTGATAACCCGGTTTGTGGTAATTCCCTGATGAGCCGCCACCTGGGAAGTTTGATCCGCCAACTCTGATTGTCCAGGATTGCCACCACCACCACCCTCATGGTTCTGGTGGACTTGATTGCGATAAGCCTGCATGATGTGGCAGTTTCCCCAATAGTGGCTTGCCGGTCTATCGGGGGTACTGTGCTTGGGACACGGACCTTTGAGGGCTTCCACAAAGTTGCGAGTTTTATTTGCATTGAACAGCCTCCCGGAATTAATCCGCATCTGGCCCTTATAACCAATGTTGGTATTAGCAACAAGGTCCGAGCCTCCCTCCGGGTGTTTGTGCTTTCCACCATTGTTCTGACCACCATGGTTGCCGTTGTGCCCCGGGTTAACCTGCTGCTGACCCTTGCCGCCACCATTATTTTTTCCTTTGTTGGTCTGATCATCATCCGGGTTAGGATCTTTGGTGGTGTCTGACTCTGCATACAGGGTCAAGACATCCATGAGTTCGCCCATATCCGTCACTGTCGGCTTGAGTCGACCGAGCTTCTGAACAAGAGGGTCAAAGTGGCAGTTTTTCTCTAAGATCAAAACAGCTTGAGCTGCCAATATGCCATCTAAGGAGTGGATGATGTCCGCTACCCAGCGAGACCAATGATGAGTGACTCGCCTTCGCGTTGAACACAGAGCTGCAAATCAACAATGGTCATAGGACGCTTGCAGGTTTCCCAGAAGTGCTTGATGAAGCATGTCTTTAACTTCACCCAAGAGTTGATGGAGTTAGGGGGCAAGTTTTTCAACCAGGTGTGAGTCGGCCCTTCCAGCATCATCATCAAGTACTTGGAGCAGACCTCATCGCTAACATCCAGCATATCCATGGCAATCTAACAACTCCCGATCCAGGCTGTCGGCTCAAGGTCAGCCGTGTAAGTGGTAACCTTCCGAGCCCCTTGAAATCCTAAGGCATACGCTCGTTGCGTGGAGCCAGAACTAGGCACGGAATCCCGATGGTTCGGGTGCTTGACCCGGCACCTTGTGAAGCTAAGGGGGTCACGGGAGGCGACTGATAATTAAGCTGCCGCATTAGCAGCCTCTGCTTCCCATCATGCCCGGGCCGAGTCAACGATCTCCTAAGCATCTACAGGCCCCTGCCGGGGCGGGTCGAGATGCTGCTCGTGCATCTGCAGAGCATTGCTGGAAACGGCTAGCGACTCTGCGTGGCGGCTCCAGCTGCGGTCTGGGTGCGGGGTAGAGTGGAGCCGTCGCTAACTGTAGGAATAATTTGCCTGTTAAGCGGCCGCTATTTTTAACAACTCGATGGCGTGCAAAGCCTCTCTTTCCACGGGAGTAGCGCCCCGTGATCAGAAGCGCAGTAAGATTTGCAGCTGCCGCCACCAGGTTATCAACAGGGTTGAGGAGTCAACCATCAGCGTCACTAAATGATCGGGAGTCGTCCAGACGGGTGGCTGGTTTGGAGCTGGCTGGTTCGGGGATGGCCCACCATGACCGTTTTGTCGGACGACCCAGTTCAATTGGGGTATAAGCGGTGTCACAGGAGTGCTCGGCCCAACGCCTAGTATAGACGTGTTGAATAAACGTCTTACCTCAAAGTCAGGGTCTCATGACATCTCCTATGAGCCGCCTCAAAAGCGTGCTGACGAAGAACCGGGTGCCAAGCCTCTGTCCTTAGGCCCTCCATCTCCTGTTAAATATGAGTTTGAAGTTGTATTATGCGAGCATTCTCACCATTGACGTCCTCCTGAGCCTTGGCTATTTGTTCACGGATTTTGGCAACTTCAGTGTTGCGCTCGGCCTAGTTTTCCGGTGTCAATGGTGATTCGAGGAGCGTCGCTAGACTGGTGACTAACTCGGAAAGGACTTGAACCGCCGGTTTAACCTGGCCAGACGCGTTCGCATCAGTCACTAAAGGGTCGGTCCCATTCACAGCTCCGATAGCAGAGGACTCCAGAGCTAGAGTGGTGCCTGCCATATAGATGGTGGTCCAAGGGGAGACTCACAGTCAACCGAGCTACTCATTGTCCGAGCAGCCCCCGAGTCTGCCGTCGTACAAGGGGCGGATTGGTTTCGGCTGGCTTGAGCCCGGGCGGGTTGCATGCGCCGAGCCGGCTCGACGATGTCGATGTAGATGTTCGGCTCGGGTCCTAACTAGCCAATCTTGCCAATGAAGACATGGATCTTGCCGAAACGGACACGGTATCCATACTAGATCGAGTCAGCCTCGAAGCCCCAGCCTGAGTCGTTGATGTAGAGCTTGCCACGGCGACTCCTGGTCATGTGGCCGATCCCATATCCCTCGATCCCTGTGAGAGCTCCCTTCAAGAACTCAACACCGCCGAGCGATAACCCCACGGTGGGCGCCAACTGTCATGGTTTTGTCACGGCAGAAGTCCTTGTGAATGGACTTAGTCATGGGGCCATCGCCGCTAGGTGATTGATTGGACGGCATTGATCGGAATCGAGAGACAAGAGTTTACCCAGGTTTGTCCCCGTTGAGGTAAAAGCCTATGTCCTGCTTGTGTGTTATTGATGATGATGATTGCCTGGGAAATCTGGCTCCTCGAGCACCTATGGGGACGGAGCCCCTTCTCGGTTCGGCGGGGGGCGGAGGCCGCGCAAAGAGTGGATCGAGGCGAGGCACGCGAGGGGTTTTACCCAGCTTCGGATCTCTCCAGAGAGATAATACTCCTAGTGCTGCTTTGTGGATTGTATTGAGTTCTTGCTCGGTAGCGCTGGGTGCTACAGTACACACCAGCAGCTAACGAGACCGAGCGGGAGTGTTCTACTGTTCGTCCTCCTGGGGACGATCCCCCCCTACCTTGTGCATGGGCCTCCTTTTATATGCTCAAGGGGTCTCCAACAGGTGGTAACGTAGGCAGGGGTAAAAATGGAAAGGTGATGTGGTAGGTACAACTACCTACACAGTGAATCATACCTAACCCTGACGGCAGGGGACAAGGGCATTAAATGCCTATCTACGTCGCCCAGACGGTGCAGAAAAGGGACCGTCAGGGGCGCCACCGCTTGCCACGATGGCGATCTTGTCAGCGATGCATGCCACAGTGTACCTCTGGCTGCACAGCCTCCCGCCACGTACGCCTGGAAGGGTCGCAGAGCGACACGTAAGTGGGTGAGCTGGAGCGCAGGTACAGAGTGGCTGCTTGCCGTGGCAAATGCCTTGCCGCGGCCGTTGTCTTGCCGCGTCCGGGAGCTTGTCGCTCGCCGGGTCCTGCCGGGACGCGTGGCGCGTCGCGGTAAGTTCCTTGAGATTCTCTGGTTGGCCTTCCCGGCAAGCTCCTCCTGCCGGGGTCTTGTGCCTCGAGTGGCCTTCCCGGCAAGCTCCTCTTGCCGGGGACTTGCCTTCTTGGCTTAAATACTTTGTTCTTGAATGGCTCAAAAGGAGCCACAGAGGGCCTTGGCGGTCACCCGGCAAGCCTTGCCGCGGGACGCTGCGACTGTCCGTGAACAAGTTCGGGATACTAGGGTACCCCTACTCTAGTACACCGACAGGAGCCCCCGGGCCTGGGTCATACACGGTGCCGAGCGCTGTTGGGCCAGGCCCAAAACAGGGCACGGGCACGCGCGGCCTGGGTCACGTCGCACCTTACTCCGCATCCACCGCGCCCTCTCCGAACGGCACACGTCGATTGCGGCGTCGTGGGAGAGGTCGTGGGTGGTTCTTTATTCGGGAAAGTGAAACGCCCGTCTCCTGGCCGTTCGTATCTTCCCCATAAACGGAGGGAGGCGTGGAAGCGTGGTCTTCGAGGCGTCCACTCCCCACGATCACGGGGTGGGGGAGAGGTCGTCTCATCCGTCGCCTCAGCTCTGTACGCCTGCCACGCAGCCTCCATGCGCTTGGAGTGGCGAACGGTGGAGGCGGGAAACCGGGCCGTCACGGTCGAGGCAGAGGGTCGGGCCCAGTTCCCTGCTCCTTCCGTGTCTTGATTGGCTGAGCGGGGCAGCCGAGCCCCCACCCCGCTCCTTTATAAGGAGCGGGATGGGGGGCGGAAGCCCGCATTCTTTCATCTCCTCCTTCCTTCAGCTTCTGCTCCCCTCTCTCTCATTCGCCATGGAGAAAGGGAACCCTGGCCCTTCAATGGTGGCGACGAGGGTCGCCGCTAGACAGCGCGTCCCTCCCTCTCCGGCACCCGTGGTGGCAGAGCCAGCCACAAGGGGAAGAGGGAGGGGGCGAGGCCGCGGACGAGGTCGAGGGCGAGGCCGAGGCGCTCGGGGAAGAGGTGGACGGGGCAGCTCGCCGGCCTCGCCTCCGCCAGCGGTTCCTCTTCCCGTGGAGGACCATATCGGTGACGACCCTTGCGAGTTCTTCGTCAGGCTGCGTCGGCCGCCTCGTCGTCGTCTCCGTCTCCCGACTCCATTTGCGAGCGAGATGGAGTTGGATCCGCCCGAGACACTGAGGTTGCACATGAGGGGCTGCAGAATCAGCGGTACGCGAGTCCGCATTGATTTCCCGGCCCCTAATGTGATGTATCTTGGTCGAGGGTGGAAAACGTTCACCCGCATCCACAGCTTGACGGCGGGGCTCACCCTCCATTTTAAGCTGATGGAGGGCGGTCTCCTCTCCGTCAAGGTCTTCGGGTGCTTCGGGACTCGGGCAAGGTGCTGCGTGGAGAGCTCCTACGATAGCGAAGACTCCTCCTCGGGCGGGAGTGACGAGGAAGACAGCGACAACGACGACGAGGGTGGCGGGCGGCGGGATGACGGGTCCGACTAGGTGTCGGGCGCCGCTCCATGTGGCACCGGCGACCCCATCATCCGCGTCGCCGGCTCCTCGAGCTTCTCGGGGCCGTCTCCTTGGGCGGCTGGCATAGGGAGGCTGCGGAAGAGGAAGAGGGCAGGCGGCAAGGCCGTCAACTCGGAGTACGAGGGCATGACGCCCTCGACAGCGTGCTGACATCCTGCCGCCTCGTCTTCGAGCCCTCTTCCGGCGCCGCCATCACCTTCCAGCCTCTGGACGACCACCGAGACGTTCTCTTGGTGTCTTCTGCCACCCGTAGCTCGCCTAGGCGCCCCTTTTGCCCTTTTCGCCTCCTTGCCCTACCTCCTGAAGATTGGAACAAGAAAAGGATTACGGGCACCTTATCTCTTTTTAATTTGTAAGCCCTCGGGCCTTAGTTGCATTTAAAGCTTGTAATCCCATTATTCATGTTTTTCATTCTCTTATGAACCTACCTGAGTGGAATGCTCTTTAATGAAAAGGGGATGCTTGCCGGGTCACTTGTCTTGTGGGTGGAACCCACGCCAAGGAGCAAATCCTTAATATCTTTAAGATAGACACTTTTTTCCCGGCAGCAGGCCCTGCCGTCTTCCCACGTCGCTCGACCTTTCTCACGCTTTCGGCGGAGGCAGGGAGGAGGCGGGTTCAGGCTCCTCGTTTCGTCCCTTTGCTGCCGCGACTACGACCGAATCTGGCCCCGGGAACGAGCCCCAGGGCCTAGAGTTAAGGGAGCATGGTAGCTTTTAGGAAGAAATGAGGTTTCACATACCTCAGTCCATAAGATAATGCATGATAAGGGATGAAAAACTTATCTGAGATTGCAGCCCCCGGCAACTCTGGTTCGCCGTGGGTTAATCTTTGTACTTGCAGCCCCCGGCAACACTGGCTTGCCGGGGTCTAGATGTTGGTCCGTCCTTCTTCTCCTTTTTGTCCTCAAGTGGTCTGGTCAGGATATGCGAGCCCTGCGAACCAAGGGAAACGGAAAGAACGGCAAAGGGACGCACACTCGACCTCTAAGTTAGGGGTTAGCCGCAACTAAGCACTGTCAACCCTAACCAAGGACGAGACTCGACTCAGCATGCATGCTAAAACTCAGGGCGCCAGCGCTTTATCTTCACTCAGGGTCTGCGCCTGGCTTTGTACAAAGGATTACGTGCAACAGCGGCAAGACTTGTACAAAAAGGTGGTTGCCGGACAGGGTCCGACAACCGCGCCTTACGGGTAAAACTTACGAAGATGCTCGATGTTCCAGGAGTTGCTCACTGGAAAGCCATCTTCGGTCTCAAGGCGGACAGCGCCAGGCCTAGTGACTCGTTTCACCCGGTAAGGGCCTTCCCACTTCGGCGTCAACTTGTTGGAATTCTTGGCGGAATGAACGCGCCGAAGAACAAGGTCGCCTTCCTCGAGACTTCTGGCTTTAACTTTGCGGCTATGGTAGCGGCGCAAAGCTTGCTGGTAGCAAGCAGCTCGCACAGCAGCCTGAAGACGATCTTCCTCAAGGAGCAGCGCGTCATCTTGTCGCAGCTGCTCTTGCTCAAGCTCATCATAAGTGAGCACTCGAGGTGACCCGTATACGAGTTCCGTGGGGATAACTGCCTCTGCTCCATAGACTAGAGCGAAAGGTGTCTGGCCAGTGGCTCGATTTGGCGTCGTCCTGATCGACCAAAGAACCACCGGCAGCTCCTCGATCCAGTTTCTTCCGCACTTGTGCAGCCTGTCGAAAGTCCTGGTCTTGAGCCCACGCAGCACTTCAGCATTTGCCCTCTCCGCTTGGCCGTTGCTCCTGGGGTGAGCAACAGAAGCGAAGCAGACCTTGGCGCCAAGATCTTGGACGTATTGCATGAAGGTGCGGCTCGTGAATTGCGTACCGTTGTCGGTGATGATCCTGTTAGGGATTCCGAAGCGGCAAACAATCGACCTGAAGAACTTGACTGCTGACTGTGCTGTCACCTTCCTCACTGGTTCCACTTCTGGCCACTTTGTGAACTTGTCGATTGCGACGTACAAATACTCAAAGCCCCCGACTGCTCGGGGGAAGGGGCCGGGGATGTCGAGCCCCCAGACCGAAAATGGCCAGGATAAAGGGATCGTCTGGAGAGCTTGAGCTGGTTGGTGTATCTGCTTGGAATGGAACTGGCACGCTTCACACTTGGTTACTTATGCAGTTGCATCCTGGAGGGCTGTCGGCCAAAAGAAACCTTGCCAGAAAGCCTTGCCGGCAAGTGCTCTGGCGCCCAATGTGGTGACCACATATGCCTCCATGTATCTCTGCCAACAGCTTCTGTCCATCTTCCCGGTGAATACACTTCAATTTCACTCCGTTGAGTCTTCTTCTGTACAGTGCGTTGTCGACGAACTGGTACATACTTGACTGCCGGGCTACTCTTTCCGCTTCTTCTGGCTCTTCGGGAAGTTCTCCTGTCTGGAGGAAACGGACGATCTGCTGTGCCCATGCCGGAGCTTGCGGCTAGATGACAAGGACTAAAGGCATATCTGCTGTTGCGGGAACATCCGCTTCAACGGCGAGAACATGCGGTTCAGCCGGAGCTTGATGTTCCCCGGCAAGCTTGCCGGAGCAAAACTTGTCGGGAGCGTCTGCTACAACGAAACAAACCCTGGGGCTTGTCGGAGCAGGCTGCTCCTCAGCACTCTTGGCGTTGATCTTGGGGACCTTCTTGGCGGCGGCTTCGGGAAGCTCTACCGGAAGATAGTCACCAGAAATCAACTTCCTCTTCTTGCTCTATCCAGTCGATGGTGTCACAGACGGTTGAGTCAGCTTGAGCACGAAGATCCCTGGTTCCACAGGTAACTTAAGTGCTGCGCACTTTGACAGGCCGTCAGCAATGTCGTTTTGAGCTCTTGGAACATGCTCCATCTGTAGGCCGACAAAGCGCTCTTCTAGCTTCCTCACTTCATCAATGGAAGCTTCCATCAACGGACTCTGATAATTCTTGTTCACTTGGCGGACGACAAGCTGCGAGTCACCCCTGACAATGAGCTGCTTGATCCCAAGGTCTGCCGCGATCCTGAGACCGGCGAGCAATCCTTCATACTCTGCAGTATTGTTTGTTGCTTGCTCCTTGGGAAAGTGCATCTGGACCATGTACTTGAGGTGCTCTCCGGTGGGTGCGACAAGCAGAACGCCAGCACCGGCGCCTTGCAACGAGAAAGCACCATCAAAGTACATCAGCCACTCTTTGCTTGCTTCCTTGACGGGGATGCTCGTCTCTGGAATTTCTTCATCTGGTGTTGGCGTCCACTCTGCTATGAACTCTGCCAATGCTCTCCTTTGGATAGTTGAAGTGCTCTCAAACTTGAGGCCAAAGCTTGACAGTTCCAGTAACCACTCAACAATCCTGCCTGTTGCTTCGGGATTCTGCAGTATCCTCTTCAGCGGAAAGCGAGTGACAACTGTGATCTCATGTGCTTGGAAGTAATGGCGCAGCTTTCTCGAGGCCATGAGAAGGCCGAAAAGCAATTTCTGCACACCAGAGTACCTTGACCTAGCCCCCTGCAGAAGGGAACTGACAAAGTAGACTGGGCGCTGCACCATTTTCTTCTGTTGTATCCCTTCGCACGCCTGCGCAGATCCATCTTTGTCGGGACCAGAGCTTGTCGGAGAAGCCCCCTGCTTGTCGCTGGATGTGCTTGCCGCGGTCGCTGGCTCATCCTCTGCCTCTCTCTCCGCTACCAATGCAGCACTAACCACTTGATTGGTTGCCGCCAGATACAGCAGCAACTTCTCTTGTGGTTTAGGTGCGACAAGTATTGGAGTGGAGGACAGGTATCTCTTCAAGTCCTGCAGCGCAGCCTCCGCTTCCGGAGTCCATTTCATTGGACCTGCCTTTTTCAAGATTTTGAAAAACGGTAGGGCGCGCTCAGCAGACTTAGAGATAAACCTGCTGAGAGCCGCCACGCAGCCGGCAAGTTTCCGCACATCCTTGACGCGCTTTGGTGCTTCGATCTGCTCAATGGCCTTGATCTTGTCGGGATTGGCTTCAATTCCTCTCTAAGACACGAAGAACCCGAGAAGCTTGCCGGAAGGGACTCCAAACACGCACTTCTCGGGGTTGAGCTTGAGGCTGATCTTGCACAGATTTGCAAAAGTCTCTTCTAGATCTTGAATCAGAGTCGCTTTGTCCCTGCTCTTGACCACTATGTCATCCATGTAGGCTTCCACATTTCTGTGTATTTGTGGTTCAAAAGCAGTATGGACTACCCTTGCAAATGTTGAACCAGCATTCTTTAACCCGAAAGGCATCCGTACGAAACAGTACGTGCCACATGGAGTGATGAATGCGGTTTTCTCCTCATCCTCTTCTGCCATGAAGATCTGATGGTATCCTGAGTATGCATCAAGAAATGAAAGCAAGTCACATCCGGCCGTGGAGTCAACAATCTGGTCAATGTGCGGCAAGGGAAATGGATCTTTGGGACAAGCTTTGTTAACATCGGTGAAGTCGATGCAAAGCCTCCACTTCCCGTTTGCCTTGCGCACGACTACAGGATTGGCCAACCACGTCGGATGGAGCACTCCTCTAACAAGGCCTGCTGCTTCCAACTTCTTGATCTCTTCTGCGATGAATTCTTGGCGCTCCACTGCTTGTTTCCTGACTTTTTGCTTCACGGGCCGCGCATGAGGACAGACTGCAAGGTGGTGCTCAATTACTTTCCTGGGAACGCCGGGGATGTCAGACGGTTGCCACGCAAACACATCGACATTCGCCCACAGGAAAGCAACGAGCGCGCTTTCCTATTTAGGGTCGAGAGTGGCACTGATGGTGAAGGTACCACCAGTGCAGTCCTCCTTGGCGGACACCTTCTTGGTCGCTGGCGGAGCTGCCATCGTCTTACACTTGCCGGTGGAGCTCGATGGTGCGTCCTCGATGGTAGCGCAGCACTCCGAAGCGGTGCGCTTGCCAGAGTGGGCATCAGAACTCTTGCCGGACTTGGTCTTCTTCTTCCCCTCGGGAGCTTCAGCGGCAAGTGTCTCGCGATCCGTTGCGGTTGCTGCTTCCCGGTAAATCTTGTCGGCACAGATAAGAGCATCTTTCTTGTCGCCATGGACAGAGATGACACTTATCGGGCCTGGCATCTTCAGCATGTTGTACGCGTAGTGAGAGGCCGCCATGAACTTGGCGAGCGCCGGACGGCCGAGAATTCCATTGTAAGGCAATAGAAAATCGGCAACGTCAAAAGTGATCCTCTCAGTCCTGAAGTTCAGCTCGCTGCCAAATGTCACCGGCAGCGTGATCTTCCCCTTCGGCTTGCTCCTTCCCGGGTTGATTCCTTGGAATGTGCCGGTCTCTTCGAGCTCGCTGTCAGGGACTTGGAGTTTCCGGAGCACAGCGGAGGAGATCAGGTTCAAGCCAGCCCCGCCGTCAACTAGCATCTTAGTGACCTTGAGGTTGCGGATAGTTGGTGAGACCAACATCGGCAAACACCCGGCCGCAGTTGTGCGATTAGGGTGGTCCTCAATATCAAAGACGATAGGCGTGCTGGACCATTTCAGAAGTTTGCGTGACTCGATGGGTGGTTCTGCCGCATTGACTTCCCGCACCCACTGCTTGAGTTGGCGGTGTGAAGTATGCAGAGAAGCACCGCCGTCAACACACAAGACCTCTGTGGCTTTCTGAAACTCCTGCTCACTGGTCTCGTCATCATCCATGTCTTCGTCGTCGTCGTCTTCATCTTTGTCGCGGCCGCGGGGAGGTCTGTCTCCTTGCCGCTGATTGGCCTTGCCGCGGCGTCCTCCCCGGCCGGTGCGCTTCGTACCGGATCCTCCAGCGCCTGCTTGGGCTTTCTCCTTGTCACGTCGCTCATACTCGGCCTTTTGCAGCTCGACAAGCTGCTCGACCTTCTTGCAACTCTGGAGGTCATGGCCCTTGGTGTGGTGGATCTTGTAGTACTGTTTGTTGGTGCTGTCCTGCTTGTCGGCGGCCGCCATAGCCTGGCAGTTGGCGCATGCGGCAACCTCCTTGCCGGAGCTGCCATCTTTGGCTTTCTTGGCGCCACCGTCGCTGCTGGACTGCTCAACAACTAGCACATCTTTGCCCTTCCTCTTCCTGTTGTTCCGCCGCCGGTTTTTATTTGCCGGGGCAGCATCCTCGTTGTCAGATCCTCCCGTTCCTGCAGTCTCTCCGGGGAGTTTCCTCCCTTCCTCAGCACGTGCACACCTGTCGGCCAGAGCATACAGCTCGCTAACGTCTCTGATCTTGCACATCGCCATCTCCTCCCGCATCCTGCGGTTATGCACATTCTGATGGAACGCGCTGATGACCGCGGCAGGGTGGACATCTGGGATGTTGCGTTGCACTTGGCTGAATCTCTGGATGTACTTGCGCAAGGGCTCTCCTTCCTTCTGGGCAAGAAGGTGAAGGTCACTCTCCTGGCCATGGGGTTTGTGGCCGCCCGTAAAGGCGCCAACAAACTGATGGCACAGGTCTGCCCAGGAAGATATGGAGTTTTCCGGCAAGTGCATGAGCCAGGATCTGACGTTGGGCTTGAGCACCAGCGGGAAGTAGTTGGCAAGGATCTTGTCGTCTCGCCCCCCGGCAGCCTGCACCGCGATGGTGTAGATGCTAAGGAACTCCGACGGATGCAACCTGCCGTCGTACTTCTCGGGTACGTCTGGCTTGAAATTCTTCGTGCTGGGCCACTGGACTTGCCGCAGCTCACGAGTAAACGCAGGGCAACCTACCGCGTACGGCAGGTCGCCCGGTTCCCCTGGCGCTTGCATGTCGACAGTGGGCCCAGCGCGCCGGTCGGATTGACGCCGCGTTTCTCTTCGGCGCTCGATGCGGGTACGAGCGTCTTCTTGCTGTCGTTCGTGAAGAACTTGGCGCTGATCGCAGCGAGTTCGCGGATCTGATGAAGCGGTGGAGTCGCTGTCGCGGTGGACCCGGCGAGTCGGCGATCTTGGCCTTCGGGGCGGGGAGTGCACGGTGGTCGTACCCCCACCGGTCTTGTCGCCATCGGCTCGCACCTGGCTGGTTTGCCGCGGCTGCGATGTGGTCGGCTGCCGTGGAGTGTCGCCGTTGGTGAAGCCGATGAGGCTCTGAATGGTGGCCCTCCAGTCGTCGATCTTGTCTGGCGTTGGAGGGAAGTCTAGGAGCAGTTGAGCTCGCGCCAAAGCTTCTGCTGGAGTGGCGGGTAGCGGTGGCGAATGGTGCGAGGAGCGGGATATGCTCGGACTTCCAACGACGTTAGAAGGAGCAGTATTCCGTCCAAGCGACCGTGCCTCGCTTGCGCCAGCACGTTGGCGTGCATGCTGGCCTTGAGCATCTCGAGATCCGCCAGCTCGACTTGGGTCCAGCGAACATATGGTACCGTGAGTACCACGATGCTGCCGGTCCCGCGCTTCCTGAGATGGGCGCGGAGCACCCATCGACGCCCGGTCGTTGTGGGAGTCTGCTACACCGCCGACGGGCAGCACAGCCTTGTCCATGGACCTGGTGGCACCGTGGGCTTCTTCATCGACGCCCGTTCTTCTGCCGGCGTCTTCCCCACCAGCCGTTTGCTCCGGCGGCGGTGGGTTCGACGCGGACGGAGCAGCCGCCTCCGAAGCCTTCTTCTTCGGCGGCATGTCGATGAAATCGATGAAGATCTAGCTCGTGTGAACGCCGGATCGGGTTCACACAACCTCGACGCCCCCTACCTGGCGCGCCAAAGATGCCGGGGAAATCTGGCTCCTCGAGCACCTATGGGGACGGAGCCCCTTCTCGGTTCAGCGGGGGGCGGAGGCCGCGCAAAGAGCGGATCGAGGCGAGGCACGCGAGGGGTTTTACCCAGCTTCGGAGCTCTCCGGAGAGATAATACCCCTAATGCTGCTTTGTGGATTGTATTGAGTTCTTGCTCGGGAGCGTTGGGTGCTATAGTACACACCAGCAGCTAACGAGACCGAGCGGGAGTGTTCTACTGTTCGTCCTCCTGGGGGCGATCCCCCCTACCTTGTGCATGGGCCTCCTTTTATATGCTCAAGGGGTCTCCAACAGGTGGCAACGTAGGCAGGGGTAAAAATGGAAAGGTGCTACGGTAGGTACAGCTACCTACACAGTGAATCATACCTAACCCTGACGGCAGGGGACAAGGGCATTAAATGCCTATCTACGTCGCCCAGACGGTGCAGAAAAGGGACCGTCAGGGGCGCCACCGCTTGCCACGATGGCGATCTTGTCAGCGCTGCATGCCACAGTGTACCCCTGGCTGCACAGCCTCCCGCCACGTACGCCTGGAAGGGTCCCAGAGCGACACGTAAGTGGGTGAGCTGGAGCGCAGGTATAGAGTGGCTGCTTGCCGTGGCAAATGCCTTGCCGTGGCCGTTGTCTTGCCGCGTCCGGGAGCTTGTCGCTCGCCGGGTCCTGACGGGACGCGTGGCGCGTCGCGGTAAGTTCCTTGAGATGCTCTGGTTGGCCTTCCCGGCAAGCTCCTCTTGCCGGGGTCTTGTGCCTTGAGTGGCCTTCCCGGCAAGCTCCTCTTGCCGGGGACTTGCCTTCTTGGCTTAAATACTTTGTTCTTGAATGGCTCAAAAGGAGCCACAGAGGGCCTTGGCGGTCACCCAGCAAGCCTTGCCGCGGGACGCTGCGACTGCCCGTGCACAAGTTCGGGATACTAGGGTACCCCTACTCTAGTACACCGACAATGATCTTAGTTACAAGGGCCTCCTCTTTATATATAGGTTGAGGCCTTGGGCTTACAACAGAGTCTGGGTCGTATTGCAACCCATGTACTAATATGCTTCCTACTTATCTTGCTAGGTAAGAAAACTCCTTGGGAGTCTTGACTGTGAAGGCGCCTTAGTCCTTGGGCCATAAGCCGGCCTACCTGGCAGCTTATCCTCTGGGCCTTGGCCTTCTGGACAACCACAACCCATCTGTTGAGTTATTCTTCCTCAAGTTGACGTATAATGATCCGTCCCTAGCTGGGCGGGTCATATCGTGGGGTTATATCCCCAACAAGTCCATAGCTAGTAGTTAAATGCCTTCTTCTCTCTCTTTGATCTTCGATACAATGTTCTCCTCGATGTTCTTGGAGATCTATTCAATGTACCTTTTTTGCGGTGTGTTTGTTGGGATCCGACGAATTGTGGGTTTATGATTATATTATCCATGAATATTATTTGAGTCTTCTTTGAACTCTTTTATACATGATTATTATAGCTATGTACTTCTCTCCGAGCTGTTCGTTCGGTTTGGCCCAACCAGAGAGCAACATCGACTTATGAGAGGGCTTTGGCCCTCTCCACCCAAAAGACTAGCCTATTAGGAGGGGACACCCCCACCCTTATAAATCATGTTATGTCTCCTCCCACAACCGATGTGGGACTAAACCCAACAGTTCCGACCCGATCGATCGACGGCGACGGTGCAAACCCAACGCAATTACGCAAGCGAGGAGTCGCCGCCGGCCGGCCAGCTTTGCTGACGATTCTGGCCTACCCTGCCCCTACCATGTCTTCTACGTAGTTGCCGCTTCCCATTGACCAAGGCAAATAACATCACTCTCGCCGGCTACTTCAGCTCATTGTGCATTACAGAACCCAAGTGCTTAGCGCCCGCCAGCACCCACAAACTTATTTTTAGATAGCACACCAAATAGGTTGTACTTCTTCATAAGAAAGGTTGCATGGTTGTGACATATTTGGATTCTGACATTTGGGATCCACGAGGAAAAAGCCTATCCAAGGTGGTGTCGACTCAGTCAACAAACGATTCTACCTACCAGCCGTTGGATTGACATCCAACATATTTCATGTTTCTTCTATCTCTTGTCTTCTTCCTCCAGCCGCCCAAACCAACACGGCTAGCTGCGCCTCCGCCGCCCAACCATACGCTCAAACGTTGGCCAGTCCATCCCCTCTATTCCCCCACATGTCATGTTATTCTCCGTGCGACGTCAGCCCCAACCCGCACCCGCACCCGAACCAGTCAACCCTTGTACTCCCCTCTGCCTGTGACTACACTACCGCATCTTCCACGACTCCTGTTCGTCCCGTCCGAGGCCTCGCCGTCATCCTCCGCCTTGGTTCGCTCGCCGTGCGCGGTGCGCCGCCATCTAGCGTAGCCAACATGGTCAATAACCGAGAGGAATCAATAGATGACTGATACGTCTCCAACGTATCTATAATTTTTTTACTACTCCATGCTGTTATATTATCATTCTTGGATGTTTTACAATCATTTTATAGCAATTTGATTTCATTTTTTTGGGACTAACCTATTGACATAGTGCCCAATGACAGTTGTTGTTTTTTGCTTGTTTTTACTTCGTGGAATATCAGTACCCAATGGAGTCCAAATGGCACGAAACTTTTTAGAGATTTTTTTGGACCAAAAGACACCTTGGGGGCCAAGAAAGCACTAGAGGGAAAGCCGTGGGGGGGGGCACAACCCACCAGGGCACGCCTAGGGGGTTGTGGTCCCCACGGAGACCCCCTGCACCGCCTCTTCGCCTTATAAATTCCCAAATATTCCAGAAACCCTATGGGAGACATCGAAACACAATTCCAGCCGCCGCAAGTTCCGAAACCACGAGATCCAGTCTATACCATCACAGAGGGGTTCATTGATACGTCTCCAACATATCTATAATTTTTGATTGTTCTATGCTGTTATATTACCATTCTTGGATGTTTTATAATCATTTTATAGTCATTTTATATCATTTTTTGGTACTAACCTATTGACATAGTGCCAAGTGCCAGTTGCTATTTTTGCATGTTTTTTACATCGCAAGAAATCAATATCAAACGGAGTCCAAACACCGCGAAACTTTTTGTCGATTTTTTATGGACCAGAAGACATCCAAAGGGCCAAAGCAGCACCTGGGGGTGCCCCGAGGGGGGCACAACCCACCAGGGCGCGCTTGGGGGCCCAGGCACGCACAGGTGGGTTGTGCCCACCTCGGTGGCCTCCCACACCCCCCTGTAAATTGCCAAATATTCCAAAACCCTCGTGGAAGCCCTATATCAGAAGTCCCGTTGCCGCAAGGCCTCTGTATCCACGAGATCCAATCTAGACCCCGTTCCGGCACCCTGCCGGAGGGGAAGATCATCACCGGTGGCCATCTTCATCATCCTGGCGGGCACCACGATGAGGAGGGAGTAGTCCACCCTCGGGGATGAGGTTTTGTACCAGTAGCTATGTGTTTAATATCTCTCTCTCTCTCTCTCTCGTGTTCTTGAGATGTCACGATCTTGATGTATCGTGGGCTTTGTTAATATAGTCGGATCATATGGTGTTTTCCCCTCTCTATCTTGTGATGAATTGAGTTTTCCCTTTGAGATATCGCTTTATTGGATTGAATACTTTTATGGATTTGAGAGCACTTGATATATGTCTTGCAAATGAATACTCGTGGTCACAATGGGGTATCATATTGATTCACTTGATATATGTTTTGGCACTCAACTTGCGGATTCCCGAGGTGACATTGGGGTAATCTACGTATAGGGGTTGATGCACGTTCTTGTGTTTGTTTCTCCGGTAGAAATCTTGTGGCACTCTTTGAGGTTCTTTGTGTTGGATTGAGTATTATGAATCTGAATTTGCTTTGGTGTTATTTTAGTATGAACTCTAGGATAGATCGAATGGAAAGAATAGCTTTGTGTCATTTTAGTACGAACTCTTGAATAGATCGAACGGAAAGAATAGCTTCGAGGTGGTTTCATACCCTACAAACAATTTCTTCTTATGTTCTCCGCTAGGTAGGAACTTTGGAGTGATTCTTCATCGCACTTTGAGAGATGTTTATATGATCCAATTATATTAACACTGTTGAGAGATTGCACTAGCGAAAGTACGGACCCTAGGCCTTGTTTCTAAGCATTGCAATACCATTTTTGTGCCCGTTTACTATTTGCTACCTTGTAGTTTTTATTTATTCAGATTATAAAAATATATTTCTACCATCCATATTACACTTTTATCACCGTTTCATCGAACTAGTGCACCTATACAATTTGCCATTGTATTGGGTGTGTTGGGGACGCAAGAGATTTCTTGTATTTGGTTGCAGGGTTGTTTGAGAGAGACCATCTTCATCCTACGCCTCCCACGGATTGATAGACATTAGGTCATCCACTTGAGGGAAAATTGCTACTGTCCTACAAAACTCTGCGCTTGGAGGCCCAACACGAGTCTACAAGAATAAAGTTGCATAGTAGACATCAAGCTCTTTTCTGGCGCCGTTGCCAGGGAGGTGAGTGCATGAAGGTATATGTTTAGATCTTGCAATTGAATCTTTTAGTTTCTTGTTTTATCACTAGTTTGGTTCATAAAAGAAAACTACAAAAAAAATGGAATTGAGGTGGTCTCATATTGTTCATGTTTATAATGTCTTTCTTGAAAATGATGGAAAGGAAAATTGTGCTCAATTGATAGAAGAAGAATTCATTAGAATGTTCGGCATAAATGATGAGCATGATTGCAATGTTGTTAGTATGAATTCTTTGAATATCCATGATGCTAATGATATGCAAAGCCATAAGCTTGGGGATGCTATGTTTGATGAAGCTGATATTTTTAGTCCCCCAAGATTTGGTGTGCAAATTTGTTATAATGGTAGCATGGGTCCTATTTATGATGACTATGATGATGACATGTATGCTATAGATAATAATGATAACCATGAAACTTGTCATCGTGATTTTAATGCTCAAATTGATCATGTCAATCAAGTGTCTCATGCTAGTTATTTTGTTGAGTTTGCTCCCACTACTATTCATGAGAATAAATTTGCTTATGTGGAGAGTAACAAAATTTCTATGCTTATGCATCATGAAAAGAATGATTTATGTGATAGCTATATTGTTGAATTCATTCATGATGCTACTTAAAATTATTATGAGAGAGGAACATTTGCTTGTAGGTATTGCAATAATATCAAGTTTCCTCTCTATGTGTTGAAGATCTTGAAGTTATGCTTGTTTTGCCTTCCTATGCTAGTTGATTCTTGTTCCCATAAGTTGTTTGCTCACAAAATCCCTATGCATAGGAAGTGGGTTAGACTTAAATGTGCTAGTCATATGCTTCATGATTCTCTCTTTGTGTTTCAATTCTTCACTTTTATGTGAGCATCATTGAAATCATCATGCCTAGTTAAAAGGCATTAAAGAAAAGCGCTTGATGGGAGACAACTCAATAATTTTACCTACTGTTTTTGTGTGTTCACATGATTAATCTACTGTAGTAATCATGTTTTATTACTTTTGTTTCAATAAAGTGCCAAGTAAAGCCTTTGGGATAGTGTGGATGATAGTTGACTTGAATTTGTGCAAAAAACAGAAACTTTTGCGCTTGGTCCAGGAATTTTGAAAATTCACTAGAATGCGCTTTTGATCTGAACTTTTTACAGGTGATAGATGTACAAATTATCTACGTTGTCCTAATTTTTCAGAATTTTTGGAGTAGTTGAAGTATGGTTGGAGTACAGATTACTACAAACTGTTCTGTTTTTGATAGATTCTCTTTTCCATGCATACTTTGATGGGTTCGATCTTGCGGTGTTCTTTCCCAGTGACAAAAGGGCCAGCAAGGCACGCATGTGTCGTTGCTATTAAGGATAACAAGATGGGGTCTATTCCTACATGAATAGATCTTGTCTACATCATGTCATCGTTCTTATTGCATTACTCCGTTTCTCCATGAACTTAATACACTAGATGCATGCTGGATAGCGGTCGATGTGTGGAGTAATAGTAGTAGATGCATAATCATTTCAGTCTACTAATCTTGGACATGATGCCCATATAATGATCATTGCCTGGATATCGTCATAATTATTTGATCATCTATCAATTGCCCAACACTAATTTGTTTACCCACGGTATGCTATTTTCTTGAGAGAAGCCACTAGTGAAATCTACGGCCCCCGGGTCTATCTTTTATCATATTGCTTTCCGATCTATTTTTATTCGCTTTTATTTTCAGATCTATTATTCCAAAAACCCAAAAATACCTTGTTGCACTATTTCTTTATTTATTTTATTTTGTGTTATTGCGAGATCTATTTATCCAAAATCATGCAAACCAATCTATCTTTTGCCTGAGGAGGGATTGACAACCCCTCTTATGCGTCGGGTTGCAAGTATTTGTTCTTTGTGTGCAGGTACCGTTTACATAGCTTGGCCTAGCTCCTACTGGATTGATACCTTGGTTTCATAACTGAGGTAAATACCTACCATAGATGTACTGCATCATCCCTTCCTCTTTGGGGAAATACCGACGCAGTTTCGAGCGACATCAATGACTATACATTGAGAGGATGACAGTAGGGACCCACCAGAGTCATGGCAGTACGCAAGCAACTGCCTTGTTATTACAAGCCAAAAAAATGCTTCCTCCTAATGGTTTGACATCTGGGTCCCACGTCATTGTCAACGTATAGACAATAAATGAGAGAATTACATAATGAGCGGCTGACACCAGGGACTGCTGACATAAGGGAAAAGGAACCCGTAGTTAACGAGAGAATGGAAGAAAGTCTCACTAAAATTGATAAGCTGGAAGAAATTTTTAGTAACTTGAGTTTTGCTTTTTCTTCTGTTAAAACTATTGACAAAACACCCATAAAGATTTGCAAGCCTACAATTACAAAGAACAAGGGTGCTAGTTCTAATAGCAACAATGAAGATCTTAAAATGATTAGTATTCACCCCAAGTTTGTTGAATTAATAAAATACCCTACCTACAAGAATAAATTCTTCAATCTTATCCCTAGAAGTATTATTATTGAAAATTAGCATGCCAAATCCTTGAAGAATTGTGTGATTAACAAGTTGGGAACTAAAGATGACAATACTTGAATCTATGCATTATGCCTAGTTAGGGGCATAAAACGATAGCGCTTGTTGGGAGGCAACCCAATGAATAAAATTTATTTTTGCCTTTTCCTTTATGTTCTTGAGTGTTTGCATTATGCCACTATTTTCATTGTGCTTTTATGTTTTAATTAGTTTTTGTGCCAAGTAAAGCCTTTGGGATCATGTTGGGTGATAGTTGATTTGATCTTGTTAAAAAAAACTTTTGCGTCTAGTAACAAAATTATTAAAATTCACAGAAGCGACAAAAGCTTTTGAATTTTTTCACAAGATTTATATACCAATTGCCTATGTTTCCTAATTTTTCAGAATTTTTGGAGTTACAGAAGTATGAGTAAAATTCGCATCTTTATAGATTGTTCTATTTTTTGCAGATTCTATTTCCGTTGCATTGTGTGCTTATTTTGATGAATCTATGGTTTGTATTGAAGGGTATAAGCCATGGTAAAGTTAGAATACAGTAGGTATAATGCAATAACAAAATTTGAATGGATTTGCAACAGTACTTAAAGTAGAGATTGGTTTTCTTATACTAAGGGATCTCACGAAGGTTTTGTTAAGTTTTTTGTGATTGAAGTTTTCAAGTTTTGGGTGAAATCACGATGGATGAAGGAATAAGGAGTAGAAAGAGCCAAAGCTTGGGGATGCCCCATGGCACCCCAAGATAATATTCAAGGAGGACCAATCAACTAAGCTTGGGGATGCCCCGGAAGGCATCCCCTCTTTCTTCTAACGACCATCGGTAATTTTACTTGGAGCTATATTTTTATTCGTCACATGTCATGAGTTTTGCTTGGAGCATCTTGTATTATATGAGTCTTTTCTTGTTTTGCTTTTTAGTTTGTCACAAGTATCCTTGTTGGACACAGCTATTTGAGAAAGCCAAAATTATGTTATGATTTGTTAGAATTGCTCTATACGCTTCACTTAAATTTTTTGAGCTATGGAATTGCTCTAGTGCTTCACTTCTATCTTTTTGAGCATGGTGTGCTTTAATATTTTTGAAGGAATACTCTCATGCCTCACTTAGATTTTTTGGAGAGTTAGTAATTTTGAAGAAATTCTGTCATGCTTCACTGATATTACTTTGACAAATGAAAATCTTTATGCTATGTTCTTCACTTAAATTTATTTGAGCTTGTCAAAAGCAATGGCAATATATGAAACTAGTCCCAAACTTATAGGTATTCAAGAGGGATATAATAAAAACTTTCATGAAGATCATTGAACAAAATAAACTTCATTCTTTGTAATAGTTTTGAGATATGATGATAGTAATATGTGAGTCATATGTTGGTGAGTAATTATGCTTTAGTAAGAATATTGGTGCTAAGGTTTGTGATTCCCTATGAAAGCATGAAAGTCAATAGTTATGCAATGAAATTACATCCTACTTGTGGTGCAATAGGTGTAGTTATGCTTATTGCTCATTTATGAGATTTTTCGTTTCTTGGTTGGTTCCTTCTCAATCTTTTGCTAGCCTCCACTTGTACTAAGTAGAAATACTACCTATGCATCCAAAATCCTTGAACATAGTTTTTCCATATGAGCCCACCATACCTACCTAGCTATATGCGGTATGTCCGCGCCGCTCTAAGCAAATTTGTATGTGCCAACTCTAATTTTCAAAATAATTTCCTTTTTGTGTGACAGTACCGCTCAAGAATGATACGTCTTTGTTGTATCTACTTTTCCTAATGCTTTTGCTCTTGTTTTGGACTCTAATTTGCATGATTTGAATGAAACTAACCCGGACAGACGCTGTTTTCAGCAGAACTACCATGGTGCTGTTTTTGTGCAGAAATAAAAGTTCTCAAAATGGAACGAAACTTTTTGGAGAATTATTCCAGAATAAATAAAAATACTGGGACCAAGAACCACTAGAGGGGGTGCCCTGGGTGAGCATGATACACTAGGGTGCCCCCCTCTAGGCGCGCCCTGGTGGGTTGTGCCCACCTCATGGTCCCGTAGCCCCTAATTCCAACTACGTAAATACCTATTTTGGAGAAGAAATCAAGGGAGGAAGAATTATCGCGTTTCACGAGATGGAGCCGCCGCCACCTCCTGTTCTTCATCGGGAGGCCAGATATATGGAGTCCATTCGGGGCTTCGGAGAGGGGAATCTTTGGTCTTCGTCATCACCAACCCTCCTTCATCGCTAATTCCATGATGCTCCCCACCGGGAGTGAGTAATTCCTTCGTAGGCTCGTTGGTTGGTGAGGAGTTGGATGAGATTCATCATGTAATCGAGTTAGTTTTGTTAGGGCTTGATACCTAGTATCCACTATGTTCTGAGATTGATGTTGCTATGACTATGCCATGCTTAATGCTTGTCACTAGGGCCCGACTGCCATGATTTCAGATCGGAACCGTTTATGTTTTCACCATTATATATATGTTCTAGATCCGATCTTGCTAGTCATATGCACCTGCTATGTGTTATGATCCGTAAACCCCGGGGTGACAATAATTGGGATACTTTCCGGTGATGACTGTAGTTTGAGGAGTTCATGTATTCACTATGTGTTACTGCTTTGTTTCAGTTCTCTTTTAAAAGGAGGCCTTAATATCCCTTAGTTTCCTTATGGACCCCGCTGCCACGGGAGGGTAGGACAAAACATGGCATGCAAGTTCTTTTCCATAAGCACGTATGACTATTTACGGAATACATGCCTGCATTATATTTATGAACTGGAACTAGTTTTATATCGCCCTAGGTTATGACTGTTATACGATGAATATCATCCAACGAATCCACCGATCCAATGCCTATGAGTTTTCCACATACTGTTCGTGCTAAGTTACTACTGTTGTTGTTACTATTGCACTTGCTATAAAATCATTGTTGTCATTGTTACCGTTACTACTACTGTTACCACTTCTATCAAAACTATCATATTACTATGCTACTGATCACCTTGCTGCAGATATTTAATCTCCAGGTATGGTTGAATTGACAACTCAACTGCTAATACTTGCAAATATTCTTTGGCTCCCCTTTTGTCGAATCTATAAATTTGGGTTGAATACTCTACCCTCGAAAACTGTTGCGGTCCCCTATACTTGTGGGTTATCAAGACCTTTTTCGGGTGCCGTTACCGGGGTGCATAGCTCTATTTGCTGAATCACTTGGGATTATTATCAATTTATCACTATGAAGAATCTGAAGGATACAAAAACCAAGATTTCTTCCTCTAAGACGAGGGGAGGTAAGGAACTGCCATCTAGCTCAGCACTTGATTCACCTTCTAATTTGAGTAAACTTGCAACACCACCCCATGCTATTAATCATGATATGTCGCAAGTTATTGATGATGCTACTTCTGCTATGGATGATGCTTATGATGATGCTAGTACCTTGCTTGATGATAATGTGCCACTAGGTGAATGTCTTGATGAACAACTTGCTAGAGCTGAAGATATTGAGAATGCTGAAACTGATGAAGCTCCTCATACTGAAATTCTTGAAACACCTATTAGACCTAGCTCTCCTAGATATGAATTGCCAAAGATACCTGAAGGTTATGTTAGGGATGAGGAGACAGCTAGAGACTTTCTTGCTTGCAATGATAGGGATGATCTTAAGAAATTACTATGCAGACTGGAAGAAAAATCTTTGAATGCTAGAATGAAATGTGACCCTAAGTTTTCTACTTCACCTATCTTTGTTACTGATAAGGATTATGAATTCTCTGTCGACCTGGAGTTAATTACTCTGGTTGAATCTGGTCCTTTCCATGGTTATGAAAATGAAACTGTGGTGGCACATCTTACTAAGTCAAATGATATAGCCACCCTTTTTGCTCATGATGAGAAAATTCACTACTATTATATTCTCAAATTATTTTCTTTGTCATTAAAGGGTGACGCTAAGATATGGTACAATACTCTTGCTCCTGGTTGTGTGCGCAGTCCCCAGGATATGACTTACTACTTCTGTGAAAAATATTTTCCTTCTCATAAGAAACAAGCTGCCTTACAGGAAATATTTAACTTTGTGCAAATTGAAGAAGAGAGTCTCCCACAAGCTTGGGGGAGGCTTATCCAATTGCTTAATGCTTTGCCTAATCATCCACTTAAGATAAATGAAATGCTTGATATCTTCTATAATGGACTAACCGATGCTTCTAGGGACTTCCTAGATAATTGTGCTGGTTGTGTTTTCAGGGAACGAACTATTGAACAAGCTGAGGAATTTTTGAAGAATTATGATGATTTGACTCTTCCTGAACCACCACTTAAACCCACTCCGAAGAAGAGGGGTGTCTTATATCTCAGTGTTGAAGATATGCAAGAAGCAAAGAAAAGTATGAAGGAAAAATGTATTAAAGCAGATGATGTTAAGAATTTACCGCCTATTGAAGAAATAGATGGACTTGATACACCACCCCCACAGGTGGTAGAGGTAAACTATTTAATGAAATTTGATGAAAGTGATATCCCTTACAATAAACATCCTAGTCAATGCCTTTATGAATTCGATAACTACATTAGGAAACAAGATCACTTCAATGCCAATGTTATGAAACAATTGAAATGTAATTATGATACGATTGTTCGCTTGAGTGACTTGTTATTTAGAATCACCAATGATGTTAGAGGTGTAAGAAAACATGCCTCTATGGTTCAAACCCAGTTAGAACAAGTTGCTAAATCTCAAAAAGAATTGCTTGATGAAATAAATAATAATATGAATGATCATGCTATTAGAGTAGTAACTAGAGGAGATGGAATGACTCAGGAACCACTTTATCCCGAGGGACTGTAACATCCCAAATTTTCAATTTGGAATGTTATACATTAGATCATCATGCATATCATATTTTCTTGCATTTTGGTCGATCCTAGAAATTTCACGCAACTCAAGGACCCTCGGAGAGAGTTGGAGATTTCGTTATTTTCATTTTTGAGTTTTCTCAAATTTTGAAAGAAAGGGATCATTGGTTTTGTCGGAGTTTGTTTGCCTTTTATTTGGATAGGGAAAAATGCGTATTTTTCAAAGTTGCATTTTAGGCCCGGAGAAAAGTTCATTTTGTTCGACTCATTTTTAGGAGTCGGGGAAAATTTACTTTATTAGTTTTGGAGTCCGGTAGATTTTCTTTTTCTGTGTTTTTCCGCGCGCGAAACCGATCTAAAAAAAATCCCGCGCGCGCCCTGGGCCAAAGGCCCAGCCGGACGGCCAGGCCATCGCCGCGCCGCGCGCCAGGCGCCAGGAGGCCGCCGCCGCCGCCCTTTTGGAAGTCCTAGTAGGACTTTTGTCCTACTTCCGTTATTCCATTTTTGTTTCTAGATCTTTCCTACTCCTATTCTTATTCCTTGATCCCTCCTCCAAGTAAACCCCCTCCCCTCCCCAATATAAATACCCAAGCACGCCCCCCTCTAAATCATCAAACCAAAACCCCAACCCTCCACCGCGCCCCTCACCCGCGCCTCCGCACCCCGCCGCCGCCGCACCCCGCCGCCGCCGCACCCCGCCGCCGCCGCACCTTGCCGCCGCCGCCCACGCCGCCGTTCGCCGGAACCTCGCCGAGGTTGCCGCGCCGCGTCTCTTTTTCTTTCATCGGATCATTTTCTTCTAATCATTCCGATTCTTTTCTTCTCTTCTGATTCGTTTTCTTTCCGGTTCTTTTCTAAACCGTTCCGGTTTTCTAGATCGGTTTTTCGTTCGGTTTTCTTTTCCGAAACCCTAGATCGGATTCGTTTTCTTTTCCGATTTAGTTGCCTCGAGACCGTTCGCCGGACCGTTCGTTCTAACGAACATGATCACCGGATTCTTCTAGGTTAACGAACGTCCGTTCGTTCAACCGTTCTTCTTTTTCTTTTCGTCGGATTTATTCCGCGATCGCGATCTCAGATCCGATCTTCGTTCTAGTTTATCTTCTCGCTCGTTTATCGGAATCAGGTGATTCAAGCGCCTGGAGTTTCGTTTCGAAACTGCCGTTCCGTCTAATCAACTTAAAAAAGTTTTTGCCATGGTAAAATTTGACCTAGTTTCACTTTGCTAGAACCGAGTTGTTTTCTTTCGCCGTTTGTTTTCTGTTGCTTTGACCGATTCGATTCTTTTCGCAACCGGAGTTCTTAAGTTGAACTTCTGGTTAGATCTTTTATTCGAGTTTTACCTGTGCATTAGATGAGTACTTATTGTATGCTTGTTGTTTGTCTGCGATAGATCACCCGTAGTGCGCCGCCTGTTATTTCGAAGCTCTAGGTTTCGCGGATCCTCAGCAAGGCAAGTAAAACTTTGATCATACCTTCTCATTGCCCAGTTTTTATTGCATTAGATAAATCCTCAAACGTTGCATGATTAGGATCTAATTAAACTGTGGGATGGGAAGTAGTTGAGGTAGTACCTATCACCTGTTTTACTTATGAAACCTTTGGGAGTTACTTCTACGTTTGCTTATTATGCCATGCTATGCTAGTAGACGTGGATTGGGTGAGTGATATCTATGACAGATGTGAGTATTTTTAATTAATGGTTTATCCAAGGTGGCAACTTAAATACACATCTGGGTGGATTGAGGCACCTGGTTTCTATCAGGACTTGCCTGTTTTTCTTCGGACCGCCACCCAGGCTCAAAGGGATCATAAGATCATTCATGCTAGTAACTTCCGTGTGCAGCCACAAGCCAATATGGGCTCTGGCATAGCTGACTAAGTCGTGCGAACTCTTACAGTGGTAGACTAGCAGATGTAGGGGATGTAGGTTGGTATGGTCTATCACAACGTAAGGTGTGAGTGCTTCTGAAAGACTATGTCTCGGTCATCCGTCTCTCAAACACCATGTAGTGCGAGAAACCAACGGAGGCGATCGAGTCTTGTGGGGAAAAGTGCGCAAACCTCTGCAGAGTGTACAAACTAATCATGATTAGCCGTGTCCCCGGTTATGGACATCTTGAGTATGTAGTACTTGAATATCATGTGAATCTCATCATGTTACTTTAATTAATATTGTGGGTTTATAATTGTTCACTTAAATTGGGATCGGAATGTTGTCAACCATTCTCGATGTTTCAACCACCATGATAGTTAAATAAAATCTATTCCTTTGCAGTAGGGAAAAATTTGGCTTTACGCAAAACTGTAACCATAGAGCTTTCCACCAGCCACATATGCATGTAGTATAGGCTTATCATTCATTATTCTCTATGTGTTACATTGCCAGCATATTCCATGTGCTGACCCGTTTTCGGGCTGCAACTTTCATGTTGCAGACTTTTCAGACGACGAGTAAGGTGCTTTTAGGTCGTGGTTCTATACTCAGTGATGCCGTTGGAGTTGATGGACTCACTTATCTTCCAAGCCTTCTGCTGTTATCATTATTAGATGGCCTTAAGCCATATTTATTGTAATAAGTTCTCTTTGAGACATCGATGTAATAAGTGTGTGATTGCTACTCTGCTATAAATCCTTCGAAGTACTGTGTGGTGTCAGCATTACTGATCCAGGGATGACACCGGAGCACAGAGACTTGACCATCTGAGGTCGGGTCGCTACAGAGATGGTATCAGAGCACACGCTAACTGTAGGACATGACCACTAAGTTAAAGCCATAGATCACTATTCTCCTCTCATTTTCTAACTCCTCATCTTTTCTACTCTTTTAGGATGACGGACGCGAAGATCAAGTACGCGCAACCGGATGAAGGCACACCTTTTGGATTACACTTGAAGGAAGTCACCAAGTACCTGAACATTGGATTACCAAGCTTCACCGGGACCTTCAACGCCACTCTGCCTGAAGAGGAGCGCTGGAAGATTCAAGCTCACGTTCCGGGAAGGACATTTGCGCCAATCACGAAGCCCATAGATAGTGTTTTCAGTGCACCAACTTGGAGTCTGGGAAAGAGCATGGCAGCTCATATCACCATGGGACGCATTGGAGAAGTTTATCAAGAAGACCTCAAGGACACTATCTACCAGATTTGCGGACGCCGAGATGAAGAATGGGAGATAGTCAGCACCAAGAAGGATAGATCCATTGCAGCTTTCATCCAGGAGTTAAACCAGCACATTCGACGCCAAGAGAACCAGATGTGCAATGATATGATAGAGTTGAAGAATGCAAAGGCAAGGATCATCGAGCTAGAAGGAGAACTGAAGGGTACACGCAAGGACTACATGGACGAGATCGTAGCTCTAGCAAGGCACAATGTTGACCTCAAGCAGGAGATTGAAGAACTCAAGGGGAGATTAGCATTCAAGAATGAAGACAAGTACATCGCATGTCCGAGCAACGACATCATCATCGACGACACCGATTCGGACCCAAGTGAACCCGACTTTGAAGAAGAAGCTGGAGCAGACATCATGGAGTCTTCCACCGATTCAAATTAGTAGATGACCACCATATATTAGTAGCATTATTTCCTCCATGTAAACATTATAGTCCACGCACTTTTGCGATAGTTCTAGACCGTTTGTAAGCCCTTGTTTGATTGAATGAAGTGATTTTGTGTGAATTTGCCTCATGTGCATTTGGGTAGTGTTTTCTCTTAGACCTCACTCTATTCTTAATTCTCGTCTTTTCTAAACCCTCAGATGCCTCCGAGACGTGACAATGGATTCCCACCGGAGCTCACTCAGTTGATCCAGCAGCAGAACCAATTGATGCAGTTGTTAGTCCAGAATCAGCAGAACAACAACAACAACAACAACAACAACAACAACAACAACAACAACAACAACAACAACAACAACAACAACAACAACAACAACAACAACAACAACAACAACAACAACAACAACAACAACAACAACAACAACAACAACAACAACAACAACAACAACAACAACAACAACAACAACAACAACAACAACAACAACAACAACAACAACAACAACAACAACAACAACAACAACCCTCCGTCGCCGCCACCTGTTGATCACCTAGCCCGTTTCCTTAGGTTGAATCCGCCGGTGTTTTCCAGTAGCACCAAGCCGATAGTAGCAGACGACTGGCTCCGCAAGATAGGAAGGGAGTTGACCACTGCAGGATGCACAGATGTGGAGAAAGTGAAGTTTGCCGCACATCAGCGTGACGGACCCGTAGCAGCATGGTGGGAAAATTTCACAGCCACTTACCCAGTCGACACTGTCACATGGGATCAGTTTCAGCAAGCTTTCCGCGCTGCCCATGTTTCAACAGGAGCTATGGCCATGAAGAAGCGTGAGTTTCGCAACTTACGCCAAGGAGGAAGGACAGTTGGCCAGTACGTTGACGACTTCAGCAAGTTAGCACGTTATGCCCCAGATGACGTTGCTACGGGTGCAGCTAAGCAGGACAAGTTTTTAGAAGGAATAAATGATGAGCTAAGCATGCAGTTGATGGTAGCAAGTTTCAACAACTACCAGGAGTTGGTAGACCATGCCATCATGATTGAAGGGAAGCAACAACAGATTGAGAACCGCAAGAGGAAGTATGGACAGGGGAAGTATAACTCTGGAGCCCAGCAGAAGCCCCGTTTTACCCCTAAAGCGGGAGTTCAGTTTCAGCATACCCATGGAGGAAGTGGATCGCACAACCATAATGGCCACAAGAATGGTAATGGGAATGGAGGAAGCAATGGCCAGAACCGTACCACCCCATCAACCCCAGCCAAGAGAGATCTGAGTCAAGTCACCTGTTTCAAGTGTTCCAAGACCGGACATTATGCCAATGAATGTCCCGAAGGCCAGAATGGCAATGGAAGCTCTGGGAAGAAGCCAAACCCTTTCAACAGGGGACAGGTGAACCACGTTAGCATGGAGGAGGTTGAAGCTCAGCCTGATGCAGTAATCGGTAAGTTTTTGGTCAAGACATTTACTGCACTCGTTCTTTTTGATACTGGTGCATCGCATTCATACATATCAAGGGGATTTGTGGACAAGTATAACCTGCCAACCCAAGCCCTTAGGTCACCCATGTTAGTAACCTCGCCTGGAGCAGAATATATGGCTAGTCGATGGTGTGATCGGTTACCATTAAGGATTGGTAACTATGTGTTTCCCTCAGACCTAATAGTATTGAAATCTCAAGGATTGGATGTGATATTAGGCATGGATTGGTTGTCAAAGTATGAAGGGAACATTGAATGTGCCAGTAAGACAATTTTGCTCACGACGCCCAAAGGAAGAACAAAATCAAGTATGTATCTCGACATGCGCCCAATAGGACACAATTAAATTCCTTATCAGGAGTTGTACAGGAGGAAGTACCAGTGGTAAAGGATTTTCCTGATGTGTTTCTTGAAGAATTGCCAGGCATGCCACCGGATAGAGACATTGAGTTTTTGATTGAGCTTTTGCCAGGCACTGGGCCAATATCGAAGAGACCGTACAGGATGCCAGCACAAGATTTGGTGGAAATTAAGAAGCGGAT
Organism: Aegilops umbellulata; assembly: GCA_032464435.1. Taxonomy (NCBI): domain Eukaryota; kingdom Viridiplantae; phylum Streptophyta; class Magnoliopsida; order Poales; family Poaceae; genus Aegilops; species Aegilops umbellulata. The sequence continues at coordinate 475,871,956 of CP136054.1, forward strand.
CAAGGAGTTACTGGATAAAGGTTACATTCGCCCAAGTTCTTCACCTTGGGGATCACCCGTACTTCTAGTGGAGAAGAAGGATGGATCATTAAGGATGGTTGTTGATTACCGTGGATTGAATGCAGTAACCATCAAGAACAAGTACCCACTGCCAATGATAAATGATCTGTTTGATCGTTTGCAAGGAGCTAAAGTGTTTTCCAAGATCGATTTGCGATCAGGGTACCATCAGTTGAAGATTCGAGAGCAGGACATACCCAAGACAGCTTTTACCATGAGATACGGATTGTATGAGTATACCGTTATGTCATTTGGACTGACTAACGGACCTGCCTATTTCATGAACCTGATGAACAAAGTATTTATGGAATTTTTGGATAAGTTCGTCGTAGTGTTCATTGATGACATTCTGATTTTCTCGAAGAATGAAGAAGAGCATAAGGAACATTTGCGTTTGGTTCTGGAGAAACTAAGGGAACATCAGTTATATGCCAAATTCAGCAAATGTGAGTTTTGGTTGAAGGAAGTTGGATTTCTTGGACATGTTATATCCGGAGAGGGTATAGCAGTTGACCCCACCAAGGTTGAGACCGTAACCGAATGGGAAGCACCCACGATAGTTGGGGAGATCCGGAGTTTTCTTGGACTCGCAGCATACTATCGGAGATTCATTGAGAATTTCTCAAAGATCGCAAAGCCTATGACTAAATTGTTGAAGAAGGATACTAAGTTCAATTGGACTGAGGAATGTGAGGCCAGTTTTCAGGAGTTGAAGAAACGATTGGTTTCCTCACCAGTGTTGATTTTGCCAGATCAGACCAAGGATTATGAGGTGTATTGCGACGCTTCACGTCGAGGACTTGGAGCAGTACTTATGCAGGAAGGAAGAGTTGTTTCGTATGCCTCACGACAACTGAAACCTCATGAACTAAATTATGCCACTCATGATTTGGAGTTAGCAGCCGTAGTGCATGCGTTGAAGACATGGAGACATTTCCTCATTGGAAATCATTGTGAAGTGTACACGGATCACAAGAGTTTGAAGTACATTTTCACGCAGAAGGAGTTGAACCTCAGACAAAGGAGATGGTTGGAGCTCATCAAGGATTACGATATGAGATTGCATTACCATCCAGGAAAAGCTAATGTAGTAGCTGACGCATTGAGCCGTAAGAGCCATGTCAATACATTGATGACGGGAGAAATACCACGGGAGTTAGCAGAAAATCTTCGAGAGCTATGTTTGGAAATAGTTCCGAGAGGCTATATAGTAGCATTGGAGATTCAATCTACCTTGATGGATAAAATCAGAGAGGCTCAGAAATCTGACAAGGAGATTGCCGTTATAAAGAAGAAAATGACCGAAGGAAAAGCAAAGGGATTTCATGAGGATAAGCACGATACCCTATGGTTTGAGGACCGTGTTTATGTGCCCAATGACCCGGAGATCAGGAAGTTGATTCTGCAAGAGGCACATGATTCACCGTATTCGATTCACCCAGGAAATACCAAGATGTATTTGGATTTGAAGGAAACATTCTGGTGGACCGGAATGAAGAAGGATATTGCAGCTTATGTAGCAGTTTGTGATGTGTGTCAAAGAGTGAAGGCAGAACATCAGAAGCCAGCCGGACTGTTACAACCATTGCCGATACCCGAATGGAAGTGGGATAAGATAGGCATGGATTTTATCACAGGACTACCCAGGACAAAGGCAGGCTATGACTCGATATGGGTAGTAGTTGATCGTTTGACGAAGGTAGCACATTTCATCCCAGTAAAGACCACTTACACCAGTGCTAAGTTGGCAAAGATATACATGACTAGGATCATTTGTTTGCATGGAGTTCCGAGGAGTATCGTATCAGATAGAGGAAACCAATTCACCTCAAAGTTTTGGAATCAGTTGCATGAAACCTTGGGAACCAGACTAGAGTTCAGCACAGCTTTTCACCCATAGACGGATGGACAGACTGAGAGAGTCAATCAGATTTTGGAAGATATGCTGAGAGCTTGTGCGCTAGATTATGGATCTAGTTGGGACGATAACTTGCCGTATGCGGAGTTTTCTTATAACAACAGTTACCAAACCAGTCTGAAGATGGCACCTTTCGAAGCTTTATACGGAAGGAGGTGCAGGACACCGTTGTCATGGGACGAAGTTGGAGACCGTCAGTTCTTTGGACCCGATCTGATCAAGGAGTCTGAACGGAGAGTTAAGTTGATTCGCGATAGGCTCAAGGTAGCCCAATCCAGGCAAAAGAGCTACGTAGATTCTAAGCGCAAGGAGACAGTTTACGAAACTGGAGACAGAGTTTATCTTCGAGTATCCCCACTTCGAGGAGTTAAGCGCTTTGGAGTTAAGGGAAAGTTAGCACCGCGTTTCATTGGACCGTATAAGATTTTGCAACGCATGGGAGAAGTTGCTTATAAGTTGGAATTACCAGAAGGACTGTCAGGAGTTCATGATGTATTCCATGTTTCTCAGCTGAAGAAATGTCACGCCGAGATGGCGGAGATACCACTAAGTTGAAGGATGACTTAACATATGAAGAGAAACTAGTCAAGATTCTCGAGTATGCTAGCAAAGTTACCCGCAGCAAGGTTATCAAGTTTTGCAAAGTTCAGTGGAACCACCACTCAGAGGATGAAGCCACTTGGGAGCGAGAAGAAGATTTGCTCAAGGACCACCCTCACCTATTTTCTAGCCAACCCGAATCTCGAGGACGAGATTCATCTTAAGGGGGGTAGGTTTGTAACATCCCAAATTTTCAATTTGGAATGTTATACATTAGATCATCATGCATATCATATTTTCTTGCATTTTGGTCGATCCTAGAAATTTCACGCAACTCAAGGACCCTCGGAGAGAGTTGGAGATTTCGTTATTTTCATTTTTGAGTTTTCTCAAATTTTGAAAGAAAGGGATCATTGGTTTTGTCGGAGTTTGTTTGCCTTTTATTTGGATAGGGAAAAATGCGTATTTTTCAAAGTTGCATTTTAGGCCCGGAGAAAAGTTCATTTTGTTCGACTCATTTTTAGGAGTCGGGGAAAATTTACTTTATTAGTTTTGGAGTCCGGAAGATTTTCTTTTTCTGTGTTTTTCCGCGCGCGAAACCGATTTAAAAAAAAATCCCGCGCGCGCCCTGGGCCAAAGGCCCAGCCGGACGGCCAGGCCATCGCCGCGCCGCGCCGCGCGCCAGGCGCCAGGAGGCCGCCGCCGCCGCCCTTTTGGAAGTCCTAGTAGGACTTTTGTCCTACTTCCGTTATTCCGTTTTTGTTTCTAGATTTTCCTACTCCTATTCTTATTCATTGATCCCTCCTCCAAGTAAACCCCCTCCCCTCCCCAATATAAATACCCAAGCACCCCCCCCCTCTAAATCATTAAACCAACACCCCAAGCCCTCCACCGCGCCCATCACCCGCGCCGCCGCACCCCGCCGCCGCCGCCGCCGCACCTTGCCGCCGCCGCCCAAGCCGCTGTTCGCCGGAACCTCGCCGAGGTAGCCGCGCCGCGTCTCTTTTTCTTTCATCGGATCATTTTCTTCTAATCATTCCGATTCTTTTCTTCTCTTCCGATTCGTTTTCTTTCCGGTTCTTTTCTAAACCGTTCTGGTTTTCTAGATCGGTTTTTCGTTCGGTTTTCTTTTCCGAAACCCTAGATCGGATTCGTTTTCTTTTCCGATTTAGTTGCCTCGAGACCGTTCGTCGGACCATTCGTTCTAACGAACGTGATCACTGGATTCTTCTAGGTTAACGAACGTCCGTTCGTTCAACCGTTCTTCTTTTTCTTTTCGTCGGATTTATTCCGCGATCGCGATCTCAGATCCGATCTTCGTTCTAGTTTATCTTCTCGCTCGTTTATCGGAATTAGGTGATTCAAGCGCCTGGAGTTTTGTTTCGAAACCGGCGTTCCGTCTAATCAACTTAAACAAGTTTTTGCCATGGTAAAATTTGACCTAGTTTCACTTTGCTAGAACCGAGTTGTTTTCTTTCGCCGTTTGTTTTCCGTTTCTTTGACCGATTCGATTCTTTTTGCAACCGGAGTTCTTAAGTTGAACTTTCTGGTTAGATCTTTTATTCGAGTTTTACCTGTGCATTAGATGAGTACTTATTGTATGCTTGTTGTTTTTCTGCGATAGATCACCCGGAGTGCGCCGCCTGTTATTTCGAAGCTCTAGGTTTCGCGGATCCTCAGCAAGGCAAGTAACACTTTGATCATACCTTCTCATTGCCCAGTTTTTATTGCATTAGATAAATCCTCAAACATTGCATGATTAGGATCTAATTAAACTTTGGTATGGGAAGTAGTTGAGGTAGTACCTATCACCTGTTTTACTTATGAAACCTTTGGGAGTTACTTCTACGTTTGCTTATTATGCCATGCTATGCTAGTAGACGTGGATTGGGTGAGTGATATCTATGACAGATGTGAGTATTGTTAATTAATGGTTTATCTAAGGTGGCAACTTAAATACACATCTGGGTGGATTGAGGCACCTGGTTTCTATCAGGACTTGCCTGTTTTTCTTCGGACCGCCACCCAGGCTCAAAGGGATCATAAGATCATTCATGCTAGTAACTTCCGTGTGCAGCCACAAGCCAATATGGGCTCTGGCATAGCTGACTAAGTCGTGCGAACTCTTACAGTGGTAGACTAGCAGATGTAGGGGATGTAGGTTGGTACGGTCTATCACAACGTAAGGTGTGAGTGCTTCTGAAAGACTATGTCTCGGTCATCAGTCTCTCAAACACCATGTAGTGCGAGAAACCAACGGAGGCGATCGAGTCTTGTGGGGAAAAGTGCGCAAACCTCTGCAGAGTGTACAAACTAATCATGATTAGCCGTGAACCCGGTTATGGACATCTTGAGTATGTAGTACTTGAATATCATGTGAATCTCATCATGTTACTTTAATTAATATTGTGGGTTTATAATTGTTCACTTAAATTGGGATCGGAATGCTGTCAACCATTCTCGATGTTTCAACCACCATGATAGTTAAATAAAATCTATTCCTTTGCAGTAGGGAAAAATTTGGCTTTACGCAAAACTGTAACCATAGAGCTTTCCACCAGCCATATATGCATGTAGTATAGGCTTATCATTCATTATTCTCTATGTGTTACATTGCCAGCATATTCCATGTGCTGACCCGTTTTCGGGCTGCAACTTTCATGTTGCAGACTTTTCAGACGACGAGTAAGGTGCTTTTAGGTCGTGGTTCTATACTCAGTGATGCCGTTGGAGTTGATGGACTCACTTATCTTCCAAGCCTTCCGTTGTTATCATTATTAGATGGCCTTAAGCCATATTTATTGTAATAAGTTCTCTTTGACACATCGATGTAATAAGTGTGTGATTGCTACTCTGCTATAAATCCTTCGAAGTACTGTGTGGTGTCAGCATTACTGATCCAGGGATGACACCGGAGCACAGGGACTTGACCATCTGAGGTCGGGTCGCTACAGGGACACCCAAAAAAATTGAACAAGACTCACAAAGAATTAATATTGAAGCACCTAGTCCTTCTGAAAGGAAGAAGAAAAAGAAAAATGATAGAACTTTGCATACCTCTAGTGAACCTGAGAAAGAAAACCTATCTGAAGATAACAATGATGTCTCTATTTCTCATGCTGAAACTCAATCTCGTAGTGAACATTCACCTAGTGATAATGAAAATGATAATGACAATGTTCATGAAGATACCCAACCATAAAATGATAAAGAACCAGATAATGATGTTGAAATAGAACTAGCTGTTGATCTTGATAACCCACAACCTAAAAATAAAAGATATGATAAAAGAGACTTTGTGGCTAGAAAACATGGTAAAGAAAGAGAGCCATGGGTTCAGAAACCCATTCCCTTTCCTCCTAAACCTTCTAAGAAAAAATATGATAAGAATTTGAACGCTTTGCTGAAATGATTAGGCCAGTCTTTTTGCGTACTCGCTTGACTGATATTTTATAGATGGCCCCCTATGCAAAATACATGAAAGACATCATTACTAATAAAAGAAAGATACCTTAAGCTGAAATCTCCACCATGCTTGCTAATTATTCTTGTAAGATGGAGTACCTAAAAAACTTGGAGATCCGGGAATACCAACTATACCTTGCTCCATCAAAAGAAATTATGCTAAAACTGCTTTGTGTGATTTAGGAGCTGGTGTTAGTGTTATGACTTTCTCCTAATATAAAAGACTTGATTTGAATAAACTCATACCTACTGAAATATCTTTGCAAATGGCTGACAAATCAACTGCCATACCTATCGGTAATTCTGAGGATGTGCCCGTTGTTGTTGCAAATGTTACTATCTTAACAGACTTTGTTATTCTTGAGATGCCCGAGGACGACAACATGTCGATTATCCTTGGTAGACCCTTTTTAAATACTGCAGGGGCTATTATTGATTGCAATAAAATCAAGGTTACTTTTCATATCAATGGTAATGAGCAGTTCCAACTGAATGGTGTTAATGTTATTGAAAAAACTCCGACACTCACTATTGGAAGTTTTCAACTACATCTTCCTACTGCCAAAAATAAATATGATATACTTATTGTTGGGGACATGCATATCCCCGTTGAGGTAACTTAGTGTTTTACGAAAGTTCTTCGGTTTCATGCTAATTGAAAGTGGTTATTAATAAGACTTGATCAACCTTGTTAATGGATCATTTTCGAGAGGTATGAAGTTGATGAATTTAGTAGGCACAATCTTCTGTCCTTATCTTTTGTTTTTTATTTTTCTTAGTTAAATAAAATAAAATACCATGTTTATCATGTTTTCTGAATTTTCCGTGCAATAAAAAAGTGCCAAAAATAAAAGTAGTCAGAATGCCCTAAAATTTTAAAACAAATATTTCTGATTTTTTAGTGCAAATAACATCAGGGGGTTGCCCCTGGTGACACAATACACCAGGGCGCGCCAGCAACTCCAGGCGCGCCCTGGTGGGTTATGGTCCCCACGTGGGTCCCCTCACTTATCCCTTCAGTCCATTCCTTCTACCTCCAGAAAAAATCACAAGAGCCCTCTCTCTCGTGTTCTTGCTCTCAAACCCATGGATTTCGATCTTCTTGCTTGAAGCTCCATTTCTGAAACTGTTTTGGCGGATTACTACTTGGTATGTGACTCCCCCATTGCTCCAATTAGTTTTTGCATTAGTGGTTTATGTTTTGAATAATTAGCTACTCTTGGTGCTGCTATAAATGGGCTTGTATGTTGAATTCTTAGAGTTCTAAGTAGTTTGAATGCTCAATATGGCCTCTAGGCATCCTTATGAGTAGTTGGTATCAATATTATGAAGTTTTGTTGACAAAATTTTGTGTCCCAAATTTTTTCAGAAATTGTTCTCAAGTAAAAATGCAATTAATTAGGAGTTCTACGGGGCGGTGCTATCAAATCATGCTTATGGCCGTGTAACGACTTCATGGTGAGTGCAATTATTAAAGAAGAATTTGAGCAATATGTTCACAACACCAAGCTCGACCCCTACATTGAAGATAACTACATCCAGCACCTCAGCCTCACGGAAGTGTTTACTGAAGAATTTAAATTTCATCCTCGTGAGTCTAGAGTTTCGTTTAAACTTTATGACCGCCCCTTTACCATGTCTCTAGAGGTGTTTAGTGGTGTTTGTAAAATTCAATTTTGGGGTTCGCTAAATGAGCCACCAAGATCTGAGTATGAGTCATTTTTTTTATTAGTCTTTGCAACAGTGAGGATAGAGGAGTGACACAAGCTAGGATAAAAAGCATTCATTTTCCATCAATTCATTACTTTGCACTCTTTAATGGCAAATGCATTGTGTGAAAGCAAGATTGTAGCGCACTGTGTGCCCCCGACTTGAGCCTCATACACACTGCTCTGACAGGAATTAAACGTTATAACCTTGGAGCAATTGTTGCACGAGGTTGCAACATAATGCTGGTAGTGGTCACTTTTATGGTGGGATTTATGCTTCCCATTTAGCAAAGGAGCTGAGTGTATCACCTTTGCCTAACGATCCCATCTTACCTACCCAGTACTTAGACTTTGAGGCCATAAAGCATCATAAGTTCCTTAAGGGCACAATCACTGATTATACTTATAGCTTGAGGTTCAATAAAGAACCCATTGTACCTATTGTTTTTGCATGTGTCTGCTCTCTTTGATTTTCACGACAATAGGAGATATTATGTTCTTGAGAACGAGGCCCGAGGTACAAGGCGGAAGTCGAGGCAGCTCGGCGGGCTGAGGAGGCCGCACCTAGAGCCTCTATGGGCTATCACTCAGATTATTATCCAGGGTACGAATGGAGATTACCAAGCTAGGACAAAAGCCTAAGCTTGGGGGAGTATGTATCTCCACCGACATTATATTCATGTTCACAAATTTCGTTCCAGTTGTTAGTGTCCACACTTTTTTCATTGTATTATTCATGCTAGATTTATTTTCTCGCTTTATTTTTGTATGTTAGAAATACTTTGAGAAAATCCAAAAATGTTTCTTGTTTCTTTTTGGTTTTTCTTTCTAGTTTGATTAGTTGTAGCATTAAAATAAACCCCAAAAAGATTTCTCACTTCTTCTTTTGCTTGTTGGGAGCTTTCCCGTGTAAATCATTTTTCTCGTTTTTTTCTGTATTTAATTTGCTTTCTTCAAAAAAACTAAAAACTCCAAAAATATTTCAGTGCATTTCTCTAAAATTCTTTTCTTTTATTGAGTCGCACCAAGGAGAAGACCACGATGAAAATGTTGAGTGGCTCTCATATGCATTATTGTTGATCTAACAAAGAGCCCAAATTACCTTGTCTTCTCCTTTTGAATAAAATGTTTGCAGATTCCAGCTTAGTCCACGACACTCTTGCACTATTATTATTTTCATATCATTCGGTCGTGCAAGTGAAAGGCAATAATGATGATATTTGATGAAGTGATTGTGGCAGAGAGAAGCGGGTATGAACTCAACTTGTTCTATTTTTGTAAATATGTTTAACCTAGCATCCATGATTCAGCACATTACGATCAAACATGTTTGGAATGACAATTAGAGATTATAGTTTCTCATGCCATGCTTAAGTAGCTAGGAGTGGATAATGATTTATCTTGGATGTCAACATGCATTAAAATGACTGTGATGTAGTATGATGATATGGTATCCTCCTCTGAATGTTTCAAGTGGCTTGACTTGGCACAGGTTCACGCATGTAGTTGAATCAAAACCAACATAGCCTCTACGATATTTACGTTTATGGTGTTCATATCCTACTCATGCTAGTATTCAATGTTGATTATTCATAACACATGTTCATGACCGTTTTCGCTCTCTAGCTGGCCGCTTCTCAACCTGTTTGCTAGCCTTCACCTGTACTAAGCGGAAATACTGCTTGTGCATCAAAATCCCCAAACCCAAGTTATTCCAGATGAGTCCACTATATCTACCCATATGCGGTATTATCCTGTGGTTCGAAGTAAATTTGCATGTGCCACCTCTAAAATTTCAAATGAACCTTTGTTTTGTGTGCCTGGATTGTTCATAGAGCGACAGGGGGTGGTCGGTATCTTCAATGCTAAGCGGGTTATTCTCATGATGAGTATTTTTTCACTCGTCCTTGCATGAGAGGGGCGGTAATAGGGATTCCCAGTCCCAAAATCAAAAATTGCAAATAATTAAACAAAACTCCCCCAGGATTGTTGTTGGTATGGACGGTACCCATGGATTCGGCTAGCCATGGAGTGTGTTTGTTGGTGTGGAGGGGGAGTAAACCTTTACTTTTATCACTTGGGAACCGCCACTAATGTGTTTAGCATGAAGATATTGATAACTCTTGGTCGTGACGTAAACAAGAAGGTTGTACCTCCCAAAATTTTATTAATCTTTGATTTAAGCATTGAGCTCTGGCACCTCTGCAAATCCCTGCTTCCCTCTAGGAAGGGACTGTCTATTTACTTTTATGTTGAGTCATCACCTTCTCAAACAAGCGCCAGATTTGAGAGCACTATTGTCATCCTCATACATTGTGTATAGTTAATGTTGGATGCATCATGACTGGATCTTTTCTACCATGAATTACAATGTGTAGTCGCTGCGTGAACTTTGGAGGTGCTCTGCATTTATGTTTTGCGGTCTCATAAAGGGCTAGCGAGATACCGCTGTAGTCATATTATATCATGATTGTTTTGACAAAGTGTTGGCATTTGATATATATCTTATTATCGCTCTCCAGTTGATTATGCCATTGATATGAGTTAATATAATTTCTAAGAGTTATTGTTGACATGGTTAGTCATGATCTTTGCTGAAAACCTGGGTACTACATAAGCTTATTTATGTAAACAAGAACAAAAGAGTTTGTAAAAGTTTTTATTCATCACTTTCAGTTTATCAACTGAATTGCTTGAGGACAAGCAAAGGTTTAAGCTTGGGGGAGTTGATACGTCTCCGTCATATCTACTTTTCCTAACGCTTTTGCTCTTGTTTTGGACTCTAATTTGCATGATTTGAATGAAACTAACCCAGACTGACTCTGTTTTCAGCAAAACTACCATGGTGTTGTTTTTGTGCAGAAATAAAAGTTCTCGGAATTGGAGGAAACTTTTTGGAGAATTATTCTGAAATAAAGGAAAAATACTAGAACCAAGACCCACTGGAGGGGGGCCAGCTGCCCACTAGGAACCAGGGTGCGTCATCCCCCTTTGGCGCGCCCTGGTGGGTAGCGGGGCCCACGAGGCTCCGCTGACCCTAATTCCAACTCTATAAATTCCTTTTTTTTGAAAAAAAAATAAGGGAGCAAGTTTCATCGCGTTTTATGATACGGAGCCTCCGCCACGTCTTGTTCTTCATCAGGAGGCCAGATCTAGAGTCCGTTCGGGGCTCCGAAGAGGGGGATTCGCTGCCATCGTCATCACCAACCATCCTCCATCACCAATTTCATAATGCTCACAGTTGGGAGTGAGTAATCTCTTTGTTGGCTTGCTGGACGGCGATGGGTGAGCACGATACACCAGGGCGCCCCCCTCCAGGCGCGCCCTGGTGGGTTGTGCCCACCTCATGGCTGCACATACCCTAATTCCAACTACATAAATACCTATTTTTGGAGAGAAAAATCAAGGGAGGAAGAATTATCACGTTTCACGAGGCGGCGCCGCCACCACCTCCTGTTCTTCATCGGGAGGCCAGATCTGTAGTCCGTTCGGGGCTTCGGAGAGGGAAATCTTCGGGCTTCGTCATCGCCAATTCCATGATGCTCCCCACCGGGAGTGAGTAATTCCTTCGTAGGCTCGCTGGTTGGTGAGGAGTTGGATGATATTCATCATGTAATCGAGTTAGTTTTGTTAGGGCTTGATCCCTAGTATCCACTATGTTCTGAGATTGATGTTGCTATGACTTTGCTATACTTAATGCTTGTCACTAGGGCCCGAGTGCCATGATTTAAGATCTGAACCGTTTATGTTTTCACCAATATATTTGTTTTCTTGATCCGATCTTGCAAGTTATATGCACCTACTACATGTTATGATCCGCATACCCCAGTGTGACAACAATTAGGATTCTTTCTGGTGATGACCGTAATTTGAGGAGTTCATGTATTCACTATGTGTTAATGCTTTGTTCCGGTTCTCTATTAAAAGGAAGTCTTAATATCCCTTAGTTTCCTTATGGACCCCACTGCCACAGGAGGGTAGACAAAAGATGTCATGCAAGTTCTTTTCCATAAGCACGTATGACTATGTACTGAATAGATGCCTACATTATATTTATGAACTGGAGCTAGTTTTGTATTGCCCTAGGTTATGATTGTTATATGATGAATATCATCCAACAAATCCACCGATCCAATGCCTACGAGTTTTACACATATTGTTCTTGCTAAGTTACTGTTGCTGCTGTTACTGTTGCACTTGCTACAAAATTATTGCTATCACTATTACCGTTACTACTATTATTACCACTACTATCAAAACTATCATATTACTATGCTATTGATCACCTTGATGCAGATATTTAATCTCCAAGTGTGGTTGAATTGACAACTCAACTACTAATACTTGCAAATAGTCTTTGGCTTCCCTTGTGTCGAATCTATAAATTTGGGTTGAATACTCTACCCTCGAAAACTATTGCGATCCCTATACTTGTGGGTTATCAATGAAGCGACAGGGGGTGGCCAATATTTTTCCATGCTAGATGTGTTATTCTCAAGATGATTGTTTATTCACTTGTCATTGCACGAGAGTACGACGGTAATAGGGATGCCCAGTCTCGAAATGAAAAAGAAATTTACTTTATGTTGTCAAATAATAAATTCCTTGGAAAGTGGTTGTATGGGCGGTACCCATGGATACGGCTAGCCGTGGAGTGTGAAAGAATGGTGGAAAAAGGAATAAACTTTATTTTTTGTTTGGGAACCGCCTATGATATATCTAGCATGGAAAATATTGGGAACTACTCGGTCGTTTTCGTTGACAGGAAAAGCATGCCTCTCAAAATGTTTTTATCTCTCTTTTTTGCTTGAGCTATGGCACCTCTACAAATCCCTATTTTCCTTTGTGAAGGGCCTATTGCATTTTTTTATTTGAGTCTCCATCTTCTATTATAAAGCACCAACTGAGGGGCACTATGATCGTACTTGAGCATTGGATGTAGCTAATATTTGAGTGTGCTTCGTGAATGGATCAATGATTGAGCATGATGGGCTAGGGATAGCTTTCTTTAGTGTTGATATTTTGAAAAACATGGTTGCTTGTTAATATGCTTGAGCATTGAAGTATTCTTGTCAATTATAGACTATTGCTTTGAACCATCTAAAAGTCCAAATGTCCATGCTACAAAAGAAAAAGAATATGTGATGAACATGTTAGGCAGCATTCCACATAAAAAATTCAATTTTTATCATTTACCTACTCGAGGACGAGCAGGAATTAAACTTGGGGATGTTGATATGTCTCCAATGTATCTATAATTTTTTATTGTTCCACGCTGTTATATTATCATTCTCGGATGTCTTACAATCATTTTATAGCAAATTTATATCATTTTTTGGGACTAACCTATTAACATAGTGCCCAGTGCCAGTTGCTATTTTTTGCTTGTTTTTTACTTCATAGAATATCAGTACCAAACGGAGTCCAAATGCCACGAAACATTTTTGGAGATTTTTTTGGACCAGAAGACACCTTGGGGGCCAAGAAAGCACCAGAGGGGAGGCCCGTGGGGGGCACAACTCACCAGGGCGCACCCAGGGGGTTGTGGTCCCGACGGAGACCCCCTGCACCGTCTCTTCTCCCTATAAATTTCCAAATATTCCTGAAACCCTAAGGGAGACGCCGAAACACAATTCCAACCGCCGCAAGTTCCAGAACCATGAGATCCAATCTACACCATCACAGAGGGGTTCATCATCCTCATTGGTGCCTCTCTGATGATGCGTGAGTAGTCCACCATAGACCTACGGGTCCGTACGAAGTAGCTAGATGCCTCTCCCTCTCTCTCTCTCTCTCTCTCTCTCTCTCACACACACACACACACACTCACTCACTCTCTCTCTCTCTTGATTCTCATTACAATGGTCTCTTGGAGATCTATTTGATGTAATGACTTTTTGCGGTGTGTTTGTTGGGATCCGGTGAAGTTTGAGTTTATGATCAGATCTATATCCACGGAAGTTATTTGAGTTTTCTTTGACCTCTTATATGCATGATTACTTATAGCCTCATATTTCTTCTTCGAATCTTTAGTTTAGTTAGGCCCACTAGATCAATTTTTCTTGCCATGGTAACAGGTGCTTTGTGACGAGTTCGATCTTGCGGTGTTTTTTCCCAGTGATAGAAGGGGCAGCAAGGCACACATGTACCATTGCTATTAAGGATAACAAGATGGGGTCTATTCCTACATTAATAGATCTTGTCAACATCATGTTATTGTTCTTATTGCATTACTCTGTTTCTCCATGAACTTAATACACTAGATGCATGCTGGATAGCGGTCGATGTGTGGAGTAATAGTAGTAGATGCAGAATCGTTTCGGTCTACTAATCTTGGACGTGATGCCTAGATAATGATCATTGCCTGGATATTGTCATAATTATTTGATCTTCTATCAATTGCCCAAAAGTAATTTGTTTACCCACTGTATGTTATTTTCTCGAGAGAAGCCACTAGTGAAATCTACGGCCCTCGGGTCTATCTTTTATCATATTGCTTTCCGATCTATTTTTATTCGCTTTTATTTTCAGATCTATTATTCCAAAAAACCAAAAATACCTTGCTGAACTTTTTCTTTCTTTATTTTATTTTGTGTTATTGCGAGATCTATTTATCCAAAATCATACAAACCAATCTATCTTTTGCCCGAGGAGGGATTGACAACCCCTCTTACGTGTCGGGTTGCAAGTATTTGTTCTTTGTGTGCAGGTACCGTTTACATAGCTTGGCCTGGCCTCCTACTGGATTGATACCTTGGTTTCATAACTGAGGGAAATAACTACCGTAGTTGTACTGCATCATCCCTTCCTCTTCGGGGAAATACCGATGCAGTTTCAAGCGACATCAATGACTATACGTGGAGAGGATGATAGTAGGGACCCACCAGAGTCATGGCAGTACGCAAGCGAGTGCCTCGTTATTACAAGCCAAAAAATGCATCCTCCTAATGGTTTGACATCTGGGTCCCACGTCATTGTCAACGTATAGTCAATAAACGATAGAATTACACAACGAGCGGCTGAGACCAGGGATCCAGCAAGTCGCGCAGTTGTTATTTAGTTTTAGAGACGGAGCAGGGTATCAACGGGGCTGTGCGAGGGTTGTGGCCCGTCTAGCCCAGGGTTTTATTTTATGTTTACCACCTCACGAGCCCGGTTGTTTTTATTTTCTTTCTAAAAATGGTGAGCCAAGTTCTATTTTTTGCAGAATACCCAACCGAGGTCGTCTTGCTTTTCTCAGCCCTGCTGGACTGCAATCTTTCAAAACAATGACCGATGTATTCGCTTGCCCAAAAAATGGGCTATAAGTAGTAACAAATGGGCTGTAAAATTTAAAAACACAATAGACCGGCAATTAGTTTCAAATTTCCCTTTTTTAGGATTTTGAGATTTTAAATTTCATTGATTGTTTTTGCGAGGGAAATTAAGTTGGATTTTAAATTGATATAATTTATTTTCCAAATTAGTACGAATGTGACTCGAAATTTCAGGATTGAAAACAGTTCGGACCGCACCGAAATATGCAAAATTTCGGGAGTATTTTTTAACCGTGGCCAGAATATGGGTTGTAATGCTACAAAAAGAATATGGGCTCAAAAAATCCTTAAGAATTAGCAAATGGGCTGTGAAGTATTATAAACTGGAGAGGCTAATTGTAGGGGCCCATGTGGTCCATGGCCGCACGCAAACAAGTGCCTCCTTATTACGCGAACAAAAATGATTGCACCTCCTGACAACTAGGACCCACCAGCTTCATCTTCGCATGTAAGGAAGTGCCTCCTTATTACACAGCAAAAAAAGTTTCCTCCACCTGACAGCTAAGACCCACCAACTACATCTTCGCACACAAGGAAGTGCCTCCTTATTCCGCGCAAGAAAAATGATTCCTTCCACTACTAGGTGGGACCCACCAGATTGTTGGGTTACGTAGTAATTTCAAAAAAAATCCTACGCACACGCAAGATCATGGTGATGCATAGCAACGAGAGGGGAGAGTGTTGTCCACATACCCTTGTAGACCAAATGCGGAAGCGTTAGCACAACTCGGTTGATGTAGTCGTACGTCTTCATGATCCGATCGATCAAGTACCGAACACACGGCACCTCCGAGTTCAGCACACGTTCAGCCCGATGACGTCCCTCGAACTCCGATCCAACTGAGTGTTGAGGGAGAGTTTCGTCAGCACGACGGCGTGGTGACGATGATGATGTTCTACTGACGCAGGGCTTTGCCTAAGCACCGCTACAGTATTATCGAGGTGGACTATGGTGGAGGGGGGCACCGCACACGGCTAAAAGATCAAACGATCAATTGTTGTGTCCATGGCGTGCCCCCTACCCCCGTATATAAAGGAGAAAGGGGGGAGGCGGCAGGCCTAGGAGGAGGGCGCACCAAGGGGGGAGTCCTACTCCCACCGGGAGTAGGACTCCTCCTTTCCTTGTTGGAGTAGGAGAGAAGGAAAGAGGAGGAGAGGAACAAGGAAAAGGGGGCTGCACCCCTTGTCCAATTCGGACCAGAGGGGGCGTGCCTCCTTCCTTTTGGCCTCTCTCCTCTATTCCCGTATGGCCCAATAAGGCTCATATACTCCCCGGCGAATTCCCGTAACTCTCCGGTACTCCGATAAATACCCGAATCACTCGGAACCTTTCCGATGTCCGAATGTAGTCATCCAATATATCAATCTTTACGTCTCGACCATTTCGAGACTCCTCGTCATGTCCCCGATCTCATCCGGGACTCCGAACTCCTTTGGTACATCAAAACACATAAACTCATAATATAACTGTCATCGAAACGTTAAGCGTGCGGACCCTACGGGTTCGAGAACTATGTAGACATGACCGAGACACGTCTCCGGTCAATAACCAATAGCGGAACCTGGATGCTCATATTGGCTCCCACATATTCTACGAAGATCTTTATCGGTCAAACCGCCATTGGTCCCGGTTGGTGGCATGAACCGAGACCAGAGGCTCCCCTTTAGTCCCGGTTCATGCCACCAACCGGGACCAGTGGTGGTGCCTATATATACCCCCCTCGCGCCAGAGCAGAGCACACTCCTCTATTTTTTCTGGCCGAGGGAGAGAGGGCTTGGTGGTGCTCTACCTCACCTCCTGTGCACACAAGGTGTTCGATGGAATGCCCGAGCCACACTACTTAAGCTTTCTCCTCTCCAAGCTCGACCTCCAAGCTCCATTTTCCTCAATATTTGTCTAGGTTTAGCGGTCCGTCACGCCCTGTCCCCGTCTTCACCGCCGTCGATCACCCGCGTCGAGCTCATCGCCGGCACCACCATGGTGAGCTTCTTGTTCTTATCTTCTTTCTGAAAGAAAAAAATATTCTTACTTGTATGTTTACATAGATACTTGTATTATTTTCTTACTTTTATTATTGCATCTTATATAGTGCGATGGTTTTGGTATCCGCCCTCGTCGGCCCTCGTCCTGTCTATGATTCGGATGTGGTATATATATTATCTTTATAACTATTGGTTCATTTATTGTTTATGAAAATTATGCCGACCAACGTGACATAGATTTTATTTATCTAGGATGTGTGTGAACCGGAAATTCCAACCGACCCTATTGTCGAGAGGTTAAATTTAGTTGAAGAAGAAAACAATTTCTTGAAGGAAAAAATAAAAAAAATTGAGGAGGAGAAGATGATATTGGAGTTGCATGTTGCGGATGTCGTCGATGATCACAAGATCAAGATGGATGCAATGCGCTTGAAGATTAGAAAGATTAGAAAATATGCCATTCATACCGAGGCTTGGTATCATTATGCCGTTGGATCAATTGTTACCTTAGTTGCGATTATGATCGCCTTTGTTTTCGCATTTAAATGTTTTACATAGTTTCAATGTATGGTTTAATTAATTAGATGCTCTGGAGAGCTATATGTTGTTAGATGAGAACTATGTATGTACTTTGGTTTTAATGTGATGATGAACTTCTATTAATTTGGACACTTAATTATATATAATGCACGCAGATGAACCGACAATGGATGTACGGTGACAGACACACCTCCGAGTACATTAAGGGCGTGCATGAGTTTCTCGATGCGGCTGAGGCAAACAAGCAGAATGGTTTTATGTGTTGTCCATGCACTAAATGTGGGAATACGATGTCTTACTCTAACCGGAAAATCCTTCACACCCATCTGCTTTACAAGGGTTTCATGCCACACTATAATGTTTGGATGAGGCACGGAGAAATAGGGGTTATGATGGAAGACGACGAAGAAGAAGAGTACAATGACAACTATGTGCCCCCTGAATACCGTGATGCTGCAATGGGGGGAGCTGGTGAAGATCAAGAGGAACCAGACGATGTGCCCAATGATGCTGCAACGGGTGAAGCTGCTGAAGATCAAGAGGAACCAAACGATGTACCCGATGATGATGATCTCCGCCGGGTCATTGTCGATGCAAGGACGCAAGGTGAAAGTCAAAAGGAGAAGCTGAAGTTCGATCGCATGTTAGAGGATCACAAAAAAGGGTTGTACCCCAATTGCGAAGATGGCAACACAAAGCTCGGTACCGTACTGGAATTGCTGCAGTGGAAGGCAGAGAATGCTGTGCCTGACAAAGGATTTGAGAAGCTACTGAAAATATTGAAGAAGAAGCTTCCAAAGGATAACGAATTGCCCGACAGTACATACGCAGCAAAGAAGGTCGTACGCCCTTTAGGATTGGAGGTGGAGAAGACATGCATGCCCTAATGGCTGCATCCTATACCGCGATGCATACAAGGATCTGAACGCATGCCCGGTATGCGGTGCATTGCGGTATAAGATCAGACGAGATGACCCTGGTGATGTTCACGGCGAGCCCCACAGGAAGAGGGTTCCTGCGAAGGTGATGTGGTATGCTCCTATAATACCACGGTTGAAACGTCTGTTCAGAAATGGAAAGCATGCCAAGTCGATGCGATGGCACAGTGAGGACCGTAAGAAAGACGGGAAGTTGAGAGCACCCGCTGACGGGTTGCATTGGAGAAAAATCAAGAGAAAGTACTGGGATGAGTTTGCAAAGGACCCAAGGAACGTATGGTTTGCTTTAAGCACGGATGGCATTAATCCTTTCGGGGAGCAGAGCAGCAATCACAGCACCTGGCCTGTGACTCTAAGTATGTATAACCTTCCTCCTTGGATGTGCATGAAGAGGAAGGTCATTATGATGCCAGTTCTCATCCAAGGCCCTAAGCAACCCGGCAACGACATTGATGTGTACCTAAGGCCATTAGTTGAAGAACTTTTCCAGCTGTGGAATGGAAACGGTGTACGTACGTGGGATGAGCACATACAAGAGGAATTTAACCTAAAGGCGTTGCTGTTCGTGACCATCAACGATTGGCCCGCTCTCAGTAACCTTTCAGGACAGACAAACAAAGGATACCACGCATGCACACACTGTTTAGATGACACTGAAAGTATATACCTGGACAAATGCAGGAAGAATGTGTACCTGGGCCATCGTCGATTTCTTCCGACCAACCATCAATGTCGAAAGAAAGGCAAGCATTTCAAAGGCGAGGCAGATCGCCGGAAGAAGCCCGCCATGCGTACCGGTGATCACGTACTTGCTATGGTCAATGATTTACACGTAATCTTTGGAAAGGGTCCCGGCGCACTAGTTGTTCCGAATGGCGCCGAGGGACACGCACCCATGTGGAAGAAGAAATCTATATTTTGGGACCTACCCTACTGGAAAGACCTAGAGGTCCGCTCTTCAATCGACGTGATGCACGTGACGAAGAACCTTTGCGTGAACCTGCTAGGCTTCTTGGGCGTGTATGGAAAGACAAAAGATACACTTGAGGCACGGGAGGACCTGCAACATTTGCACGAAAAAGATAGCATGCCTCCGAAGCAGTATGAAGGTCCTGCCAGCTACGCTCTTACGAAAGAAGAGAAAGAAATCTTCTTTGAATGCCTGCTCAGTATGAAGGTCCCGACTGGCTTCTCGTCGAATATAAAGGGAATAATAAATATGCCAGAGAAAAAGTTCCAGAACCTAAAGTCTCATGACTGCCACGTGATTATGACGCAACTGCTTCCGGTTGCATTGAGGGGGCTTCTACCGGAAAACGTCCGATTAGCCATTGTGAAGTTATATGCATTCCTCAATGCAATCTCTCAGAAGGTGATCGATCCAGAAATCGTACCAAGGCTAAGGAGTGATGTGGCGCAATGTCTTGTCAGTTTCGAGCTGGTGTTCCCACCATCCTTCTTCAATATCATGACGCATTTCCTAGTTCATCTAGTCGACGAGATTGTCATTCTGGGGCCCATATTTCTACACAATATGTTCCCCTTTGAGAGGTTCATGGGAGTCCTAAAGAAATATGTCTGTAACCGCACTAGGCCAGAAGGAAGCATCTCCATGGGCCATCAAACAGAGGATGTCATCGGGTTTTGTGTTGACTTCATTCCTGGCCTTAAGAAGATAGGTCTCCCTAAATCGCTGTATGAGGGGAGACTGACTGGAAAAGGCACTCTTGGAAGTGACTCGATAATATGCAGGGACGGATAGTATTGGTCTCAAGCACACTACATAGTTCTACAGAACTCTACCTTGGTGACCCCGTATGTCGATGAACACAAGAACAGTCTGCGCTCCAAACACCCGGAGGAGTGTGACGACTGGATTACATGTGAACACATTAGGACTTTCAGCAGTTGGTTGGAAGCACGTCTCAGAGGTGACAACACTGTTTGTGATGAGTTGTACTTGTAGTCCAGGGGACCATCTTTGACTGTATTGATTTACAAAGGATACGAGATAAATGGGAATACATTTTACACGATTGACCAAGATCAAAAGAGCACCAACCAAAACAGCGGTGTCCGCTTTGATGCAACAACCGAGAAGGGAAAGGACACATATTATGGTTACATAGTGGACATATGGGAACTTGACTACGAACAAGATTTTAAGGTCCCTTTGTTTAAGTGCAAATGGGTCAATCTGTCAGGAGGCGGGGTACATGTAGACCCACAGTACGGAATGACAACAGTGGATCTGAAAAATCTTGGGTACACTGACGAACCGTTCGTCCTAGCCAATGATGTGGCACATGTTATCTATGTGAAGGACATGTCTACCAGACCGAGAAAAAGAAAAGATAAGGAAACGAATACATCATACGATGAGCCAAAGCGCCACATAGTTCTTTCAGGAAAAAGGGACATCCTGGGAGTGGAGGGCAAGACAGACATGTCTGAAGATTATGAAAAGTTTCATGAAATTCCTCCCTTCAATGTCAAGGCTGACCCAAGCATCATGATAAACGATGAAGATTATCCATAGTTACGGCGCAATAAGCAAATGACGCAAGCGAACAAAAAGTGAAGACTTTCTCCCGCAACTATTATGATGATATTTTTTATGACTAACTAAAATTACCAAATTGAGTATAATGATAAAACACAGTAATATCAAATATCAGGAAAAAGAATGACTCAAAAATCAATTTTTATAGTAAAGTTATTCATAAACTAGTGATTCACAGAAATTTTAAAAATTCAAATTTAAACTATTCAAATTTTAAAACTAATGGAACTAACAGAAAGTTTATAATTTTTGTGACCTAAAATAAAAAAGAAATCACTACAAAACTATAAGTATCTAGTTCTAAGTAGAAATGAAAAAATAAATAGCAAAAAAGAAAAAAAATGCCACCTACTGGGCCACCACGGCCTGAATACGACTAGAAACCCAACCATGGGCCAGGATTCAGGCCCGCAGCAGGCCCAGTAGGCCCACAGGCATTGCAGTGACAGATTAGGCCTGAAAGCCTGCAGTTGAGAGGAGCTCGAGAGGGTGGGTGCATCAGCGCTTATAAACCACTCCTGAGCCCTCTCAACTAGCGAGGTGGGACTAAACTTTTGGGCGCGGGGCAGCACAAGGCCATTGGTCCCGGTTGGTGGCACCAACCGGGACTAAAGGTGGGCATTGGTCCCGGTTCGTGGCACCAACCGGGACCAATGGCCCCCTTCAGTCCCGGTTGGTGCCACCAAGCGGGACCAAAGGCCGCCGCTTCCCGCCCTTTCGGCTGCTGAAAAGAGACCTTTGGTCCCGGTTGGTGGCACCAACCGGGACTAAAGGTAGCATTCGTCCCGGTTGCTGCCACGAACCGGGACCAATGCTCTGGGTATATAAGATGGACTTGTGAAAATTTCACAACTTCACCGTCAGTTCGTGCCCGACGCCCCAGCGTTGCTCCTCGTCGCCATCGCCATCATCGCCCCTGCCTCCGACGCCGTCGCCGCGCCGCCCCTGCCCCCGACGCCGTCGCCGTGCAGCCCGTGCCTCCGACGTCGTCGCCGCGCCGCCCCTGCCTCCGGCGCCATCGTTGCGCCGCCCTTGCCGCCGACCACGCCGTCGCCGCGCCGGCCTCTGCCCCGCGCCCTAGCCCCTTCCCGCAGCCCGCCCCCGCCCGCCGGCGCCCTTGCCTCCCCCGCCGTCGCCATCGCCAGACGCCCCCGCTGTGAGCCGCCGCGCCGGTCCGGCTCTGTTTTGATTTTGTATTAGATTAATTTTTTGTTCATATATATATAATGTATATTTGTATGTATGTGGCTATATGTAAGTTCAGAGCATGTTTTTTATTAGATTAATTTCTTATTAGATTTATTACATTAATGTTTTTGTTCACAGCATGTTTTTGTTCATATATGTATTTTTTTGTTCATATGTGTATTAATGTTTTTGTTGCATATATGTAAAAAAATTCAATGTATATATGTATGTGGTAGATATATATGCATGATGAGGGGGGTGGGGGTCAATATACCCCCTCCCCGATAATTTCAACATGAGCGGAGGTCGATATACCCCATCCCCGATAAGATTTTTTAGAAAAGTTTTATATATCTAGCTAGGAAGAAAGGAAGAAGGAATGAACAAAGAAGAGGAAGAAGAAGAAAAAAGAGGAGAAGAAGGAACTCTATTTTTTCTTCTTCTCCTCTATTCCTTCTTCTTCTCCTTTTTTTCTTCTTCTCCTCTTTTTTTATCTTCTACTTCCTCTTCTTAATTTTTGTCGGGAACTCCGTTCCAAAATAACTTCGACGTGATGGGCGGTCGATACATATACCCCCTCTCGACCGTGATAACCTATACCACGGGAGCACCCCCCCAGCCCTGTCGCTCGACCAAAACTTTCGAGGACACCCAAACCGTACAAAAAAACAATGTCGGTCTCCTACCCCCTCCCGCCGCGCCCCTACCCGACAAACTCTCTCGAGGCCACCCCAAACCCTTGAAGCGTTGTCGAGGCCACCCCAAACCCTAGAGAAGCAGCGTCGAGGCCACTAATTAATATATATGATTCCTTACTATGATTAGCTAGCTAGTTCTACGTTTGCCACTAATATATCCATCTGTCATGTTTGAATA
This sequence comes from Aegilops umbellulata, assembly GCA_032464435.1. Taxonomy (NCBI): domain Eukaryota; kingdom Viridiplantae; phylum Streptophyta; class Magnoliopsida; order Poales; family Poaceae; genus Aegilops; species Aegilops umbellulata. The sequence continues at coordinate 475,895,052 of CP136054.1, forward strand.
ATAATTGCCATGTTGTAAATATTTGTAGAAACTATGGACACCGCCCGAGACGAAGCAAAAGAAGCGATGTTGAGGGACATAATCGCACAAGGAAGTGATGTCGTCTCGTTGTTTCTCAACGACACCGATAGTCTGGAAGGAGAGGGTGAAGAAGCTGGTCCGGTGACCTAATGCCGGTGCAAGAAGGAGAACGTGAGGACGGCTCCGGTGACCCAATGCCGGTGCAAGAAGGAGACCGTGATGACGGCTCCGGTGACCGAACCGAGTCCGACCAGGTATATATATCGTTAAGCCTGTGCTGACTAGCTAATTGATGCATTCATTGTTTTGGTATGTACACATATTAATGAAGTCTTTGTTCTTTTTTCTAGCCCTCCGGATCGAGCACAACTGAGGTAAAGAGACGAGGCCCGAAGAAAAAGTTGAGCTCGGATGAAAGGTTTGATATCATAGCAATCATGCCCGACGGCCAACCGATTGAACCCATCCGGACAAAGAACACATTTGTTGCTCAGTGCGGGGTTCTGGTTAGGGACAAGATCCCGATCAGCATCCAGCAATGGTTAAAGACGGCTACAGAAGACCCTGAGGTGTCTTACGTCAATGATATGCAGAAAAATGATCTTTGGACTGAGCTGAAGTCAAATTTCACCCTACCACCAGAGGATGATCCGGAGAAGCCAGTTAAAGAGCAATTAATCAAGTCTTTTGCTCTTAAGAGGATGGCAGACCTATTCAGGAGGTGGAAGAAAGAGCTGAATAGGTTTGTCGATAAAAAATAGACACCAGAATTCAAGGGCAGATATGAGAAGATCAGAGATCACTGGCCCGCATTTGTGGCCCACAAGACATCGGAAAAGAGTAAGAAGATGTCGGCGACAAATAAGAAAAATGCTGCAAAGAAGACGCATCACCATCGCACGGGGTCAGGTGGCTACCTCGTAGCCCGGCCTAAGTGGGCCAAGGCTGAGAATGATCTGGTTGAAAAAGGGATCGAACCAGAGACAATGAACTGGCCAGACCGTTGCCGGACTTGGTTCTTCGGGGCTGGCGGAACCTTGGACCCTGTAACAGGGAAGTGCATTTGGACGGACGAGCAACTTGACATACCCTTGAAGAAGCTTCGGTACTATATCAAAGCAGCGCAGCAAGGGACGTTCCTTCCAAACAGAGAGAAGGACGAGCTCACATTGGCCCTCGGGAATCCTGAGCACCCTGGTCGGACACGACGCACGCCAGGCTCCATTCCGTGGAAGGCTGGGTTTCCGGATGCGGGCGGTTACAAATGCCAGGAGAGGAGGAAGAAAGTGCAGCAGTCCGAACTGCAGGCGCTTAAAGCAAGGGTACTCGGGATAGAGGAATGAGAAGCAAATCGCAGCAAACGAACTGCCGAAGCTACCCCGCCATCTCAGCGGAGAAGCAGCGTGGCTTCCACCGAGCTGCTTCAGCCGGAGCATGTCTTGACGGCTCCTGCCAGCTATCCCGTGGATGCTATCACGGAGTCTCAAAATTGCCACCTTATGACGCAATGGATTAATATGAAGGTCAAGGCGGCTGTTGGCTCTGTTTATCCTTCTGAACCTGGCGCAACTTTTCACTGCCGGCCGATTCCATAAGGATATGCTAGGGTGATGGTGGATGAAATAACGGAGGGATTTGAGGAGCTCCCGCTTGACCACCCTACCGGTGAAGGGGAGACTAGGCTGGGTTCTGCTCTGAAGACTCCATGCCTATGGCGGAAGGATCTCATTTAGATATATTATAACTGCACAGTTTTCCTGCCCTCCCAAGACATTAGCCTTTGTAGCCGTCTGATCAAATGCTCGGGGCGTTTGCTAGCCGTCCGATTGGGCGTGAATCACACGTTCGCTCGCTTTAATCGCCACCAACGAGCGCTGACCTTTGCTGGGCTGCTGCTCCAGCGACATTTTCGGCCCTCTGGTATTAAATTGGGCCTAATGACTTGTAACAGCCACCTTTCTCTGTGCAGTTTGATAGCTCCTTTGTCTAAAAAAACTCGATAGCTCCTGGGTCTATTGTGCTCCAAAAAAAGAGTGAAGGTGAGTCGCCGATCGATGCCGTCGCTAGATTACGGCGAAGCGATGAGGGCGATGTGGTCGCACAACCTGAGCTAGACCGTGCGGGTCAGGCCTCCCCTCCCGGACCGCACGCTGATCTAGACAAAGGCGAAGGGGCCGTTCGACTGTTTGGTGAAGCATACTGCATACATGGGGATGAAATCTAGTCGCGGGATTGAAGGACGCAATCAATTATCCATTCCTGGAAGCATTCATCCCGGCTGAAGTGCGCCACTCGCCGGCGGCAATTAATGTGTGCGTTTCTGTTTTCCCAATCTGCATAGAGGTGCCCGTATATATGCTTCGTCACCTAACTCTCTCGGATCTCCCGGAACCCATCTTCCTCCGGCAGCAAACGCTAATGCAGGTGTCTCCCTCCTGCTTGCCTCCTCCTGACCCTGCCGACTATCTCTCTCCTTCGCTTGCTCGATCTGGATGGCATCCGGCGCAGCGGGATCTACGTCGCGGCGATGATTAGGGGAGTACAAGGGGTGACAAACTGGATCACCATCCTCGCCCTGTGCCTGCAGCAAAGCACCACGGAAACCATCAGTCGGGCAACAACAAGGTGCCACGGTTGTGCCCGCTACCTTCTCTTCATTGTCGTCTCTACTCCTGCTGCTCAGCACCTCGCTCACAACCGCTCGGTACACCCCAATTTCTTAGATTAATTATTTCATCTCAGTTCGAGGTTGTGGCATTGACGATGAGGAATATGTGGACATGGTCTCTAACCTTGTCATTTACTAATATATAGCAATTGCTACTGAACACTTTGCCATGTAGAGTACCTTTTCCATCAGGATGCATTTTTTGAGTACTCTCACAAATTAAAGTTCCATGTGTGCAGCATCGGCCACTAGAGGTCTCCATAATTGATGTTCCCAGGCTTCTCTCCGCCCGCATGCCATGGTGCAGAACATGCAATGTTTCTGGAATCAGCATATGAAATTTATTGAACTTTTTGATTTGATTTGACTACTATGCATAGGACTATAGTCGAGTAAATAGTCTCCAAATATTTCATATTCCAGTCAACCTAATACTAATTTTGTGTAGTTGTAATGCTGAATTTTAATTGGAGATTATAAGAATAGAACTGCTGGAAGATTATGTGTCTTTTATAATTTCTGAACACTATGGGGCTCCCTTGGGTTAGAGATGATATTAAATAATAACATTGCTCCATAATGTGACGTAAGTCAAAGAAAAGTGTTTTTCATGTATATATGTTTTGGAAAGTGCTTCATCATTTTTTTTAGCATGATAACATATTTTTCTTGCTGAAGATTGCTTCTATTGCTTTCTGATGGAGTGGCTATCCTGATTTTTAGTAGACCCTGCAAAGAAAAAAGGGCAATGTTTTTTAATGGTTAGATGCTACAATATTGGTGGAAGTAATGAATGTAAATACTTGTATAATGTAGTTAAGTTGATTGAAACAAAGCCAAAGACCCTGTAACTACTTTCATGGAACAAGCTATTGAATCAGTACTCATTTGTAACTGAAATTATAATGATTAATCAACTTGCTATCTTGCAAAAGCAAAGTCTTATGCTTCAAATTCATTTGTATCATGCACGGCAGTTTTTATTGGTGAAGTTAGTATGATCATCCACCATGTCATCTTGTTCAAACATACTGATCTTGATTCAGGGGGCAAAACAAATGGAGAGAGGAGTTGCAAGGGAAACTGGTCCTTGGTGAGACACGAGTTTAGAGTCACCAAAAAATATGTACAGATATATTTTTCTTGATATTTATTGATTTATAGCTCATACGTAATCATGTTTTTCACATCTCATGGTACATATTTCCATGGAAGCACCATGTGTTTACTTATTCCTGATTTTGTGTTGTACATATATATTATTGCAACGGAATCACCGTATCAGATATATTGGATATACAAACCAATATAACAATACACACACGCAAGTTTTTCCTTTAAAAATCAATGAGAACCCACCATGGGCTGGCTAAGCATGTTCCTTTCCCATTTGATTAACTCCATGAATACTTGCAATGTATCAGATATAAGCTGTGTTTCAAAGTAAGGTACTTAGGTTGCCATGAAAATGAAGAGGTTATTAAATTTCAATGGTATAAATTTAAGTTCTCCATGGGAGGTGCTTACACAGTGTGACTTTACAAGCCATTCATTTTTTATGGGGCGAGTGTCAATCTGATGTGTCATAGGTCACATATAGGAATTCCTCTACTACTTTGCCATGTATGTATTTTAATGAAAGCAAATAGACAGACATTATTACTTGTACAACTGGTAAATATCTCTAACTTGATGACATCCATGGTGCCTGTGGTACACAGTTACCAATGAGTGTTGACCCCAAACATAGCGTCTCTATAATGCCAGGTAAACATATAGTTAGCCAAACAAACTTACAATTAATGGACCTAATATGAATTTTTGAAACCCGTTTCCTTTTCCGAATATGCAGGTTAATGACACTCATTTTTTGGATATTTTAGAGCTCGTCTTCAGGTTCACTACATGTACCATATCTCCACTCTGAACTACAATTGGTGTGTTTCTGGTTTGGAAATGGATCTCCACTGTAATTTGAATTGTTCAGATTATATTAAATGGATGATGTAAGGTTCCATATTTGTGCTGGAGATAGTTTTCATGGCATGAACAAATGTTTATTCCTGGAATAAAAAATTGCACATATTAGAAATATCAAGGTGCTACCTGCCCTACATGAGGTAGATCCTTCCCACACTAAACCTTCATGTACTATCACTAGACGTATGATGCTCTTGCACAAATTGGTTTGAATATTTTCTGGGCCAGCTCATTGAGATAGAAGAATATGGTACTGGTTGGTTTATGTAAATTGAACTTTTGTATTTTGTATCACCATGTATGCACAGAAATTACTATAAATTTATTGTCAAAATAGACGGGCGCGGCAACGCGCGCCATCATTGATCTAGTCAACCTTCAGAACTGGACGCCTCCGCCTCCTCCTCCGGCGAGTCAGGGCACTCTGCCTCCTCCACCGCCTCCTCCTCAGGCGAGTGACGATCAGGGCACTCGGCCGGCTCCTTCTCCAGCGCGTGGCGCCACTCCACCTCCTTCTCCGCCTGCGCCTGCGCGCCCGAGCAGCCAGCCTCCTCCTTCTCCGCCTCGTCAGCAAGGGCGGAAGAGACGCGCCGCCGCTCCAGCAGCTGCTTCGGCGCGTCGTAGTCCTTCTCCTCCGCCTCGTAAGCAAGTAAAGAAGACAGCCACTCCGTCTGCTCGGCCGGCGTCTAGCAGTACAGCCAGAGGCGGGAAGAAATACAGATTCGGTCCTTCTCTGAAGACTCCAGAGAAGTTACCATACGAGATGAGCCCGGAGGAGAACGCGAAGATCGTGCAAACCGAAGCGAAGGAATGGTTTGAAGGGTTGAAAGCACAGAGACATCCACCTCCGGAGGAGAAGGTAGATCCAGTGAAAGCGAAGCGCACTCTGGCTGCCCTGGCAAAACCACCCAAGTCTCCGCTGAAAGGCAACTATGAGCGCATTATTGCAAAGACATGGGCCGAAGCGGAGCGGTCGGGAAATACAGTCAGTGATCAAAGGTTGAAAGAACGACGAGCAGCTGGGAAACAAATTGCCCAGCTCGGCGAACAAGGGAATCAATCGTGCCCCCCGCTCAAGGTGCCTAGCGACATCGTCGATCCGAGGATGGTGCCCGGTTATAGCAATCTTGGAGATTACCTGCCCGACGATGTACATTATGATTTCATGGACGTGCGGATACACAGATACGAGTACGGGAAGCCTCTCGTCAAAGATGAAAGATCTCTATCAACGATGATGCGAAGATTGCATGATTGGTACTTGAAAATCTGCAGAGAGTCTGGGGGAGGAGTACTTTGTATGTGAGAGTTAAACCGGAGCATGACCTCGTTGGAATTGATCTGTTGCCTATTCCATTTGAGGAGTTCTATCAGTTTTTCAATCAATTGGCCCTCGATAAAGCAACGGTCACCTGCTACTGTCTGTAAGTACTACTACTTCTGTCATTAAGTCTCTCTATATAGCTCAGCTCTTTCATTGCATGTATTTATAATTATCCTCACTATATTATGCAGATTGAAGATCGCCGAATTGAAGAACAGACAAATCGGTGATATTGGGTTCGTTAACACATATCTCATAGATGCAACTGAGGTTAAATTTCATGCCGCGGATACCGAGGCCAACTTTCTACGATCATTCAAAAAAAATGAAAACAAAGATATAATACTCTTTCCTTACAACTTCAAGTGAGTGTTACTGTCTTGTGCATATTCGGTTTCCCTTATATATTAGTCCAGGTTATAGTAATGTAATTGATGATTTATGCATGCGTGCGCAGGTACCACTATATTCTCCTAGAGATTAGGCTTGAGCAGGGAGTAGTAACTGTCTTGGACTCAAGACGAAAAGATCCCCAGGAGTATGCGGACATGACTGAAGTCCTCGAGAAGTAAGTTAAATCGATCATTATCCACCATATCAGCAACTTTGTTCATTTCCTGATATCAAGTAATTGTTTTCTTTTGTCTGGCAGGGTTTGGAGAAAATTCACCACAAAATCCCCGGGACTGCCGAAGAAGCTGGAATTTAGATACCCGAAAGTAAGTACTATAGTAGCATGTTCCGCGCGTCTCCTAGCTATTGATTCAAGCGCTAGTTTCATCAATACCATTTGGCATTCTTGCTTATCTGTTTGATTGACCTCTATTTCTTGTAAAGTGGTTGTGGCAGGAACAACTGAATGATTTCTGTGGATACTATGTTTGCGAGTCCATCCGCCACACGACCTGTGAGCGGGGCGGGTACTCTGACGAACAATATGAAGTGCGTAAGAAATAATATTCACAATTTTAGTTTATTACCATCATTTGTGTTGAGTTTCATCCATTCATATATATATGTATTGACCCCCTTCTTCAAATTAGATGTTTCGGCAGCGGGATGAACTCCTAGAACCAGATCGCATGCGAGGAATTCAAGAGGAATTGGCGGCATTCTTTCTTGAGCACGTGATCGCTGAAGATGGAGAATACTATGTGGACCATGCGTCCGTAATTTAGGAGATTATATTTGTAAGAGATAATTATTGTATATATGTAGCCGGTAGTGTCGGATAGATATACGAGAACTTGTTGTTCGACCAATTTCTCGTAGAAGGAGAGGTGGTCGATATCACTTCTCTCTGTATGCATATATGTTCATGACGATCTTCTGTTTCCTTCATTTGCTTACTAGCTAGCTAGCGTGTCTAGTCCTCTCTATACATATGTATAGTACGTAGCGTCGACCAAGCACGGACATAAGAGAGGACACTTCTCTCTATTAATTAGCTATCTAACACAATATATGAAATACCTAAATTAACCCCCCAAAACCCCCAACCACCCCCCCCCCCTTTCAAAAAAAACAAAAAACCCAGCCACAGAAATGCTGACGCGTGGATGCCTATTGGTCCCGGTTGGTGCCACCAACCAGGACCAAAGGCCCTCCTGCCTGGGCTCAGCGCGCAGGCCACGTGGAGGCCCATCTGTCCCGGTTCTGGTTTGAACCGGGACTAAAGGGTCAGGGCATTAGTAACGACCCTTTAGTCCCGGTTCAGGAACCGGGACTAAAGGCCCTGACGAACCGGGACAAATGGGCCTTTTTCTACTAGTGTGACATCTACGCATAAAACCAGGCTCTGATGCCACTGTTGGGTTACGTAGTAATTTCAAAAAAATTCCTACGCACACGCAAGATCATGGTGATGCATAGCAACAAGAGGGGAGAGTGTTGTCCACGTACCCTCGTAGACCGAAAGCGGAAGCGTTAGCACAACGCGGTTGATGTAGTCGTACGTCTTCATGATCCGATCGATCAAGTACCGAACGCACGGCACCTCCGAGTTCAGCACACGTTCAGCCCGATGACATCCCTCGAACTCCGATCCAGCCGAGTGTTGAGGGAGAGTTTCGTCAGCACGACGGCATGGTGACGATGATAATGTTCTACTCACACAGGGCTTCGCCTAAGCACCGCTACAGTATTATCGAGGTGGACTATGGTGGAGGGGGCACCGCACACGGCTAAAAGATCAAACGATCAATTGTTGTGTCCATGGGGTGCCCCCTGCCCCCGTATATAAAGGAGCAAGGGGGGAGGCGGCCGGCCTAGGAGGAGGGCGCGCCAAGGGGGGAGTCCTACTCCCACCGGGAGTAGGACTCCTCCTTTCCTTGTTGGAGTAGGAGAGAAGGAAAGAGGAGGAGAGGAAGAAGGAAAAGGGGGTTGCACCCCTTGTCCAATTCAGACCAGAGGGGGGGCGCGCCTCCTTCCTTTTGGCCTTTCTCCTCACTTCCTGTATGGCCCAATAAGGCCCATATACTCCCCGGCGAATTCTCGTAACTCTCTGGTACTCCGATAAATACCTAAATCACTCGGAACATTTCCGATGTCTGAATATAGTCGTCCAATATATCGATCTTTACGTCTCAACCATTTCGAGACTCCTCGTCATTTCCCCGATCTCATCCGGGACTCCGAACTCCTTTGGTACATCAAAACACATAAACTCATAATATAACTGTCATTGAAACGTTAAGCATGCGGATCCTATGGGTTCGAGAACTATGTAGACATGACCGAGACACGTCTCCGTCCAATAACCAATAGCAGAACCTGGATGCTCATATTAGCTCCCACATATTCTACGAAGATCTTTATCGGTCAAACCGCATAACAACATACGTTGTTCCCTTTTTCATCGGTATGTTACTTGCCCGAGATTCGATCGTCGGTATCTCAATACCTAGTTCAATCTCATTATCGGCAAGTCTCTTTACTCGTTCCATAATACATCATCCCACAACTAACTCATTAGTTGCAATGCTTGCAAGGCTTAAGTGATGTGCATTACCGAGAGGGCCCAGAGATACCTCTCCGACAATTGGAGTGACAAATCCTAATCTCGAAATACGCCAACCCAACAAGTACCTTCGGAGACACCTGTAGAGCACCTTTATAATCACCCAGTTACGTTGTGATGATTGGTAGCACACAAAATGTTCCTCCGGTAAACGGGAGTTGCATAATCTCATGGTCACAGGAACATGTATAATTCATGAAGAAAGCAATAGCAACATACTAAATGATCAAGTGCTAAGCTAACGGAATGGGTCAAGTCAATCACATCATTCTCCTAATGATGTGATCACGTTAATCAAATGACAACTCATGTCTATGGCTAGGAAACATAACCATCTTTGATCAACGAGCTAGTCAAGTAGAGGCATACTAGTGACACTCTGTTTGTCTATATATTCACACATGTATTATGCTTCCGGTTAATACAATTCTAGCATGAATAATAAAAATTTATCATGAAATAAGGAAATAAATAATAACTTTATTATTGTCTCTAGGGCATATTTCCTTCAGAGATTTGGTGGCTGACTTGTGGGACTACTAAGTTGACGCATACGCAGAGTTTTATCAACCTAGTCAACAAACGATTCTAGCAGCAATGGCCGTTGGATGTTAATCCAATGGCCATGCTACTTCTTCAACCTCTAATCTTCGTGCTCTAGCCGCCCAAACCAGGGCCGACAGGACCGCCTGCTCCTGCCTCCCATGGTCGGTCGTGCTGCCACTGCTGGCCATGCCATCCCTCTACTCACCCACACCTCCTATTATTCTCTGGCGACGGCAGCCTCACACCGCAACCGAAGCAGTAAACCCTCGTACTCCCCTTTGTGTGGTCATCCACTGCCGCGTCTTCCCCGGCTCTGCGTCGTTCCCTTCCTAGGCCTTGTCGTCGCCCACCGCCTTGGTGCTCTCGGCGCGGCATGGTCAACATGGTCAACGGATGATAGCCATCGGAAGACGACTGTATGCGGTGACGCTGACAGCTGGACCCACCAGCTACATCTTCAGACGCAAGGAAGTGCCTCCATATTAGGCGCGTAGCTGGGACCCACCAGCTATATCTTCGAACGCAAGGAAGTGCGTCCTTATCCTCCCTGACAGCTGGGACCCATCCGGTCAAAGCATACGTAGCGTTGTCTGTCTGGTCGTGAACGTGTATATACATAATGGTCGAGCGGTCTCTCTGCAATGATGAACCGTGGCCGAGCAAGCAGCGGCACGTGTCGTAGTAAAGCCCCTGACGTAGCAGTTCAGGCAGTCCTGTCTAAACCATGTACATGTATGTACAACCACAGGGCAAAAAATATGGCCACGCACGTACATACGGGAGGGGTCTCGAACGCATACTCACGCATATGTACAACCAGGGCTCATGTACATGGAGAGGCAACGGACGGCAGCAACAGTGTCCTGTTCATCGGCAGCCAACCGATTGGGTCAAAATAGAGAAACTGCATCGTGTTCATCAGCGGCAACGAAATGTGTCATGTTCATCGGGAGCCAACCGGCTTGGACGGAACAGCCGAAACGGGATCTAGTGTACCGTAGTATGGAGGAAACAGCCTTTTCTTCGACCGCCTACGGTCGAAACAGGATCCTGTTCATCGAGATGGGTCTGGCGTACTATAAAATGGAGTAAACAGACTTTTTGTTCGAGCTCCTATGGTCGAAACGGGGTCCTGTTGATCGGGACGGGTCTGGCATACTGCAAAACGGAGGAAACGGACTTCTCTTCGACCGCCTACGGTCGAACGGGGTCCTGTTCATCGGGAGGGGTGTGGCGTACCGCAAAATGGGACTCCACGGGCTACTGTTCATCCACTGTCGACTTCCTCCACCCTCCACCTGCTACTGTTCATCCACCGGCGACCTCCTACAGCCTCCACCGGCTACTGTTCATCCAGCCTCCACGGGGTACTGTTCATCCACCCCCAACCGGCTGGGGTGCGGCGGCCTCGTCGGTCCGGGTCCTGTTCATCCAGCGGCAACGACTTACTACCACGGGGTCTTATTCATCCAACCCCCACTCGGAACTGTTCATCCACAACCAACCATCCGGCTCGACTCACCACGTCTCGACTCATTCTACATACCACGCGCACGGTAGCAATGGTCACTTTTCATCGAGAGGCAACCCAACACCGGCTGGCTACGTCAAGCACGGGGGCTCAATCGACTCCAGTAAGCAGCAGCAGTGATCGATCGCTCGGGTTCATTTAGCAGCAGTAGCGAAGGAATCGCTCGGGTCCAATTAACAGCAGGGATCGATCGCTCGGGTTCAGTAACGTAGCTAGTGCGATCACTCGGGTTCAATTAGAGCCAACGCCTCACACATAGGCATGTACGAGAGAGAAATGCGCAAACCATAGTGCATCGCTCGGCCCCGACCACCCATCGTAACCGGGAACTCCCCGATATTTTCCTCGCCCTCGCTTCTACCACTATTTTTTCTGTCATGGACGGCCCGAAGAATGTCATGCAGGTGCGTCTCCAGCCTGCCCAGGACAAAAAAACCATTTTCTGTCATAATTTTTTGTCATAGAAGTATGAGCCCACCACATCAATGATGATACGTGTTTTTGTCACAATTATCATCATAGAAGTGGCATAAGAATGACATAAAAAACCCGTTCGGCCCATAATGTCACGGATGTGTCTTTTTTTGTAGTGCATGGATTTGCGTAAAACCTAAACCTGAGAAACCTAAGTATCTGGGGGATGCCCCTATGCTTGATGATGATGCGAACTTTTCTCTTTGGAGGGTTGTGATGCGGGATCATCTTAGGTTCACCTCCGACGAGATGTGGGAGATTGCAGAGGACGACTTAAACCCCGTCAACCCAAGGGATCTCATGCGGAAGTCTACGACAAGCATCTCAACTCATCCGCTATCATGATCATAAGAAAAGGGTATGTCAGATAAGCAGAAAAGGCCATACATTCACATCACAAACGACAAAGAGCTATGGGACAACATTGTGATGACCAAGACAGATACCCCCACTCTCCAACAAACACAATATGAAATAGCCAAAGGTGCATTACACTATTTTTGTATGGAGAATGGTGAGACCCCCCAAGCACCTTCATAAGCGTCTCAAGACTCTTACCGCCGACATTGAGTGCTTTGATTGTGACAAGACTCAAGAAAAACAACTCATGGTGTATGCGCATTGACTTCATGGGCCTCAACAAAGATTGCCCAAAAGAGCCATTCTTGTTGCCCACATCGATCAAGTGATTGATTCTGTAGTAGGCTGTAAGCGACTCTATTTCTTGGACGCTTATTCCGGCTATCACTACATCCGGATGGAGAAATCAAACCAAGAGAAGACGTCCTTTATTACACCTTTTGGGCCATTCTGCTACATTACCATGCCCTTCGGGTTCAAGAGTCGGGCACTCATACCAGCGCACGATGCAAAAATGCCTCCATGATAAGATCGGCATCAATGTGGAAGCATATGTCGCCGACGTCGTCATCAAAACAAGAAGTGAAGACAACATTATATATGACCTCGAGCAAACATTCGCTAACCTACATCATTTCAAGATGAAGTTAAACCCCGAAAAGTGCATTTCTGGATCCCTTCAGGTCAGATCATCAACTTCATCGTCTATCAATGAGGCATAGAAGAAAACCCAGAGATGATCAAGGCCATCATCGAGCTCGAGCCACCAGAAAATAGTATTCAAAGTCCCAAAGCTTGTTGCATCCCTAAGCCGGTTCATCTCCCGGCTGAGGGAAAAAGCTCTTCCTCTCTACAGACTCCTTCGAAAGAGATGAAACTTCCAATGGAGTGATGTCACGCCCAAGATGCGACCCTATCCCAAAGGAACTCGAAGGTCCCACTAAGGATAGAAGCGCATCTTGAAGACGCTTTTGCAAGGTGGATATCATTACATCAACATTACATAATAGTGGGGTTACAACCAAGACATACAATGTCACATGAATACAACAATACATCATACAAGAGAAATAACATCCAGCTACGGATGAAGCATAAACAGAAACTCAAACGACATCCACCCTGCTAGCCCAGGCTGCCGACCAGGAACCTATCCCTCAATCGAAGAAGAAGCAGAAGAAGAACTCCAACACAAATAAACATCGCTCTCACGTCAAGATCATCGTATAACCTGTACCTGCAACTGGTGGTGTAGTAATCTGTGAGCCACGAGGACTCAGCAATCCCATTACCATGGGTATCAAGACTAGCAAAGCTTAAAGGGTAGGAAAGGGTAAAGTGGTGAGGTTGCAGCAGCGGCTAAGCAATGTATGGTGGCTAGCTTACGCAAATAAGAGCGAGAAGAGAAGCAAAGCAAGCGGTCGTCAACTAGTAATGATCAAGAAGTGATCCTGAACTCCTACTTACGTCAAACATAACCCGTAAACCGTGTTCTCCTCTCGAACAACCCCGAAAAGAGACCATCACGGTTACACACACGGTTGGCGTATTTTAGAAGAGTTTACTTCAAGTTTACTACAACCGGATATCAACAAATTCCCATCTGCCACATAACCGTGGGCACGGCTTTCGAAAGTTCAAACCCTGCAGGGGTGTCCCAACTTAGCCCATGATAAGCTCTCGCGATCAACGAAGGATATTCCTTCTCCCCGGGAAGGCCCGATCAGTCTCGGAAACCCGGCTACAAGACATTTCGACAGTAATAAAACAAGACCAGCAAAGCCGCCAGATGCGCCGACATCCCGATAGGAGCTGCACATATCTCGTTCTCAGGGCAACACCGGATGAGCACACCGTACAACTAAAACCAGACCTCAAGTTTCCCCGAGGTGGCGCTGCAAAGGACTCTAGTTCGGGCCAACACTTAGACAAGCATTGGCCCGGGGGGGCTAAAATAAAGATGACCCTTGGGTTAATTACTCCCAAGGGAAAATAGGTGGTGGTGAGGCAAATGGTAAACCAAGGTTGGGCCTTGCTGGAGGAGTCTTATTCAAAGCGAACTGTCAAGGGGGTCCCATAAATCACCCAACCGCGTTAGGGACGCAAAATCCGGGAACATAATACCGATATGACGGAAACTAGGGCGGCAAGAGTGGAACAAAACACCAGGCATAAGGCCGAGCCTTCCACCCTTTACCAAGTATATAGATGCATTAATAATATAAGAGATATTGTGATATCCCAACATAAACATAATCCAACATGGAGCAATCTTCATTTTCACCTGCAACTAGCAACGCTATAAGAGGGGCTGAGCAAAAGCGGTAACATAGCCAAACAACGGTTTGCTAGGAAGGGTAACAAAGGTCAGAGGTTCATGTCAATTTGGGAGGCTTGAGCAGCAAGTGGTAGGTAAATGCAGCATAGCGATAGAACGAAGCAACTAGCATAGCAATGATAGTAATGAGATCCAAGGTGACGGTCATCTTGCCTGAAATCCCGCAAGGAAGAAGAACGAGTCCATGAAGAAGATGAAGCCACGAAGACGAACCAAGCATAGACGAACGAATCCTCACGATCGCAACGAAACGAGAACTATCGCGAAGAAGCACACAACACGGTAAACACACCACACATGAACAAGGCATGATGCTCAACCAAGTATGATGCATGACAAGGCTACATGAAGCTACTCATGGCAAAATATGATGCATACAAGAGCAACACATCAAAGCAAGTTTAAATGAGGCCGGAAACAACATAGAACAATTTCAGTAAGTCCTCATATGAAAATTTAGAAATTGGTCCAGATCTGAATAAACCTTAAGTTCAAGTTTGTTAAACAGCAAGTTAATATGCACCAACATGATCTACACGAAATTCTAGTCAAGTTACATATAAAGTTCATTAGATTCGGAGCTACGCCCTAGAAGATATGAGCAAAACAAGTTGGGCATGGCAAACACCTCAAAACAAGGATGCAACATGATAATATGAAGCTTCATGCAATTTTAAGCAAGTTTCATATAGAGCACACTCAAAACGGAGCAACGGTTCAACACATACACACTATACAAGCTTAAAGGACAAACTGTCCAAAACAGCAACTAGGCATATTGCAAACATCAAAACAACATGCTACAGGATCTCAGTACAAAAACAAAAGGCATGGACATGATGTACAGGTAAAGCATGACAAAACAGGAACACTGAGCTAACTCCAGAAACTACTAGAACATGCTCAAAAGGACATGGCAAGATTGCAAATAATAACAGGTTCGCAGACTTTGCAGAATTCACAGGACATGGCAGAAATAACATCAGGTTGCAATGTTTAGAGCTATAAAACAGTATGTTACAGCAAGCTATCGTGTCAAACTAGAGCATGGCATGAATCTACTCAAAGCATACAACAAAAGTCCCTTACTGACCATAAGCCAAAAGGATTGCACCACAGCAAAGATGGCATGTTGTAGCTAATAACACATATAGGGAACATTCTCAAAAGAAAATCACACAAAAAGATACAAAAATGACAAATGAGCATATTCTGATAAACTACAGCAGACAACATTATATAGCACTCTTGCAACAGCATTTAGGGCACCAAGATGAACTCAAATGAACATGGCACAATGGAACAAAATGAAAAGCACAAACAGATGAACATCTCGGTATATCATACACCTCGAACGGAGCAATATGCAGAGAGTCATGGCATCACTGACATGCACACATATGATGAGGATTTCGGGACTTTGTGGAAATCGGACCTCGGGGAAAAAGTCAACGGCGGCTCCGGCGAGCTCGGGATGGACGGGAATGGATCCGTGGCGGCGCGGGCTTGCCGGATCTGGGCGCGTAGGGTAGGGGAAGGCTAGGGACACCCAAAATGGCAGGGGGGCTTCTTAAATAGGCAGGGGTCTAGGGTTAGGGGTTTAGCTCCGTTTCGGAGCCGTTCGATCTCGATCGGACGGCCCGGAGCGGAGGGGGTTAGATAGGTGGGCTAGAAGAAAGGCCTCGGGCTGAGAGGAGAGAAGAGAAGTGAGGCCCGACGATTGTTCCGGATACCGAAACGTCCGGCGAGAATACCGGCAACGATGCCGCTATATGTTTAACGGTTGGGCTATCAAACGAGCTCCGAATGCGACGAAAGTTGACAGGCGCTCTGTCTACACTATAATAAGACCGCCTGACAAGTTTCAACCCATTTCGAGAACATTTTTCGGCCACTCACGAAACGAGGTAAAAGGGGGCACCGGAGGACATAGGAGTGTCGGATTGCAAAACGGACAACGGGGAAAATGCTCGGATGCATAAAACGAACATGTATGCAAAATGAGATGCACATGATGACATGGCAAAATGCAAACACGCAAGCATGGCAATGATGGCGAATAACTGGCGGATACCTGGCGCGTCGAATCCGGGGCGTTACAACTCTCCTCCACTAACAAGAGATCTTGTCCCGAGATCTTAGGACCGAGACGGAAGAGAAAAGGGATGAGGTGAAATAAGGACACAGGAGAGAGGATGAACACTGTCGAGAACACTCGAGTAGGGAAGAGGAACGACGAGAGTGACGAGAATAAAAAACTCAATGAATAAGATAGACTCTGAAACCACTCCGGTTCGAAAAGGAATAAGAATGAAAGAATTAGGCAGCACTCCGGCTAAATAAGGAAAGAATAGAACAAGAACTTGAGAAGATGGAATGATACTTGACGAGAGGAACAACACAATGCCTCCGGAAGAATTGAAAGAGTGGAATGAAAAGAACGGGGAAGAAGACGATAACTTCTACCACGAATGCATATGAAAGCATCCATGAAAGGAAGGATTGAACGGAGTTGTTGAGAAAATCAACAACGAAAAAGAATAAGCTTGTCGTGGACTTGTGGATAACATCTCAGAATTATGAGGTGATCACCGACCACAATCGAAAAAAAATTGATTAGTTGAGAGAAACGAAGAAATGCAAAACTCCACTTCAAAAGAATACGGAGAATTAATTGCACTTCAAGATGCAAGGAGAAAAGATACTTGAGCTCCTCCAAAAGAATCTTGATGAACACTTGAAGAATGAATTAAATCATGACGAACCACCGTGATGAACTCCGGTAACAAAAGAATGACGAGATAAAATTGAAGGATGAAAGGGATAAGATTAAATCCTTGCGATGATTCGGATGGAGCTTCGAGATGAGATCACCGAGAAAACTTGGAACCCCGGAAAAGAAAAGATGAACAACTTGGAGTCAAGAGATTATTCGTCAAGAACAATCTTCGAAAAGAAGAGATAAATCAACTTGATGAAAGAAGAATAAGAATTATGTTATGCTCATCCTTCACCAATTAAATTGATGAGAAGCCATGGATTGCATACAACTTATTCGCGTTGGAAAAGATTAAGGGGAATATAGCGCAAACTTGAGAAAGTCTTCATGAACCACCGGTAGGATTGGAATGGACGAACGAATGAATTGATACGATAACCATAGAGAAGAAATCTTGAACGAACCACCGCGAAAATGAAAATGAACGAAGAGAAGAGAACGAATCGCCAAAAGGAATTAGAAAATGAACGACGATACTTGAGTGAATCAAAATGCAAGAGAATGAAGAGATCGCGAACTGATTGCAGAATACTTGAACGAAGCACCGGAAGAATATTGAGACGAACGAAGGGGCGCGGACATAGAATAATTGGAGAACGAATTTGAAAACTTAGAACGAAGAAATCTTCTGTAAAGATGGCCTCCGGATGATTGAGAGAGACATCAACTCCAAAGAATTTGCATGACTTGAAACAATTTGATAGGATAACATAGAGCTAGCATCGCGAATCTCCGGTAGAACGAATAAGATTTAAGAGAAATCTTCTTCGGTCTTCAAATGTTGAGAATGACGATGAGAAACAACACCAAAATTGTTGAGATACTCCGGGAGAATGAAAAGAGGAAACATTGACCCGCGCAAGAGAGAATTTGGAAGCGATATTGCAGAAGACATCTGACTGATGAAATTCATACCTATGCCAAACTTCGAAAAGAATTTAAGAATTGCTCCGGGAAAATTAGAAGAGTCAGGTACGATCCTAGAAAAAGACCTGTGGGTTAGGGCCCACTGAAAAGAAACACCATTGGAAAGGTATTGAAGAAGAGACGTTGCACTGGAACAATTGAAAGATTTGAATGAGGTGACAACCTCAAAATAATAGAATGCAAACATGAATCTTCTGAGATGTCTTCAACACTCCGGGATAATAGAATGGCGAAAGGAGGAACGAGCAAGGGGAAAAAATACTTCGGTCAAGGAGAAGAATACGATCAACACCGAAAACTTGAATTCGGATCCACCAAAAAGAAAATGAGACGAACAATGATGAACTAGACGAGACTTCATCGGTTGAGACAATTGAGGAAAGACTAAAGATACTCCGCACGAATGAAATAGATTGCTCGAATAGAGACTCAGACTCCGGAATAAAATGGGTGGGAGGGCGGGAAAAACACAGACAACTTGAACGGGGAATCGACAAGTAACTTGAAGAGAAAAAACACCGGTTGAAATGATAGAGGAGAGAATGCAAAGACTTCACACGAGTAGGATGGATACTCGATTTCGGACTCTGGTTCCGAGAAGAAGAAGGGTGGGCGGGTGGGAAAAACAAGGACAACTTCGGACAGGGAAGCACCATCAATTGAAAAGAGATGAGGATTGATCTCCCAAAAGACAAAGAGGGTCGAATCAACTTGGCAGGAAAAGCACGGACAAAAGAGGAAGGACAACGAATGAAAACTAACCGTGAGATCCTAAAAAAATTGAAGGGGAAGAGGAGTATATCAAAACACCTATGTCAAGATTTCTCACCAGAGCGACGAAGGGGTAGAGGAGTAAAAAGAAATCCTACTCTCCGATATAACTAGACTCCGAAAAAGTTTTCTTCTAGACTCGACATCGGCCAAAACTACACGAACAATCAAGGGGCTCCTAGGGTCGGTCGAGGCTCTGATACCAACTTGTCACGCCCAAGATGCGACCCCATCCTAAAGAAACTCGAAGGTCCCACTAAGGATAGAAGCGCATCTTGAAGACGCTTTTGCAAGGTGGATATCATTACATCAACATTACATAATAGTGGGGTTACAACCAAGACATACAATGTCACATGAATACAACAATACATCATACAAGAGAAATAACATCCAGCTACGGATGAAGCATAAACAGAAACTCAAACGACATCCACCCTGCTAGCCCAGGCTGCCGACCAGGAACCTATCCCTCAATCGAAGAAGAAGCAGAAGAAGAACTCCAACACAAATAAACATCGCTCTCACGTCAAGATCATCGTATAACCTGTACCTGCAACTGGTGGTGTAGTAATCTGTGAGCCACGAGGACTCAGCAATCCCATTACCATGGGTATCAAGACTAGCAAAGCTTAAAGGGTAGGAAAGGGTAAAGTGGTGAGGTTGCAGCAGCGGCTAAGCAATGTATGGTGGCTAGCTTACGCAAATAAGAGCGAGAAGAGAAGCAAAGCAAGCGGTCGTCAACTAGTAATGATCAAGAAGTGATCCTGAACTCCTACTTACGTCAAACATAACCCGTAAACCGTGTTCTCCTCTCGAACAACCCCGAAAAGAGACCATCACGGTTACACACACGGTTGGCGTATTTTAGAAGAGTTTACTTCAAGTTTACTACAACCGGATATCAACAAATTCCCATCTGCCACATAACCGTGGGCACGGCTTTCGAAAGTTCAAACCCTGCAGGGGTGTCCCAACTTAGCCCATGATAAGCTCTCGCGATCAACGAAGGATATTCCTTCTCCCCGGGAAGGCCCGATCAGTCTCGGAATCCCGGCTACAAGACATTTCGACAGTAATAAAACAAGACCAGCAAAGCCGCCCGATGCACCGACATCCCGATAGGAGCTGCACATATCTCGTTCTCAGGGCAACACCGGATGAGCACACCGTACAACTAAAACTAGACCTCAAGTTTCCCCGAGGTGGCGCTGCAAAGGACTCTAGTTCGGGCCAACACTTAGACAAGCATTGGCCCGGGGGGGCTAAAATAAAGATGACCCTTGGGTTAATTACTCCCAAGGGAAAATAGGTGGTGGTGAGGCAAATGGTAAACCAAGGTTGGGCCTTGCTGAAGGAGTCTTATTCAAAGCGAACTGTCAAGGGGGTCCCATAAATCACCCAACCGCGTTAGGGACGCAAAATCCGGGAACATAATACCGATATGACGGAAACTAGGGAGGCAAGAGTGGAACAAAACACCAGGCATAAGGCCGAGCCTTCCACCCTTTACCAAGTATATAGATGCATTAATAATATAAGAGATATTGTGATATCCCAACATAAACATAATCCAACATGGAGCAATCTTCATTTTCACCTGCAACTAGCAACGCTATAAGAGGGGCTGAGCAAAAGCGTTAACATAGCCAAACAACGGTTTGCTAGGAAGGGTAACAAAGGTCAGAGGTTCATGTCAATTTGGGAGGCTTGAGCAGCAAGTGGTAGGTAAATGCAGCATAGCGATAGAACGAAGCAACTAGCATAGCAATGATATTAATGAGATCCAAGGTGACGGTCATCTTGCCTGAAATCCCGCAAGGAAGAAGAACGAGTCCATGAAGAAGATGAAGCCACGAAGACGAACCAAGCGTAGACGAACGAATCCTCACGATCGCAACGAAACGAGAACTATCGAGAAGAAGCACACAACACGGTAAACACACCACACATGAACAAGGCATGATGCTCAACCAAGTATGATGCATGACAAGGCTACATGAAGCTACTCATGGCAAAATATGATGCATACAAGAGCAACACATCAAAGCAAGTTTAAATGAGGCCGGAAACAACATAGAACAATTCCGGTAAGTCCTCATATGAAAATTTAGAAATTGGTCCAGATCTGAATAAACCTTAAGTTCAAGTTTGTTAAACAGCAAGTTAATATGCACCAACATGATCTACACGAAATTCTAGTCAAGTTACATATAAAGTTCATTAGATTCGGAGCTACGCCCTAGAAGATATGAGCAAAACAAGTTGAGTATGGCATTGATGCAAAATGCATACAAACATCAAGCAAACACCTCAAAACAAGGATGCAACATGATAATATGAAGCTTCATGCAATTTTAAGCAAGTTTCATATAGAGCACACTCAAAACGGAGCAACGGTTCAACACATACACACTATACAAGCTTAAAGGACAAGCTGTCCAAAAGAGCAACTAGGCATATTGCAAACATCAAAACAGCATGCTACAGGATCTCAGTACAAAAACAAAAGGCATGGGCATGATGTACAGGTAAAGCATGACAAAGCATGAACACTGAGCTAACTCCAGAAACTACTAGAACATGCTCAAAAGGACATGGCAAGATTGCAAATAATAACAGGTTCGCAGACTTAGCAGAATTCACAGGACATGGCAAAAATAACATCAGGTTGCAATGTTTAGAGCTATAAAACAGTATGTTACAGCAAGCTATCATGTCAAACTAGAGCATCGCATGAATCTACTCAAAGCATACAACAAAAGTCCCTTACTAACCATAAGGCAAAAGGGATCAGAGAATACAATTGCAAGCATGTGAACATAGCAAAAACAGAAACAGATTCAGACGGTGAAAAACTGGGGCATGGCAAAACAGATAACAAGTAGGCATGTTTACGAGCTCGATGCACTCACTACGAGGCTTTGCTTGACAAAATAAGCATACACCCAGACACTAGACATGGCATACAAGCTAGACATGGCAAGAACAACAACATAGCATGCAAGAATCAACTACAACAACCTTGGCAAAATTGAACAACACGTAAACAACCTGCCAGGAACATTTTATAGCAAAAGAAGAGCTCGATTGACTCAAGATATATCACTCCATAATTACAAACAAAGGTAAGGATGGATATAGCACATCAATATGAACAAAGCACCCTTACTGAACATACCCAAAAGAGGCATGGATCTCACTGTATTAACATGAATACATGGCATAAAAATAACAGCAGACAAAGACTTGGTGAAATTCCAAGTCCTGAAATCAGCAACATCATGGAGGCTACTTTGCAAGCTTGAAACAAACAATACATGTCATTTCATGAAGAAAGAATTGCACCACAGCAAAGATGGCATGTTGTAGCTAATAACGCATATAGGCAACATTCTCAAAAGAAAATTACACAAAAAGATACAAAAATGACAAATGAGCATATTCTGATAAACTACAGCAGACAACATTATATAGCACTCTTGCAACAGCATTTAGGGCACCAAGATGAACTCAAATGAACATGGCACAATGGAACAAAATGAAGAGCACAAACAGATGAACATCTCGGTATGTCATACACCTCGAACGGAGCAATATGCAGAGAGTTATGGCATCACTGACATGCACACATATGATGAGGATTTCGGGACTGTGGAAATCGGACCTCGGGGAAAAAGTCAACGGCGGCTCCGGCGAGCTCGGGATGGCCGGGAATGGATCCGTGGCGGCGCGGGCTTGCCGGATCTGGGAGCGGAGGGTAGGGGAAGGCTAGGGACACCCAAAATGGCAGGGGGGCTTCTTAAATAGGCAGGGGTCTAGGGTTAGGGGTTTAGCTCCGTTTCGGAGCCGTTCGATCTCGATCGGACGGCCCGGAGCGAAGGGGGTTAGATAGGTGGGCTAGAAGAAAGGCCTCGGTCTGAGAGGAGAGAAGAGAAGTGAGGCCCGACGACTGTTCCGGATACCGAAACGTCCGGCGAGAATACCGGCAACGGTGCCGCTATATGTTTAACGGTTGGGCTATCAAACGAGCTCCGAATGCGACGAAACTTGACAGGCGCTCTGTCTACACTATAATAAGACCGCATGACAAGTTTCAACCCATTTCGAGAACATTTTTCGGCCACTCACGAAACGAGGTAAAAGGGGGCACCGGAGGACATAGGAGTGTCGGATTGCAAAACGGACAACGGGGAAAAATGCTCGGATGCATAAAACGAACACGTATGCAAAATGAGATGCACATGATGACATGGCAAAATGCAAACACGCAAGCAAATGACATGGCAATGACGGCGAATAACTGGCGGGCACCTGGCGCATCGAATCCGGGGCCTTACAAGTGATGAGGCAAAGACCAGCATTCAAGGACCCTCAAGCGCCACTTCCAATCCAATCCAATCCATACCACTATACATATCTGCCACCACACAAGACGTCATCATGGCGGTGCAAAGAAAAGAGTAGGGCAAAGCCCAACGGGTTTAGCACCTAGTGTGCCATGTTAGTGAAGTATTGTCTCCATGCAAGATTCGCTATCCCATGGCAGCCCGAAAGCTGAGTCACTACTTCCAAGCAAACTCTATCACAGTCGTCAGCCACACCCCATTATCAGACATCTTCAACAATAGGGTTGCCACTGGGCGGATGAAAAAAATGGATAGTCGATCTGTTACCATTCAAAATCAGCTATAAGCCCCGATCAGCTATCAAGTCTCAAGCGCTTGCAGACTTCATCGTGGAATGAATAGAGGCACAACAAATCCTACAAAATGCAGGCCTCGAGTATTGGTTCATGTATTTCAATGGTTCCATGACCGTCAACGGTTGGGAGCCGAAGTAGTCCTCATCTCCCCCTAAGGAAACAAGATGAGCTATGTGTTATAGATTCACTTCGCCGACTCCAACAATGCGGCAGAATGCAAAGCCCTCCGGCGCAGCATCCGCATTGCGGCCTCCATGGGAATTCGACGTCTCATCTGTCGCGGCGACTCCGGCCTCATCGTCCAACAAGTAATGAAGACCTTCGATATGAAAGATCCAAAGATGGCAGCTTACTGCTCAACGGTCCGCCGGCTGGAAGGAAAATTAGATGGCATCACACTACATCATGTCAAGCACTCAGATAACGTGGTTACAGATGCCATGCCCCGCATGGGTGCGGCTCAAGAACCCGTCACAACAGACAGATTCCTGGAGCTCATACACAAGCCACCTGTCAAGATCCAAGAGGACCAGAGGAAGCCCCGGCTTCCGCGATTCCAGAAGCCGCAACACACAACCAGCAAGCCGGGACTGGGACACCACAAGCGAAGCCCTCGCGGTCATCCCAGCATGGACCGAGTCATTGCTCGCATACCCCATCAATTAGGAACTCCCGGCGAACAAAAATGAGCCCCACACATAGTTTGTCGGGCCAAAGCATATACTGTAATTCAAGGGAAGCTCTACAAACACAGCATTACAGGCATCTCTCAGCAGTGTGTGTTGTTAGAAGAAGGGGGTAATTGTTGGAGGACATCCACATGGGGGCTTGCACCCATGACGCGGCCCCAAGAATGATGGTAGGCAAAGCCTTCCGCCACAGACCCACGGTTCCATCCGGTAAGCTGCATACAAATGCAATATTTTGATTAAGGACGGCAAGCCTTTGGGAAAGGAGACATGATGTTGTTACTTCAAATTATATAACTGATTTATGCCGAAGCTTATCCAAATTTCTTCGGTGTTCTCACAATCTTGCTAATATTTGCTCAAAAGAATTGCCTATTACCCTAAACAGCAATTGCTTGCTAAAAAGCATGTGGTTTCTTCATCGAAAATAGAACTAATCTATACTATTTGGACTCCATGGAGAACAACAATATAATCATTACATGGTGTGACCTTTGTGCTATTTGGACTCCATGGAGAACAACAATATAATCGCTACATGATGTGACATATATTGGCTAATTGTACAACTTATGATCTTATAGAGAATAGGGTTGTATATCAACGTATTTGTCAGACGAAGAAACAAAGAAGGAAATGACTATGTCAAAGATTGCATATGGTGGTGAACCAACGTGTGGTTGGATGGTTAGTGGGACAGTGGTATCCCCAGCCCACAAGATTTAAGCTTTAGACTTGTCGTGTGATGTTAGTTCAGTGAAAGAAGATGTTACACTCGTGTACGTTAGCGACTTCGATTATACCCTATGTGTCATGTTTTATTGTCTCGTGACAACACACAGGTATTTGGCTAATCTTAACAACATGATTAACTTACACACGGCTAGCATTTAGAGGACGAGATGACCACTCTGGTCGGTTTAATAAGGCCTTGTCCAATGCTAGATGCTTAGGGAAGTGCTTAGAAAAATAAATCGGGTTTTTCTGAAACACCAGTGCTTATTTCTACAGGAAAGACGCCTAATTAAGCGTCTGCCCTGTACAAATAAGTATCGGTGTTTAAAAAAAGTCTGTTTTATTTCTTCAAGCACCTCTCTCTAAGCAGTAAGCACCTTACATAGTACGAGGACTAAGCTTCAAGTGCGCATGGACCATCAGCCGTCTCCGTCTGATTAATTACACGGCAGCATGGTTTATCAAAGCTGCTTCTCACACCGAAACTCCGCGTACGGACCATCTTCACCCCAAAGCTGCGGTTCCTTTTCGATCGCGCGTCAAAGTAATTGTGACCGCGGTACCACCCGTACCTCCTACGTTACGACCAAAAGATCATCACATCGACTCATGCATCCGACTGACCAAAGCTACTCATCAGATTCCCTAAAGAAAAAATAGCTACTCATCAGATAAAAAAGACAATTGAAAACATCTGACAGCACCCGTCTTGTGCTTCCGACTTGAAGGATCGGAGAAAAGGAAGAAATGACCGGTCCTCGCCCATGGATCAGTGTGAATACGTATCGGCTTCGACTGATCCACGACTCGACCCATGCCTGCTCCTCGGTCCACAACACTAATAATCAAGTCCGCATCAGCGATCAGGTTGGGTCTGACTTTAGGGGCTGTTCTGTTCGTCGTGGATCAGGCACAGACCTGTCCGTCGTCCTCCCCAAGAAAGCGATGGATCAGCCGCCAAACCTCCAACTCCACCGTACGTCCCCGCAGAGTAAATTACATAGAAGTACCACAATTAGAGCATTGGAAGCAGATTGGTATCAAGATTGGTAATTTTTACATGTCAGTACCAAGATTGGGGCGAGCCGTTGCAAAAAAGACTAAAAGTGCGTTTTATACGTATTGACAGAAAAGCTGACCGGTTGGGCCCGCCCGTCAGGCGCCACGCTGGCCAGTGCGCGCGTGCCCGCGCGCTGACTAGGACGAGTCGGGCTCGCACCGTTTAGGGCGCGGCTGGTTCGACCGAGCGAGACCCCGACCCCGCTCTGCCCTCGCACCCTCGCCGGCGGCTGCCTCCCCCTCCCCGCCCGCCCCGCCGCCCGCCACAGCACGCCGTTGTAGCCTAGGAACAGCACGCCGCCGTAGCCTACCTCCCCCGCGGCTGCTCCTCCCTCGCGCCCTCCTCTTCCTCCCCCCCTGCGGCTGTTGTGCCTCCCTAGGCGACGATGGCCTCGGCGACTCCGGTAGGCGGCGATGGCCAGGGCGATTCGAGCGGCGGCGACCTCCCCCGCTTTGGACTCGATGGCAATGGCGGCTGCTCCAGCTCGGAGTACACTAGCGAGGACGAAGATTTTGCGGAGCCGGCGTTGTCGATGGAGCAGAGGCTGCAGTTGGCGCGAATTTGGGTGGCCAACCCTAGCACCGCGCATCACTGGACTCATGGCTTCGGTGGTGTTCTGTAAGTGGTCAACTTTTCCATTCTTGCTCACTGAAATTGGGGATTGGAGTTAGGTTTCTACTGCCTGCATGTTTAGCACTGTAATAGCTAGTCCTAACTAGAGCAGAGAAGTATAGTGGATTACATGAGTCCCATCTAGTCCAAATTGGTAGATTATATTGTTATTTCTTAATCCAAATTGTCAGAGCAGCATTATGTGTTACCTAACTGGAGCAGAGCAGAGCATCATTAGTGGCTTACATTGTTATTTATTGGTCCTAACTAGAGCAGAGCACCATTAGAGCAGAGAAGCATAGTGGATTAAATTAGTTCTAACTAGAGCAGAGCACCATTAGTGGACAATTTTGTTAACTACTTATCTGAAAATACAAAACATCAGCTAGCTGTGAGTTAAGTACCCACTCTGTAATTAGGGTTGCATTGAGATAGTTGTTTACATTGTTTGATTTTGTAGTAATTGTTTAGTTTATTCATATTGCAATGGTAAATAATAGCTTTGTTTATATGTTAACATAAACAAAGCTTTATTTATATGTTAACTTGTTTATATGTTAACTTAAACTAAGCTTTGTTTATATGTTAGCCTATCTATTAAGCAAAATTGTTTATTAACCAATTTTGTCTGTTATTTCATTTTGCAGTTTGTATGATGACATTTTGGATGTTAGGTTCCATTTTGATGCTTCAGAAATGTTTGAGTTGAAGCTCTGCAGTTCAGATGTGACATACATGAATATGATTGCAGTGATGGAAACCCAAGGATTTAGTGAATATGATCTACTGTTTCACATTGAGAATCCAGATTTAGGGGAGAAAGGATTGGAGTTGGTAGAGAGTAATGCTGAGTTGCAACTAGTAAAGAGGCAGGTTGAGGAGTGTAAGGTTTTAAATTTGTTAGTGAGGGCATGTCCACCTCCTTGCAGCCAGTTTGAGAGGCAAGAATTATCCACTGTTGTGTATGAACAGCCTGTGTTATATGATCTCAGTGAGCCACCCATCTATGCTGTTGATGAAGAAGGAGTTGCCTTTGAAAGTCAGAGTAGCAGCTGCAGTGTAGCTCATGGTACTGGTGTTTGCACACAAGAGAGCAAGAATGTAAAAGGAAAACTGAAAGCTGTGTTGGAAATAGAAGAAGAAGAGGGATATGATGGCAGTGGTGGTTCTGATTATGAAGGTGAAGATGACAGTGATGTAAACCCTTTTTATATGGGTGATGCTGGTGATATAGAGATGGAGGAGGGAAAGAAACAGAGAGAGTATGATGAAATAGAAGAGGAAGAAACAGATGATGAAGCATCTGAGGTGGAAGAAGTGGTGCATTATGAGGGTGACACAGAGGTTGAGGAACCTTTCCAAATGGATGAAGATGAGAAAGTTGTTTCAGAGGATGAAGAAACTGTAATTGTACATGAAGAGAAGAAGAAGAAGAAACAGAAGCTTCCAGTTAGGAAAGGGCCTACAACAAGGACACATTCAAGTGTAGTTCAAGAGGAGGAACCTGATTTCAAACCTTCATCTAATGAAGAAGAGAAAGGATTGTTGAAGGAGGCTGATGATGATGGTTATGAGCCATTGTCATTTGTACTGCCAAAGAAAAGGAAGAGCAGGGCAAAGCAGAGGCCTCCTAGAAAATGGTACAATGAGAAGATGAAGGCACCACATGAGCAATTATGTCTGGAGATGTGTTTTTTGGATCAACATCAATTCAGAGAGGCTTTGTTGAACTTACACATCACTCAAGGTAGAAACTTCAGATGTCATAGGAACTCAGATCAAAGAATAATTGTAGAATGCAACCAAAAACATTGCAACTTCTTTATGGTGGCAGCAGTTGTAAAAGGTGAAACTACTTTTGTAATTAAGAAGATGAGAATTAAGCACACTTGCCCTATTAGTACAGAGACAACAAGGGTAAGTGCCAAGTGGCTTGCACAGAAGTATGAGTCACTGTTCAGATCTGATATAACAACTGGCATTCAGACTTTGATTGATGCCTGCATGGAGAAGTATGGTGTGGATGTGCCCAAGTCAATGGCATATAGGGCAAAGAACCTAGCTATTGATGCTGTGCTAGGAGACCACAAGAAGCAATACCCTAGGTTGAAAGACTATGCTCAGACAGTGATGGATACAAACCCTGGGAGTAGAGTAATAGTCACTACTGTAACTCCAACACCCACTGCAAAAATCCCCCATCCAGGTCCAAGATTCCATGTTATGTTCTACTATATCAATGGAGCAAGGGAGGGGTTTCTCAAGGGGTGCAGACCATTCATTGGTTAGTTTGTTCACCTTGTGCATTAGTTACATATTGTTTCATCTTGAAATGCATTTGAATGTTCTAAATATTGAAATTGCTTGGTCGACGGAACCACCTAAAGCCATCATTTTGGGTTTGGGTGGCTCGGGGTCGACGGAACCACCTAAAGCCATCAACTAGGGTCTAGGGTGGCTCGGGGTCGATGAAACCACCAAAAGCCATCATTTTGGGTATTGGTGGCTCGGGGTTGACGGAACCACCTAAAGCCATCATTTTGGGTATTGGTGGCTCGGGGTTGACGGAACCACCTAAAGCCATCATCTAGGGTCTAGTGTGGCTCGGGGTCGATGAAACCACCTAAAGCCATCATCTAGGGTCTAGGGTGGCTCGGGGTCGACGGAACCACCTGAAGCTATCAACTAGGGTCTAGGGTGTCTCGGGGTCGATGAAACCACCTAAAGCCATCATCTAGGGTCTAGGGTGGCTTGGGGTCGACAGAACCACCTAAAGCTATCAACTAGGGTCTAGGGTGGCTCAGGGGTCGATGAAACCACCTAAAGCCATCATTTTGGGTTTTGATGGCTTGGGGTCGACGGAACCACCTAAAGCCATCATCTAGTGTCTAGGGTGGCTCGGGGTCGACGAAACCACCTAAAGCCATCGACTAGGGTGGTTTCATTTAAGCATCCTAAAGCCACCTAAAACCAACTATTCCTTTTGCAAATGCATTTAAGCATTTAAGCATCACTCTAACATATGTAACTATTCCTCAAATGCATTTAAGCATTTAATCATCAGTATAACATAAGCATCAGCATGTAAACATTTTTAGTCTAACATAAGCATCACTATGTCATCATTTTCAGTCTAACATTGAAAGCAAATGATACTAACTGGAGTTCAACACATTATAGGAATACACAACCATTGTTCACATTACATAGTGGAGTTCAAATGCACAATCCATCCTTTTCTCGCAAAAGGATGAATAGCATATTACTAGGTAGATAAACAGCCAGAGTTCTCAATTAGTACTAGAACCATACATTACACAACCATAATTCTAAGTTACTAGGCCATTGCACATCCATCCTTCCCAAAAGGTCTGCAATGCCCACTAATCTCAGATTCATCTTGTTCAGTTCTCCAAGATGGCTTGGATCCCCTGGATCTTCTCCTTCAGCTTCTCCTCTGCCTTCATGAGCTCAGTTATCTTCAACTCTTGCATCTGCTTCTCTTCATTATGGTTTTCCTTGAGCTTCAACAGATCAGCAACCTGGAACTTCAACTC
Source organism: Aegilops umbellulata (assembly GCA_032464435.1). NCBI lineage: Eukaryota > Viridiplantae > Streptophyta > Magnoliopsida > Poales > Poaceae > Aegilops > Aegilops umbellulata. Next base: position 475,925,148 of record CP136054.1, read on the forward strand.
TAGCTTCTCTTGGGTGAGCTTCTCCTCAAACTTTGTGAACTCTGCATTCTTCAACTCCAAATTCATCCTAGCCTCACTCGTCAATTCCTTCTCTTTCATATTCTTCAACTTGAGGTTTTGGATGGCAGTTGCTTGAGCACTTGTCAGGTTGCACAGGATTTCATACTTCTGTTGAAGCTTCTCTATAGCTGCATCTTTCTTTGCCATTTCTGCATTCTTACGAGCCACCAATTCAGCTCTGCATTCGTGCTGATATGTGACAGCTGACTGCAGATAACTGAAATCCACAACCCTATCCTGTTGAAAGTCCACAAGTTGATGCACATCTTTCACTAACTTGTCATAATCTGCATCCAGCTTCTTCTTTTCTTCTGTCAAATGGTGAATAGTTAAAGCACTTTGAAGGTTATCATTCACCCTAGCAGACTTGCTCTCTTCAACCATTGACCAAAGCTTCAGCAATGCATTCTCCATTGTTGGGGGCCACTGCTCATCAACCCATTGAACAAACCCACAATTCTGACCTTCCTGGAAAAATAACAAGGCAAAATTTAGTACAATACAACTACTATGAGTAGTAAGCAACACTTAGTTAATGCCAGTAGCTAATGTTGTTACTGACCAACACTGAATTTGCACAGCCATGTACTAAGCAAGATGATGATCAGTATATAATTAGCAGGGTAACACTCCATTCAGCTTTGCATAATAACCAACTTACAATTGGCCATTAATATAATGGAATCCTACAATGTGCACTACCAATCTAGCAGTGACCTACTTTGCCATATGTCACTAACAAATGGAACATAGAAATCACTACATTAGCCTGCAGGAACAAACTAGCTAATGACAGTACCTACTGCCATTAGCAAGCAACAGTTACTTATTAAGAGTCACACATCAGCTAATGGAGGGGCTAATGTGAGTACTAAGCAACACATTGCATACAAGCATAAATAAATAGCATGTGCACACAACATAGCATTCATGTGCACACAATAGAGCATGCTTGAGCCTATATTTAGCCTAAATGCACTCCACTGACCATAATACGCACCATTCCTACAATGAGCACTACAGTATGGCATATATGACTAACAAAATTACCATACACATAACTGAATCACAATTGGCAAACTAGACCGTGTCACTTCCAATGAACATATCCTGTGCATAATCAATAAGGCAAGAAAATTACCGGCTCTGCACATGCTAAGAACCTTCTCCCAGTCATTGTTCCTTCAAATGCAACAAGCCTCTCTGATGGCTTCCCATGTTTCTCGCACAGCACTATCAGATCTAGCTCAAGACCCTTGTAATCCGGGTCCTCAAGGGAGAAAGGCACCTGCCCAAGCAAAATTCAAGTTAGCATCATGTGCAGAGGACGAGGACAAAGCAAATCAAACGAAATCCTCACACCAAAGACCACCTACACAGAAAAATCCCCAAATTTTTCTAAACCTAGCCCTAACCCTAGCTCCAATGGAGTAACTGACCTGGTTGAGCCCATCGGTGGAGGTTTCGGAGTGCATGTACGGGAGGCTTGAGTTGTCGTCGCTGCTCTCGTCTTCAAAAACCATGGCTGCGGCAGCGTCGTGTGGCGGCCGGCGGAGAGAAGGAAGAAGAACGCGGGGGGAATGAGCGGGGTCTGGCTCGGTCGAACCAGCCGCGCCCTAAACGGTGCGAGCCCGACTCGTCCTAGTCAGCGCGCGGGCACGCGCGCACTGGCCAGCGTGGCGCCTGACGGGCGGGCCCAACCGGTCAGCTTTTCTGTCAATACGTATAAAACGCACTTTTAGTCTTTTTTGCAACGGCTCGCCCCAATCTTGGTACTGACATGTAAAAATTACCAATCTTGATATCAATCTGCTTCCAATACTCCAATTGTGGTACTTCTATGTAATTTACTCCCCGCAAGAAACCGTTCCTAGCTCGTCGTACAGCACAAGCCCACATCATCCGCGGCGACGGCGAGAGTGCAGCAGGACGAGGTGGGTGGGTGCACCTGCCCCGGCCGCTGGGGTGAAGCCAAAGGAACCTCGCCCGACGACGACTCCACCGTCGATGGGAAGCGGCAACTACGTGGACGTGGTGGACATGGTAGGGGCGGGGTAGGCCGGAATCGTCAGCACGGCCGGCCGGCGGCGACTCCTCGCCTGCGTTCTGTTCGCATCGTCGATCGGGTCGGAACTACCCCCAGCTGCCAGTAGTACGTTCCATCTCACGCATCCGCAGGTTGTTGGGACCGGGAGTACACGGGTGACAACGTCGCGTGATTTTTTCTCTTTTGCTTGCTCAACGGTACGTGGCTGGTGGCAAGTGGCAACACAGTCGCCAACTCTTCAGGATACATTAGCTACTCGCTTGAAAATGGAAAAAATAAAAAATAAAAATCGTCAATCGTATTATCATATACGTACGCTAGGGATAGCTCCGAGGCACTCGTGGTATGGCGAACTGGCAACCGCACGCGTAGGCACGAAGCGGCGGGCTCTGGGTAGGTGGTGCATCAATTCTAGGAGCGGTACGTACGTAGGATTGTGCGTGTGTCTAGTCTACTATCGATCGGCGGCTTTTAATACGATTATACGACCACGTACGCTATCGTCGCTACTGTACCCTGCTCGGGCGTTGCCGACTTGTAAATGCGTGTGTGGGTGTTTTCCCACGAGATGTAAGAACAACTGTGTGAACGTTGATGGATCTCGTCGGAAACATGACGATCGCTGTGGGCCATGGTCGGCGAGACCTTGATTTGAGGACGTGGTGTTGGAAATGGCTAGTCGTTTATCATGGCTAACTTTGAACCGGCTAGTCGTTTATCATGGATTATATGGATGATAAAAAAGGTGTTGTAAAGTCACAACCACCGAGACAAGTCAAAACACATTGCTTAAAAATCTTCAATGCCCCGGAGTGTAAATGGCAAAATATGCGCAGATCAAACAAATCATAAAACCCCATGAATCTAACCCAAGATTGAGTCCCCTCGACACCCTCCAATCACTGGGATCGGAATCAATACCCTCACAATATTTTCGTCCATGAGCAATGCAACGATGAACAAAGTGACACGACAAGGCAAGGGAACAACGAGGCAGAGTTAAACCACGCCAGGGAGGCTAGGGCTCCATCGGAGACAACTTATCGCCAATTCGTACACTAGAAGAGCATATGGGTGTGGGGGTTGTTGTTGGTTGAGCCATATTAGGATGGTGTAGGGCAATGAGTCATCATCCTAGCGTTGTCCACCATGGGCGGCATATGACGGCAAATGGACGATGTCGGCAACTGTTACCGACCTAGGCGAGAAGACATCAACGACTCATTAAGGTGGCAACGCCGCAACCGTTGTCGTGTACTACCACCGCCCCTTCATGAGTAGATACGGACGATCCATGATGGTCATATAGCGACAAATTATATAACATCATGTAAGGTGGCAACGACGCCAGTGTTGAGAAAAGTGCAGGTCAAGCCATTTTCTCACTTGGAAAATCGCAATCGAGGAGGGTGACCGACACTCTTAGCAGCGCGCATCTGAAACAACGCGGTTTCACCGCCATTTCAAAGCCGGTGCTAAAAACCATCCAACATGCTCATTTTGTTGCAAGCACACAAGGATGAAGGTCATGAATGGCCACCTATAAAACTCAACCTAAAAATAACCATTTAGATCGATCGATTGAGAAACAAGTAATAAACAACTCTTAAATAAAGAAATAAGAAAGAAAACGTGGACACACGGTTTGCCAACGAGATAACCCGCCGAGCCGCCCGAAGGCGGCAGGCGGCGCGTGCCGTACCCGCACAAGCAAATGGAACAAATTAAAAAAGCACTCATCGGGGCGGGACGAGCGGGTTGATGGGCCGACCGACGGCGACGGTGCAGGCCGGGGAGCGAGCCGGGCCAGTCGCGTTGTGCGCGGCAGGTGGGGCGCCCCTCCCCCGGCGCCGCAGCAGTGTACAACCAGCACAACCATAGAGAGCAGGCTCCAAACAGGGTAGAGAAGCCACGCGGAAGTTTCGTTCCGGGGAGTCAAAGCCAAGCCACGCTTCTCTCACACGCACGCACGCACAGCGCAGGCAGCGCAGGCCAAGCCTCCCTCCCTCCCTCCCCATCGGCGCATCGGCGGGGCTGGCCTTTTCTCTCTCCTCCCTCCCCCTCACACGCTTTGCCTTTGCCCACGAAAAGGACAACCAACCCGGAGCGACGCAGCCAGGCAGGGGTGAAGAGAAGAGAAGAAGAAAAAAAAGGCGTGAGTCCCCCCCTCCCTCCCCCTTTTGCTCCAGTCGCCGCCGAGATCCGCCCCGCGCCCGCCCCCGCCGCAGCCCCGCGCCGAGGTGAGCGCCCCGCCCTCCGATCCGCGCCGGGCGGTCTCGCCGCCGGTTCCGGATGGCTCTCCCATCCCCGCCTCCCCTCTCCCTCTCTCTTTCACCCTGGATTGGGTAGTGGCCGCCGCTGCGGTCGGGGGCGGGGGCTTTGGTGCGCTCCCGGCGCCGAATTCGGCGCTCCGCGACGCCGCGCGCGGCCGCGGGCTCGGGAGTGCGGTGGCGTGTGTTTCGGTGGTTTGACGGGGGGTTTTGGCGCCGCTCCTCGTCCTCGATTTCCGGGGGGCCTCGCGCGCGCGAGAGAGCCGGCAATGCGATTTCCGGGTCGAATTCCGCGAATCTCCTCGCCGGAATGCGGTTGTTCGAGAAATTTTTTTTGGTGGGGTGTGGGGTTTCGGCTGGGAATTGGGATCTTACGTTCCTTTTACTGGTTCGTAACCGGCGCGTCAGCCGCTGCCGTCGACGGGGGATTCATGCCCAGTGTGGCTTAGTTTCGGGATTTTTGACTGGGTTTAGGTGTCGTGTCCGAAAATAGCAGAAACTTGGAAGGATTCTATTGACCGTTCCCTCCCTGGCCCGTGTAAGTCATGCGATGGATGGCAACTTGTGCGAACGATTCTGACTGATGGTAATTTTCTATGATTTTTTCTAGATAGGTATCATTCCCAGCATCGGGTTCCACGGAGGAGGTGCCGGTTTGGACATCTGATCCATTTGGAGGGTATTGACCGCTTCAGAGCCAGAGCTCCTCTGGCCTGTGGGCGGCTGCTGGATTGGTCAATATAATACGCTCTCTCGTCTCGGAGATGATGCCATTGTGAGCACAAGATGGATTCCGCGAGAAGTTGGTTCCAGAAGTTCCAGCCGCGGGACAAGTCCAAGAGCCCGGCGGTGCCTGCCAGCCATGGGAAGGATCCCGGGAAGCCCCCGGTCGACGACGCGCCTTCTAGTGCGACAAAGCAGAAGGTCGCCGCGGCAAAACAGTACATTGAGAACCACTACAAGACTCAGATGAAGTCCTTGCAAGATAGGAAAGAGAGGTAGGCTGGCAACTTAAATGTTTGGCGCGCTTTCCCCTGCTTTTGCTGTGGATTTAGGTACTTGACTCCATCTGGTTCAATAAATCCTACCATGCCGCGGAGTAGGAAAACGACAAGCACCCTCCTTGTTGCTATTACCGAGCATGATGCTTAATAACACACATCACATGTCATGTTGGGATTGGAATGGTAAACACCGATTCAGGTTGTTAAGATGAAATCCTTGGGCCACACAAGTTGTCGGGACCTTGTCACCATAAATAGGAGTTCCAGTGGATTAAAGCTCTAGCTCCAAATTAGGTACATAGCTTGAACGGTTTGTTGAGTCCTCCAGTTGCACAAGTGGCTTAGTAAAACATTTAATTCACTACCAGATATGACTTGTAATTGGTTTTCAGGTTTGATATATTAATCTAAAAACACTTCGCTCAAGGTGATTAATATACCCATTTTGAAAGCCGTGTAGCCGTCTGTTTCAGAGATTTTTGTTGACACCATCACTGTTAATCTCCGCATTGTGAATGCACAATTTTGATAACCTGCGTCTGATTGTTTATTTCGTTCTCAGTTAAAACTTGTATCAACAGTACTCCCTAAGATGTATATTTTGCATCGATTGTAACTTATTTCAATCTGCTTCATGCTTTGATGTGCCACTTCTGTTTGAGACTAATTTACTGGCTACAATTTAGTCATCATCCTGATCTGATATCGTTGTCTACTTTTAGGCGCTGGATGCTGGAGAGGAAATTACAGGATGCTGAAGTTCCTGCAGAAGAGCAGAACAACATTCTAAAACATTTGGAGAAAAAGGAGACTGAATATATGCGTTTGCAAAGACACAAGATGGGGGTTGAAGATTTTGAACTTTTGACAATTATTGGAAGAGGTGCATTTGGAGAGGTACCTCTCAGTTTGGTCCCTGTTGTTTATTTATATGTTTAACCTCCTATGTGGCATGATTTCTTGGTCTTCTAATTCTGGTTGTCAATAGTAGATTCAGAAGGCCAATATTGGGCTTGACACTATTGCTCATCCTACCTTTTCCCCATAAACATGATCTCTTATGTAATCACAAAATTGTGCTGCTCTGTGCTCCCTCTATACTTGCCGCTCAACACGGAACGTCCTGTGTATTCTTTGTCTACAAGCATGCCCATGCGCCATTGTTCTTTAGGCGGTAAGGTGACCTAAGGCGAGCACCCACCGCCCTGATGCCTAAGCGACTAAGGCAGGATAATTTGGAAGGCGCTGCTAGGGTGCCTTGCCACCTAAGCGTCCAAGGCAGGACGCCTTAAAAACAATGTCCTACGTTGCTACGGAACCACAATATGATTGTAGTTGTATTGAATTAAGAGTATAGAACAACCAACACACTTGCAACACTGCGAAGAAAAACTCAAGCAAGCAGCAACACTGGCCTTGCGTAACTGCAGCGGCCATGGGAGCACCAGTGCAAGATTTGAAGCGGCAGAGCCATGTCTGGATTTTGAAATTTGAAAGCTAGGATGACTGAGATTGGAACCATGAGTTGGTTGCGAGATCTTTTGGGTTTCTACTCTAGCCAACCCCAACTTGTTTGGGACTAAAGGGTTTGTTGTTGTTGTTGATGATGATGATGATGATGATTGAGGTTGGAAGGAGGGCCGTCCGGAAAACATGGATTGGGGAGTAGCCGCAGCAGGGAAAACAATTGGTTGGCAGATTGACTGGCTGGTTCGTCTCGTAGTTTTTTTCCCGTACTGCCATGTATATACTTATAAAAGACTTCCCCATTCGAAACATGCGTGAGGTGGCAGCTTGTTGGTTTGACTGGGTTGGGTGTAGAGGCAAGTGTGAGGTTCGAGGCTCCCCGACTGCATTATTTCTGTTTGTTTTTTAAAAACGGAAGGGGTCTAGTGGGTCCTAGATAGACGAGGGAAATTGAGGTGGAGTTTTGGGGGACTCACCGCTACCACCAACTCCAATTTATAAGATGGTAGTGAAGTAGAGATATATAGTCACGTAAAAAAAGCGTGTACCCAGTGCCGAAAGCTCCCACACAAGGTAGGGTCAGCCTTACCCCTTGCATAATAATTCTACAAGGAGGCTGGTTCGAACCCAGGACCTCCAGGCCAGAAGTGGAGACTCTACCACTGCGCTAGGCCCGCCCTTCATATATCACATCAGGATAAAAAGAATCCCTTCATACAAGGATTTCACCTTTCATCCTTTTCAGCAAGAGAACATGAGATTAATGTTTTTGCGTAGTGCAGTTGACCCGTATACTTATAAAGCAACGTTTACATGCTGGCCTGGTTTAGTGGTGTGCTCTGTTCTTCTGATATATTTTCTTTCAGTTATTTCCTATGCCTTCCTATTCTTCTCCAGCTGTGTTGTTCTTTCCCCTGCACTATAAAAATGTATGCTCAGTTAGCCCGTTACAGCCCAGTTCTTTAAGCGGCTTCTATAATAAGCTGCCCCCTCCCTAGCTTAGTTTAGAAGACGCCCCCCCATATCCGTGGGCGCTTCTTTAGAAGCTCCAACCAGTATGGGGGGCGGCTTCTAGAATAAGTTGGGGAGGGGGCGGCACTGTCATAAGCCGCCAAAAGAACTGGGCCGTATGTAATAAAGTAACCATCGCCAGTTATTTGTACTTTTTTGGTCATCGCTATGTGCGTCATGTTTAATGTCATTCTGAATTGTGATTATGCAGGTGCGTCTTTGTAGAGAGAAGACCTCTAAAAGTGTATATGCAATGAAAAAGCTTAAGAAATCTGAAATGCTTCGTAGGGGCCAGGTAACCGTGTACGGTTTATCCGTTTTTTTGTATTTTCCATTTCTGGTTATATGCTGTCCTCGGACACAGTGTCATGTTTGTACACATTTCAGGTGGAACACGTCAAAGCCGAAAGAAACCTTCTTGCAGAAGTCGATAGTGCGTACATAGTAAAGCTTTACTATTCTTTTCAAGATGATGAGTTCTTGTATCTCATCATGGAGTACCTTCCTGGTGGTGACATGATGACTTTGCTCATGCGCAAGGACACTCTGACAGAAGATGAAGCCAAATTTTACATCGCAGAAACTGTACTAGCAATAGAGTCCATTCACAAGCACAATTACATTCACAGGTATCATGTATAACGGTTCTCTTGCTCTGTTAATAATTCTGCCACGTAGGTAATCTAAGATATATTTTTGTGTTTCTTCTGTCAGGGATATCAAGCCAGATAATTTATTGTTAGATCTCAGTGGTCACTTGAAGCTTTCTGACTTTGGGTTGTGCAAACCTTTGGATAGCAGTAATTTTCCAAACTTGAATGAACCGGATTATACACCTGGAAAAGGTGCTAAACCTTTACCCGATAACACCAGTCGATTAACTAACTCTTCTGCACCGAAGCGTACGCAGCAGGAGCAGCTGTCACATTGGCAAAAGAACCGTCGGATGTTGGTAAGTAACACATCTAGGATGGAATCAACTTATTGATGGTTGGGAAACAATATTAACAATGTTATGATGGCATGTCTAATAAGTTGATATATTAATGTTTGTAGTACAGTTCTACAGGCATGCTTGGTTTCATGCCTTGTTTTGCCTTGCCAAAATAGTTTGTAGAGATGTGGTCCCCAATTTTCTGGCTCCATGAATGTTGGCAGGATTTGACTGAATTTGGCAAGGCATTATCTCGTCTCTAATGTTGATAGCAAATCAATCACTATCGTCTATCCTAGTTCACCTTGCCAAAATTTGGCACAGAATTGGCAGAAAACCAACCTTCATACCGAAACATGGCAACTTTTGACATTGCTGAAATGTTGGCTTCTCAACTTGGGGCATCAAACGAGACAGACCCTATGGTCCTACCAGGCTTTATGCTGTCTTCGTATTTCCTAGGCATCCATTTTCTTGGCCTCCTACCTTGCAAAAAACCATATCAAATTTCAACTTCTTATCTATTGTTTCGCTGAAAATGTGTCGGAGTTACTTTGAACATGAATCTTTCTGAAGGAAGAACTATGAGAAATTAAGAACACAGAAACATTAACATAAACATAAGCTGTCCGGATCTAAGGAGGCATGGTTTTGGTGTAACATGCCAATCTTCACGGTGTTGAACCTAGTCAAATCCAATTGCAGGATGTTTTTAAATAAAGTGTTTGCTCAGCTCAAGAAACCCAGTTACCTTCCTTCAGTGGGGCGATATACTATTGCAAGGAAATCAAAACCTCATATTCTAAGCTTGAACTTCTAGTGGGTTGTGTAAATGATGTATTATGGTACTTCTTGATAAACATTGGTTTTTCTTATGTGGGATTTGTATCTTGACTTGGCTTTTCCTTTCACATCTGCTGTCTATGATTTGCTATGTTAACAAGCGAGTATGCCCCACTGGCATAGCTAACATGTTGGTCATTCTTGTGTCATACAGGCGTATTCTACAGTTGGTACTCCTGATTACATTGCTCCAGAGGTTCTATTGAAGAAAGGATATGGAATGGAGTGTGACTGGTTAGGTTTCTTATCTTGTAATGATTTTCTTCAGTCGTTAAACTTCTTAATTTTCATTGCACATGCTTTATGTATTTAATGGATTTTTGGTCTCACATTTCTTTCTTTATTAGGTGGTCCCTTGGTGCTATCATGTACGAAATGCTAGTTGGTTATCCCCCATTTTATTCGGAGGATCCAATGTCAACCTGCAGAAAGGTATGTCTCTCACACAGGCTTCATGAATCAATCACTGAGGATGTTTATTTGGTTTGGTATCTTCAGCCTATGTAACGCTTGCCAGACTCGCACGAGAACTTTAGTCAAATCTATAACACATAGGACAGGGCAAAATGCATAGATGCACCATAGTAGTGTGAATTGCCTGTAGTTTTACTACCCTGTGGATGGATTCTGATAGTTGCAGCTGGTCACTGCAGCTCATATCTAGTTCCCTACTATACACCTTATATGGACTATATTATTCATTGCATGCCTGATATTGGGTTTACCTTGTTTAGTGTTCTGTAGTAGGAATTTGTATCCAACAATTCACCTAACCTGTTCATTGGCACACAGAATACTCGTATAACTGTACAAAAATGCAATCTGATCTGTTTGATACTCTTTTTTGTTCATCCAGATTGTGAACTGGAGAAGTCACCTGAAATTTCCTGAAGAGGCAAAGCTTTCTTCTGAAACTAAGGATCTCATTAGCAAACTTCTCTGTAATGTTGAGCAGAGACTTGGAACAAAAGGAGCCCATGAAATAAAAGTGTGTCCCTTACCTTGGTTCTACACAGTACACCCTCATTTCTCTCAGTTACCTGCTTAGCTGATAACACCATGTCATCCACTTCAGGCACATACATGGTTTAGAGGTGTCCAATGGGAAAAGTTGTATCAGATGAAAGCTGCTTTCATACCAGAAGTTAATGGCGAGTTGGATACTCAGAACTTTGAGAAATTTGAGGAGGTAATATTCTGTGGTTCCACTTTGTATATCTTTCTAGTCAATATGCATTAATAGTATTTCCTGCTCCAGACACTTGATGGTTTCTGCGGTGCATGACAGTCGATAACCAAAGTGGCTTGAAGTATGTTCCCACTTTTTTTTGGTGCTGACGGTGGTCTGTCATGCATTGACTGTTGGCATGGCTCACAGTTACGCAGTGGCTAACTTAAGAGATTCCAGAATGCTGTGCGTTTTATATTTCGGAGCAGTGAAATATGCATCTACTGACAGTTGCAGTTCGCATGGAAGCTGCTAATAACCTGTTTTACCTGTTTTCACCTTTTATTTTTAGAGGTTTGCGCTTTTAATTTTAAAAAAATACACTTAAATATTCCCAAAGCAGGTTTTAACACAGGGACAACACAATTTTTAAAATATGGGCCATGTTTCCCATGTACCTACTACTTAGATAGATCTCCATGAAAAATGCTGTTGAGACTTGAATTAGAACCGTGTCGAAAGCTCAAGGTGTCATGCTTCCATTTACCTTTGTTTCAACTATAATTTTGCAGACTGGAGCACAAGTTCAGAGTTCATCTAAGGCGGGTCCATGGAGAAAGGTATGCATGAATTCAACATGAAATGCAGCATGCATGTGTTTGCAGCGTGCATTTTTAGCTTAAAAATAATAATGTCATGGGAACATTGAGTTCACTCATGTTCAGAGCTTCATGTCGGCACTGAAGATTTTTTTTCTTCCAGATGCTTCCATCCAAGGATGCAAATTTTGTTGGATACACGTACAAGAACTTTGAAATTGTGAATGACGATGAAGTTGCCGGGATTGGTTAGTCTCTCTTGACTGCACTATTGCCTTTGGCCTAGGGATTTTGTATTCTTAGTTCGTTAGTTTTAGAATTGAATGCTGCTTTTATGCAACAGCCGAGCTGAAGAAAAAGAGTTCCAAATCAAAACGGCCAACCATCAAGACATTGTTTGGTAACTAGCACTGGCCGGTATTTTACATTTGGTTCCCCACCTCACCATTTATTGATCACGATCCATTTACCTTTGTTCGTATTGAAACAGAGAGCATGGATGAAGATGAACCTGTGCACGGCAGTTTCTTAAATATGTTGCCCCATAAGGAGGGACAACCTTCTTCTCACTCAAGCGCCCCACCAGAACAATACCAACCTCGACGTAAATAGGATATGGAGGTTTTAAAAAGTAAACCACAGAAAAGTAAAAGAGAGGAAAAAAAACTGTTGCCTTTTGGTCTTGGTGTTACCCCGTCCAGCTTTTGTAAATCCTAACCGATGCTTTCTTTTTAGTGGATTCGTTAAAACAAAATCCATCCCGTCTTCAAAATAGTATGGTGTTTGATGTTAGCAGTGATGCCTGTTTGGTTCGCCGTATGTTGGTTTGACAGTCTCGGCGATGGGTCCCCGGCTATTACTGGCTACAGCATAAGTGTATACTTGTTACCAGCTCTGGCGAGCATGTGTATTACAATTTAATTCACCTCTGCTTTTCTGAACCTTTCGAAGAGATTTTATAGCTTACAGTAAAACTGACTGATATGGTTATCAAGATCTTGACAGGCAATGATGATTTGTGGGTTACGTTTGTTCTGGTTTTGCCTTACTGAACCCTATTGCAATCATGTTGCCGGTTTGCTTTGATGCTTCTATGTGCGTTACGAGTTCTGAAACTTGTAATTTCTGGCACTGGCTCAGTTGCGGAATCATTTGAAAGTGGCGAAGTTCATGCAAATGCTTGGAACAAGCGAGGGGATTTGTTGCCCGTGTGTCGAGAGTAATATGTCGAGTACGGCTCACCACTTGCATTTCTTCGTCAAAAGCGAAACGAGAAATGGTACATCAGGGGGGCAGGGACCAATATTCTCACTTGAAGCCAGCATTTGCGCGTCAAAAGAGAACAATGAGCAATCTTTCGAGCTAACCAGAGCTGAAGATGGAGGCATGGGTTTTCACATCGTTTTGCCAGCTTCAGTGTGTGATACAAGTCACACGGCTATAATACAGTGCAAGGAATGTTCAAGCATGTATGTACTGCATCCGTTCCGAATTATAAGATGTTTTGGATATTGCAATATAGATTATATACAAACTGAAATCAGTGAACAAGCACACTAAAACACATCTATATGCATCTGATTTGGAAAAAAATAGAACGCCTGGAACTGACGGAGTATTTAGTAGAAACTTGCATTTTATATTTAGTATTACCACTTGCAAAATAAGCCGTGTGACTTGTATTACAGCCTTCTGCAATAACATTTTTTAATATATTATTTTGCATATCTTGCAAAATATCTTATCATAAATGATAAAAACCCTTGGCCGCAGCAACCTCCCCGACGGCGCCGATGCTATGCGCCTTTTTCCTGGTGATGTAGCCTGGCGAGAGAGAGAAGGGGAGAAGACGGGGTGGCGGCTAGGGTTTCAGTCACGCACCTTGACCCTGTCTCACGAAGTGGTTTTCTAAGAGCATCTCCAACAGACGTCTAAAAACTGCTCCGCATGCTAAAACTCAGGTTTTTTGGGCACCAGGCAGCTCCAACAGAAGCTGTAAAATAGTGCACGCGTAAAAATGGTTTGTGCACGCGCTAAAAAGCGCCATCACATGCTGCAAATTTGGGGCACCGGATTGCGCGCGCTTCACAATTTGCACTGCGTGTTTTTTTGGGCGCGCGTTTTTAGGCATCTGGTAAAACAATGTTAGGTCTGGCGCGTTAAAAGTGCTACAGTGGCGCGCTAAAATTATTTTAGCGCGCGAAACTTTTGTGCGCCTGTTGGAGATGCTCTAAGGCGTGCTCATGCATAGTAAATATACTTATCTTCATGATTTTTGATGTACAAAGTTGTGTGACTAGACCTGGGTATTCCTCGGCCCGCCCCCCAAAACATGAGCTCGGCTTGGCCTAAAACAATTAAACATTACGCTTTTCATATTAAAAATATATTATGTTAAGTATTTTAGGGGAATATATTAATATAGTATTATAGCTATATTTGTTTCGAGTAACAGCTATATTTCCTGATAAAACCCTATTTTTGAGGCAATTCAGGCTTTTGGGCCAAAACTGGAGCCCGAGCCCGAGCCCGAGCCCGGCCCGACCCTCAGGTTTCATGTTCATGCCGGGCTTGCCCATGCCCCTACAGCAAACTATTCGGCCCAGCGCCAGGCCCAGACACCGCGGCGAGCCGAGCCGGTGAATTTTCCCATCTCGGCTTCTAGCGAATCCATCTCCGCGGACCTTCTTCTCCATCCCTGCCTGCCTCATCGTGGACCGGCCGGCGAAGAAGACGACGGGTACGAGCTCGCGCCACCACCACCCCCGACCAGGAGACTCAAATCCCAGCCCCTCTTCACTCGACCGCCGCCCCAGCTCGAAGGCCCCCTCGAATTTCCCTGCTGCCGCCGCCGCCGCCGCCGCTGTTTCCCCTTCTCCCCACCTGGTATGGCCGCTTGATCTGGCCAGGGTTTGGATGAAGGAACGGAAGCCGGCGGCCCCCTCTGCGTTGGCCCGGATCCTCGCCACCTGCGCGTCCCAGGTGCCGCTCGCTCCTCCACCCAATAATCCTCGCCGACAAGTGTGATGGCTCACTCGTTATTACTGTTGCTACGTTGCCTTACCTGCTGCGGTCTTTGGGTTGCTGATACGCCGGAGCAGGATCGGGGATCAGATTTCCCTTGTAGTAGTGGTAGTTTATTTTTGGTAAGCAGCAAGTGGTCACGGTGCTGCTGTTAGATTTGGGAGGTTTCCCCTTGCAGATTGGTTTGGTGTTGCTGCTGGGAAGATCACGATGGGTGATAGGTACCCTGTTGTAATTAGTGTCTCTTTGCTACTAGCTTGCAAAAACGTCTTACATTATGGTACGGAGGGAGTAGTTGTTATTATACCTGGTAGGTACGTACTTCGCTAAAGGTAGTTTGCTGCTACCGGATCATTGGAAGCCTGTTATACGGTCTAATTTGATCCGTGTGGGTGTCAGCTTGGTCCTGATTTTGGTTTTCGGCTATGAGGAGGATGCCTGCTGCTTAGTTGTTTGCTCCTCTGCCCTTGGGTGATTATATTTAGGAAGTGCACTTCAATCTGTTAATTACCCCTAAATTTGTTGCTGCTGATTTTCATACGTTGTTACACTGAATCAAATAGCATGATATGGATGGTAGCTAAGTAGGAGTGAACTGGAAGTATCCATACACATTTCTCAATAAGTTTTTTTTGAGAAACATAGTACAAATGTAGACGTTCATGAAGACGTGCATACACTCACCCCTTTGGATGCACGCACGCACACCTTACCTCTATGAGCACTTCCGGGAAACTGAGCCGGCAAATGTTGAGATAGATGAAGTCACCACATGACCACATGCACCTCTTAGTTGATGGGAACATCGTCTCCCATTGAACGAACATCGCCAAAAAAGCCTGGAATAAATTCAGGAAAATGCGAGCACGGACTTGAACCCGCGTGGGTTGGTTCCACCACAAGGAACCTAACCATCTGAGCTACGCTCAGTTCGCCCCAAAGAAATAGTTTGACATTGAAGGGTTATGTAACTTGCTGTACTGGTGATAGCATATGCAATTCAAATTGCTAGCTCCAACTGGCTTGGTGAAGATGAGCGAATACTCAATAACCTTATGATCTGGTCTTGTTTTGTTTTATAATGTCACGGGTGGTCTATTTATCAGCTATGCTATGCAGGCAAAAGATTATGGGAGATGCATAGCAGCAAAGGTCCCTGAGATTGAACATAATATGTGTTCTAAGGAGTTTCTAGCACTCAGAGCATGCATGCAAACTGCGGTAATGTTCCCATTACTAAGAAAATAGTTTGGCTGTATCAAATCATACTGTTGCAACTTTCACCTGTACAATTAAGCACCCAATTCAAATGGAAATGGCCTTTGGTTGTTCTAAATAAATCACTGTTTTCTTATTGGCCAATAATCAACTTCTCTACCCATTTTTGTTCCTCCTCTTGTTTGTTTATTCTTTTTGTTCCACTGCTGCTGCGTACTCCGTCCATCTTCCCCCTATGACCATGCCATTTCCACCATCGCTGGCGAGGTTTTGGGGTGGATGGTGGCTCTCTGCACCTGTGGGGCTTAAAGGGATAACCGGTGGCGGTGGCAGGCCGTCTTGGCATGTCAAGAACATCGGTTGGTAGATAATCTGGGAGAGAAGATGTTGGTGGTGGTTGATACTAGGAGGAAGATCCAGCGGTAATATAGCTGCGGAAACAGGGAAGATGGCGGGGGCAATGGATTAGATAGCGACTGCTGAGAGAGGGGGATGAGGGAGCTGCTGGTGTTGGTGCTGGAGGGCAGGCCTCGTGGCGCTAGAGCGACTATTGTGATGCAGGGGGCAGCGGACCTTGGGGAATCGGTGGCAGTGAGGATGGGATGTTCGGGAGGTGAGAGCAGGGTGAGAGAAGTCTAAAGAGTTGAGGGCTAATCTTGGTCCCATGGCCAATCGGAAACAGTTGACTGTCAGTGTGCAGTTCCTGAATTAATTTATGTTGTTGATTAATATACATTCCCTAAATTAATTAATTTTTGTCAATTCATATATAGTCCTTACATTAATTTATTTTTGTCGATTCACGGATTTAAATTTGTATTTGGTTTATAAAAGACAGCTTACAATCTTTGTAATCGTTTCATGGTTGAAAGTGGATCTATCTTCCTGTCCTAACTTTCATTACTCTGTCCTCAAAGGTCAAGAATAAGGCTTGAAGTTCAAGGCATTTGGAGTTTGGTGTTAACCACCTTTCAGTGTGATCAGTGTGCTCTCAGGTGAGTCTAGCTCTGTATTTTACGACTCAAAGAAAATATGGATAGCATGGTATTTTATAACCATGTAATAAGAAAAAGAGCTGTGCATCATGCTGACAGCAGCTCCCTTTTGTATCATGTTGGTAAACTGCAAGATCACTAATTGACTCGCTTGAAATAACAAATGAATTATGCACAATCAGATGCAAGGAGGTTTGAGCAGCCCTGGTGCGCTCTCTCATGCTTATGTACAACATCCTCCGCTACGGTGTGACATTCCAGATATTAAGGGGCTATTCTATGATGATGCGAATAAGTTTCTTGTAGCCCCAACAGCTGATCGGGTATTTGAATACTAATTAATTGACTTTACATTTCCGCTAGATACTTGGTTATCACAAAGTAAATTGGTTACATTGCTGCAGATATTATACTGGAAGATAGCTGCATCTACTCAATCTGGACCTCCAAACTCTGATCCAATTAATGAAGGCCCCATCTTATCAGTTCGATTTTCTCTGGATCAGAAAGCCATAGGGATTCAGCGATCCAGTCATGAGGTCGAGTTTAGAAATAGAGAAACAGGGGAAGGCTGTAGTAAGAAGTGCAGAGCAGATTCTGAGACCATACTGGGATTTTTCTGGACCGACTGTCCCACTTGTGATGTCATAATTATAAAAACAAGGTTTGTAAAGGTGTTGCTGCTACAATATAAATAACAGAAACTTTATATATTCTGCATCCAAATATCCAATTAGCTTATTGTCACAGGCTCACAGCCACAGGAGCACTTGTAAGATGATCCAATTAGTCATGTTCTTATTTTGGGACTGACTTCATTCATATTTTAATTCTATGTAGAAGGAAGCTATCCTGTTCTTTGGTTCATTTTTTGTGAAATGTGTCTCTATTGCAGTGGGCTAGATCTGCTTGTCTATGAGCCTCAATCAAATGCTCTTCGGTTAGTGGAGTCAAAAAAGTGCAGTGCCACCTGGTATCTTTACACTCATGAAAGCAGGTTGCTTCTTCTTGCGTCTGGAATGCAATGTACGCTGTTCACTGGATATCAGGTAATGCATTATGCACCCATTGAAGATAACATACCCCAAAGAAACAACTCTGATGAGGATTGTTTTTATACATGTTGATTGGTATTTAACTTTTCTTAACCATGCTCATTCTGGTGGGCTGATGCTGTAGTTGCGCTTTAAACTTTAAAGCAGATTCCAAGCTGAGACATTTTAAAGTAATCTTTGTGTAGTAGAGTGCAGACTTGGAACTTTATTTTGGACTTACTTTTTATTTCCATTAAATTGACATTGGTCATTGATTTAACATCTAAACTGTATGCTAACTTTAATATATGGTTCTAACAGTTTTCTGCTGGTGGGATCGTCAAATTGCCTAAGTTTGAGATGGTGATGTCTAAATCCGAAGCAAATAACAAGCCTGTCCTAGCTGCTGCTGATGTTCACATTGTAACAGTGTATGCTTTCTTTCCCTCTTTATTTTTTTACAAATTTCACATAAATTCCAATAACATTTCCCAAATTTGGCAGGTATGGTAGGATTTACTGCTTGCAGCTGGATAGAGTTGGCATGGCATTGAACCTGTACCGATTCTACCGTGATGCTGTTGTACAACAGGTTTGAACGATATGAGCCGATCTCTAATTTCTTTTCTTAAGAAATACATATCATGTTCAGATAGTTTCTTTCCGAGTTAGGTGTCTGTTTCATTTTGTAGATTCCGATAATAAGTTCAGTAGCATTTATTTAATATTTATGATTATTTAATATTTATGAAAATTACCACCCTTCGTCATGTCCGCAACATTTTCTGCAATGACTTTAATTTAAGGTGATTAAGATTAAGGTGACAGGGATCTCTTGTGTTTTCATTATCTTGTGTAACTATCCACTTGCTGGTATGATTGCTGACGTGTGACTCACGGTGGTTGCCTGACTTGAGATAAAGAACAGAGGAGAGGCACAATAGGAGACGAGTTTTCTGTTTACTCATCAGCCGCCGATTCAATCACAGCTTGCAAGCCCTTGTAGCCAACCCAACACACCCTGACACATAGGCCTCACATGCACACCATGCTGCAGCACCACTTTCCACCTTCACAACTCATGCTCCATAACAGGACACTCAAGGGAGAGCGTGAATGTACCAAAAAAGCGATGTACAATCCCCAACTCCCCTTTAATAGTAAAGAAGAGGGTAACTGTTGGAATCATATAGTTCTTATAAGGACATGAAGAATAGACTGTAATGTAAGCTTACGTTACATGCTTCGATTCCAGTGTGTTGTTTCCTTCCCTAGAAAGCTGCGGTAGCTGGAGCTAAAGTTGACACAAGGTCTATGAGTTGCGCCTCAGTTTGACATCCTGGGCCTGGTTAGGTTGTAGGAAACTACTCGGTTTACATTAAACTGTAGGTCTGTTTACAGTTACATAATTTATAACTAAAATTTAACTGTTCATTTGTCCCTTGTAAGTAAACACTTGCGTTCCTGAAAAGTTATAAACTGCTCTAAGTTTGGCTGAAAAATGCCGTATTGCTGCTTTTGGCCAAGTTCTTCCACTGGGATACCAGCAAATTTCCTTTCAAAATGAGAAATTTAAGGAGTGTCTTAGTCGGTGTTCACAAGACCGATTAGTCTGGTCTAGGTTCTGAAATCCCTGTTTGGGAATGTTCTTCTATTTCGTCTGTCAAGAAAAAACTGTAGTACCCTAACTCATAGCTTGTTATTTCAGGGTACTCTCCCAGTATATTCAAGCAGAATTGCAGTAAGTGCAGTTGACAATATAATCATGGTCCATCAAATTGATGCGAAAGTTGTCATACTTTACGATGTATTTATGGATTCTTACGCACCAATATCTGCACCACTTCCACTGCTTGTGAGAGGACTGGCCAACAATAGTAAGCAAGCAGCACAACCTGCAGATCAGCAATCAAGTGCATATGGCGGGACTTTATATGGAGAAGGTTGGAACTTTCTCATTCCTGACCTCATCTGTGATGCTGAGAATGGGCTACTCTGGAAACTTCATTTAGATCTGGAGGTAAGGAATCGGCAGTGGATTATTCCTTGATTAATTCATCCTCAACGCAAATACAATTTTCCTGACATGAGTAGCTTGAAATCTAGGCTATTGCTGCTAGTACTTCTGATGCTCCTTCGATTTTGGAATTCCTTCAGAGACGAAAGTCTGACCTGAGTATGGTAAAATACGATTTCACTACTTCGTGATAGTTCAGTTTTCGCCATCTATTACCATTGTCATAATATTTCTTATTGAAACTTATGGTTCAGGTTAAGACACTAAGCCTTGCTATAGTTCGAACAACCATCTTGGAAAGGAGGCCAATAACTTTGGTTGCAAAGGCAATGGATATTATTCTTGATTCATACTCTCGTTCGATGAAAACGGTAGGCGGTGCTGCTGGGGTTAGGAGGACGTCTGAGCAAAACCAACAGTCAAGTTTTCAGCCTGTTGAGGACTCCCGTGTGGTTTCTCAGGAACCTCCTGGAACCATGATTGGACCTGTTATCAACACTGATTCAGCAAGTGGGGTTGAGAGTAGACAGTCACAGTCAAATTCAGGAGTTGAGCATGGAATTGCTAACCTGGCAGCACATGTAGATAGGTCATCTTTAAACACATCCTCTGATTCTGACGGTATTACCAATACATCGAGAGCGGTAAGTCAGGCAACATCAAGTTCGCAGATATCTGACGCCACTGGCAAAAGACCGCAGGTTGTAGGCGAGGATAGCCAACCGTTGGCTTCTGGTACATCAATGCAGCATGGAACACATGTTGCTAGTGTGGCAATTTCACCAATTGAAATGGTCCAGTCCGTCTTTGTGCTTGTTGAAGATGAAATGATGGGTGATCCTGCATACCTTATTGCTGTCATCATGGAGTTTTTACGAAGGTACTTTTAGTGTTCTTTAAAATTAATTTAGAAGCAACAAAGGAAAGGAACACTAAGTATTGTCCTGTTTTTGTACAGCCTGTCAAAAGCTGGGCTGAAGGCTCCTCCTGACCTTTATGTCATGATGACTGCTTTGCTGGTCTGCAGCAACCGTTATGCTGAAATAGCACTGTTCGTATCGAACAAGGTCAGTATGTTATTCCAACACCATTATCAATGATCAGTGTGGCAATTACCATTAAGTAGACTAGCACAATCAATCATGATGTTTGTATCTAAGTAGGTCAGTTTGTTATTCCAACACCACTGTTAATGATCAGTGGGCGATTACCATTGACTAGACCAGCACAATTGATCATGTCGTGTGTGCTGCGGTGACTTTTGAGAGTTTCTACCAAAAAAAAAACAACAAATTGACCTTTTCCACGTAAAAGAACAAAACAAATTGACCACTATCAACTCCCTAAGTGAACGTGGCAAAGAAGTAAGGTCTCATTTTGGCGATGGACCAATTCCTGCAGATCCTAGAGCCGTCCAGGGAACTCGCAATGCAGCTCATTGAACTGGGTCGACAGCATTCACTGACAAGGAAGCTAGGAGTCGACATGCTCCGGGAGAGGTGCCTGCACCATGACTACGTGGCTGCATTACTCCAAGACGGGTACTACCTGGAGGCTCTACGCTATGCTCGAAAATACAAGGTATTCGCCTACCCTACTGATGCTATGTTATCTTTGGCTGCTTCTCGTTGCTGCTTCCATGTGTCGATTTGAAAACAACTAACTATTGTTGAGTGCTTCCCATTTCTATTTCCATCCATGTATCAACTTGAAAACAACTACTCCCTCCGTCTCATAATATAAGAGCGTTTTTAACACTAATGTAGTGTGAAAAATGCTCTTATATTATGGGACGGAGGGATTAATTAGGAAGTACTGTATTATTGTATTCGTTGCAACTTACTACAACCAAGTTTGTTACTCTCTGAGTTGCTGATTGTCTCAAAATTGGTGCTCAAGTTAGTCCATCCTGACTTTGTCCGAATGCTTTGTTCCAACGGGCTGTTGCTGACATGATGATTGGTCCAGGTTATCACCGTGCAGCCTTCCCTGTTCTTGGAGGAAGCCGTGGCCAAGAACAGCACGCAGAACCTTGCCGCCGTGCTGAGCTTTTTTGCTGAGCTCATGCCGAGCTTCAAGACGACGTCGGACTATAGCAGATATCGGCACATACTGTCGGAAATGGTCTGAACTATGCATCGTTATTCCGCGGGACGGTTCTCTTTTTTATGCTGTTGAGGTTTGGAGGAAGCGTGTAATAATTCACGACTTTGTTCACCCTGTTTAAAAAATATCTATGCTTGTACTCCGAAGTCATCGTTAATGGTCTCGGTTGCTTTGAGTGGATTTGCTGATTTGGCTTGGCTTTGGTAGCTCGTCTAAAAATTGGTTATAAAATACAAGAGCTGACAGCAAGTCAATTTCGAGCAGACCTGAAAAGTTTGGTATAAAATACATAATATATCACGATGCATATTTTCGTATTGTATATAGTTGGTATTGTAGATATAAATAATTTTCTTTAGACTTTGTCAAAGTTTGTAAGTTTGATTTCTCAGAAAATCTAGGAGGTGTTTGGTTGCAGAGAAACACCGCAAACGTAAGCGTAATGGCATTACGCTGGGACTGTAGACGTGAACGAACAAAACTCAAACTTGCGGACTGTAACGTAATACATTCGTCTCCAGAAAAGAAAAAGGATAACAAATCTCAAAGCAGCAGCCACGGCAGGTCTCTCTCTGGGTCTGGCATGATCGTGATTGCTGATGCAGAGGGGCGCCACACCGGGGACGTTGCTGATGCAGTGGGAAGGCTGGCGGCCCACGGGCACCAGGGGTTGGTCGGCGTCTTGGCGACCGCGGCAAGCAGCACGCCCGGCGGCAACACCCTGTAGACGTGGTCATCGCCGATGAACTCCTCGAAAAACAGGAACGACGGGCACCTCGCGTTGCTGCGGATCGAGGGGAGGCAGAGGGGGACTCGAAGGGGAACAAGAAGGCGGAGGCGCTAGGCTCGGGGAGGCGGCAGACCAGCGGCGACGCTGCATGACGAAGAGGGGGGAGTGGGGGGAAGGAGGGCTCGTTGAGTCGTGGGGGTAAGGGAACCCTTACCAGTGGGTATACCTGGGCATACCTCGGGCCGGGCCGGGCTTCAGGCCGGGCCGGGCTTCAGGCCGGGCCGAAAAAAGCCAGGTGCTGAAAACCCAGGCCCGAGCCTGGCCTAGCCCGACCGTCGGGCCTACTAAATTGGGCCCGAGCCCGACCCAAGCCCGAAAAAGCTCGACATGGCCCGGTCGGCTGGGCCCAGCTACGGCTAAAATCCTGTTTTGTGCAAGCCCGAGCCCGGTCTGACCTGCCCAACGGGCTTGATTTTCAGGCCCGAGCCCGGCCCGATGGCACGCTCGGGCTCAGCCTGGTCCGGGATTTTCAGGCCGGGTCGGGTCGGGCCGTCCGGGCCGGGCTGCCCATGGCCAGGTATACCGGTGGGTATCAACCGTTAGCTAGGCTAGACATGCGGAGGGACTCGATTACGGACAGACACAACCAAACGCCCTTAAGATTTTTGTTTGCGTCGTAAACAGATGACGGATGAAAAACCATGAAACAAACACAATAATGTGATGCCGGCAATGTGCTTCGATGTGTCCTTGGCCTCTTTTAGACGATAATCTTCTTGGTATGCGAGGTCATCCTAGGACCAGGGGGTTGCCGGGATCAGTGTCATGCTGGTAGGGTGTTAGAGGTATTTCTCTAGGCAAGACGTATTGGGTGTGGTAGTTGGTTGCCAGTGATGCTCTCTCGAGTTTGTTGGCGTGGCACTGGCAAATGTCGTGCTTGACCTTGTCAGTTCGCCGCCGCCGCCGTACGTGGATGGCGGTCTCCTCCTAGGAGGCATTGTTTATTTGACCCCTCCTCCGTCAAACTGATGGTATCTTATTTCGACCGGCAAGTCGGTTGATGTGTGCCCTGGAGCGGTGACCTGATTGGTGATGGTATCCTATTTTTGTTCCATGTTTCAGTTGTTTGTGTGTTTGTACGTTTTATCTGTATTGATCGTGGCTTTATAAATAAAAAGCGGAGTGAGAACCTTTTTGCCAAAAACAATGTTAGAAAAAAGAAGACAGCAGTAGAAATAAACAAATTTATTTTACTCTACTCTGACATTGAGCTCCTGCTGCCTCATTCCCTCTCTCCTCCCTCCCTCCATCGCGGCCTCCTCATCTCCACCTCCACCTCTGCTGGCTTCGCGGCCCATCCGATCCCATCGCCGCGCCGCCAGCTCCAGATCCGCCCCCGCGCCCGCCGCCGAGCTCCAGACGCGGCAAGCTCCCCCTACTAACTAGGCAGTCAACTAACAAACTTGCATCAAGATTATGGCTAACACTCCCCCTCTTCCAGTTCCGTTCCGTTCGAGCCAAGTTCACCGCCCCTGCTGCTGGTGCTGCTGTGCTGGCCCGCGCATTGGGCTCGGCTGCGGGGCTGGTGGGGGCCCGCCGCGCGGCTCGGCGTGTCTGTTCGAGTTCGAATTCTGCTCGCGAGCTGCGGGGAGCGAATTCCGGCGGTCCCGCGCGCGCTCGTTTCTGTTGGGCGCCGGGGGAGTCGGTCGGTTTGGATCGAGCTTGAAATGCGGCGGCGGCGAGGCGGGCGGGGATCGGGCGGCGATTTGGTCAGAGTTTGACTTTTTCCTGCGGCGCCGGAGTCGGATCGATCGACGGGCCGCTCGCGAGGGGTTGGGAGCCGCGGCTTCGGACAAGGGCGCTCGAAATCCCGATCTGAAACAGAGGGCATGGAGCAACTAGTTAGTTCGGCTGGTTCTTCGAACACGGAGCCTTCAGTGCGTAAGAGGAAGAAGCATTCCACTTCCCCGGAACTCATTTCCAGCAGCGACGAGGAAGATGATCTCATTCCCCCACGGCGATCCAAGCATAAGAATACCCATGAATCAAAGGCTGTCAAGGTGATTTACGTTGTCTCATCCTTGCTGAATCGCCATGTGTTGCTACTTGTTATTTACATGCTGCTGTCAATTCATGTCTCCTTTTGGGTCACACCTAGGTGCCAATTAGTACCGTTTTATTTGGGAAAGAGAATTGGACTTGCTATTGCTGTTCTAAGTCTAATAGTTTGCTGCCTCTGACCTATTACATTTTTACATGCAGGCTAAGAAAGTCTCCAACAACTCTCCCACCATCCCCACAAAAAATGACGAGAAGAGGAAGAAGAAGAAGAAGTGTCGTCCCACCATATGGTGTGCTCCTGAGTTTATTAAATCAGCGATTGAAATTCTAAAAGATTGCCAGAGGAAAAGGATCAAGAAGTTAGGTTTTGGGTGGGTGCTCAGTTTGACTGTTGATGCGCTCCGGGCAAGGAACCTGCCTGTGTTTCTAATGGACAATACAAGTGAATCCCTTGTGATCAATGTTGGCACGCAAGGTGGTCTTAAGATTACACCCCATGCTGTGCATTGTGTCCTTGGCTTACCCAATGGCGGCATAGATCCACCTCCTTTCTCCTGTGCACAAAAAAGAGAGCAACTTTTGAAGCTCAAGGAACTACTTGGTGTCCCTAAGCACAAAAACATTACTTTTGAAGTCTTGTACCAACGCATACGCCTCGGGGGCGATGACGACTTGACGATAAGATGCTTCATTATAATTGTGTTCAATTGTCTGTTATTCCCCACTATGGCTAAATATATCACAGGGAGGGATGCGGCCTGGACTTCTGACTTACACAATCTCCCAAATATTGATTGGTGCAAGGTCCTTGTTGACGACATTAGCCACGCTGTAATTTCCTGGAAGTTCAAGAGGTTGGCTTACCCCAAGAGATTGGCTAGTTCCAAGAAATTGCATGAACCAACCCTGTCCGTCACTAGTTGCACCCTCTTTTGTATTGTAAGTCATTCCCTATTTGGTTACTTTGTTCTTGTTCTTCTTTTCTCTTTTAATCAAAGGATGTGATCTGCATTTGATATACTATGTTGTTACTTTTTGCAGATTTTTTATTTGGACAACCTAATAAGTATGAATCGGCTTGATGCAATTGAAATCCCACGTATTGCACACTTCACCAATGATATTATAGCGAATATCTTGCGTGAGGATACACAGATAGCTAATGGCCTTGAAACATACGGTAAACTTGCGGTGAGTGCTACTGTTCTGACCATACATCATTGATACATTCTTTACTGTAGTCTCAGATTTTAAGTGACACCACTACATTACTTTTTAACAGCTTAGGCCCAAGGAGGGTACCTGCTATTTTGAGGATTCCCAATCTCAGCACTTATTTACAGCCTGTCCACCTTCCCCGCCGCCTACTCTTCGAGTTCTCACAAATTATAGTGACAATCGTGCTTCAGTTCATGATGGATCATCTGGTGACCCCAATGTTAGTAAGGAGGTGCCTGCAAAATTTGATCATTTATCTCCGTCCGGACAACCCTCCCAAACTGTTGAGACATTAGAGACAGGAGGTAGTGCCCTTGCCCCAGTTATACCAAGGTTCTCAATTTGATGGATCTAGATGTCCATGTTGTGATGAGATCTGTTCATCTGTATGGTCCACCATTTCATTACTATTTTTTGTGTTTTCATACTTTTTAACGACTCATTTTGCATTACATATTATTTTTTCAAGATGAGATGATGGAGGAAACAAATCTTGATGTTAGGCACAAGACCAATGCTACAATCCTACCTGATAAGAATCAAGGTTACTTTATATTCACACTCTCTTCTTTTTATGCTAGTTTGATATTTTGCATTAACCCATCTTTTCTGTAGCTCAATCACCTTCCCTGCTGCCTACTGTTGACAGCAGCAGAGATGATCTGGACAACTCTGCTTCAGTTCATGATGGTTCATGTGGAGGTACTACTCTTGCCCGATTATATGAAGGTGTTAGAATTTCATGGAACTGGATGTTCAAGCAAACTACATATCTCATGAATTTGCACATGGATTTGAATTGTTGTGTTTGTAGAACTTTATATTTTTCTTTTCATGTTGATTTTACATCACAGATAAAACTCTAACTGCAGCTCACGGAGACATTCACACCAGGCAGGGGAGCGTGTTTATGACCGCCAATGCTGTCAGAACAGATTATCTCTCTCTGGAGGAAGAACGCAGAAAATCTCCAAGAGATAGCCAGCAGTTGCGGTCCAACGGGCCTTCCTCCGAACCTCAGGCTGCCCAAGTATGTAGATGCTATTCACTTTTGTCACAGCGTTCTAAGAGTTGGCAGAAGAAATTTCTGTGCATAGCCATAGTGGGTGCTAATTCCACACGGCATGGCATGTATGTTATGTGTTGTACTCCATGATTTTTTTGCAGACTACGGAGGGGATGCAAGTTGCTCCCGGCACCTCCATGGTAAGAAACAGGGGTTCTCTGTTGACGATGGAGAAAGGCGATCGGAAGGCCAGAGTGGAAACAAGTTTGCTTGACTGCCGCGTCTGCTTCCGCCCCTTAAAGCCTCCTGTCTTCCAGGCAAATACTTGACCAATTCTTTGTTCCATTCACCTGAGAAAGGCAGCATTATGCTAACCTCTTGCTATGATCTTGAATTTGTGCAGTGCAATGGCGGGCATTTAGCTTGTGGCACATGCCTTGTCGAGCTCCCTGGCGGACAGTGCCCGATGTGCAAGCATGGCGGCGGAGGCTTTGCCCCCTGCCTTGCAATGGACGGCATCGTCTCGTCGGCAACGATAAAGTGGCTGCCGGAGCCACGTCACCTACCATGAGCATGACGATCACCATAGTGCGTGCCCACACGCACCCTGCTTCTGCACGGAGCCCGGCTGCAGCTTCGCCGGCCCGCCGCCGGCGCTCCTCGGCCACCTTGCCGCCCTGCATTCCTGGCCTGTGCACAAGATTGAGTACGGCAAGGTTCTCTGGCTTCAGGTTCCGGTGTTAGAACCGCGGCGTTTGCTCCTCGCGGAGGACGGCGGCGTGTTCCTTCTTGTTGTGGGCTTGCTCAATGCGATCACTGTTGTGTCAGTGGTGTGCATCAGGGCCAGCACGTCCCCGTCGCAGCAGTACCCAGCCATGATGTGGGCGTATGGTCCGCCGGACGTTGCAGGCGTCACATGTATGGTGGGCACGGATGCGGTGACGAGCAGCTCCAAGCCCCGCGACCTCGTCGTGGAGAAGCTGCCATTCGTCCTGCTTGTGCCGCCTACGCTTGTGTTTGGGGCTGGGGCCTCCAAGGAGTTGTCTCTTGAGATTCGAATTAACAAGATGTGATTCTGAACTTAGTTTAGTAAGAATTAGTTGGAACCGGAGTAGTATGTGATTGGTAAGTAATGCTGCCTTTTGGTTGCAATTAGGATGTGTTGTTGCAGCTAGTGTTTTGGTAACCGTGATCCAATGCTATGTGTTGCTGGCTTGCTGCTCCATACAATGCGGCCATTTCTGTGAATGTAGCAACAAGACGGTTTTCAATGAATGGAAGTGCGCATTGTTTAACATACAAGAGAGAGAGGCTATTTTATTGTCCTCTTGCTGGGTATATTTGGAACATTGTTATAGCTGTTCTTTAGGAATTGTCTGTCAATTCCCTGATGCTAATTCTTCCTCCTATCATACAAAGATCATATTTACATGTCACTATCTCTCAATGTATTTCTCGTGGGCATGCTGAATTAAGTGGTTATCACAAAAAAGGCTGTTAGAGTCACAGGTGCCACCTCTCTTTTGTAAAACATCTCTGGCCAGCATACCATTTTTCATCAAGACCAAATAGATGACATGGGAAAATATCTAGTGCTACCACGCATAGGGTGATACGCTGCTGCTAAAACATGTGGTGCGTTGGATGTGAGAAGAAGGGACAAGATCAAGTTGCATCTTACCCCAAGAAAGCAGCATGTTCTTGCAAAAATTGCCCAAGACTACATAGCAGAAAACAGACATGTACCAGGAACAGAATCAAACAGATCAGCATGTGCACGCGGTGTATTCTCAATGTAGGATGGCACTCACATCAATTAGCCAGTTATATACATGATGACAGAAATAAACCTAGGGCACCCTTTCAATTCATTCATAATCTCATCGTTACAAACAGTCTTCGACTTCTCAACAGATTTTGCCAAAAACATGGGCTGCCTCATTAGTCCAGCGACTTACGGGCTTGAACTTTCAAGATAAATACATTGATGCTCTAATATTAATATCTTGGACACTGGCGTCTACCATGCCTTCATTGATACTGAGTTTCTGTTCACTCCATTTTTGATGTCTTGCCTATCATGAATTGATTGAACGGAAAAAGAAATGGATAAGAATAGACAAGAAAAGTTGATCTTCATGAACACACCTATTACAACAAGAATAGACAAGAGAAGTTTTTGTTTAGGCATTTCTGCAAAATAAAAGATGCATGATCATCATGAACACCATGAGAATCACTTGATCTTCGACTTCTCGAGATGCAGCAGGATTGCGCAATTCAACTTTCTCATGGGCATCTGCCGCCGAAGGCGCACGACCCGCCGGCGACAAAGCTCACGCATAACCTGGTCTTGAAGATGCTCTCAGGTCCCATTGGCTTCACGAGCTCCCCCTCGCCACCTAGGTCCAGGTTTTTCATCTTCTTCGCAACAGCTTGGTCATGTCCGTGGTGGCTGCTAGGAAAGTGATCGAGGAAACTGACAGTGGTAGTTACATCGGCAGTTGCTGGTGCTGCACAATGAAAGAAAAAGAAGATCCACCGCGAGGAAATTGAGAGAAAATTATCCATCTGTTGCAAGTAAGTGCAGATAGCAAAATTTTGTCGTAGATACAAAAGGTTGTTGTTCACAACATGACATACTTTCAGGAAAAGGTCTGCAGTTCTAAAGGAACAACATGATATTTATGATTGCAGAATATTAATCTAAAAACCCTGGTGCATACCTTCTTCGATTTTGCTTTCTGCCTGAGCAAAACTCATTTGTACACTTGTACATAGCTCCTTCCTGAAGTTCTTTCCAAACGCATTCGTCACATGATAGGAGCCACTATTTCTGATTTGGCTGCATACCCATCGATCATAAACGCATCTAAATTTTTTGCCCCCCCCCCCCCCCCCGCGCAAGAGTCACCATTAACATGTGCACTGGACACCAACAAACCACAGAGCTAACGGATACTCACTATTGCCAGATGTAGATTCATAGTTGACAGATTTGCTACAGAAGTCAAATCACCTTCCTTTCCCATTCATAAGTTCAGTAGGTCGCAAAGAGTCTTACACAACCTGTATGTCGTAATGGATTAACATCCTAATCCAGGTTGAAATCAACCCCCAACAATTACCTTCTAAAAAATTAATAGTTTGAAACATTTGTATCTTGCAGCCTTCAGGTTGCCACAAAACATTCTCGTAACGAATACAATAGCCTGTGAATCCCACAAATAAGGGAAAACTCCTAAAAAGGGCAATACATGTCTAGGAGAATAGCCTGATCTGTAGCAGCAAGTTTGATTCCAAGAAAAAAAAATCATAAAAGGGTGAATGCTTACTTGATTTATATAGCCACACAAATACATAAAAAAAGTTGTCAGAGCTTTTGCTTATGGCATTGGACATTTTGTTTTTTGCCTAAATTGCCACCCATTAAAACCTAGAGTTTCCACCCATTATCATTTGTGAGCTAAATTTTGGTACTTCTACACTGAACATTGAATAATACTTACACGGATCGGCATGCTACTTGTTTTCTTTGGTGTACTATAACTATCTCCACCACAAGAAGCCAAATCCTTTGCGTCCTTTGAAAGAATAAATAAATAAATGATATATGATACAACAATGCTTAGACAGGTACTCAGCCTGCTTGATACGTGCTATTTAATAGATGTGATACAAGTTACTACTAGATGTCATGAAATTGTGTAATAGCATAGCGATGCATATAATAATTTATAATGGACCTTTAAAATTTTCTAATTTGAGTTGCTCACAACTGAGAATAGCTTCAGTTGTCTTTCTGTTTTAAATTTTTGGGCACATCAAGCATAGGAGTTCTGATACTCCAGCCCCTGTCTAAAACTAACCCATGACTCGCCGAAGGAATTTGCCAAACAAAGGACAATGAATACTAGTATTAGATTAGAGGATAAACCAACCACATTGAGCTCGGATCCTCCCATATGTGCTGCACTTCCTGAGGAACGGGCTGCCGCCGGATTACAACTCTCGGTTGGTCGATAACCACCAATGCACATATCACCACAGTTGGAGGAGGCAGATCGAGCTCCGACCGCTGCAACCGGCACAGACAACTTACCTTGTACCGATAGATCGAGCTCAGCTGCTGGCGATGATTGGACAGGACCCATGGTAGCTGGCGGCCCAACTGGGACTTGCTCCATGGCACCCCCCAACTCCAGCGGCTCAGAGAGGAATCGCCCGAATTTGCTGCCTCTTACCTGATCCTCGCCGCGTAGAATCTCCAGCTCCAGCGGCGGTGGGGAGAGATTTGTCTCGGCTCCCATCGTGCAATCGAGCATTTGGATCTGATCCGAGCAACGGGTTCGGCACGCACGCTGCATCTGAACAGGTTGTGTGTAGTCGGGGCTAGCAAGAGTGGATGGAGCATGGCGTCATGGTGGCCGACGGTGGTGGGAGAAGCCCTGTGGTACCCGGCGGCGGAGCGGGGCCACGAGCAGGATTCAGTTCGAGGAACCGGCTCCTCTACCGTGCTTTAAGCACGGCAGGGTGCCGTGCCTCCTTGTGGCGCTAGCGGTCGCACGCATATGGGCCTTGTCAAAAATCAAACTAGTTACCCAGCCCAGCCGTTCTATCCATCACACCGTTCTATAAAAAAACAGATTAATTGCCTAAAAAAATTAATGATTAACTATAATTAATACAGTACATGGCTAACAAAAATAAACTCATTTCAGATTTTTTTACTAAATCTCAGTCTTATTTTACATGGAGCGGAATATGTCCTTTTCCTATTTTCTATTTATTATTTTAATCGGTTCGATTGGTACCTTTATTTTTATTTTTGTGTGCTTTTAGATAACACAGTGAAACAAAAATGATCTCATTTCAGATTTTTTTTTTGCTAATCTCAGTCTTATTTTGCGCAAAGCGGAATATGTCCTTTCTATTTATTATTTTGACCAGTTTGATTGGTACTTTTATTTTTATGGGTGTCGGTTTTATTTTTTACCACATTCGTCGCCCAAACAAAACTACAATTGCATGCCAACATATCGTGCGCAACTGCAGTCGCACGTCAGTGCATGGGCGTGCAACTACAATTGCATGTCCATCGATCGCATTTAACTATAGTTAAAGATCGTCGTGTTGTATCCCTTTGGTCGCCATTGGGTTGCGGCTAGAGTTTCCACTCGGCTGTGTAGCCGCCTCACTCACAAGTTTCAACAAATATATTACTCGCAAAAAAACAAATATATCCATGTATTAAAATTATATGGTTTTAAATAACACACTTTTCTTTCATTCTTCTTTTTCTAGTTTTATGTTTTTAATACACGAATATATTTGTCGGAGATCGTGAGAGAGGTGGCTACGCAGCTGACCAAGGCGCGACACTTGTTCTCTCCCTAATGATGTCACCTGGGCACGGAGACATCGGCGACAGATGGACATGCAATTGTAGATGCACGCCAGTGCATGTTTTTTTTTTGAACAGGAGGAATACCCCAGTTTCTGAATCGCCTAAGCGCTCACCCTCATCGCCTCATTCGCTCGCTTTCTCAACAAATCTCCCATCCTCATGAACTCGAGGGGCAGATCGCCGGTGCACATGCATGCGACTGCAGTTGCGCAGGATCGGTTGGAAGGCAACTAAGATTATGTGTGGCCGGCGGGTGTGGTCAAAATAAAAGCGCACAAAAACAAAAAAAAAGTACAATCAAATGGATTAAAATAATAAATAGAAAATAGGAAAATGACATATTTCGCTCCACGTAAAATAAGACCGAGATTTTGTAAAACTATTTTTTTGAAACAAGTTCATTTTAGTTAGTCATGTATTGTATTAATTATAATTATTAATTCGTTAATCTATTCAGGTGTGTGATACATCAGACGGATGGTCTGGGTAGCTATATTGGTTTTTGGCAAGGCCCATATGCCTGCGTCCACTAGCGCCACAAGGAGGCACGGCAGGGTGCCGTGCTTAACAGCACGGCAGAGGATCCGGTTCCTCAGTTCGAGGCGTACAGGACGAAGGGATATGCAGTAGTCGCTCATTTACGGAATAACATAGGGTGCACTATGCATATTTTCCAGTGGGAAAGAGGTTGCTCAATCCTGTCCCTATAGTCCAGATCTAACGCTCCAGATCATACCGTATCACCTCATGAGCCGTATCACCAGATATGCCCTCGAGATGACTCTAGCGGCGGCGAGCCCGAGTCGGGAATGACCGGGAGATGGGGACGTTGCGGACGACTGCAGTCGGCGGAAGCAAGGCAACAGCTTAACTGATGCACCGGACGGGTGTGGATGGTTGTTGACGCCAAAGAAAGGTTGGGTTTAGAAGGATGGGGACGAAGGAGGTGGCTTGGGAAGGAGGGATGATGAGGTGACGCGACACTGCCACCGGCCACAGTTGGTGGTGGCAGGCGGCTCTGTTGATGTCAGAGGGAGGTTCTCCGGCGTTGAAGGAAGAAGATGGTTCGAGGAGCTCCTAGGATTTCCATCCAACAATCTGCACCGATTCGACTCATGTCGCCCTCTTTGATTTGCCAAAGAATGAGTTATGATAATGTTATGACCGGCATATACTACAGCCCAGGCAGTTAGGGGCATGGCCCAGTTATCTTATCGTTATTAGGGGCTTAGCCCAATTATTGTATTTGGAGATTATATAAACTCATGTAAGGACTTGTTTGAAGTTAAGCAGAAGCAATCATATTTGCTCGGCTTCCTGAAGGGAGTCGGGAGACCTAACCCTAGCCGCTGCGTCTTGCTCCCTCCCTCTCTCTCTTGCACGGCGCCGACGACCTCGCCTTCCTCCTCGCCAAGCCCCTTCCACCCCTACAACCTACGTGTTGGGGAACGTAGCAATAATTCAAAATTTTCCTATGTGTCACCAAGATCAATCTAGGAGATGCTAGCAACGAGAGAGAGGGAGTGCATCTTCATACCCTTGAAGATCGCTAAGCGGAAACGTTACAAGAACGCGGTTGATGGAGTCGTACTCGTGACGATTCAAATCGCGGAAGATCCGATCTAGCGCCTAATGGACGACGCCTCCGCGTTCAACACACGTACGCCCGGGGACGTCTCCTCCTTCTTGATCCAGCAAGGGGAGAGGAGAAGTTGAGGGAGGACTCCGGCAGCACGACGGCGTGGTGGTGGAGCTTGTGGTATTCCTGCAGGGCTTCGCCAAGCTCTACGGAGGAGAAGGAAGAGTTGGAGGAGGGAGGGGCTGCGCCAGGGAAGGGGTGCGGCTGCCCTCTCTCTCCATCACTATATATAGGGGGAAGGGGGGTGGAGGAGGCGCCCTAGGGTTCCCTAGGGGAGGGGTGGCGGCCACAGGGGAAACCCTAGATGGGTTTGGGCGCCCCCACCCTTAGGAAACTTGCCCCCCAAGCCGGGAGGGGTGGCTGCTCTAGGGGAGGCGCCCCCACCTCTCCACGTTACGTGAGATGGGGTGGGAGGGGCGCACAGCCCCTTAGTGGGCTGATGTGCCCCCTCCCCTTGGCCCATAAGGCCCCCCCAACGCTTGCCGGGGCCTCCGAAACACCTTTCGGTCACGCTGGTCGTCACCCGGTACTCCCAGAACAATTCCGGACTCCAATACCCTTCATTCAATATATCGATCTTCACCTCCGGACCATTCTGGAGTTCCTCGTCACGTCCGGGATCTCATCCGGGACTCCGAACAACCTTCGGTAACCACATATTATTTCCCATAACAACTCTAGCGTCACCGAACCTTAAGTGTGTAGACCCTACGGGTTCGGGAACCATGCAGACATGACCGAGACACCTCTCCGGCCAATAACCAATAGCGGGATCTGGATACCCATATTGGCTCCCACATGTTCCACGATGATCTCATCGGATGAACCACAATGTCGGGGATTCAATCAATCCCGTATACAATTCCCTTTGTCTATCGGTATGTTACTTGCGCGAGATTCGATCGTTGGTATCCCTATACCTTGTTCAATCTCGTTACTGGCAAGTCTCTTTACCCATTCCGTAACGCATGATCCCGTG
The DNA here is from genome assembly GCA_032464435.1 of Aegilops umbellulata. Lineage (NCBI taxonomy): Eukaryota > Viridiplantae > Streptophyta > Magnoliopsida > Poales > Poaceae > Aegilops > Aegilops umbellulata. Next base: position 475,959,985 of record CP136054.1, read on the forward strand.
ACTAACTCCTTAGTCACACTGAGCTCATTATGATGATGCATTACTGAGTGGGCCCAGAGATACCTCTCCGTCATACGGAGTGACAAATCCCAGTCTCGATTCGTGCCAACTCAACAGATACTTTCGGAGATACCTGTAGTGCACCTTTATAGCCACCCAGTTACGTTGTGACGTTTGGTACAACCAAAGCATTCCTACGGTATCCGGGAGTTGCACAATCTCATGGTCTAAGGAAATGATACTTGACATTAGAAAAGCTCTTAGCAAACGAACTACACGATCTTATGCTATGCTTAGGATTGGGTCTTGTCCATCACATCATTCTCCTAATGATGTGATCCTGTTATCAATGACATCCAATGTCCATGGTCAGGAAACCATAACCATCTATTGATCAACGAGCTAGTCAACTAGAGGCTTACTAGGGACATGTTGTGGTCTATGTATTCACACATGTATTACGGTTTCCAGTTAATACAATTATAGCATGAACAATAGACAATTATCATGAACAAGGAAATACAATAATAACCATTTTATTATGTCCTCTAGGGCATATTTCCAATAGTCTCCCACTTGCACTAGAGTCAATAATCTAGTTCAGATCACTATGTGATTGTAATGAATCCAACACCCATGGGGTTTGTTCATATCTCGCTTGTGAGAGAGGTTATTAGTCAACGGGTTTGAACCTTTCAGATCCGTGTGTGCTTTACAAATCTCTATGTCATCTTGTAGATGCAGCTACCACGCGCTACTTGGAGCTATTCCAAAAAACTGCTCTACTGTACGAATCCGGTTTACTACTCAGAGTCATCCAGATTAGTGTCAAAGTTTGCATCGACGTAACCCTTTACGATGAACTCTTTTACCACCTCTGTCGGTGTCAAAACCGGCGGATCTCAGGTAGGGGGTCCCGAACTGTGCGTCTAGGCGGATGGTAACAGGAGACAAGGGACACGATGTTTTTACCCAGGTTCGGGCCCTCTCGATGGAGGTAAAACCCTACTCCTGCTTGATTAATATTGATGATATGGGTAGTACAAGAGTAGATCTACCACGAGATCGAAGAGGCTAAAACCTAGAAGCTATCCTATGGTATGATTGTTGTATGATGAAGTTGTCCTACGGACTAAAACCCTCCGGTTTATATAGACACCGGATAGGGTTAGGGTTACACAAAGTCGGTTACAATGGTAGGAGATCTTGAATATCCGCATCGCCAAGCTTGCCTTCCACGTCAAGGAAAGTCCCATCCGGACACGGGACGAAGTCTTCAATCTTGTATCTTCATAGTCCTGGAGTCCGGCGGAAGGTATAGTCCGGCTACCCGAACACCCCCTAATCCAGGACTCCCTCAGTAGCCCCTGAACCAGGCTGCAATGACGACGAGTCCGGCGCGCAGATTGTCTTCGGCATTGCAAGGCGGGTTCCTCCTCCAAGTTCTTCAAGAAGATTTTAAACACCAAGGATAGTGTCCGACTCTGCAAAATAAGTTTCCACATATTGCCATAGAGAGAATAATATCAACACAAATCTAATCTGCTGACGTATTCTGCAGCGTGACATCACACTACGGCCAAGTCCTTTACTCGAATCGTTTTCACTTCTCCACCTCAGCGTGTTTCACGAGGCGGTTTCCTTGGCACGTATTGTCAAAGCAGAGATAGTGTCCCCCATTTACGGGATTCTCATCAATACGGACGTGGGTAACCCAACCGCGCCATTTATCATGGCGCTTGGGAGGCAAGCGAGTTTTACTAGGCTGGTGGGGACGCACAGCCGCATCCACCCATATAAGGGGATAAGGATCCACCTTTTTACCTACGCCTTCTTCCTCCTTTGCCTATCCATCTTCCGCGCACTCAAGCTCCAGCGCCCAAGCCCGCACTTCCCACCTCAACCTTCCCCAGCAATGTCCGGAGCGGGAGGCAGGTGGATGGTCTACTCCGTCACGGAGGGCCATGTCAAAAAGCTAAGGAAGGCCGGATACTTGTCCAAAGACATCGCGCACCAGCTTCCCGAGGAGGGGCAGCTTCTCCCCACCCCAAGGCCCCATGAGAGGGTAGTATTCCTTCCCCACTTCCTCCGCGGACTGGGTTTTCCACTCCACCCATTTGTCCGGGGGCTCATGTTCTACTACGGCCTGGATTTCCACGATCTGGCCCCGAACTTCGTCCTCAACATCTCGATGTTTATCGTCCTGTGCGAGGCTTTCCTCCGCATCCGCCCCCATTCCGGCCTCTGGCTCAAGACCTTCAACGTCAAGCCCAAGGTGGTGTGCGGCAGCCAGGCGGAGTGCGGAGGCGCCATGGCGGGCAAGATGGCCAACGTCCTATGGCTCGAGGGCTCCTTCGTGGAGACCCTAAAGGGGTGGCAATCCGGGTGGTTTTACATCACCGAGCCACGCGATCCGAAATGGATCGCAACCCCCGAGTTTCGATCCGGACCCCCCACGCGGCTTATGTCCTGGAAAGAGACGGGCCTGTCGTGGGGTGACGACAAAGAGGTGACTGGACTGCAGACATGCATCCAGTCCCTGGTGAACAAGCCGATCAAGCTTGTTAATGTAGTCCAGGTTATGCTCGTCCGCCGGATCCTCCCGTGTCAACAACGGGACTTTAATCTGTGGGAGTTCGACCCGGCGCAGCACCAAACCCTTAACAGGCTCTTCGACACGACGTATGAAGACGTCTGGAAGGTGCTAACCAAAGGTGCCGAGGCTCCCGCATCCGCTTCCGAGGACCGCGGATACAGCTCGCAGCGTCACGCTAGCGAGGTAAGCTATTTCACCTTTTACAGGATGTTAAGTTTTTTCATAGTTTGACTCTATGCAGGATCTAAACTCCCTCACCTTTGACAGGCTTGGCAGGCGACGTCCGGGCCGATTAACTGTCCGGCTCCCTTGCCCGAAGACCCAGCCCCTGCTCTCCTAGTGAAGCTGCTGGTTCCGGCGCCTTATGTGGTGTCGGAGAATAAGGCCACGAGGACTCGAAAGAGTGCCCGTAATATGGTGGTGTCGGACTCGTCATCCGACGAGTCCGAGACGCTCTCCTCCCGTGAGAACGAGGAGGAGGAAGAAGAAACCTCTCCCCCTCCAGCGGGGGGAGGAAAGAAAAGGAAGGCCGCCCCAACGGGGGAGGCCGAAGGGTCCAGGAAGAGGAAGACCCCTCCGCCGGACTACTCCCCCGACGCCGAAGAGGACGAAGAGGAGTGGTCAGACAGGGCCAAGCGTCCGGCGAAATCGTAAGTATTCGGATATCAGAGTAACTCATGACGTTCCTTTGTTGCATAGCTTTCCCTAATGTCGAACATAATCATGCAGCCCGCCCCGGGCCGGACTCGACGAGTCGTCGAGCGGCTTCCTGGATTCATCGGACATGAACTCAGTTCCGCCCGCGGTCTCCCCCCGCGCTGCGAACGACGCTGAAGTGGCATCGCGACAAGATCCGGGGCAGGAGGAGGTGGTCCTGGAGGAGCCGCAAGGCGACCTCCCGGACTCCAGGAGTAAAGGGGACAAGACCCCCCCAGGGCTCCAAGTCCGTCTTTGAGCCGGACACCGCGCCGGAATCTTCAACAGTTCCAGACCGCGTTAGGCGAACTCCTTCCAAGAGGAGCAAGCCTTCTAAGCTGGCAGCCTTCGTACAACCAGAGGTGCCGGACAATCTGCTGGAGGTGCTTAACGGCGCCTCCATCGACGAGGAGCACCGTACTATTATGAGTACGGTGATCCAGAAGGTTCAATCCGCCAAGAGCGGACTGACTGAAGCTTGCGCTAGCCTTCTAACAGGCTTCGAGGTAAGTAAAAATATGTAAAAATATTACCACATAGACAGTAGCCCCTGATGCTCTATTTGGCGTTCGGAAAGAAAAACCAAATAGAGGATCTATTAAATTTCGCAGGAGTCTAACAAAAAAGAGTCAATATGCGTATGCAGGCTTCGCTGCTAGCCATCGCCGCACTGACTGCGGAGGTGGGTGCCCTGAAACAGGGCCTCGAGCGGACCGAGCAAGAGCTCGGCCTTGCCAAGCGGTAGCTCGAGGAGAGAGAGGGTAAGAGATACCTTACAGAAAAAGTGTCTATAAAAAGACGCAATTGCAAAAAATGACAGGATTGTAATGCTTATTGTAGGGGCCACAACTGAGGTGGCGACCCTCAAGCAGGCGCTGTCCGAGGCCGAAAAGAAAGCGGCCGCGGAGCGCACCGAGCGAGAGAAACTTGAGGCCCAGGTCGACGAGGTGCAGCAAGAGCTCCAGGCTCTCATGAAAAAACATGAGAGTTTGGAGCTTGAGTCAAAGACGCAAGCGTCCGAGCTCGCGGCGGCCCTTGAAACTGCCCAGTCTGCCAAGGCCGAATCCCAGAAGGCCTTCCAAGAGTTGGAGGAGATGAAAAAGATAGCGGCGGGTAAGGCATTCTTTATGCAAAGCAGAAATATAAAAGTAAAGTACTTGTTACTTACCCGAATTCGGAGCTCTCCAGGGGCATTCGCAGATCTTCCCCGCAGCGTATCCGGTGCCGCCGCATTCTATCGAGCCGAAGAGGGCAGCTCAACGGAGAAGGTGTTTTGGTCTCAATATGCTGAGGCCGGACACCCTGTGCCCTTAAGCGACCAGCTGAAACAGCTGGTCGAGCTCCACAAGGCGGCCGAACAGGCCATGAAGGGCTTCATAGTTCGGCTGTGGCCTGGAGAGGCCCTGCCTGGGAGCTACTTCGGGCTGGTGCGGTGGCTGGTGGAGGCCTGTCCAAGGCTCGAGGTCATCAAGCGCTCTGTCTGCATCGAAGGTGCCCGTAGGGCCCTTGCCCGTGCAAAGGTGCACCGGGGTAAGCTGGATGGTGAGAAGCTTGTGAGGGACGGGCCACCGCTGGGGAAGGAGCATCGCAAGCCCGAGAACTACTATAAGGATGTTCTTGCGGGTGCCCGTCTTGTGGCGGATGAATGTACCAAGGATGTAATTTTTGAATGAACTCGCTCGTGTTTATCCTGTGCGCTGAAAACTTGTTCATATGCGCTAAGAAATGCTTGTTGAATTTAAAATATTACTTTCTGTGCGGCCGTTTATCAAAAATTGAGAGATGGCTAGTCGTCGGCTTCTGCCCCCATGCCACTAGTGCTGGGGTGTTCGGGATAAACCTGAGCGCTCTTTTCCCCATATTTGGGTCCTTCAAGGGAGGCGCTCAGCACAACGAACCAGGCAATCGGACTATAATGCTTGAACACTCTCACTTAGCCATAGAACTCTATAATTTTAAATTTCGGCGAAGCCCCTAGTTCGGAAGACCGAGTTCGGGGCGCTATCCACGCCTTGGCCGGACAAAGCCGGCTCCTCGCTCGAAGCGGCATAAGTCTTTAGGGACTCGAAAAACCTCTCGAACAGCGACCGGTCTCTCGCCTCATCATGACAGTCAGTTTTAGCTTTCTCCACTGAGGTGCTTAGCCCAGCTCAACTGGGGCACAATCGCAGTGGTTCTCCTAGTGCTACCTTAGCCGATATAGCGGAACGTAAGGCACCAAAACATAGGAGCCGGGCAAACCCAACTATTGACCCAAATCATGATTAGGAGCCGATGCATATAGTGCTATAAGTTCGGGGTGCCGCACTTGTGAAAGTGTACGGACTTCTCATGCCATATTTATGGGTGCTGAAGCCCCTGGCGTATTTTGCCGTACCACAATGTACGGGTGCAACATGTCATAAACATATGTATGAAAAGATGATAATGCAAAAAATAGACAGAAAGCTATGCATTTGTTATAGAAAGGCTGCTATCAAAGCAGAACGATACAAGTAGTGCGATGAGCAAAAGATATTGGACTATTTAACATGTCCTGGCCAAGGGCAGGCCACAGAATTGTATTCAAAACAGGTATACTGCTCGTTGTTGGAAATATGCCCTAGAGGCAATAATAAAAGGATTATTATATTTCCTTGTTCATGATAATTGTCTATTGTTCATGCTATAACTGTATTGTTCGGAAATCATAATACATGTGTGAATACATAGACCACAGTATGTCCTTAGTAAGCCTCTAGTTGACTAGCTCGTTGATCAATAGATAGTCATGGTTTCCTGATTATGGACATGGGGATGTCATTGATAACGGGATCACATCATTAGGAGAATGATGTGATGGACAAGACCCAAACCTAAGCATAGCACAAAGATCGTGTAGTTCGTTTGCTAGAGCTTTTCTGAATGTCAAGTATCATTCCTTAGACCATGAGATTATGCAACTCCCGGATACCGTAGGAGTGCTTTGGGTGTATCAAACGTCACAACGTAACTGGGTGACTATAAAGGTGCACTACATGTATCTCCGAAAGTGTTTGTTGGGTTGGCATGAATCGAGACTGGGATTTGTCACTCCGTATGATGGAGAGGTATCTCTGGGCCCACTCGGTAAGACATCATCATAATGAGCTCAATGTGATCAAGGTGTTGTTCACGGGATGATGTGTTACGGGAACGAGTAAAGAGACTTGCCGGTAACGAGATTGAACAAGGTATCGGTATACCGACGATCGAATCTCGGGCAAGTATCGTACCGCTAGACAAAGGGAATTGAGTACGGGATTGATTAAGTCCTCGACATCGTGGTTCATACGATGAGATCATCAAGGAGCATGTGGGAGACAACATGGGTATCCAGATCCCGCTGTTGGTTATTGACCGGAGATCGTCTCGGTCATGTCTGCATGTCTCCCGAACCCGTAGGGTCTACACACTTAAGGTTCGGTGACGCTAGGGTTGTAAAGATATTAGTATGCAGCAAACCGAAGGTTGTTCGGAGTCCCGGATGAGATCCCGGACGTCACGAGAGGTTCCAGATTGGTCCGGAGGTGAAGAATTATATATAGGAAGTGTCGTTTCAGCCATCGGGGTGGATCTGGGGGTCACCGGTATTGTACCGAGACCACCAGATGGGTCCCGGGGGTCCACCGGGTGGGGCCACCCATCCCGGAGGGCCCCGTGGGCTGAAGTGGGGAGGGAACCAGCCCATAGTGGGCTGGTGCGCCCCCCATGGGCCTTCCCCCTGCGCCTAGGGTTGGAAACCCTAGGGCAGGGGGCGCCCCACTTGCCTTGGGGGCAAGGCACCCCCCTTTGGCCGCCGCCCCCCTGGAGATCCATCTCCAGGGCTGCGCCCCCCCTAGGGGGGCTATATAAAGGGGGGGAGGGAGGGCAGCCGCACCCCTGCTGCATTGGCGCCTCCCTCTCCCCGTTACACCTCTCCCTCTCTCCACAGAAGCTTGGCGAAGCCCTGCTGGAACTCTGCTGCATCCACCACCACGCCGTCGTGCTGCTGGATCTTCATCAACCTCTCCTTCCCCCTTGCTGGATCAAGAAGGAGGAGACGTCATCCCGACCGTACGTGTGTTGAACGCGGAGGTGCCGTCCGTTCGGCGCTGGTCATCGGTGATTTGGATCACGACGAGTACGACTCCATCATCCACGTTCTTCTTGAATGCTTCCGTTGTGATCTACAAGTGGTATGTAGATGCTCTCCTATCCCCTCGTTGCTAGAATACTCCATGGATAGATCTTGGTGATGCGTAGGAAAATTTTAATTTCTGCTACGATCCCCATTAGTGGCATCATGAGCTAGGTCTATGCGTAGTTTCTATGCACGAGTAGAACACAAAGTAGTTGTGGGCGTCGAATTGTCAATTCTTCTTGCCGTTACTAGTCCTATCTTGGTTCAGCGGTATTGTGGGATGAAGCGGCCCGGACCAACCTTACACGTACGCTTACGTGAGACCGGTTGCACCGACTGACATGCACTAGTTGCATAAGGTGGCTGGCGGGTGTCTGTCTCTCCCTCTTTAGTTGGATCGGATTCTATGAACAGGGTCCTTATGAAGGGTAAATAGAGATTGACAATTCACGTTATGGTTTCAACATAGGTAAGAAACGTTCTTGCTAGCAACCTATAACAGCCACGTAAAAACTTGCAACAACAATTAGAGGACGTCTAACTTGTTTTTGCAGCAAGTGATTTGTGATGTGATATGGCCAGAAGTTGTGATGAATCATGTATGTGATGTATGAGATGATCTTGTTATTGTAATAGGAATCACGACTTGCATGTCGATGAGTATGACAACCGGCAGGAGCCATAGGAGTTATCTTTATTTATTTATGACCTGCGTGTCAACTTAAATCGTCATGTAATTACTTTACTTTATTGCTAAAGCGTTAACCATAGTAGTAGAAGTAATAGTTGACGTGACAACTTTGAGTGACACGATGATGGAGATCATGGTGTCATGCCGGTGACGACGATGAACATGGCGCCCCGAAGATGGAGATCAAAGGAGCGAAATGATGTTGGCCATATCATGTCACTATTTGATTGCATGTGATGTTTATCATGTTTTTACATCTTATTTGCTTAGAACGACGGTAGCATAAATAAGATGATCCCTCATTAAAATATCAATAATCTGTTCTCCCTAACTGTGCACCGTTGCTAAGGTTCATCGTTCCGAAGCACCACGTGATGATCGGGTGTGATAGGTCCTTACGTTCGCATACAACGGGTGTAACCCAGATTTACACACGCAATACACTTAGGTTGGATTGACGAGCCTAGCATGTACAGACATGGCCTCGTAACACAGAGGACCGAAAGGTCGAACATGAGTCGTATAGAAGATACGATCAACATGGAGATGTTCACCGATGATAACTAGTCCGTCTCACGGGATGATCGGACACGGCCTAGTTGACTCGGATCATGTATCACTTAGATGACTAGAGGGATGTCAAATATGAGTGGGAGTTCATTCATTAATTTGATTAGATGAACTTAATTATCATGAACTTAGTCTAAATCTTTACAATATGTCTTGTAGATCAAATGGCCCACGGTAATGTCACCCTCAACTTCAACGCGTTCCTAGAGAAAACTAAGCTGAAAGATGATGGCAGCAACTATTCGGACTGGGTCCAGAACCTGAGGATCATCCTCATAGCAGCCAAGAAAGATTATGTCCTAGAAGCACCGCTAGGTGATGCACCATTCCCAGAAAACCAGGATGTTATGAACGCCCATCAGTCACGTACTGATGATTACTCCCTCGTTCAGTGCGGCATGCTTTACAGCTTAGAACCGGGGCTTCAAAAGCGTTTTGAGAAACACGGAGCATATGAGATGTTCGAGGAGCTGAAATTGATTTTCCAAGCTCATGCCCGGGTCGAGAGATATGATGTCTCCGACAAGTTCTTTAGCTGCAAGATGGAGGAAAATAGCTCTGTCAGTGAACACATACTCAAGATGTCTGGGTTGCACAACCGCTTGACTCAGCTGGAAGTTAATCTTCCGGATGAGGCGGTCATTGACAGAATCCTTCAGTCGCTCCCACCTAGCTACAAGAGCTTCGTGATGAACTACAACATGCAGGGGATGGAAAAGACCATTCCCGAGTTGTATTCAATGCTGAAATCTGCGGAGGTGGAGATCAAAAAGGAACATCAAGTGTTGATGGTGAATAAAACCACTAAATTCAAGAAAGGCAAGGGTAAGAAGAACTTCAAGAAGGACGGCAAGGAGGTTGCCGCGCCTGGTAAATCAGTTGCCAGGAAGAAGTCAAAGAATGGACCCAAACCTGAAACTGAGTGCTTTTATTGCAAGGGAAATGGTCACTGGAAGCGGAATTGCCCCAAGTACTTAGCGGATAAGAAGGCCGGCAACACTAAAGGTATATGTGATATACATGTAATTGATGTGTACCTTACCAGTGCTCGTAGTAGCTCCTGGGTATTTGATACCAGTGCCGTTGCTCATATTTGTAACTCAAAACAGGAGCTGCGGAATAAACGGAGACTGGCGAAGGACGAGGTGACGATGCGCGTCGGGAATGGTTCCAGGGTCGATGTGATCGCCGTCGGCACGCTACCTCTACATTTACCTACGGGATTAGTTTTAAACCTCAATAAGTGTTATTTAGTGCCAACTTTGAGCATGAACATTGTATCTGGATCTCGTTTAATGCGAGATGGCTACTCATTTAAATCCGAGAATAATGGTTGTTCTATTTATATGAGTGATATGTTTTATGGTCATGCTCCGATGGTTAATGGTTTATTCTTAATGAATCTCGTGCGTGATGTTACACATATTCATAGTGTGAATACCAAAAGATCTAAAGTAAATAACGATAGTCCCACATACTTGTGGCACTGCCGCCTTGGTCACATTGGTGTCAAGCGCATGAAGAAGCTCCATGCTGATGGACTTTTAGAGTGTCTTGATTATGAATCATTTGACACATGTGAACCATGCCTCATGGGCAAAAAGACCAAGACTCCATTCTCAGGGACAATGGAGCGAGCAATCAACTTGTTGGAAATCATACATACAGATGTATGTGGTCCAATGAGCGTTGAGGCTCGCGGAGGCTATCGTTATGTTCTCACTCTCACTGATGATTTGAGTAGATATGGGTATGTCTACTTAATGAAACACAAGTCTGAGACCTTTGAAAAGTTCAAGGAGTTTCAGAGTGAGGTTGAGAATCATCGTGACAGAAAAATAAAGTTCTTACGATCAGATCGTGGGGGAGAATATTTAAGTCACGAATTTGGCACACACTTAAGAAAATGTGGAATCGTTTCACAACTCACGCCGCCTGGAACACCTCAGCGTAACGGTGTGTCCGAACGTCGTAATCGCACTCTATTGGATATGGTGCGATCTATGATGTCTCTTATCGATCTACCGCTCTCATTTTGGGGCTATGCTTTAGAGACTGCCGCATTCACTTTAAATAGGGCTCCGTCAAAATCCGTTGAGACGACACCGTATGAATTATGGTTTGGGAAGAAACCTAAGCTGTCGTTTCTAAAAGTTTGGGGTTGCGATGCTTGTGTCAAGAAACTTCAACCTGAAAAGCTCGAACCCAAATCGGAAAAATGTGTCTTCATAGGATATCCCAAAGAAACAGTTGGGTATACCTTCTACCTCAGATCCGAAGGCAAGATCTTTGTTGCCAAGAACGGGTCCTTTCTAGAGAAAGAGTTTCTCGCGAAAGAAGTAAGTGGGAGGAAAGTAGAGCTTGATGAAGTACTACCTCTTGAAAATCAGAGTAGCACAGCTCAGGAAAATGTTCCTGTGGTGCCTGCACCGATTCAAGAGGAGGTTAATGATGATGATCAAGATACTTCTGATCAAGCTCCTACTGAACTTCGTAGGTCCACAAGGACACATTCCGCACCAGAGTGGTACGGCAACCCTGTCCTGGAAATCATGTTGTTGGACAACGGTGAACCTTCGAACTATGAAGAAGCAATGGCAGGCCTAGATTCCGACAAATGGCTAGAAGCCATGAAATCCGAGATAGAATCCATGTATGAAAACAAAGTATGGACTTTGAATGACTTGCCTGATGATCGGCGAGCCATAGAAAATAAATGGATCTTTAAGAAGAAGACAGACGCAGATGGTAATGTGACCATCTATAAAGCTCGACTTGTCGCTAAGGGTTATCGACAAGTTCAAGGGATTGACTACGATGAGACTTTCTCACCCGTGGCGAAGCTGAAGTCCGTCCGAATCATGTTAGCAATTGCCGCATTCTATGATTATGAGATATGGCAAATGGACGTCAAAACAGCATTCCTTAATGGCTTTCTTAAGGAAGAATTGTATATGATGCAGCCGGAAGGTTTTGTCGATCCAAAGAATGCTAACAAGGTATGCAAGCTCCAGCGCTCTATCTATGGGCTTGTGCAAGCATCTCGGAGTTGGAACATTCGCTTTGATGAGATGATCAAAGCGTTTGGGTTTATGCAGACTTATGGAGAAGCCTGCGTTTACAAGAAAGTGAGTGGGAGCTCTGTAGCATTTCTCATATTATATGTAGATGATATACTTTTGATGGGAAATGATATAGAATTCTTGGAAAGCATAAAGGCCTATTTGAACAAGTGTTTTTCAATGAAGGACCTTGGAGAAGCTGCTTATATATTAGGCATCAAGATCTATAGAGATAGATCGAGACGCCTCATCGGTCTTTCACAAAGTACGTACCTTGACAAGATTTTGAAGAAGTTCAAAATGGATCAGTCCAAGAAGGGGTTCTTGCCTGTATTGCAAGGTGTGCGATTGAGCACGGCTCAATGCCCGACCACGGCAAAAGATATAGAAGAGATGAGTGTCATCCCCTATGCCTCAGCCATAGGATCTATTATGTATGCCATGCTGTGTACCAGACCCGATGTAAACCTTGTCGTAAGTTTGGTAGGTAGGTACCAAAGTAATCCCGGCAAGGAACACTGGACAGCGGTCAAAAACATCCTGAAGTACCTGAAGAGGACTAAGGATATGCTTCTCGTTTATGGAGGTGCCGAAGAGCTCGTCGTAAAGGGTTACGTCGACGCCAGCTTCGACACAGATCTGGATGACTCCAAGTCACAAACCGGATACGTGTATATTTTGAATGGAGGGGCAGTAAGCTGGTGCAGTTGCAAGCAAAGCGTCGTGGCGGGATCTACATGTGAAGCAGAGTATATGGCAGCCTCGGAGGCAACACAAGAAGCAGTCTGGGTAAAGGAGTTCATTACCGACATAGGAGTCATACCCAATGCGTCGGACCCGATGACTCTCTTCTGTGACAACACTGGAGCAATTGCCCTTGCGAAGGAGCCCAGGTTTCACAGGAAAACCAGGCATATCAAGCGTCGCTTCAACTCCATTCGTGAAAGTGTTCAAAATGGAGACATAGAGATTTGTAAAGTACATACGGACCTGAATATAGCAGATCCGTTGACTAAACCTCTCCCTAGAGCAAAACATGATCAACACCAAAATTCCATGGGTGTGCGATTCATCACAATGTAACTAGACTATTGTCTCTAGTGCAAGTGGGAGACTGTTGGAAATATGCCCTAGAGGCAATAATAAAAGGATTATTATATTTCCTTGTTCATGATAATTGTCTATTGTTCATGCTATAACTGTATTGTTCGGAAATCATAATACATGTGTGAATACATAGACCACAGTATGTCCCTAGTAAGCCTCTAGTTGACTAGCTCGTTGATCAATAGATAGTCATGGTTTCCTGATTATGGACATGGGGATGTCATTGATAACGGGATCACATCATTAGGAGAGTGATGTGATGGACAAGACCCAAACCTAAGCATAGCACAAAGATCGTGTAGTTCGTTTGCTAGAGCTTTTCTGAATGTCAAGTATCATTCCTTAGACCATGAGATTATGCAACTCCCGGATACCGTAGGAGTGCTTTGGGTGTATCAAACGTCACAACGTAACTGGGTGACTATAAAGGTGCACTACAGGTATCTCCGAAAGTGTTTGTTGGGTTGGCATGAATCGAGACTGGGATTTGTCACTCCGTATGACGGAGAGGTATCTCTGGGCCCACTCGGTAAGACATCATCATAATGAGCTCAATGTGATCAAGGTGTTGTTCATGGGATGATGTGTTACGGGAACGAGTAAAGAGACTTGCCGGTAATGAGATTGAACAAGGTATCGGTATACCGACGATCGAATCTCGGGCAAGTATCGTACCGCTAGACAAAGGGAATTGAGTACGGGATTGATTAAGTCCTCGACATCGTGGTTCATCCGATGAGATCATCGAGGAGCATGTGGGAGCCAACATGGGTATCCAGATCCCGCTGTTGGTTATTGACCGGAGATCGTCTTGGTCATGTCTGCATGTCTCCCGAACCCGTAGGGTCTACACACTTAAGGTTCGGTGACGCTAGGGTTGTAAAGATATTAGTATGCAGCAAACCGAAGGTTGTTCGGAGTCCCGGATGAGATCCCGGACGTCACGAGAGGTTCTGGATTGGTCCGGAGGTGAAGAATTATATATAGGAAGTGTCGTTTCGGCCATCGGGGTGGATCTGGGGTCACCAGTATTGTACCGGGACCACCAGATGGGTCCCGGGGGTCCACCGGGTGGGGCCACCCATCCCGGAGGGCCCCGTGGGCTGAAGTGGGGAGGGAACCAGCCCATAGTGGGCTGGTGCGGCCCCCATGGGCCTTCCCCCTGCGCCTAGGGTTGGAAACCCTAGGGCAGGGGGCGCCCCACTTGCCTTGGGGGGCAAGGCACCCCCCCTTGGCCGCCGGCCCCCCTGGAGATCCATCTCCAGGGCTGCGCCCCCCCTAGGGGGCCTATATAAAGGGGAGGGAGGGAGGGCAGCCGCACCCCTGCTGCATTGGCGCCTCCCTCTCCCCGTTACACCTCTCCCTCTCTCCACAGAAGCTTGGCGAAGCCCTACTGGAACTCTGCTGCATCCACCACCATGCCGTCGTGCTGCTGGATCTTCATCAACCTCTCCTTCCCCCTTGCTGGATCAAGAAGGAGGAGACGTCATCCCGACCGTACGTGTGTTGAACGCCGAGGTGCCGTCCGTTCGGCGCTGGTCATCGGTGATTTGGATCACGATGAGTACGACTCCATCATCCACGTTCTTCTTGAACGCTTCCGTTGCGATCTACAAGTGGTATGTAGATGCTCTCCTATCCCCTCATTGCTAGAATACTCCATGGATAGATCTTGGTGGTGCGTAGGAAAATTTTAATTTCTGCTACGATCCCCATCACTCGTAACAGAGACCACCTGGGAGTTCCATAATGCGGCATGGCTTGTCTGCTTCCCTGGATCTTGCATCATTCGTGCGGCAGTTGAATTGCCGAATAGGTCGTCCGAAGTATGGAGTCCTGAAAGTGAGAAAAAATTAAAAAAAGAATTCGGCAGCCCCTAGTACGTTTTAGGCCGTATTTTGGGCTTGCCGTTATTGTGCCCCTTCCCCTGCGCCCATGGTATTTCAAGAGCGTAGTTATGTACGCAAAGCACTGGTTCCGCTATGTCACGAGGGCTGGGGTTGGGGCCGCATTGCTACGCCTGCTCAAAACGTGCCAGGCGGTCTTGTTGTAGGTTACTCCGGGCGTGCTTGGCAGTGTCTGGCTTTTTAACAGCCGGACTGGAGAATTGCCTAAGAAGGCTACTTTGCACTTCCGCTGTGAGGGCCGCCGTGTGCTCCTCCGTTCGGAGGGAGCGCTCGGTGTTTCCGTTGACCGTAATTACTCCACGAGGGCCTGGCATCTTGAGCTTGAGATATGCGTAGTGCGGCACCGCATTGAACTTTGCAAATGCGGTTCGTCCGAGCAGGGCGTGATAGCCACTGCGAAACGGGACTATATCGAAGATTAACTCTTCGCTTCGGAAATTGTCCGGAGATCCGAAGACCACTTCAAGTGTTACTGAGCCTGTACAGTTGGCATCTACACCTGGTATAACGCCTTTAAATGTCGTTTTTGTGGGCTTAATCCTCGAGGGATCTATGCCCATTTTCCGCACTGTATCCTGGTAAAGCAGGTTCAGGCTGCTTCCGCCGTCCATGAGGACTCTTGTGAGATGAAATCCGTCGATAATTGGGTCGAGAACCAATGCGGCGAAGCCGCCATGACGGATGCTAGTGGGGTGGTCCCTCCAATCAAAAGTGATCGGGCAGGAGGACCATGGGTTGAACTTTGGGGCGACTGGCTCCATCGCGTATACGTCCCGTAGCGCACGCTTCCGCTCCCTCTTGGGAATGTGGGTTGCGTATATCATGTTCACCGTCCGCACTTGTGGGGGAAAACCCTTCTGTCCACTATTGTTCGGTGGCCTGGGCTCCTCCTCGTCATCGCTATGCAGCCCCTTGTCTTTATTTTCGGCTCTAAGCTTGCCTGCCTGCTTGAACACCCAACAATCCCTGTTGGTGTGATTGGCTGGCCTTTCGGGGGTGCCATGTATCTGGCACAAGCGGTCGAGTATTCGGTCCAAACTGGACGGGCCCTGAGTATTCTTTTTGAATGGCTTTTTCCGCTGACCGGATTTATAGCCTCTGAATCCGGCATTAACTGCCGTGTCTTCGTTGTTGTCGCTGCTAACGCGGCGCTTTTGCTTGTTCCGACGTGTCCTGCCACTTTTGTCCTTGGTATCCAAATTACCAGGGTTCTTTGCTAAGTTGTTACTGCGAGCTAGCCAGCTGTCTTCTCCCGCGCAAAAGCGAGTCATGAGTGTCGTGAGGGCTGCCATGGATTTCGGCTTTTCCTGTCCCAGGTGCCGGGCAAGCCACTCGTCGCGGATATTATGCTTGAAGGTTGCTAGGGCCTCTGCGTCCGGACAATCGACTATCTGGTTTTTCTTTGTTAGGAACCGTGTCCAGAATTGCCTGGCCGATTCCTCTGGCTTCTGAATTATGTGGCTTAAGTCATCGGCATCCGGTGGTCGCACATAAGTTCCCTGGAAGTTGTCGAGGAATGCGGCTTCCAGGTCCTCCCAAGAACCGATTGAGTCTGCTGGCAAGCTGTTAAGCCAATGCCGGGCCGGTCCCTTAAGTTTGAGCGGGAGGTATTTGATGGCGTGTGGATCATCACCGCGGGCCATGTGGATATGAAGGAGATAATCCTCAATCCATACTGCAGGATCTGTTGTGCCATCATATGATTCGATGTTTACGGGTTTGAAACCCTCAGGGATTTTATGATCCATCACTTCATCTGTGAAGCATAGTGGGTGTGCGGCGCCTCTATACTGGGCTATATCACGACGCAGCTCGAACGAGCTATGTCTAGTGTGTTCGGCCCGGCCGGATTTGTTGTATCCGGAATGAAGATCACCGTCACGTGCCGTGGGGCGCCTGCGTGATCCGTAGATCGATCTTGTTTGCCTTGCCTTGTCCTCCAGTACGTCTCGCAGGTCTGGCGCATTTTCCCGTGCCTTAGTTGAACGACGCCGGGGCATGGCTTGGGTGGAGGGCCGAGAGGCCTCTCTGTCGCGGCCGCGAGGTGGCCGGTCGGCCATGTCGTGAGCTGGTGATGTAGGTGCTTCCTCCTCTGATCAGGGTAGCGGCCTGCGCTTTGGGTAACTCTTGGAGGGGCGTTCGAGTTCATGCTCTTCGGCCGCAAGGACTTCAGTCCATCTGTCAGCTAGCAAATCTTGATCAGCTCTAAGCTGTTGCTGCTTTTTCTTGAGGCTGCTTGCCGTGGCTAAAAGTCTGCGTTTGAAACACTCTTGTTCGGCGGGGTCTGATGGTACGACGAATTCGTCGTCGTCGAGGCTTGCCTCGTCTTCGGAGGGAGGCATATAGTTATCATCCTCAACCTCTCAGTCTGCCGCTCTCTCATGAGGGCTGGCTTCTCCATCTTCCTATGCCGAATCTTGCTGGAGGGGGTGTTCTTCGGCGCTATCCGAGGTAGTATTATCCCCCGTGCTGGAATCACCGTTTTTGCTGTTGCGGGATTTAGAGCGGCGCCGCTGTCGCCGGCGCTTTGGTGTTTCTTGGAGGTGTCATCCCCCGCTGTTCCATCGCCATCTCCATCTTTTGGAGTATCCACCATGTATATGTCATATGATGAGGTGGCCTTCCAGCGCCCTACAGGTGCTGGTTCCTGTTCGTCGCCTGCATCGTCGTCCATACCGTCGATGTCTTCGGAGTCGAAGTCAAGCATGTCAGTTAAATCGTCGACAGTGGCTACAAAGTGGGTGGTGGGTGGGCTTTGAATTTCTTCATCGTCCGCATCCCATCCTTGCTGACCGTAGTCTGGCCATGTCTCTCCTGATAAAGAGAGGGACTTTAGTGAGTTCAGGATGTCGCCGAAGGGCGAGTGCTGAAAGATGTCCGTGGCAGTGAACTCCATTATCGGCGCCCAATCGGATTCGATCGGCAGGGGCGCGGAGGGTTTGGAGTCCGGAGAGGAATCCGGATTCTCGGAGTCACGGGTCATGCAGAGTGCGGGGCCGGCGTTCGGCTCGATCGCCTTTGAGATTGCAGCCCCCGAGGTGACGTCCAACCGCTCATCCTCGATTGGCGCAATAGGCTCCGAATTAAGGGTCGGAACCGGTGCTTGTGCGGCCTCCAGGGTACTGTTCAGCGGCAGAGCTAGATCATGCCCCTTGAGACAGTGCGGCGCGCTTGGCTGTGGCTCGAATCCGTCGAAGATCAAATCCTCGCGGATGTCTGCCGTGTAGTTTAAGCTTCCAAACCTGACCTGATGGCCAGGGGCGTAGCTTTCGATCTACTCCAGGTGGCCAAGCGAATTGGCCCACAGTGCGAAGCCACTGAAGACGAAGATCTGTCCGAGGAGAAAAGTCTCACCCTGGACCGCATCATCGTTGATGATCAAAGGAGCCATCGGGCCTAAAAGTGACGACACAGAGGAACTCTCAATGAAAGCACCAATGTCGGTGTCAAAACCGGAGGATCTCGGGTAGGGGGTCCCGAACTGTGCGTCTAGGCGGATGGTAACAGGAGACAAGGGACACGATGTTTTTACCCAGGTTCGGGCCCTCTCGATGGAGGTAAAACCCTACTCCTGCTTGATTAATATTGATGATATGGGTAGTACAAGAGTAGATCTACCACGAGATCGAAGAGGCTAAACCCTAGAAGCTAGCCTATGGTATGATTGTTGTATGATGAAGTTGTCCTACGGACTAAAACCCTCCGGTTTATATAGACACTGGATAGGGTTAGGGTTACACAAAGTCGGTTACAATGGTAGGAGATCTTGAATATCCGCATCACCAAGCTTGCCTTCCACGCCAAGGAAAGTCCCATCCGAACACGCGACGAAGTCTTCAATCTTGTATTTTCATAGTCCTGGAGTCCGGCGGAAGGTATAGTCCGGCTACCCGAACACCCCCTAATCTAGGACTCCCTCAACCTCCATAATCGAGAAAATTCCTTAGTCCACTAGTTACTAAGGATAAGTTCGACCGCTGTCATGTGATCCATTACTGGATCACTCTTGTACCCCTTGACTGACTCATGGCAAGGCACACTTCAGGTGCGGTACATAGCATAGCATACTATAGAGCCTACGTCTAAAGCATAGGGGACGACCTTCGTCCTTTCTCTCTCTTCTGCCGTGGTCAGGTCTTGAGTCTTACTCAATACTCACACCTTGTAACACAGCCAAGAACTCCTTCTTTGCTGATCTATTTTGAACTCCTTCAAAATCTTGTCACGGTATGTATTCATTTGAAAGTACTATTAAGTGTTTTTATCTATCCTTATAGATCTTGATGCTCAATGTTCAAGTAGCTTAATCTAGGTTTTCCATGGAAAAACACTTTTCAAATAACCCTGTATGCTTTCCAGAAATTCTACATCATTTCTGATCAACAATATGTTAACAACATATACTCATCAAAAATTCTATAGTGCTCCCACTCACTTCTTTGGAAATACAAGTTTCTCATAAACTTTGTATAAACCCAAAATCTTTGATCATCTCATCAAAGCGTACATTCCAACTCCGAGATGCTTACTTCAGTCCTTAGAAGGATTGCTGGAGCTTTGCATACTTGTTAGCATCTTTCAGGATTGACAAAACCTTCTTGTTGTATCACATACAACCTTTCCTCAAGAAAATCGTCGAGGAAACAATGTTTTGACATCCTATCTGCAAGATTTCGTAAATAATGCAGTAACTGCTAATATAATTCCAACAGACTCTTAGCATCGCTACGAGTGAGAAAGTCTCATCGTAGTCAACACCTTGAACTTGTCGGAAAACATCTTAACGACAAGTTGAGCTTTCTTAATGGTGACACTTACCATCATTGTCCGTCTTCCTTTTAAAATCCATCTGCACCCAACAGCCTTATGACCATCAAGTAGTTCTTCCAAAGTCTATACTTTGTTTTTATACATGGATCCTCTCTCGGATTTTATGGCCTCGAGCCATTCGTCAGAATCCGGGACTACCATCGCTTCTCCATAGCTCGTAGGTTCATTGTTGTCTAGCAACATGACTTCCAAGATAGGATTACGTACCACTCTGAAGTATTACACATCCTTGTCGACCTATGAGGTTTGGTAGTGACTTGATCCGAAGTTTCATGATCACTATCATAAGCTTCCACTTCAATTGGTGTATGTGCCACAGGAACAACTTCATGTGCCCTGCTACACACTAGTTGAAGTGACGGTTCAATAACCTCATCAAATCTCCAGCATCCTCCCACTCAATTCTTTCGAGAGAAACTTTTCCTCGAGAAAGGACCCGTTTCTAGAAACAATCACTTTTGCTTCCTGATCTGAAATAGGAGGTATACCCAACTGTTTTGGGTATTCTATGAAGATGCATTTATCCACTTTGGGTTTGAGCTTATCAGCCTAAAACTTTTTCACATAAGCGTCGTAGCCCCAAACTTTTAAGAAACGATAGCTTAGGTTTTTCTAAACTGTAGTTCATACGGTGTCGTCTCAACGGATTTGCGTGGTGCCCTATTTAAAGTGAACGCGGTTGTCTCTGATGCCTAACCCATAAATGATAGTGGTAATTCGATAAGAGACATCATGGTATGCACCATATCCAATAGGGTGGAGTTATGATGTTTGGACACACCATCACACTATGGTGTTCCAGGCGATATTAGTTGTGAAACAATTTCCACAATGTCTTAATTGTGTGCCAAACTCGTAACTCAGATATTCATCTCTATGATCATACCATAGACATTTTATCCTCTTGTCACGACAATCTTCAACTTCACTCTGAAATTACTTATACCTTTCAATAATTCAGACTTGTGTTTCATCAAGTAAATATACTTAGCATCTACTCAAATCATCTGTGAAGTAAGAACATAACGATATCCACTGCGTGCCTCAGCACTCATTGGACTGCACACATCAAAATGTATTACTTCCAACAAGTTGATTTCTTGTTCCATCTTACTGAAAACGAGGCCTTTTAGTCATCTTGCCCATGTGGTATGATTTGCATGTCTCAAGTGATTCAAAATCAAGTGAGTCCAAATGATCCATATGTATGGAGTTTCTTCATGCATATCTACCAATAGACATGGTTCGCATGTCTCAATCTTTTCAAAAACGAGTGAGTCCAAAGATCCATCACCATGGAGCTTCTTCATGCGTTTTATATGACTCAAATGGCCGTGCCACAAGTATGTGGTACTATCATTACTATCTTATATCTTTTGGCCTGAACATGTGTATCACTACGATTGAGATTCAATAAACCATTCATTTTAGGTGCAAGACCATTGAAGGTATTATTCAGATAAACAGAGTAACCATTATTCTCCTTAAATGAATAATCATATTGTGATAAACATAATCCAATCATGTCTATGTTCAACGCAAACACCAAATAACAATTATTTAGGTTTAACACCAATCCCGATGGTAGAGGGAGCGTGCGATGTTTGATCACATCAACCTTGGAAACACTTCCAACACATATCGTCATCTCACCTTTAGCTAGTCTCCGCAGCCTTTTATTTCGAGTTACTAACACTTAGCAACTGAACCTGTATTTATTTCCCTGGTGCTACTAGGAGTACTAGTAAAGTACACAATAATATAACGTATATTCAAAATACTTCTATCGACCTTGCCAGCCTTCTCATCTACCAATTATCTAGGGTAGTTCTGCTTCAGTGACCGTTCCCCTCATTACAGAAGCACTTAGTCTCGGGTTTGGGTTCAACCTTGGGTTTCTTCACTAGAGCAGCAACTGATTTGCCGTTTCATGAAGTATCCCTTCTTTCCCTTGCCCTTCTTGAAACTAGTGGTTTTACTAACCATCAATATTTGATGCTCCTACTTGATTTCTACTTTCGCGGTGTCAAACATCGCGAGTTGCTCAAGGATCATCATGTCTATCCCTGATATGTTATAGTTCATCACGAAGCTCTAATAGCTTGGTGGCAGTGACTATGGAGAACCATCACTATCTCATCTGGAAGATTAACTCCCACTAGATTCAAGCGATTGTAGTACTCGGACAATCTGAGCACATGCTCAACGATTGAGCTTTTCTCCCTTAGTTTGCAGGCTTAAGAAACTTGTCAGAGGTCTCATACCTCTTGAAGTGGGCACTAGTCTGAAATCCCAATTTCAGTCTTTGGAACATCTCATATGTTCTGCGACGTTTCAAAACCGTCTTTGGTGCCACAATTCTAAACCGTTAGCATTACACATTGAAATATCATGTAGTCATCAAAATGTGTATGTTAGATGTTTCACAACATCTACAGACGACGCTCGAGGTTCAGCACACCGAGCAGTGCATTAAGGACATAAGCCTTCTGCGCAGCAATGAGGACAATCCTCAGTTGACGGACCCAGTCCGCATAATTTCTACTATCAACTTTCAACTAAATATTCTCTAGGAACATATCTTAAACAGTAGAACTAAAGCGTAAGCTACGACATAATTTGCAAAGACCTTTTGACTATGTTCATGATAATTAAGTTCATCTGATTATTTAATGAACTCCCACTTAGATAGACATCCCTCTAGTCATCTAAGTGATACATGATCCTAGTCAACTAGGCTGTGTCCGATCATCACGTGAGACGGACTAGTCATCATAGGTGAACATCTTCATGTTGATCGTATCTACTATGCGACTCATGTTCGACCTTTCGGTCTCTTGTGTTCCGAGGCCATGTCTGTACATGCTAGGCTCGTCAAGTCAACCTAAGTGTTTCTCATGTGTAAATCTGGCTTATACTCGTTGTATGCGAAAGTTATAATCTATCACACCCGATCATCACGTGGTGCTTCGAAACAACGAACCTTCGCAACAGTGCACAGTTAGGGGGAACACTTTCTTGAAATTCTAGCGAGGGGTCATCTTATTTATGCTACTGTCGTTCTAAGCAAATAAGATGTAAACATGACAAACATCACATGCAAATCATAAAGTGACATGATATGGCCAATATCATCTTGCGCCTTTTGATCTCCATCTTCGAGGCGTGACATGATCACCTTCGTCACCGGCATGACACCATGATCTCCATCATCATGATCTCCATCATCATGATCTCCATCATCATGTCTTCATGAAGTTGTATCGCCAACTATTACTTCTACTACTATGGCTAACGGTTAGCAATAAAGTAAAGTAATTACATGGCGTTTTTCATTGACACGCAGGTCATACAATAAATTAAGACAACTCCTATGGCTACTGCCGGTTGTGATACTCATCGACATGCAAGTCGTGATTCCTATTACAAGAACATGATCAATCTCATACATCACATATATCATTCATCACATCCTTTTGGCCATATCACATCACATAGCATACCCTGCAAAAACAAGTTAGACGTCCTCTAATTGTTGTTGCATGTTTTACGTGGCTGCTATGGGTTTCCAGGAAGAACGTTTCTTACCTACGCAAAGCCACAACGGTGATATGCCAATTTATATTTACCCTTCCTAAGGACCCTCTTCATCAAATCCGATCCGACTAAAGTGGGAGAGACAGACACCCGCTAGCCACCTTATGCATCAAGTGCATGTCAGTCGGTGGAACCTGTCTCACGTAAGAGTACGTGTAAGGTCAGTCTGAGCCGCTTCATCCCACAATGACGCCGAATCAAGATAAGACTAGTAACGGTAAGCAAATTGAACAAATCATCGCCCACAACTACTTTGTGTTCTACTCGTGCATAGAATCTACGCATAGACCTAGCTCATGATGCCACTGTTGGGGAACGTAGCAATAATTCAAAATTTTCCTACGTGTCACCAAGATCAATCTAGGAGATGCTAGCAACGAGAGAGAGGGAGTGCATCTTCATACCCTTGAAGATCGCTAAGCGGAAGCGTTACAAGTACACGGTTGATGGAGTCGTACTCGCGGCGATTCAAATCGCGGAAGATCTGATCTAGCGCCGAAGGACGGTGCCTCCGCGTTCAACACACGTACGCCCGGGGACGTCTCCTCCTTCTTGATCCAGCAAGGGGAGAGGAGAAGTTGAGGGAGGACTCCGGCAGCACGACGGCATGGTGGTGGAGCTTGTGGTATTCCTGCAGGGCTTCGCCAAGCTCTACGGAGGAGAAGGAAGAGTTGGAGGAGGGAGGGGATGCGCCAAGGAAGGGGTGCGGCTGCCCTATCTCTCCCTCACTATATATAGGGGGAAGGGGGTGGAGGAGGCGCCCTAGGGTTCCCTGGGGGAGGGGTGGCGGCCACAGGGGAAACCCTAGATGGGTTTGGGCGCCCCCACCCCTAGGAAACTTGCCCCCAAGCCGGGAGGGGTGGCTGCCCTAGGGGAGGCGCCCCCACCTCTCCACGTTACGTGAGATGGGGTGGGAGGGGCGCACAACACCTTAGTGGGCTGATGTGCCCCCTCCCCTTGGCCCATAAGGCCCCCCAACGCTTGCCGGGGCCTCCGAAACACCTTTCGGTCACGCTGGTCGTCACCCGGTACTCCCAGAACAATTCCGGTCTCCAATACCCTTCGTCCAATATATCGATCTTCACCTCCGGACCATTCTGGAGTTCCTCATCATGTCTGGGATCTCATCCGGGACTCTGAACAACCTTCGGTAACCACATACTATTTCCCATAACAACTCTAGCATCACCGAACCTTAAGTGTGTAGACCCTACGGGTTCGGGAACCATGCAGACATGACCGAGACACCTCTCTGGACAATAACCAATAGCGGGATCTGGATACCCATATTGGCCTCCCACATGTTCCACGATGATCTCATCGGATGAACCACAATGTCGGTGATTCAATCAATCCCGTATACAATTCCCTTTGTCTATCGGTATGTTACTTGCCTGAGATTCGATCGTCGGTATCCCTATACCTTGTTCAATCTCGTTACTGGCAAGTCTCTTTACTCGTTCCGTAACGCATGATCTTGTGACTAACTCCTTAGTCACACTGAGCTCATTATGATGATGCATTACCGAGTGGGCCCAGAGATACCTCTCCGTCATACGGAGTGACAAATCCCAGTCTTGATTCGTGCCAACTCAACAGATACTTTCGGAGATACCTGTAGTGCACCTTTATAGCCACCCAGTTACGTTGTGACGTTTGGTACACCCAAAGCATTCCTACGGGATTCGGGAGTTGCACAATCTCATGGTCTAAGGAAATGATACTTGACATTAGAAAAGCTCTTAGCAAATGAACTACACGATCTTGTGCTATGCTTAGGATTGGGTCTTGTCCATCACATCATTCTCCTAATGATGTGATCCCGTTATCAATGGCATCCAATGTCCATGGTCAGGAAACCATAACCATCTATTGATCAACGGGCTAGTCAACTAGAGGCTTACTAGGGACATGTTGTGGTTTATGTATTCACACATGTATTACGGTTTCCAGTTAATACAATTATAGCATGAACAATAGACAATTATCATGAACAAGGAAATACAATAATAACCATTTTATTATTGCCTGTAGGGCATATTTCCAACACTACGAGCTAGACCTGGTAGGATCCCAGATCCTATCAATCTGGTATATAACGTGTCTCAGGCTCGATCATGTCCGCGCCACCGCCCACCCCCTCCCTCCCGCTGCCGATCGCCTCTTCGTCGCCGATGACCACCGCGGCCAGCACGCCGTCCCTGACCGTCCGGTCTCCTCCGCTGCCTGGACGCCACCCGGGCCCGCCCCCGCCGTGCTCATCCCGAAGAAGATGACGACGACGCTCCGGGACCTGACTCAGGTGGTCCAGGGCATCTGCACCTTCCTTGCGGGGCACTATGGGCTGCAACCGCCCGCCCCCGTCACCACCATCACGGGCCACAGCAGCTCCCGTGGCAGCCGCCACCACCGACGACCTCCATCGCATCCATCATGCCGCTGCCACAGCAGCAGGAGCAGCCGCTGCCGCCGGCACCGGTGATCTCGGAGCCAGGCCTTTCGTCGACGGCGCCCTGGGTGCCCATCCACCAGGTCCGTTTCCCCCCGTCGCCATCTCCGCTACCGGCCTGGGTCGCCGGGTCCATCGAGCCGGTCTACATGATGGCCTCAGGACAGCCGCACGTTCTGTCACCACTGGCGTCGCCCCCGACTATGCAGTTCGGCGGGTCCTGGGTGCCGCAGGTCCCTACGATGGTGTGGACGGGCCCTTTTCCATGGCGGTACTCTGCATCCTGCACACTCGGCGCCGTTGCCATCGCTGTTCCACGCGGATGACACATACCCGGCCGTCGTCCATGCCCAGCCACCGCCAAGATTCTCCAAGCTGGAGTTCGCAACCTACGATGGCACCATCGACCCCCTGAATTGGCTCAACCAATGCGACCAATTTTTCAGGGGGCAGCGCACGCTCGTGTCCGACCGCACCTGGATCACCTCCTATCATCTACGAGGTGCCGCCCAGACGTGGTATTACGCCCTCGAGTAGGACGAGGGCGGCATGCCACCATGGGACCGTTTCCGCGATCTGTGCCTCTTGCGCTTCGGTCCGCCTATACGCGGGAGCCGTCTAGCGGAGCTTGGGCGCCTTCCGTTCCTCACCATAGAGCAAGACTTTGCCGACCGCTTCCAGGCACTGGTGTGCCACGCCCCCGGCATTTCGGCTCATCAGCAGGCTGAGCTCTTCGTCGGCGGCCTACCGGACCACATTCGCGTGGACGTGGAGATGCGCAGGCCACAGGACCTCCAGACGGCCATGTACTACGCCCGCGCTTTCGAGCACCGCGCGGTGGCCATCCAGCAGGCGTCACTGCCCCGGGCCGCTGGGTCGCCACCCTGGCCGGAACTTCCCGCGTATGGTCAGCCTGCTCAGGCTTCCGCGGCACCCCTCGCCGCGACCGCGGCGCGCCCGTTCCACCGGCTCACCCCGGCCGAGCAACTTGAGCGTCGCCGCCAAGGGTTGTGGTTCAACTACGACGAGCCCTACGTGCCCTGCCATGTCTGCCCGTGACTCTTGTACCTGGAGGCTGCGGACTACATTGAGGGGGACATCGTCGCCACCGGGCTTGGCGACCTGCCCGCCCCAGTTGACGCGGAGGTGTTTGGCGCTCGTTGATCACCTTGAGGAGTTCCGCAAGCGCTTCCCCGCCTTCCAGCTCGAGGACGAGCTGTTTATGCACGCGGGGAGAGATGTTATGACCGGCATATACTACAGCCTAGGCAGTTAGGGGCCTGGCCCAGTTATCTTATCGTTATTAGGGGCTTAGCCCAGTTAGCGTATTTGGAGATTATATAAACTCATGTAAGGACTCGTTTGAAGTTAAGCAGAAGCAATCATATTTGCTCGGCTTCCTGAAGGGAGCCGGGAGACCTAACCCTAGCCGCCGCGTCCTGCTCCCTCCCTCTTTCTTGCACACGTGACGACGGCGCCCCAACGCCGGCGTCCTCGCCTTTCTCCTCGCCAAGCCCCCTTCCACTGCTACAACCTACGAGCTAGACCTGGTAGGACCCCAGATCCTATCAGATAATTTCAGTATCACGATCCCTTTTTTTTAGTTTTGTCGTAGCGACATTTGTACTTCCATTTGATGCCTTGCAACAATCAACAACAAATTTACTTGTATCAGAATTTCACAATTTTTTAAAAAATCTATAAATTAATGAAAACAATGAAACTCCAATATAGCTGCTTATTGGTCACTACATATGTTTTTCTTCCATGGAGAATTGTCGAAATCTAAGCATGGCCCCTCACCTTTTTACGTGTTTATTTGGGTTCATCCAAGGTAATAAAAACATCTGGATTTCAGATGGCGACACTTCATATGAATGGAGAATATAAGAAGAAAATAATAAAGCAGGGAGAAATAAATACTCCAAAAATGCTAATAAGCTTGTATGATATTAAAATTCATAATATTTTAGACAAGCATTTGGGAAAAAGAATCTCAAAACTGATACTGAAGTTACGGATATTGAGGCTTGACCGCCAATTACGTGGATGTGAATGACACTATAGAGTACTGCAAAGGTTAGTATGAGAAGAATTTAACCCAATGTGTGTGCCGTTTGGTTTTCATGCCTATGAATTGATGATAGACAAGGAAGCACCAGTCCAATGCAGCATGTTGCATGTCTATGCCCAGGCCTCTTGTTTCCTTAGCTCTATACCAAGCTTTAGTGTAACCAATGATCACTCTCTGACCAAACATAATTTATTTTTTCATTTGAACAGAAGGAGGTGCCCTAGGGCGCCTTTTCTTGCAAATTCAACCGCATTTTACATCCAGGACTTTGAAATCCTTGTGAAAAAATTGCCCAGCCTGAGCAACATTGGGCACTGCATAGTCGTGTGAGCTGAAGTGAAGTAGTACAGTAAGCAGAGAAGGGTAATAGACATCTTTTCCAAAGATTCTAGCAAAATTATGTTCAAGTCAGCTGATCATAATGGAGAGCTGAATTGCACTAGTGCATTAAGAGAGCAGCTGGCAACAACAAACTTGCAATGGTCATGATGTTGATCCTATCATGTTCTTTGCAAATGTAGATTCCAATGCATGCAACAAGTCCAGAGAGGCATCTGCAAAAAAAGACAAAGAAAACTTAAACCTGCAATGTTCAAGTCAGTTCAAACTTTCCGTTGATCTCATTAATTAGTGGCCTTATTAGCTCTTACCTTCTTACCTCACATGTAAAAATAGGAGGTAAGAGGGACCATGTTAATATTTGCCAACTTTTAATGGGTAGCTTCGAGAGGGGGTCAATCATCAATATCTATCGTTGCTCCTAGAAGTTAATCTTGATGCTCGTGCCCAGTTGCCTCCCTCCAATGCTGAATTGCTGATCACTGCATAGTGCATAATAACATATGAATATCTCCGTCCCACTACATGTTCGTCGCAATCTACTATTATTTCCACTCTAGGGAAAAATTCAACAAGTACCTGACAGTTTTGTCAACCTGTTGAAGCAACAAAAACATGTATGAGATCTTCAAGCAGCCATGCAGCCCCATATCCTCTAGATCCCTAGACTTTTGGATAAAAATTCAGTTTCCATGCTATGCTCTTCAACAACATTGTTTGCTAAAAAAACAACTGCAGTGACATCAGCACTTGATAGGTACCACTAAACTTTTTAGGGTGACAGATAGCACTAATTAAAGCCACAAGATTAATTAAGATACATCGGCAAACCTACAGGCAGAAACCATCATTATATCAATTCTTGGATGATAGAACAACTAACTCTGGATATACTCCCATCATCAGCTCAGCTCAGCAATGGACATCCTTAAGATGAATTTAAAGAATGGATATGAGTTGGGAGAGCAAACTGTAGAGTTTTTAAAATAGTAAGACTAAGCTACTGTCTTAAAAAAGAAGAGAGCACATCTCTCACGCTGCAAGAAAATAGAGGTTCATTACAAGAAAACCCATTCACCCGATACTGTCTAAAATTTTCTGAACCACCACTATCATCTTCATCAACACGCCTGTAACATCCCAATTTTCCTAAATTAGGATGTTAATAGATCATTCATATGCATATCATAATTGTAGCGACCAGACCTCAAACAGTCTGATCTCTGTGCTCCGGTGTCATCCCTGGATCAGTAATGCTGACACCACACAGTACATCGAAGGATTTATAACAGAGTACCAATCACACACTTATTACATCGGTGTCTCAAAGAGATCTTATTACAATAAATATGGCTAAAGGCCAACTAATAATGATAACAGCGGAAGACTTGGAAGATAAGCGAGTCCATCAACTCCAACGGCATCACTGAGTATAGAACCATGACCTAAAAGCACCTTACTCGTCGTCTGAAAAGTCTGCAACATGAAAGTTGCAGCCCGAAAACGGGTCAGCACATGGAATATGCTGGCAATGTAACACATAGAGAGTAATGAATGATAAGCCTATACTACATGCATATATGGTTGGTGGAAAGGCTCTATGGTTACAGTTTTTGCGTAAAGCCAGTTTTTCCCTACTGCAAAGGAATAAATTTATTTAACTATCATGGTGGTTGTTAAACATCGAGAATGGTTGACAGCATTCCGATCCCAATTAAAAAGTAATCATTAATCATCCCAACAACATTAATTAGAAGTAACATGATGAGATTCACATGATATTCAAGTACTAGATACTCAAGATGTCCATAACCGGGGACACGGATAACCATGATTAGTTTGTACACTCTGCAGAGGTTTGCGCACTTTTCCCCACAAGACTCGATCGCCTCTGTTTGGTTTCTCGCACTACATGGTGTTTGAGAAATGGATGACCGAGACATAGTCTTTCAGAAGCGCTAGCACCTTACGATGGGTAGACTTGTACACCTACATCCCCTACATCTGCTAGTCTACCACTATAAGAGTTCGCATGACTTAGTCAACTATGCCAGAGCCCATAATGGCTTGTGGCTGCACACGAAAGTTACTAGCATGAATAATCTTATGATCCCTTTGAGCCTGGGTGGCGGTCCAAAGAAAAACAGGCAAGTCCTGATAGAAACCAGGTGCCTCAATCCACCCAGATGTGTATTTAAGTTGCCACCTTAGATAAACCATTAATTAACAATACTCACATCTGTCATGGATATCACTCACCCAATCCACGTCTACTAGCATAGCATGGCATAATAAGCAAACGTAGAAGTAACTCCCAAAGGTTTCATAATAATACAGGTAATAGGTACTACCTCATCTACTTCCCATCCCACAATTTAATTAGATCCTAATCATGCAATGTGTTTGAGGATTGATCTAATGCAATAAAACTGGGCAGTAGAAAGGTATGATCAAAGTGTTACTTGCCTTGCTGAGGACCCGCGAAACCTAGAGCTTCGAAGTAACAAGCGGCGCACTCCCGGTGATCTATCGCAGACAAACAACAAGCATACAATAAGTACTCATCTAATGCACAGGTAAAACTCGAATAAAAGATCAAACCAGAAAGTTCAACTTAAGAACTCTGGTTGCAAAAGAAAACGAACCGATCAAGGAAACGGAGAACAACGGCGGAAGAAAGCTCGGTTCTAGCAAGATGAAACTAGGTCAAATTTTACAGTAGCAAAAACTTGTTTAAGTTGATTAGACGGAACGACGGTTTCGAAATGAAACTCCAGGCGCTTGAAACACCCGATTCCGATAAACGAGCGAGAAGATAAACTAGAATGAAGATCGGATCTGAGATCGCGATCGCGGAATAAATCCGACGAGAAGAAAAAGAAGAACGGTTGAACGAACGGACGTTCGTTAACCTAGAAGAATCCGGTGATCACGTTCGTTAGGACGAACGGTCCGGTGAACGGTCTCGAGGCAACTAAATCGGAGAAGAAAACTAATCCGATCTTGGGTTTCGGAAAAGAAAACCGAACGAAAAACCGATCTAGAAATCCGACACGGTTTAGCGAAGAACCGGAAAGAAAAACGAATTGGAAGAGAAGAATCGGAATGATTAGAAGAAAACGATCCGATGAAAAGAGAAAGAGACGCGGCGCGGCTACCTCGGCGAGCGGCGGCATTGGGCGGCGGCGGCGAGGTGCGGCGGCGGCGGTGGCAAGGTGCGGCGGCGGCGCGGGGCAAAGGCGGCGGCGGCGCGGGTGAGGTGGCCGACGCCGGTGTGGGGCGCGGGGTGAGAGGCGTGGTGGAGGCTTGGGGCTTTGGGTTTGATGATTTAGAGGGGGGGGGGGTGTGGGGGTATTTATATTGGGGAGGGGGGGGTTACTTGGAGGAGGGATCAAGGAATAAGAATAAGAGTAGGAAAGATCAAGAAACAAAAAGGAATAAACGAAAGTAGGACAAAAGTCCTACTAGGACTTCCAAAGAAAGGGGCGGCGGCGGCTCCCTCCTGCCCCTGGGGCGCGCGCGCGCGGCCTGGCCTCCTGGCCGGCGGCTTGGCTTGGGCCTTTGGCCCAAGGCGCTGCAGATTTTTTTTTAAATTGGTTTCGCGCGCGGAAAAACACAGAAAAGAAAATCTACTGGACTCCAAAACTAATAAAGTAAATTTTTCCCCGACTCCTAAAATGAGCCGAACAAAATGAACTTTTCTCCGGACCAAAAATGCAATTTTTGAAAACACGCATTTTTCCCCATCCAAATAAAATGCAAATAAACTCCACAAAATCCAATGATCCTCTTTTCAAATTTTTGAGAAATCTCAAATATGAAAAAAATGTAATCTCCAACTCTCTCCGAGGGTCCTCGAGTTGCGCGAAATTTCTAGGATCGACAAAATGCAAGAAAAATATGATATGCATGATGATCTAATGTATAACATACCAAATTGAAAATTTGGGATGTTACAAACCTACCCCCTTAAGATGAATCTCGTCCTCGAGATTCGGGTTGGCTAGAAAATAGGTGAGGGTGGTCCTTGAGCAAATCTTCTTCTCGCTCCCAGGTGGCTTCATCCTCTGAGTGGTGGTTCCACTAAACTTTGCAAAACTTGATAACCTTGCTGCGGGTGACTCTGCTGGCATAATCGAGAATCTTGATTGGTTTCTCTTCATATGTTAGATCATCCTTCAACTGAATCGCTTCAAGCGGCACTGTATCTCTTAGCGGTACTTCCGCCATCTCGGCGTGACATTTCTTCAACTGGGAAACATGGAATACATCATGAACTCCTGACAGTCCCTCTGGTAATTCAAACTTATCAGGTGCAGGTGAACTCTCTTAAGGGGGGTAGCCTGGAAGAGGTGCCAGTTGTGAGAGATTATCCAGATGTGTTTCCAGAGGAGTTGCCAGGTATGCCACCAGATAGAGATATTGAGTTTCTTATTGATTTAATACCAGGCACTGGACCTATTGCAAAGAGACCGTATAGAATGCCTCCTCAAGAGTTGGAGGAATTGAAGAAGCAGATAAGAGAATTGCAGGCACAAGGATTTATTCGCCCAAGTTCATCACCTTGGGGAGCTCCAGTTTTGTTTGTGGAGAAGAAGGATGGGACCTTCAGGATGTGTGTTGATTATCGTTCTCTGAATGAGGTAACCATTAAGAATAAGTATCCTTTTCCTATGATAAATGATCTATTTGACCAGTTGGAGGGAGCTACTGTGTTTTCTAAGATTGATCTTCGTTCTGGTTATCATCAATTGAAGATTCGTGAGCAAGATATTCCCAAGACTGCTTTTACCACGAGGTATGGGTTGTATGAATATACTGTTATGTCATTTGGATTGACTAACGCCCCTGCATACTTCATGAATATGATGAACAAGGTGTTTATGGAGTTCTTGGATAAATTTGTGGTTGTTTTCATTGATGATATATTGGTGTTCTCCAAGAATAAGCAAGAGCATGAGGTGCATCTGCGTTTGGTATTGGAGAAATTGAGGGAACATCAGTTGTATGCCAAGTTCAGCAAATGTGAGTTTTGGCTGGATGAGGTAGCTTTCCTTGGACATGTTGTGTCAGGTAATGGAGTTGCAGTTGATCCATCTAAGGTTGCTGCAGTTACAGAGTGGGAGACACCCACGACAGTTGGAGAGATTCGCAGCTTTTTGGGCCTTGCAGGTTATTACAGGAGGTTTATTGAGAACTTTTCCAAAATTGCAAAGCCTATGACTGAATTATTGAAGAAGGAGAAGAAGTTTGTTTGGACTGATGAATGTGAAGCCAGCTTTCAGGAATTGAAGCAACGTTTGGTTACGACACCAGTCTTAACTCTACCAGACATACATAAGGACTTCCAGGTATATTGTGATGCTTCTCGTCAAGGACTTGGGAGTGTTTTGATGCAGGAAGGTAAAGTTGTTTCATATGCTTCACGTCAGCTTAAGAATTATGAGCTTAATTATCCTACACATGATTTGGAGTTAGCCTCAGTTGTGCATGCATTGAAAACTTGGAGGCCATATCTTATTGGTAATCATTGTGATATATTTACTGATCATAAGAGCTTGAAGTATATTTTTACTCAGAAGGATTTGAACCTTAGGCAGAGGAGATGGTTGGAGCTTATTAAGGATTATGATTTGAATGTGCAGTATCATCCTGGTGAGGCTAATGTTGTTGCTGATGCATTGAGTCGTAGGAGCCATGCTAATGCAATTAATGTTGATAATATGCCACCCGAGTTATGTGAACAGTTTAGGAATCTCAGGTTGGAGATTGTTCCTAAGGGATATTTAGCAACACTGGAGGTAAAGCCTACTTTGCTTGACAGGATCAGAGAAGCTCAAAAGAATGATAAGGAGATTGCTGAGATAAAAGAGAATATGGTTAAAGGTAAGGCAGAAGGTTTCCGTGAGGATGAACATGGAGCCATATGGTTTTAGAAGCGTATTTGTGTACCTCAAGATGCAGATATCAGGAAGTTGATTCTTCAGGAGGCGCATGATTCACCTTATTCTATTCACCCAGGTAATACTAAGATGTGTTTGGATTTGAGGGAAAGGTTTTGGTGGCCTAGCCTGAAGAGGGAAATTGCTGGATATATTGCAACATGTGATGTGTGTCAGAGAGTTAAAGCAGAACATCAGAGACCAGCAGGTTTGTTACAGCCATTGCCTATACCTGATTGCAAGTGGGATGAGATTGGTATGGATTTCATTACAGGTTTACCCAGGACTCGGTCAGGTTATGATTCTATTTGGGTAGTTGTTGATCGTTTGACTAAAATTGCTCACTTCATCCCGGTAAAGACTACTTATACCAGTGCTCAGCTAGCAAAAATTTATATGTCTAAAATTGTTTGTCTGCATGGAGTTCCCAGGAAGGTAGTGTCTGATAGAGGTACTCAGTTCACATCCAAATTTTGGCGTCAGTTGCATGAATCCTTGGGCACCAGGCTGGAGTTCAGTACAACTTTCCATCCACAGACAGATGGGCAGACAGAGGGGGTAAATCAGATTTTGGAGGATATGTTGAGAGCTTGTGCTTTGGACTATGGGTCCAGTTGGGATGATAATTTACCTTATGCAGAGTTCTCATATAATAACAGTTATCAGACTAGTCTGAAGATGGCACAATTTGAGGTATTGTATGGTAGGAAGTGCAGAACACCGTTGATGTGGATGAGGTTGGAGAGCGTCAATTCTTTGGACCAGACTTGATCAGAGATGCTGAGGAGAAGGTCAAGTTGATTCGTGACAGGCTGAAGATAGCGCAGTCCAGGCAGAAGAGTTATGCAGATGCTAAACGTAAGGAGGTGACATATGAGGTAGGAGACCGTGCATACCTTCGAGTTTCACCAATTCATGGGATTAAGAGGTTTGGAATCAAAGGTAAGTTAGCACCACGTTTTGTGGGGCCTTACAAGATCTTGGAGCGTAGAGGAGAGGTAGCTTATCAGCTGGAGTTGCCATAATCCTTGTCAGGAGTTCATGATGTGTTTCATGTATCTCAGTTGAAGAAGTGCCACGCAGAGATGATGGATGTTCCATTGAGGGACACGGTGCCACTTGAGGCAATTCAGTTGGAGAGTGATTTGACATATGAGGAGAAGCCTGTTAAGATTCTGGAGACAGCAGAGAGAGTTACTCGCACCAAGACGATTAAGTTATGCAAGGTTCAGTGGGATCATCATACAGAGGAGGAAGCTACCTGGGAACGAGAGGAAGATCTCAGGCAGGATCACCCACACCTATTTGCTAGCCAGCCCGAATCTCGAGGGCGAGATTCATCTTAAGGGGGGTAGGTTTGTAACATCCCAATTTTCCTAAATTAGGATGTTAATAGATCATTCATATGCATATCATAATTTTATTGCATTATTTGCTTTTCTGAAATATTCAAATCATTATGCAACAAAAGGCAATTTATTTGGAGTGGAGATAACATGACTTCTCCCCTATTTTAAAAATGTTCATAATGTGCAGAATATTATTTCCAGTTCATCTGATATGTTCTGGTAATTTTTGCAATCTTCAAAATATTTTATTTGATAGTTTTATTGCTGTTTGAGTGGCTTATTGCATCAAAATTATTTTACAAAATTGCATTAGTATTGGAACTAGTGTTCCTGTAGTTTATAGCTGTAGGGCTATTTTGACTGTGTGTCTAGGTATTTTTATTTAGATTTTATATTGTGTATTTTATTTTATTTATTTTTGTTTTCTGCTGCTGTGTTTAAAAAAAAGGCAGCAGCGCAGCCAGCCGCAACGCGGCCCACCTAACCCCGCACTGCCCGCGGCCTAGTCTCCCGCGCCTCCAGCCGCCGAAGCGGTATGCATCGCTCGCACCCAACCCGCACCCGCAGTCCACCTCGCCCCAGCCGCTGACCAGCGGGTCCCGCGCCCCTGTTCATCCCCTTGACCGAGCCGGACATCGCTCGACCGCCGCGCGTACGCATGCTGAGGCGGAACCCGGATCGATCTGGCGCACTGGTCGATCCCGTGCCCTCCAAGGACGCCGCACGCGAGGACAGCAACTCCAGGAACCCTACCGAGGCTGTTTCCCCATCGCCCCTCGTCCACACGCCTCTGCTGGGGGAGTTGGATCTCACCGTCGAGCTCCGAGTCCGCCACCGTTCATCGGACGCTGCCGTCGTCGTAAGGGCACTCCAGCCGCTTCATTTTCTCCCTCCGGCTCCCCTCTCCGCTACGCACCCGTGTGACACTCTACTTTTTCCTGACTCGCAGCAGAGCGAGAGGAACAAGATCGTCCGCCGCCGCCGGAGCACCGCCGACGTTCACGATCCCGCCGTCGCTACAGAGGGCACCCCTTCGCCGTCCGACCTCACCTACGCCTCCGCCACTCACCGCCGCATCCGCCCACACACTCAACTTCGCCGGAGACCCGCCGGAGACGCGCCACCGCCGAGGCCCGAAGCCACCGCCGTTTTTCCCCTGCCTCTGGTGAGCACGAACGCACAGGGAACCTCTTCGGCAAATCGCGAACTGCCACGTGGCAATCAGCTACAGTACACGCACGGCTGTGCAGGAGTTTTCTGTTTTCTTTTGTTTTATTTTCAGTTTTTCACTCAAAACTTCCAGTAGCTATAACTCCTAATCCATAAATCCAAATTTGTTGATTCTTTTTCCTATGCACTCACAAAAATCAGTACATTATGACAGTACCAAAATTTCTCATGTTTGCACTGTTTAAATTTGAATTCGTTCAAATTGAAATTAAATCTTCCGGAGACCGTAACTTTCAAACCGTTTATCAGAATCGAGTGATTCTTTTTGCGTTGTGACCGTAGTGTATTTTAGGTGCTGTTAAGCTTCTAATGTTGAGTTTTAAAAATGGTTTTCTTGCTGTTGGTTTTGTTCTGGTTCTATTCGTGTTCCGGTGATTGATTTGTTGAATTGTGTGAAACGTGTAGATTGTCCGGAGTGCGACGCGAGCTATTGTCAGGAGTGTGACTTTATGAACCAGAACCAAGGCAAGTTACATGTTGATCATCCTTTACCTATTGTTTTCTATGCATGTAGTTATATCACACTATGAATATATGCATGTATAGGAGTATTATATATGTTGGCTATGCTGTTGAGCTATCTTCCCGTGTTTTGCAAATCTTGGTAGTTGTAGTTTGCTATGCTTTGTAGACGGGGGTAGTTCGTGTATTCATTGATTTTATGTGAGGATTATATATATTTTAACAAATTGAGTAGTAACTCAGGATTTAACTCACCTCTGGGCGGAAGTGGTATTGCTTGGTGTTGAGGGAAGGCATCATGGGGTCTTGCACCTTTTCTAAGGCCATGCGCTCATGAGAGTGCACCCTAAGTGGAATGCCACCCAGGTTCAAAAAGATCAGACAGACTTAGTGACTAGTAGCTTCCATGTGCGGCCACTGGCTATATGGGCTCTGGCTTAGTTGATCAGTTGTTGGAACCCTTGCCCAGACTGTGTCGACAGATGTAGCATATGTAGGTGGGATGTGGCCGTCAGGTGGTTAAGGGAACCTCTTCTGAAAGACTTTGTCTCAATCTTCGGATTGGGTCCAGTGGGTAAAGCGTACAAAACTCTGCAGAGTATTAAAACTAATCATGATTAGCCGTGCCCCCGGTTATGGGTAAATTTGAGCCACTATGCCATTACAGTTGTTGGATGATCTTGACAGATGTGACACTTAATAATATTTGTGGGCAACTTAATAAAAAGGGTAGGTTGGAGTTGATTTTGCCAACTCAACCTTGTGTATATAATTATAGTAATAAAATAACTAAATAAAAATATGACTATTAGGTAGTTATGAGGACAAAATCAGCTTTCTGCAAAAATAAACCCTCAAGCCTTCCTTTGTTGTACTATGCATATACATGTAGGTCTGCTATATTATTACTCCTGTGTAACTTGCCAATACATTCCAAGTATTGACCTATATGGCTGCAACGTCTCATGGTGCAGGATATTCAGACGAAGAGTAAGGTACCGTTAGGGTCGCGAGTCTGCACTCAGCATCGCCAGTGGGCTATGATGGGACTCGTCGTTATTTTCTGCTACTTTTCCGCTGTTTGATTGAATAAAGCTAGCCAAGTGCTATGCAGATTGTTTTATTTTATATACTCTGGATCATACGTTGTAATAAATGATGCACTTGCTATTCTGGTATTCATCTATACTGTGTGTGCTAGCGAGTTCGATCCAGGGACTAGCACGGTAAGCACAGAGACTCAAATCCTTCGAGGTTTGGTCGTTACAACGCCACACCTCCTTTACACTACCATAGGTAAAATGCGGATTATACATTCAAATGAGGAACTCCTACATGTATGTGCACTTTGATGGTTTCAGTAGCAATACCAAGCACGTTCAACGAATATATAGACTAGAAGGGTTGGGTGCACTTTGCTGTGCTGTTGGTGTTATCGAGTATCTTGGAAACATTACTCACTCTGTTACAAATATAATGTGTATTAAATTTTTAAAAAGTCAAATATTTTTAAGTTTGATCAAATTTGTAGAGAAATATATAAAAATCCATAATACCACATCGGTATAGTGAGATTCATCATGAGATGAATTTCCATATTTTTTGTTTAGTATTGTGGATGTTGACATTTTTGGCTCTAAACTTAAAGGAATTTGACTTTCCAAAAAAACAAATACCCTTATATTTTGGAATTGATGGAATATTTAGTTCGGTGGGGCGGAGAGATGATGGAGTGTGTTTTATTTTTTATAACTCGATAACTTGCTGGGCATTTCTCGATGTGATTATGTGTAATCCGCTAAGAAACTCATATTTGTGTGGGGAAATTTCTGTGTCAGTAGTTGCATGTACTATATTGGTGCTACAGTATTATATGGTGGCGTTTCTTTTTTCTAGGTGGTAGGAGGGTGCGGGGTTGATATTTTTTA